>CM068756.1:2029246-2629246 GCA_035084275.1 Hydrolagus colliei | reverse complement strand
GTGCACTTGTGGGCGAAATGCAGCCATTCGTGGATTGAAAATGACCGATTCATTTATGATTATTTTTTGTTTAGGGATTGTTATCAGGCGTAAATGGAGTAACGAAATGCCCAAGGTTTCGCCCTGGCTGGAATCATACCCAGGACTCTTGATTGCAAGGACTCTATAACCACTGAGCGAAAGGACTGTATTCTGTGAAGTGCTTTGCCACATCTCAATGACGTGATAAGGCGCCTCATCAAATGCAAGATTATTATTAAGTACAGTAACAGCATGTCACATGGCACCTGATCACACCGTCCAAATATCTCAATTCACAGGGTTTGTTTCACTCGTAAAAAGAAGGGAGATTCTCCCGGTGTCCTGGCCAACAATCCCACAGACAAGATTGGTCATTCACTTCAGGGCTGTTTTGGGGGACTTTGCTGTGTGGAAATTGGCTGCCGTGTTTCACCCACAAATGTACACCCCTTTGCAGTATGACCTGTGGAAAAAAGCTCTTGTGAGACGTCTCAATAACGTGATAAGGAGCTATGTCGGCCTTGCCCCCGCCTATCTCTCTGACCTACTGTCTCCCTGCCAGCCTCACTGCGCCCTCCGTTCAGCAGACGCTGGCCTGCTCCGCGTCCACCGACCTAACCCCCCAACCATTGGCGACTGGGCTTTCATCCTCTCTGCCCCCACACTGTGGAACTCCATCCAGCAGCCCCTCCGCCTTGCTTCCTTCCTTTCCTCTTTCAAGGCCGGTCTCAAGACCTTCCTCTTCGACCGTGTCCTCGGCTGCCCCACTAACTCTTCCCCCTCTCCTTCCCCCCACCCCCCCCCCCCCTCTCGGGTCCCGACCTGACTGTTCAGTGCTTTGGGACGTGAAAGGCGCTATATAAATGCAATTTGTTGTTGCTGGCAAAGGCAGGGATTATTCCCATCATGATTATTCTCATAATCATCAGGATTATTCTATTCTCATCCTGCTGCTCTGTGGTGAGAGCTGACACTTAAGAATAGTTTCGAAACGAAGCAGAGGGGAGCCGAGGAGGAATGTTTTCACTCAGCGGGTTGTTCGAATCTGGAATGCATTGCCTGAAAAGGTGGTGGAGGCAGATTCCGTAACAGCTTTTAAAAGGGAACCAGATCTTTATTTAGGGAGAACAGGTCTGTTAGGTTATGGGGAGAAAGCTGGGCAGTGGGATTGAGTTGCTCTGTTCGAAGAGCCGGCATGGACTAGATGGGCCGAATGGCCTCCTTTTGTGCCGTATGATTCTACGATGATGGGGACGCTCTCTCATTCCACGTGGATTCATCTCAATTAAACGCAACCTGCCGCTGTGCTGTGAGCTGACATTCAAAATAATAAAATGAGTGGACCTTGCAATGAACCAGTTCATTCCCCCAGAGACTTCAGTCAAGGACAAGAGAGAGACAGAGAGCCTCAACCTCAACCGCGCTTGCTACGCGGAAGTAACGCCTCGCCTCTATCCGATTGGCCGAGGCCGCCCGGTAGCCCGCCTTCCCCGCTCTCTGATTGGGCGCCTGCTCACTTCCGCGTTGGCAGCACGTTGGGTGGTCACCAGCACAACTGCTGCAGAGAGGAGGAGAGGGAGGCAGCTGTGTCACAGCTGTGTGTGTGTGTGTGGTGTGTGTGTGTGGTGATGAATGAGTGTGAGTGTTAGCTCAGTGAACTCTCCCTGCTCAGCCTGGCAAACTCTCTCTCTCTCTTCGATTCACCCGAAAGCCAAGCGTCGAGGGCAGGGAGAGTGTAAGTAACATTGCCACCTCCAGGGCTGTCCAGTTTTGCGGGAGGGGGGGGGGGGGGTGACTTTACACTGGAGTCGGTTACTCCCAAGCGGAATGACTTTGTCTTTCCGTGTTGTTTTCTCTCTCTCTCTGTCTCTCTCTCTGTCTCCCTGAATCGCTGAATCAATGATCGCCTCCGAGCGATCATTGATTCAGCGCCAATCATTGATTGTTGTTGAATCAATGATTCAACAACATTCAATTGAACGTCATTTGTTGTTGTTGTTGTTGTTGTGGTTGTTGATCGTCGCGCTCCGAGACGCGTTCCCGTTGCGTCCGAAACACTGACTCTGTCCAGCGCCTTCCCCGACACGAAAGGCGTCACACCAAATGTAAATCTTGTTGTTGTTGTTGTTGTATCAGGATGGTCTGTCTGAGACCAAGCTGGGGGGGAGACCTGTGTTCGAATCCAGGCAGGTCAGGGCGAAACCTTGGGCAACTTCCCTTACTCCTCGCGCCTGATAATAATCCCCTCCAGAAGAACCACGATAATGAAATTGGTCATTTCAATCCACGACCGTTTGTGTCTGGGTGGGTGGGTGGGGGGGGGGGGGGGGAACGCTGCCGTACGCAATTGGCTGTCGCGATTCGCCCACAAATATATATATATATATACAGCCGATTCACTTTACAGTACATTCTGTGCACCCCGAGTTCACTCCACGTACCAGCCTCCTCCGGCCAGGGTAAGGAGGTCCTCATTTAGCTTTACCCCATGAGCGAGTACACGCAGAGCTTTCATTCTGCAGGCGGAGTCCGGTGGCTCGGTGGTTTGGAGCGCTCGCCTCGCAAGCGAGAGACCTGGGTTCGATTCCGGGCAGGGAAAAACCCAGGGCAAGTTTCCTTACTCCACACGCCTAATAAATAATCCCTAAAAAGAAAAACAAGAATAATTATTTCGTCACTCAATCCACGACGGTTGTGTGGGGACCAAGTTTCGCCACCGATTGTCCGAGGTCACGTAATATCCGCCACTTTGGTTGGTCCTCTTTGGTTGAGGACCAACCACTGTTTGGTTGGTTGAGGACCAACCAAACATGTATCCAGGTTTACATTCACTGTATTTGTGTGTAATGATCCTGATACATCAGGTGAATTTAGGTAAAGCTCGTCATTGCCATTTCGAGTCATCCATTTGACCGTTCGTTTTTCTTTTGAGTTTCAGATGAATCTTCAGTATTTTTTTTTACAGACTGAATCATACTCGTTTTGATCAGATGTCGATAAGATGTGAAAAGCAGCTATGTCAAATGCAAGGATTATTATTATTATTATGATTAAGATGATTATTTGCTGGCGGTCACTCCTCACCGTCGGTGGCGATTCTTTTGATTGTAAACTTTTGGTTGCAGTCGGGTGCGTTCCACCGCTGAGAGAGAGCGAGAGCGAGAGAGAGACCATGGGCAATGCAGAGAGCAGCCCACTGGACAGATTCCAGGCTCAGTTCATACCCGAGGAACAGGCGATTTTGGATGAAGTGTTCGATGCCATGACTGACTCGGGAGCCTCTGAAGATCGGAAAGGCAGAAAAGCTGCCAAGAAGCAAGTGACGCTGGACTCGCTGATGGTAATGAGTTATATATATATATTTTTTCTAACTTCACTAACAGTGAGCAGCGGGGAGTTATTTTCGTCCAAAGTTGCATTTTTCCCCCCAAAAAAACAACCGACGCTGAAATGAGAGAGGGATGGGATATGCAACGTAAAGTATATTATTACCACCTAAAGTCCAATGAGGTTGTTCAGCGTCCTAACCGGGGCTTGATGGCAGATACTGGAAAGGCTTTAGCGGGTGTGAGCCTGGCTCGGTTTGCTAACGCGTGCTCTCTCTCTCTCTCTCTCTCTCTCTTTCTGTTTCGCTTGTGGGTTGTAAAGTTTGTGGGTTGAAAATCCGTTGCCGTCTGCAGGCTTACGTTAAGGGAACGATGCAGGAATCTATGACCGCCAGACTGTACGACGGGATGAGGAGAGTGGTGGACACAGCGCCGAGCTCGTCCCAGGGTGTCAGCAAGGAGCAGTTCGTTGCCTATGCTTTCCACGTCCTGCAGGGCACAGCCGAGGAACGGAGCCACGTGGTTCGAAGCATGGTCTCCAGCGACGACGACGACGGTCCCGTGCGAGAGAGCCAACTTCAAGAGGTAGAAAAAACACACCTTTAACAGTAACGGGGAGGGGGGGGGGGGTGGGGGGGGGTGGGGGGGTGGGGGGGGGGCGGCTGTGGGCCAGTCGCGGTGTCCGTTAGCCTCTACTCCAGCCCGCAGTGCCTCCAAAACCAACCCTCTTGTTCTCGTTAAACACAGAACCTCGGGCAGTCTTAACACCTCATCTGAAAGGTCGCCAACTCTAACCCTGCTGCTCAACCCTCCCAGCGCTGCACAGGAAGCAGTGTCGGCTTAAGACAGTTAAAAGCCCTTGTTTATGGTGCTTCTGAGGTCTCGTCGGTCTGTCTGTCTGATCTTTCGCCCTCTGTGGCAGTGGCTCCTGAACCCAATGACTTGCCCTGAGCTGAAGGCCCACCAGGGGGCGTCACACTACCACAATAACATGCCATCGATCACCAAATATTGCCGTCCGATCAACGTCATTCTGAATCGTGGACAAATCTGAACATTTCGACGCTTTCGAAACCAGTTTTTTTTTTTCTTCACCCTCCCCCCACCCCCCCCTCCTCACCACCCCCCCCCCCCCCTCCCCCCTCCTACCCTCCCATCCGTTTTTCAGATGTTTTGTTCCTCAATTCGTTCAGGCAATTTAAGATTCTTTAGAAATTCTCTTCTCAATTCCTCACAGCGTTAAGGTTTTCTTTGAACGCAGAAATGAAACCTACAAGCTGAGACTGGGTGGTATTTTAGGTCCCTCTCTCACGCTCTCTCTCTCTCTCCCCCCCCCACCCCACCACCCCCTTCCCCCCCACCTCTCCTCTCTCACACTCTCGCTTCGACCTTGTACAGTTTGCAGAAGAGCTGATCGTCAACACGGTGCGGTTGCTCGAGGCCGAGCAGTTGCTGAGAGGCTGGAACCTGGAGAGAATGGGAGACACTGCGATAGGAGCAAAACAGCTCGCAACTCACCTGGTGTCTCAGCTCAAGCCTCAAGGTAGTTACCTTTGCAAACAGCCACCCCTTTGGGTTTCAACAGCGACCGGTTACGACATCTCTTAGAGGCAGAGCCCGTTATATAATGTTAATCCTATAATAATCCGTGCCTTTTGACGTCTTTGAGATGTCTCAAAGCACTTCACAGAATGTACTGTGGAGTGGATTGACTGCGTGTGTATTTTGCGGGCGAAACGCGGCTGCAACTTGCACGCAGCGGTGTCCCCACGAACAGTCATGGACTGAGTGGCCCAATTTGTTTTTAAGAGGGATTATTGTTAGGCGTGCTCGGAGTAAGGAAACTTGGCCAAGGTTTCGCCCGGCCTAGCGTTGAACCCAGGTCTCTCGCTTGACTCACCTACGTTTGTGCATTGGAGCGATAAATTATTATTTTTTTTAAATTGTGGGTTTCAAAAGGGAAGTGGACAGATTATAGAAGGATAGAGGCTGGAAGGGGCTTAAGATTCGCACCATTTCCTCTCGAGGCCACTGACTTTCACAAACTGCTGTGCGCGCAGGTTGAGGTGAACCTGGCTAAGTGCGCTGACTGGGTTTTGATTGAAAGTGTTCTCTGAGTTTGAAGACAAGATCTGGGAATAGATGGGAGATATACTATGTATACATAAATATATATACACACACAAGCACACAATCAAGAGTTTGGCTCTGTCGTGTACCCGTTCAAACTTGACTCACTCCCAAAATACCTCACGCTGTCGATTGAACAAAGTTCGTGGGGGTAACTTTTGTTAACACTGAATTGGGAGGGTGCTGGACCTGAGAATACGTGAGCGTATGCGCCGCAAGCTCTCTGGATCTGACCTGATTTGGCGGGTCGAAACCCCACCATCTTCTGTACAAAGAGAGAGAGAGAGAAAAGATTGAGGAGAGGTGGAGGGTGGGGTGGGAGATGGGGGTGGGGGGGTGAAAGAAAAAGCCAGGGTTATCTTGGCTGGCTTGTTCCCCAGGTCATGCAGGCGAGACCAGGTATGAAGTCTTGTGATGCCAGGTTCATTCTCAGCAGGGAATGTGACGGTGGAGCCTCAAGGAATCGAGGGTGTCATTGTTTGTCAAATGCCCTTCCACAAGGAAGGTGCTTCGCTTACTATCGAGAAGCGCTGTCTTGGGCCAGCCAGCTTCCTGCTGCTTGTCAAACGATGGGACACCCTACTCCTTCAGGGATCTGGCTCACAGATCTATGGTTAAATAGATTTGAGTGGTAAGTCTCCCTGCCCTAGCGACTGGTCAACCACCCCCCCCCCCCCCCCCCCCCCACCCCCCGCCAATTTCACAGTCAACGACCTTCCCATTGATCGTGCTTACAGTTTCCTTGCATTTGATATGGCGCTTTTCACGTCTTCTAGACGTCTCAAAGCGCTTCACAGAATGTACTGTAAAGCGAATTGACTGTACATTTGTGGGCGAATCGTGGCAGCCAATTACGCACAGCAGCGTCCCACAAACCGTCGTGGATTGAAATGACCGATTTTTATTGTTTTTGGGGACGAGATTCAGGGCATTATGTGATTTATACAGATCAGACTTATGTGAGTTTTACTGTAATATCTGACGTGCCCTCCCTCCCTCCCTCCCTCCCTCCCTCCCTCCCTCCCTCCCTCCCTGTTATAGAGACTATTTGCTTTCTTTGATTGACAGGAGAAGGTCAGAAAGGGAACACAGTGGCGAGCGCTGATGACGGAAGGTCCGAGCTCGAGGACTGGGTGTATAGAGTACCTCACGTGTCCACCTTCCTGCGTCTGGTGGTGTCCCTGGGTCTCCGCTTGTCCAAGCCGCAGGCGCAGACCGAACTGTTCAACGTCAGGAGGCGGGTGCTGCCTCAGTGCAAAGAGGCCCGATGGGGGGAGGTCCTCAGTGTCTTGGACCTGCCGTCCATCATATACCTGAACTCCAACCTCCCGCCCGAGCTGCAGGGACGCTGGCAGCTCGTGTTCTCCTCGCAGGCTCACGGCGAGAACTTCTCGCGTCTCTCTGGCCAGATCGTTCAGAAGGGCCCGTCGCTGCTGGTGATTAAGGATTCGGACGGACACGTCTTCGGGGGTTTCGCCTCTCGCAGCTGGGACATCAAACCGCAGTTTCAGGGTGAGCGGATCAGCCTCGCCGTCAGCGATTGCGTCAGCATTTCGTGGACTGATATTTCCACCCGGTGGTTTTTTGCCTTGGAGGCCTCGTTGTTGTTTGCTGTCGTGGTTTTTTTTGCCTTGACTCGTGTCGAACAGGTGTCGAAAAGTCTTCCGTTCGATGTCAGTTTGGAAGGTGTCCGATGTTGTATGGCGCGCGGACAATTCACTTCGCAGTGTGAGGTGCTTTGAGGCGCCTCCAGAATGTGATAATGATAAAAATAATAATCCTTGCACTGGCTATTAGCGCCTTTCCCATTTTCTACACGTCTCAAAGCATCTCACAGAATATACTGTACATATATTTTATTTATATAAGTATATATATATATATATTTATTTACAGTGACGGGGCAGTATATCAAATGCATGGATTACTATTATTAATTATTATTTATTAATTATGCCGGGGCCACTGAGCTCACAGCTCAGGTTTTTAAGAGAGAAAACTTTGATTTGAACGGCTCCGACAATAGCCGGAAAGAGAAACTGGAATTATAATCACCCTTGTGTTTGATAAGGAGCTTTTCTGTCGCCTAAAGGTCTCATAGTCATTTTCTTTGCAAATCAACGGCAGATTTATGGCACTTCTTTTTAACTCCAACTTGTGTTTTCACAGGCGATAGCAAGTGTTTTCTATTTACTCTGAGCCCACAACTTGAGGTATACACCTGCACCAGCTACAACAACCACTACATGTACCTGAATCAAGGACAGCAGACAATGCCAAACGGGCTGGTGAGTAATTGTGCGTGCGTTTAAACAGACTGAAGAGTGACTCCACCCTCACAGTAAACCTCACCTTAGTCATGTCGGTGAGGACCATCGATTTACTGCGACTTACGCAAAGTGCCAGTTACATTGAACTTGCAGAGAATATAACCTTTTGGGGCAGATGATAATAATTCTTAAAAAATGAGTTTAACCTGTTTGTGGGGACACTGTTAGTGTGCAATTGGCTGCTGTATTTAGCCACAAATATGTAGTCAATTCACTTTACAGCATATCCTGTGAAGTGCTGTGAAGACGCGAAAAGGCGTTATATCAAATACCAAATATGATTTATTATGTGCGACTTGCGGGAGCCAATTGTGCACAGCAGTGTCCCACAATCAGTCACGGATTGAAATAACCCCATTTTTCTTTGAGGGATTATTATCTTTTATTATCTACGTTAGATCTTTATTTAGGAAGAACAGGTCTGTTAGGTTATGGGGAGAGAGCTGGGCAGTGGGATTGAGTTGCTCTTTTCAAAGAGCCGGCACAGACTAGATGGGCCGAATGGCCTCCTTTTGTGCCGTAAGATTCTATGATTATGAGGCGTGTTGAGTAAAGAAACTTGCCTAAGGTTTCACCCTGACCTGCCTGGAATCAAAACCCAGGTCTCTTCTCTTGCAAGGCGAGTGTTCTAACCACTGAGCTACAGCTACAGTAATTCCCCTTTGTTCACCTGGTTTACACATGGTTAACACAACTCGCATGTTGCTCACTTGACCGACAGATGCTTTGCTCATCGGTGTGATTCCTGTACAGGGCATGGGAGGGCAGCACGATTATTTTGGACTGTGGATCGACAGTGACTATGGGACCGGACACAGCAGAGCTAAGCCTCGCTGCACAACCTACAATAGTCCCCAGCTGTCGGCCAAAGAAAAGTTTGTGATTGATGAGTTGGAGGTCTGGGCTGTGGGAGCCTCACCCAAAAAAATTATTGTAAGTAAACAACAACAACGGCCAGCAAAATAACACTTGTGTACACAGCGTCTTTCCCGTCAGGAGGACGTCCCAAGGCGCTGGACAGTCGTTGTTTCAGACCCGAGCTGGGGACAGGGAGGGCAGAGGGAAAGGGTGGGGGGATTTGGAGTGACCGATGGGACCGTCGAAGAGGAGGGTCGTGAGGCGGGACTTAAAGGAGGCCAGGGAATTGGGGGGGGGGGGGGTGGGGGTGAGGCAGAGCTCGCTCTCAGGTGCGACTGCTGTAAAAAAGAATTGGCTGCCGCGACTCACCCATAAAATATGCAGTCAATCGACTTTTAACGGTATATTCCGTGAAGCGCTTTGAGAAGTCTCGAAGACGTAATAAGGCTCTATATCAAATGCAGGGATTATTATTATTATTACCCTTAATTGAGGCTCTTTACATGAGCTCAAAACCCCTTCTGCGTGGTGCTTAAAACCCACAGCAACTGGCGTTTATATAGTCCACCCTCGCGCAGAGCAGTGGCCCAGAGGGCTTATCTCAACCGACTGACTCTGAGATGAGTTGTGGCCAAGCCGGGCTGACCACTTGCAGATCGCACGTGAAATTGTTTCTCATTTACTTTCAATCTTAAGAACAAGAAGAGCATCCTGGACTCTGAGATCGAAGTGCAGGCTTTGTTGGAAATGACCGGCAAAACAAGGAAGAGCGAAGGACTGCGAGATCGAGCTGATGACGAGGAAGAAGATTCTTCTTAGACGCTTTTATTTTTCTTTAGAACGAGACTGATAGACAGCGACGCAAAGCAACACAAGCCCTTAACTGTCACCATTATTCCTCAAGTAAACGTCCGATCGAATAGCTCTGTGATATCTGACCTTAGGTGAGATCTACGTTGTCTGGGCTTCTATTCCTGGCGATGGAAAATCAAATCCCCAACCCCCCACCCACCACCTCCACCCGAAAAAAAACAACAACACCTTCCTCGTTCATTGATGGATTGTAACATACGATTCCTTGGGTTGAATATCTATCTATCTTGATTTCAAAAACAACTCTCTGCACTTGGCAAAATTGAATCTTTCAGAAAGAGGAGGTAAATTTGGATGGATGGGGGCTGGTGGGGGGAGAGGTGGGGGTGGGGGGCAGCAGATGGAGAACAACAACAACAACAAACTTACACTTAAAGAGCGCCTTTCACGTCGGGAGGACGTCTCAAGAACAGAGACATTACCTCATTACAGTAAAAGCCTGTTTATCCGTGACCCGATCAACCGGATTGCTCGCCCCCCCCCCCCCCCCCCCCCCCCCTCCCTCAACTCCTGGGGCAATTCCCCATTCCAGCAATCGCGAGTATGCTCACTTTGGGCATGCGCGCAATGTGTGCACGTGCGCACTTATTAAACTTACGAACTTGGGTTTTAACCGATCGATCGGTTTTAAAAGAAAAAGCTTTTTTACCGATCGTTTTACCGAGTGTGCTGGAATCTTTATTGGTAAGTATTCATACAATATTCTGTTACTATTTGGCGTATTATTTATAATGGTGTGTTTTAAAATAAGTGAATTTTTGGTGTCGGGTTTTTTTGTGTTGCCGTGCGATTATCTGGCACAGTCAATTAGTCGACTCCCTGGAGGGTGCCGGATAAGCAGGCTTTTGCTGTATTTGGAAGTGTTTTTATTGTTTGGACACTGTTACAATATCTCCTACGGCATTGGTCAGGGTAGGTTTTAAGATGGGTCAAATGATTAGGCTGGAGACGATTTCTAGCCCTATCCCACACACCTGGAACTTGCCTCTGGCGTTAACTCAGTTTAGCCTTTTAGACGTTGGGATCCGCTTTCTATTGGTTCCCCCCCCCGCCCCCCGCCGAACACAAGGACGAAACTTCAGGCCTTAGTCTTCTCTTTTTACAGAAGAAATGTTTTGCGGTTTTAAAACAAGCACTTGTTCTCTCCCAACGTTCTTCGTCACAGCCAGAGACTGCGCAGGCGATGCGATCCGGTCAGGTAACTATTTGGATTGCTTCTCGCGACACAAAAAGTCTCATTGTTTAACATCAGGCTTTGTCGTCACACACTTTAGTACAGTATTACCTGGTTCGTGCTGGAAAAAGTCACCCTCGTTTGACAGCAAAACACTGTTGCCTCGAATCCGCGCGACATTCAATACACTACAGTTTATAAACATGGGGGTGCATTGTATTACAATCCTTTGTTCCGAGTTCCCACAATTTGTACCGCTAGGATTTGATGGCACTTTTTTCAAAAAAATAAATAAATCCGAATTTTTGAAGAGGGAGTTTCTTTATCGGTCAGCGCTGGTTGTCAGAGTCACGGTCTTTTGTGTGCGCTTTTCCTGTGGCCCCAGCGAGGCCAAATTTGCAATATTTTGGGTGATACTGACGGCAAAAGCGACAGTTGTTACGAAAACACCGTCAATACAATTTCGCTCCTGTCTGGAAAAACTCCCCCCCCCCCCCCCAGTTGATGTTTGCGTTGCAAACACTGCAGTGGCCAAAATATATCTTAGCAAGCGGAGAATTAAATTGAAATAAACACACAAGGAAAGTAAATTCAGGAGAAGTAGCTGGTGAGGTTAAAAAAATACATCTTAGAGCATCTTAGACCCTTGCAAATTTTATGACCCCAATCATAAAATTTGGGTAAATTTCCCTTTTCCACCCCCCCCCCCCCCCCCCCAAACCCTGTCCCTCCTGGATCCACAATCTATTTTCAAAATAATACATTAATTTGAGAATGTGCAACTTTTAAAATAAACATACATGCAACATATCGGTGGCTGAAAAGAAAAAAATGCTCTTTCATGCAAATAAATAGCTTGATTTCCAAACTGTTTTTGAATTAAACATGGAAATTATTTTACTACTGCTGCTAGCACAGTGACCCAGCCTCTGCGGTTTTTTTTTAGTTGAAACCTGTAGTGCATCTACCCATTCTTAACGTATAACTTACAGACATTTGGTGTCGGGAGTGACTAGTTGGTGAACCATTGCCTTTTTGCCCCATTCAAAACGCTGTGATGTCGAGTGCAAAAAATGAGAATGGCTTGGAAGCTTTTCGTAAAGAAACTCATCAATTGGAAAGTGCACAGAGCAAAGTCTGTGGTGAGGCCATGAACTGTGCAGAGCCATGACCATTGAATTGAGTTTTCCTATAAATACAGTCACTACGCTTTAAAAGCGGTGGGTGGGGGGGGGGGGGGTCGTGCGGTGGGCAATGGTGGGAGGAGAGAGAGAGAGAAGAAAAGCACATTGAGGTGTTCCAGCCTCATAAGGTGCAGTATCGAGAGCGAGGCTTTTCATCACTTAAGTGTGTTGCTGCTCACTCGATCAGACTCTTCCCGTTGAGATGTCACTAGCAATGAGAATCACACGGGGGAAGGGAAAATTCAGAAGGCACGCGCGCGCTCAATGGAAGTTTAAGTTGGGGCCACACCGTTTCCCTCGGGGTGCGGGTGGGGGGTTCAAAGAATTCAACTTGTCTTCATGGAGCTGCCTTCCTGTGGCTCGTAGACAAGTCTCCCCACTCCCACCCCCACTGTGCTTTGAACCCTACAAGGAAAAACCTTGACAATTCTTTCGCTCGCATCGATGTCCTTTGTACGCTGGAGCTTATTACAGAGCCTTCTGTAACGCAACATCGGAGGGCGATCCCGCGAGGCGTTTAGAAACATTTCATGTTTCCGCGGGACCGAGAGGGACCAAAAGTGCCGTTTGCAGGGTTTGCTTTTCTTGTCGAGAGAGATCGCTGAGCGGTTAAACTTCCTCGCTTCCCACGAGCTCCCAGGACGCAACCTATCGGAATTGAAATCGACAGCTTTCCGTTTTAGAAAATAGCATCATCCCTTCTCAAGTCAAGTCCAATCCAGCATAGGCGTGAGTGACAAAACATCCGTCCAACCTGGTTGCAGCACACAAGATTCAGTCCAAGGCTTTAATGATAAAAAATTTATATTAAAAAATATATATGGGATATGTCTGCGGTGATGTGTACTCTCTTGTCAAGCGTGGTCAAGCTTGCGAGTCAAGCTTGGCATTCGCTTTCTTCTCTCTCAGGCAAAACCAGGTTCTCTCGATTAACTTGACAATTTCGGAAACGAAGAATACTGAGGAGGATAAACCCACTAGAAACAGCAAGTCTGCGAAGGAACCAGGAAACAAAAGGCCTTTTAGTTAACAATAAAAACCAGGTTTATGTATGTACGTTGCAGACACACATTTAGGTTCAAAATGTATCCCATAATAAATGAATAGTTCAACTTTTAATATATGTATATATAAATATAAATACACATACACACGTAAAACAGTAACTTAAATTTATATAGGGTTCTTCACACAGGGTGTAAATATACTGTCCAAGAAAGGTTTGCAAAGGGAATTGGCTGCTGGATATGTCTTTACATAAGGTATTTATGAAATCATTCATAATTAGTTTTTGTTTTTACTTAAACTCTTAAGAAGGTAGTTAAACAGGAATAGGAGGAGGCCATTCAGCCCTTCATGTCGGTTCCACCAGTTTATCAAACCTTGTTCAGATCTTTTATGCCTCCACCTCAATACCAAAGATTCCATCTCCCTCTCCGTTGATTCTGCACCTACAGCTTTCTGGGGTGGAACATGGAAAGCTGCAACTCTAAACTTAAATAGAACTTATTAACTATGACTTAATGATAAGGAACCTCTAGTGTGTGTTTTAGTAGAGATAAGAAGCCGATGTTGAAGAATAAATAAACCAAGAAGCCAGTCACGTACCGAATGGCCCGAGACTTTCCGTTTGGAAAATCTTCTGTAGTGGGGGGAGGTAGATGACAGCCATTTGTCCCAGGATCGAGCCAAGCACCGCACACAGGAACACATGATTACTGAACAAACCGATTTGGAACACAGATCTCGTCTAGAAAATTTGAGATAAGAAAATTATTATCATTCGGAATCCTTACCAATCCTTACTCGCAAACTCCCGTCAGGCCAAAAGACTACTTGGTGGTGGAAGATGGAAATCTAACTTGATCGAAATCCTCGTATTTGGTACAGCGCCTTGCAAAATCCAATGTCTTAAAGCTCTTCACACAGTTCTCCCCACCCCTCCTCCCCCCGACCTCCTTAAAATACACTCAGAGTGTATTAGCTGTATATTTGTCAGCATAATGGCAGCCAATTTGCTCACAACACTCAGCCAATGGTGTGAATGTCCCAATTTTATCTATCTGGGATTGTTGACCAGAACACTGGATCTATAATGTCCAATTCAACAGGCAGACGGGAACTAGGTGTATTGTCTCATCTGAAGATGTGGAGCTCGTGTAGCTCAGTGGTTAGAGCACTCCCCTTGCAAGCGTGAGACCTGTGTTCGAACCCAGGCAGGTTCAGGGCAAAACCTTGGGCAAGTTTACTTACTCCACACGCCGAATAATAATCCCTCCCAAAAAACAAACAATAATAAAATTGGTCATTTCAATGCACGACTGTTTATGGGACATTGCTGTGCGCAAGTTTGCCCACAAGTCAATTCACTTTACAGTATATTCTCTGAAGCGTTTTGAGACGTCTAGAAGACGTGAAAAAAACTATATCAAAATACAAGGATTATTATTATAAGGTTATTAATGCAGTGTGGGAGCATCAGCTTGGAGACTATTAGCTGAAAGGCCATTTTTATTAAATTGATTTTTACATCAACCCAACCGTGGTGTTCTGAAAGCACAGTAAAAGCTATTTATACCTGGGAACGACAGCTCAAAGCGTTGAACATATCGAAGAAGACAAAACAGGTAAAGGTCATAGTTGTTGTCCTTGAGGAAATCTTTCCTTCTGGAAGCTGAACACAAAAGGCGCAAAGTTATCGTGGTGTAATAACACTGAAAGCCTTATCCATCGCAACTCGCTTCCACGCAGTATATGACACCAAGTGGATCTACGCCTTGCATTGAACAAAGTGGGTCTTTGAGGGGCAAACACTGTACCATATAATTATCCATCATCTGCATGCGTACGACTGACATTGAAGTATCTTTACATAGCATGTACTACATTGTAGACAGCACTGCTCGGTAGGAACTTTGCTTGATTCACGAGAGCGGCAGAGAAAACTGGTCTGTGCTCACTTTTCTTTCCGTTGACCTACAGCAAATAGTACACTGGCTGTTTGCTGGCTGAGAAAGCAGGAAGGTTGAGATTAGACTGCTTTGTGCGGAGGCATAGCTTTCGCTCTACGATGAGAAGGCGGATACACCTTCGCTTGGCATCTCACCTAATGGCATCTCTCGGGGCCCGAAACATACCATAAAACTCGAATCCCGCTAAATCAACGTGCTTAAGAAAAACGTCCCTTTGTACAGTAACAGCAACTCTCTGTTCTCTCGTTTCTAATTATCTCCGGTTCTGTGTCCAACGAGGAAACAAGCCTGTCCTTCCAAAAATCGAAACTAACTGGTTACGTATCAGTTGTATTGCGAGACAAAATGCTCCTATGAGTTATTGGCTGTTAGACAATTGAAAGTTGAAACTTGAATTCTCTTATTAATTAGAATAGCGAGTGTCTTGCATTTGTTTATACGGATGTATGTCACAAAGCTCCTTGCTTTGTACCCACCTCCTTCCAGTAGACGAAGAGGGTACCACAAATGATGATGAAAGAAGAGAATAGGATTTTAACAATTAAGCCCTTGTTGAGGATAGAGTCCCTGACATTCCTTGGAGGACGTTTAATGACATCCTTGTCGACTGGCTCCACACCCAAACTATAAACAGAAAACAATGGGCATCAATTAACACATAGAGTAGAATCCCCTGCTACATCCTTATAATATTCCTTTCATTTGATGTAGCACTTTTTACATCTTATCGATGTCTCAAAGCGCTTCACAGAATCTACTGTAAACTGAATTGACTGTATTTGTGGGCAAAACGCGGCAGCCAATTGTTCACAGCAGTGTCCCCCAAAACAGTCGTGGATTGAAAATGACAAATTTTTATTATTGTGGGATGGGGGTGGTGGCGGTTGGATGGATTATTATTAGGTGTGTGTGTAGAGTAAGGAAACTTGCCCAGGTTTTGCCCTGATCTGCCTAGATTCAAATGCAGGTCTGACGCTTGTAAGGCGAGTGCTCTAACCACTGAGCTGCAGGCATTCCACAAATGTGCTTTAGGGATGTGGACCTCACAATTACTCAATTTACCAAGTCCTAAATGCGGTTGCCGGCTCCATAGATATTTCTAGATGGGTATCCTTGCTTTCAAACAAAAAGGTGGGTGGGGTGGGTGGGTGAGTGATCTTTGACGCAATCAAAGAGGTAGGTCTTAAAATGGAATTTAAAGAGAGGGGGCAAGTTGGGGGGGATCAGGCGGGGGAGTTCCAGGAATTCGGGGGGTACAGCGGCTGGAGGCACGGCCGTCAATGATGGAGTGGAGGGACGTGAGGGAAACGCAGAAGACCCGAACCAGCTTACCGGAGGTGGACAGTAGCGGAGCGACAACGACAACAACATTAATAATTGGGTCACGCAATCCACTGCTGTTTCTGGGACACAATTAGCTGCTGTGTTTCACCCACAAAATATACAGTCAATTCATTTTACAGTGCACCCCGTGAAGCGCTTTGAGACGTCTAGAGGACGTGGTAAGACGCTATGTCAAATGCAAGGAATATTTATATTGTAACAAATACATTTAGTATAGCACCTTTCAAGTCAGGAGAGCCTTGCAAACCAAGGCTCTGAGTAGTGGTGTGAACACAATACTGTACTACCGTTGTACGGCTTATTTGAACATGGAAGACCGACTGGATTACGCAAATTTGTTTGTGGTTTCCAGGAGGCAAGAGGTACCTTTGAGCGGGCGGCCCATCCATAATAATGTTGATCCACAGAATCTGCATGGCATTTAGGGGGTTCGGCAAATTAAATACCGTAGCCAGCGTGATCAAACTCAAAGCTGAAATGCTCCTGCGCATTTAAAAACAAAACAAGTTAAATTGTGGACAAATTTTTTTTTTTACTTTGACCAATTACTGTGTTTTTTTTTTGCATGCACTGTATATATAATATATATATATACACACACAAACACTATATGTATATATATGTATATATTTTAAAACTTACGTGCTCAGCTGAAATCTGACAAAGTTTTTAATGTTGTAAAAGATCCCTTTGCCTTCTTCGATTGCAGACCTAGAAGACAACGGTTTAGCAGATTATCCCGTGCCAACGGGAAGAAGTGACCGTTTTGACATATCGACGATTACTTTCCCGCTCTCCTTCAACTTTCTTCCCGTATCTCAAAAAACGAAAGAAATTTTTTAAAAAACAGTTTTCTTCAAACCGCGCAGGTTCCTCCCAAAGGTACTCACAAAATAGAGGAAAAATCATCATTGACCAGAATCATCCCAGCTGCTTCTTTACTGACATCGGTCCCTGTTTTCCCCATGGCGATGCCGATGTCGGCGCATTTTAGAGCGACAGCATCGTTCACTCCATCTCCCGTCATTCCCACCACTGCCGATCGCGTCTGCAGAGCCTAAACAGCAACAGTTTGAGTGGCGGATTCGAACCCTTAAAAATTTCTTCATCATGCCCCGAACCTGCCCCTGCTCTTCTCCCTACCTGACTGTGCAGCGCCTTGAGACGTCCTCTTGACGTGAAAGGCGCTATATAAATGTAAGTTTTGATTGACTGATCGTAAACCTGGTTGTGTTCTTCCCAAAACAGCCTGCAAACCCACAGCGTCTAGACTCAACGCATCGACAAATTAACCCTGTGGCCCTAACAACAGAAGGCAGTCAGCTAGCACTTGTGAATGAAACCTTACCCCGGTGTTATCTCATTACATTCAGGAAAGAAGTTTGGGTGGTGGGGGGGGGGGGGGGAAAGAGGTAGCGTGGGAGGTGGGTAATGGGATGATTAAAATGGAAAGAAAGTTCGACTAAATTAACTGTCGCTGTTGAAGTTGCCCAGGATTCTAGTAGATCTCAAATTAACAACAACTTTTATTGCATTTTTGTTCAGTAGGCAGTATTAAGTTTCCTTCCACTCCCAAAAATAAGCACCCAAACAGAAAAGGAATGAATGCTTTCAGTAATTCAAAGCTCCCGCAATTAAATGAAACCGGAGTTATACCTTAATTATCTTCAGTTTGTGCTTTGGACTTGTTCTGTAGAAAACAGCCACCTGGTAAGGATTGGGGAAGAGAAACGGGGGAGGGGAGGGGGGAGATGTGTAAGTGATACTTCTTTTAACTTAAAATAGCAACATTCCTCTTATTATTGAAACCGAAGCAAATTGAATCCATGTCGCGCTTTTTAAAAAAAAAAACTATATTAAAAAGCACTGAAAAGTTGCCGGTCATTGTACATGTTGATTGATCCAACCAAAGGGACTTGACATGACTCGCAATTGGTTTCCAATGTAATAATCCGTTCGTTCACTATGCTAGGAAACTAAAACACGAGTGGTGTTTAAGCGCTCTCCAGCGTGGAGAGTAATATATGAACGCAAATGGTTGTTATTGTTGTTCGCTTGCTGAGGTGGGACAGAATCTTGCATGGCAGAATCTTACCTGTTTCACCATGTGCGATAGATCTTTATCCGGTAGCAGTCCCAGCTGCTCACCTGACATTGACTCCGACTTATCATTGCAAATGCCTACACTTCTCCCTGCACACAAAATTGTAGAACCATCACACGCTGCGAATAAGTGGTTTGCGGCACCCGGCTTCGTAACACCGTTCATCTCAAAGAAACTCTCTCGTTATTTTGCGTGCGTTTTGTCATCTCCCTCTGCTTTCCCGTTCAAGACTACCTCACTGCGTAGTGCCCTCCCTGGCCTTGACCCACCCTACCTCTGCGACCCCCCCCCCCCCCCCCTAACGTCCCTACCGACTTGCCCGTTCTGGAGCTTCTGCTCAGCAGGCTCCGGCCCGCTCCACTTCCCCCCCCGACCCACCCGTCTCATCATTGGCGGGAGAGCCTTCGGCCACTCTACCCTCAACCTCTGGAACTCCATCCCGCAGTCCCTGCCTCACCCCCTCCCCTTCAAGTCCTGCTTCAAGACCCTCCTCTTCAATGGTCCCATCTGTCACCCCAAATCCCCCCCTTTCTCTCCACCCTCCCCGTCCCCGACCGCAGCTCGGGTCTGAAACAATGACTGTCCAGTGGTCCTCCTGACGTGAAAGACGCTAGACAAGTGTAATGTTGTTGTTGTTATACAATACCTATAGAAATAGCCGTTTCCTTGGAGTCTCCCGTTATCATTTTTACATCAACTCCTGAATCTTGAAGGGTGCGGACTGCTTCCTTGACATCCATTCTCGGAGGATCAATAATCCCTACGAGACCTAAGAAGGTCAGTTTGCCCAATTCATGTCCGGACGCAAATGTAAGCACTGGGAAAAGCAAACGAGAAAATACCTCGTTGAAAGCAATCATTGTCTTTACTGTACACAGTGCGGAGGAGGCATTGAATTGAATGGACACACTGTCCCTCGTACAGAGCAATGATCAGAGAGAGAAAAAAAACATTGACTAGAGGCAATAATAGTTCCTTGATATTTTGTAAATCAGAAATAATATTAACAACAATTATCCTAGAAATATTAATCATTCTTGTAATTGATAGCATGCCTCGCCACCCACCAAGACTTCTCAAGGCACATCATATGAATTTAACTGTTAAGTGAGGAGGGATTATTTCTAGACAGTCAATTTGTCCCGGAAACAGCCAATGAAGTGAATGACCGATTTTGGTTAATCTGGGAGAATAATATTCAGACAGCACACGTGGTGGGTGGCTTAAACAGGTAGATGCACAATAAGGAAACATCTTCACCCTTTCAGGCTATGACAGTGTTTGTGTAACCCAGAATAAAAATCCTTTTTTAAAAAAAAACTTTAAAAAGTCTCGGAATATTTGCAATTGCAAATATTGTTTCTTTCTAACAACTGTGCGCAAATTTGTTGCTGCATGGTCTACAAAATACACACTCGCTACTACATCTTACAGTCCTTCTGATTGCCTCAAATGCAATTATTCTTATTAACAATAAATCCACCTCCCAAATGGCGACAGGATTTAAGAATTGTCCACAATTCTGCGCAATCCTCAATTTTAAGACTAATTGATTTGATGGGTTTTAAGAACAGATGGCGGACTATTTCGGACTATTTTAAACCTACCACGCAAGCCTTCATCTCCCAGCATTGCTTGTTGTTTCAGGTACACATTCTTCTGCCGTGGAGTCAGGGCAACAGGTATCCCCCCATTGTTATAACTGCTGCAGTACTGAATCACTCCCTCGTACGCTCCCTTCATGAAGTAAATGTCTTCGGATTCCTTTAATCGTCCACAAAGGTCAAATCAGTACCGACGGAGTCACACAATGTAAACAGACACCTCTTTGAAAGCCCGACAGGGGCGGAATAGCTGACCTGATTCTTGTGGGTGCATTTCATCGCCATCCACTTTTGCTCCGAACTAAAGGGATATTCTTGCTTCCTCTTATAGCTCTCCTTGATGCTCTCCAGATCCATCTTCAATGCAAAATGCAATTTAAAATGTTTTTAACGTATCCTTTTAAACCCAGAAAGCTCTATTTTTTTTTAGTAAAAACAAATCCATCCACACAAAAAAATATATACGTTTCAGAGGTATGTTTGCTAAATGATAACTTTCAGCTCAAGGGGAAAGGATGTTCTTTAGTATTATGTTATTTGCTTTGGCACACTGCGTGTTTGTGGATAAACGAGGATTGCCAGCACTTTATTTCATTATCCTTTGCAAGTGGGTTTAGCGGCTGTTGACGTACATTGGAAGTTAGCAAAAGGTATTAGCAAGCACCAAGTTGTATTTGTTTTAAGATTTACCTTCATTCCAAGTGCAATTAAGGCACCTTCTGTCGGTTGTCCCATCAATACTTCGTCCCTGATGATGGCATTATTGCACAAACATCCAGCCTATAAGGAAATATATTGTTGGCAGGAGGAACATGGCTTACGAATGAACTGAATCTTTGACCTTTCACTGCTTGGAAACTCAACACCACTCACCTCGACCAGCTTCCTCACTGATACATTAGAGAACGGTTTCACAACTTCCCCACTGGGTTGTAAATACACCTTCCCATTTCCATTGTATCCGACACCACTCACCTAGAAAGCATGAACACTAATATTTGCACAGATTGACAAAGGATGTGACTCAGCCTCCGCTTGGAAATGTTTGTTAGGTTACCAGACATTCCTCTTTACACTGCCCATTTTCAGATAGCTGCTGCACAATGTGATACAGTAGGAATAATAGTAATCCTTGCATTTGATATAGTGCTTTTCTTGTCTTCTAGACCTCTCTACAGAATGTACTGTAAAGCGAATTGACTGTATATATGTGGGCGAAACGCGGCAGCCAACTGCGCACGGCAGTGTCCCCACAAACAGTCGTGGATTAAAATGACCGATTTATTGTTAGTTTTTGTGATGGGTCATACTTGGAAACTTCTTCCTAAAGTAATGCCTTCATGCCGTTTCACTCTAATTGAGAGTGGCTGAGTAGCTAACGCAGCAGCACGGTTGGGAAAGGAGAAGGGAGTTTCTCCCTGCGTCCGAATCAACAAATCCCCTGATAAGATCGAATCATTCGCTTCTTGGCTGTTCATGGGACATTGCTGTAAAACTGCCTGCCATGTTGGCATACAAAACACACAGTCTTTATCAAATGCGAGGATTATGATTAATAGTACAGTATTATCTTATATTGATGCCCACTAAGTCACTAAGTCTAATTATGTTGTTTGCTTTCCTACTGCAAGACAAGATGCTTATCTATTACAAGCGTTCAGTTTACTTCCTCTCCACTGGTATTTGCTGAATGTTTCACAGCCAAAAAAAAACACATAAGTCCCCACCTCAGCCTTAATGCCATCCGACGTCACCAAACGAGTTACGGTCATCTCGTTGGCTGTCAGGGTTCCAGTCTTGTCAGAGCAGATGACGTTACAGCAACCTACAAAATAAAGTGACCGATAACCCCTGCGTTCCCATCAACAGACAGTGGCTGATTTTCTTCAGAAAACGTTCATGAATTAACAGAACGAGTGACAGAATTAATTGGACGGACGCGCGTGAACCAAACGAGCGCTACATTTTATTGTGAGATGCAAACAACTTTTAGTCAGTACTTTTTTTTACTCCTTAAGTAAAACATAAGAGTACTTAGTGAACTCCTATTATCTGGATCTCCTCAAAATGATCTGCATGTATGTCGATCGAGCACAATAACATAACAAGAGACCAACCACGTGTTGTCATGTGTTCTCACAAAGTTGGATAGATCACTTAAAACGGGAAGTGAAAACGTTTCATTTACCCAACGTTTCCACAACAGGAAGCTTCTTTATGATCACTCTCTTCTTTGCCATTCTAATCACTCCCAAGGCAAGAGTAACCGTCACAACGATGGGCAGGCCTTCCGGAATGGCTGCAACGGCAAGGCTGTCAAAGGGGAAATTCATTCACATACAGCAAGTGCGAGAGCTCGGATATAACAATCCTCGCATTTGATACCACGCTTTATCGGGTCAGCGGGAAGTCACAAAGTGCTTCACAGGATCTACTGTAAAGTTTTCTGACTGTGTATTTTGTCGGCAGAAGGTGGGCAGCCAATTTGCACTCAGGAATAACCTGACAAAGAGCCATGAAATGAAATGAGCCAATTTTATCTGTGGGGGGAGATTTTTTGGCCCAACTCCCCTCTTTTTTGGAATAACGCCATGGGATCTTTAATGTCCATCTGAACAGGCAGACGGGTCATAGGATTAACACCTCATCCCAAGTACAGCACCTCCCCACAATGCAGAGGTAACTCCCCCGCTACCGCGTAATCCTGACCTGGAGCTCAAAGTTCCTGATTTGAGGCTTGAAACCATCACTGACTCAGATTATTAAACATTAGAAGGTTTGTTTTTTTGATCAATGAGGTTACAATTTGAGGGCACGAGTCTGACAGGACTGTAGATCTTGGCAATTCACCTTGAATATAACACAATGGTACTATAGTCTTAGAGTGCATATCACAATGTAGTTATAAAGAACGTATGAATGTTTTAACCGGTAAGACTGAGTTATGAGTTACTCCGTTAACTAACCAAACTCCATTAAACCCGGGGACGCGATAAGCCATGTTGCAATGTTGACCTTGAATAAAAATATGCCTTTGCTAACCCAAATGGATGCATAGATGAATAGTATTTCATTTGGAACAAAATGTATTACTTAAACTGCACAGTTGACGGCATAAGAAATTTTGTTAATTCTTAACCAAAACTCTGTGCTAAGTCCAGCTTTGTGCTGAAATTTCTAACAAAAAGCACAAGGTGGGACGGACAAGAAATGCAGTCTTTCTCCATTCGCCAGTGGGGTGCTCCTACATTCATTGCATTTGGAATGTGCACATCTCTGTATGTGTTGGTTTAACGACAGTATGAGATTCAATGCTTTCAGGTCGTGAGAATGGCGAACTCATCCACCTCGTACCAACCCACCCATTTGCACAAATGTCTGACCCTTAAAGTCTCACTGAACTGATATGTCAAGCAGACCAGCTTTTGACAATGAGGATTTTCCTGGTTCTATCTTTTACCCCCCACCCATTCCAGTGGATATGAACTTTTCTTTGTGCTTTTGATTTTTTAAAAAAAATAAATGACATTCAAACCATCAATATCAAACAGACGTTGCCAAAAATTCTCCCACATAATTCTCACTCTCTCAACCAATATTTGACAGCAAATTTACACATATGTGCCAAGTGTCCTTACACAAAGGGTATAAGATTGTATCACACTTAGTTAAGCTTCAACCACACAAAAGTGTGGTTTAAGTGATTGTTTCAAGCATTCATTGCCAGTCTCACCTACAAAAGGCTTGCACCACTTGAGAAAAATATTAATTGCTGATGTGGGTGTGTGAGTGTGCATGCGAGTGAGAGAGCGAGACTGAGAGCGGAGAGTAAGCGTCTGTGTAGTGAAGGGAGAGCAGCATCAAATAGAAACAACAACAAAATTACACTTGTATAGCACCTTTTACGTCAAGAGAACATTCCAAGGCGCTGGACAGTCATTGTTTCAGATCCGAGCTGGGGTCGGGGAGATTTTGGGGTGACTGATGGGATCATCGAAGAGGAGAGTCTTGAGGCGGGACTTGGAAGGAGGCCAGAGAGGGGGCGAGGCGGAGGGACTGCGTGATGTAGTTCCAGGGGTTGGGGGCAGAATGGCTGAAGGCTTGCCCACCAATCATGGGGCGGGTATGTTGGGGTTGTGGAGCAGGTCTGAGCCTGCTGAGCAAAGGGGCAGGTTGGTAGGGGATCAGGAGGTCACAGATATAGAGTGGGGGGAGGGCATGGAGGGCATTGAATGTGAGGACTAGGATCCTGAATTGAATCCTCTGGGTAATGGGCAGCCAATGGAGTTGGGCGAGGATGGGAGAGATGGGGTCACGGAGCTTGGAGTGGTAGAGAACACAAGCTGCAGAGTTCAGGATTATCTTATCTTCCCAAGAACACTTCCTGCCACACGGTGTGACTTGCACCTAAAAGTGAACTGTCAAACAAATGATTCACTCATACGAGGGAGGAAATAACTAAGAGGGAATCTTTGTATTCTTACCTAACTCCGATAGTAAACATTCCGAGCAGTTTCTTGCCTTGCAGCCAGCCAAATCCCATCATTAAACCTGTAGGAAACGGCAATATTTCTATCCGTCAATAAGATGCGGTTGGAATCAAATTATCTCGATTCATCACACTCTGTGTAATCAGTAAAGTTGCATTGAATCAAAAATACATCCACGCAAAGTGTTTAGTTAAGACTGTCCCGTCTCTCCAGATTCAACAGTGTGCTGCTTATTGGAAGAATTGATCTTTTCTTAAATTAACTGAACTTCAGAGCAAAGGTCAGTGGGGAAGAAATGGCACATGGGCGGAGATTCATTGTATTTTTCGGAGCATTTCAGAGAGTGCTAAAGTTAGCCCTTTGAATTCAATCTTGACATTGAAGATATTTTGCTCTACAGTAATTCTTAAAAGAAAATAATCCATTTAAAAAAAAAAGTAACGCCGGTTCTCAGAATTTGCCAAAGTATGCACATTTAGTATTCTTAGCTTGAGAAACAGATGGAATTTCTACCCCATAATTGGTGGGTTACCAGCTAGCTTTGCTATAGCATGCTGCAACATCGATTGCCATCAACCCAATGTCTTGGAACACCTTTGAATGGCCCATTAAAGCTCAGCTTCATCCTTATTGAGTATTTTTTTTAGATTAAAAAGAAGAGAGATAATTAACAGAAACAAAACAAGCGAATGGTAAAATCGTATTGCCTGAGGGAGGATAACTCACAAATCAGCTCACGCTACAGTTATCGAGCTGCTTTGACAGGGAGAATAACATGTTCTCTGTCGTTTGCATTAAAAATGTAAATAAATAATCAAATTAAAACCGACTTGATGGTAAATGAGGTCTAATAGAGACATGGAGGGTTCCCCGAGTCGATTGTTAACATAAGGTTAAGTGTGATGAGTGAGGCGTCAGTTTCCCCTCCACGAGCCCTTTGCTGGGTTGTATTAAATGGAATTATAATTGTAGTTCTCCCCGTAGGAGGCCTGTGGTACATCTGTCTGTGCACCAGATGCTTGAGAAAAAAAACCCAGGAAAGCTCCACACACCACAGAACTTTAGGATGCGGGCTTCCTAAACCCTTGTGTTCGAGAGAGCATCCCATCGAGTCGTCAAGACATTTCAAAGTGCTTCGTAGGATTTTACTGTGAAGTGTAGCGACTGCGTGCTTTGAGGGCAAATTGCGGCCGCCAAGATATTCAAGTCTCTTTTGCTCAACTTACTGATTATTATAAAGGAAAATAATGACAGCTGTTTCCCCAGCTTGTCCATGCTCTTCTGTAGAGGAGTCTTTGGAGTCTGAGCACAAGGAAAGAAATTGCAATCAATATACAGTCAATTCGCTTCACTGCATATTCTGTGAAGCGCTTCGAGACGTCTAGAAGATGTGAAAAGTGCTATATCAAATGCAAGGATCATTATTATTTTATGTTTTACAAATAATTTTTTTTAAGAAATAGAGCCATATTTTGACGTCCACCTGAACAGGCAAAGTGGACCTCCGTTTAACATCTCATCTGAAGCACGGCACCTCCGACAATGCAGCACTCACCCCCAATACTGCACTGGGCAGTCAGCCTAGACTGTGATCTAAACATTCGCTAGGTTTAGGCAAATGAACAACACAACAAATTCCACTGAAGTGTACCTCTTCAGCTTGCATCAGTTTAAAAACTTCTCCAAACTGAGACTTCTCACCAGTTCCAATCACCACACCCTAGAGACAGGAGAGAGAAAGAAGAGAAGAAATGATTAGTGGGGAGGGACGGAGAGAGGGAGCGAGGGAGGGAGTCAGAGGGACATTCCACACTGACTAAAATTTTTAATTATTATACATACCTTTCCATTCCCATATTGAACCAGTGTTCCCATGAAAGCGATGTTTAGAAGAGAACTCAAATCCCCAGCCTCCGATAAGGTGGCAGCAGTTTTATTACACGGCTCCGATTCCCCCGTAAAACTGGATTCATCAATCAACAGGTCAACAGCCTAGGCGCAGAACAATAAAGCAGTTATAAGTTACACGCCAGAACAAAACACAAGCGGTTACACCAACAAAGAACGATGTCACTGTGAGTGTCACCTATTGCATTACATGAACCGAGCACAGCTAACTATTCTTCATCCAAGTTTATTTTCGCTGAAATCAAATCTTTTTATAATAAATATTTTTAAAAAAATTCCAAACACATCGAGCGGAAAACAGGTCGCTGTGGATTCCCAATGTTTCCCCTTTTTGGGGGGAAACGTTTACAGAAAGTACCTCTTGTTCATTGTTAACTTGGTCAATTGAGAGAATCTTACAAGTTACTTTTCAGACAAAAATTGTACAACAGTTGGCAAGCCACAGTAGAACCTGTCAATATGTGGCAGTTTGGTAGTAATATTAATAATCCTTGCATTTGATATAGCGCTTTATCCCGTCTTTGAGACGCCTCAAAGCACTTCACAGAACCTACGGTGAAATAAAGTGACTGTGTATTTTGTGGGCAGCGAGGTGGGGGTGGGTGGAGAAGGGGTGGGCCGGTCTATAAAACGCCAACTTGTCTTACAACAGGGTATGTTTGTTTCCGCGTCACGGTAGATTGCCACCCAGCACGACTGGTCACCTCGCTGGTGAAACCAGTCGGTCCGTGTGATCAAACCAAACTCCGGGTGCGCAAGGAACGAGGTGACACAGCGACACTGCGTTGGTGACACAGCGACACTGCGTTGGTGACACAGCGACACTGCGTTGGTGACACAGCGACACTGCGTTGCTGGCGCGTTTCAGTTGTAGTCCCAGCCAGGAATTCACAAACCTGAAAGAGTCTGATATCGGCCGGCACTCGGTCTCCGACCGAGATGCACACTGTGTCTCCTGGTACGAGCTCCCGTGCCAGCAGATGCTCTAGTTTCCCCTCGCGGATGCTGCCAACGACACAAGCAAACGAGCAAATCAACACGGGAGAACATCTCCGAAGCGCTTCGCAGGATTTGCCGTAAGCTGTGGCGAATGTGCGTTTGGCTGGCGAAACCCCAAACCCTTGTTAGTTGCCCTCCGCTGTCCGTTATTTTGCATCTTCCAAGTACAAAAAGCAGCAATTGCTTTGCGATTGTTCATGCTTACCAGTTGGCTTCAGGAGGAATAAGCTTGCTTAGCTCTTGCAAGGACTTTTCCGAACGGTATTCCTGTGTGTAGCACATTTTGGTTGATATACTTATCAGAGAACACAATGAGAGTATAAAATCAGTGCTCACCCCCCCCCCCCCCCCCCCTCCCCCACTCAGTAGGAAACATCTCCCCTTTTATAGTCCTCTGGATCCACCACCAAACCCAAGGCCCTCACTTCATCATCACAGTCCAGACAGTCTTTCCTTGCTCCAATATGACTTGATATTCAGCAGGAACCATGGCTCATTTATCCCCCTTTTGCTCAGCAACACCAAGCACCAATGTATCCCCACTCTGTTGCAGCTAAGATCAGAGGATTCAGCACGGGTTAGGGACTGGACTTTGGGCTGAGACCTCTCCAAGGCTGTCTGGCTCATCTTCGCTTAAGCATCGAGCCCGTGGGTTTACCAGCTATCATATCGGGAAACTTTTCAAATCAACTTTTTTCTGCCCTCCCCATGCCCCCCTCCATTGTGCGTTTCCCCGAAACCGAGAAGACAGGCCACTTACCTGTACAAATGCCACGGTGACCACAATTATTATAGCCTGTGGAAGAAACGCAACAAGATTACTGCGGGTGTTCAGCTTTAAACGTTCCGAGGTGGGTCCCGAGTGAAGGCTGCCATATAAATGCGAGCTGCGTAAATGTGTGTGTAGTAATGCCTTTGCCACAATTATTTCCCGTTACAAATTTAACTGCTAGTATCAGCCAAATATAACCTTACTCACAAAATAAACCCAGTTGGAGTAACGAGTGTTAAATTCAGACTGACTGGAACGATGCTTACCACCGTTATGCTCACGGCATCCTCAATCTCTCTGGTGATGATGCTGATGACGGCCGAAGCCAAGAGCAGCAGGATAAGAGGATTCTTGAACTGGAAATGGAGGAATGGAGGTTAATAATAATAACCCTTGCATTTGATGTAGAGGCTGATCACAGAATGTAAAGTGAATTGACTTGTATATTTTGTGGGCGAAACACGACAGTCAATTGCACAGAGCAGTGTCCCACAAACAGTCGTGGATTGAGTGACCAATTTTATTTATTTTTAAAAAAATTTACCCTGCACAAGTGATCCACCAATTTGCTACCAAGCAGGTTTCCTACTTATGACTAGGTAAGCAGAGGCGTGTGGAATAAGGAAACTTGCCAAATGTTTTGCCCTGCCCAGGAATCAAACCCAGGTCCTCTAGCTTGCGAGGCGAGTGTTCGAAACACTAAGCTACAGGACTCCACCAAGATTTCCACTTTCACATCGAACCAATGTGATCCTAAACGCTCAACTTTAAATGTTCTCTCTTCACAAGAGGGATTATGATGAAAGATTTTAAGTGCCCTTCAGCCCATTTGATCCTGCAGTACCTACCCTACCTATTCCTCCCATTATAGCAGCCAGCTGTCGTTGTTTTTTTGCCTAGTATTTTTATATAAATAATCATTTGTTTTTCGCACGCTATCTTTCTGGCTGCAGGCATGTGAAAAGTTAGCTTTAAACACATGGCATTGTTTACCCAGCTAAAACTTTTCACTTTTCAGATAATAATTATTTCACTAACAAAATTAATTCAAAACAGATTTTAAAAAATCTTTATTTTCACGGACACAAAAAGCCTGAAATTCCCACAAATAGTAGCTTGCAGACAGACGCACATATAGCTTTTGTCATTCGTGTTTCCGGAACCAGCCTCTTGACGTCTCCGTCAATCCGGTTTTGGCTGCGGAATCTGATAAATTGCTTCGAACAGTGTAAAAATCAGGTAGAGGAATTGGCTGTACGAGTTATCTAGCTATACGGTCTCAAATAATCGATCCAATAGACCACACCTTTGATAAACTTAGTTTAAAACCATCAAACAGCTGTCGCTACATACTACATACTGCTATCTGATCGTAAAGATAGAGTGAATGAGCAAAGTCCAACCGATTCTCATCTCGGAAAAAGCAGAGTACACATTGGGTCTCAATGTACAACGCATGATGTGGCATTAAAAGTGCCAACATATTTTAGCTTTATTTGTCCAGTTAGTGATACATCCTAACATAACCCGAGACTGTACCAATCCTGTTCCAACTATAAAATCGTCCTCCGCCTAATTCACATTCAATCTTTTAACCCATTTGCCTGACCAGCACATATATTATCTGTAGCAGTCTCTCAATCCCATTACAGATTGCAATATAATCTGATCCTTGCATGGGGTAATCAATCGTCCCAACGTGAAAGGTGCTTTATAAATGTAATTTTGTGCTTATGAAGATATCTCAAAGCACTTCACAGGAATGTTATTGCGGATCTCAGTGCTATTCAGCCACTGACCTTCTGGGGAATTACTCTTTGCTAGGGTTGGGTACAGGCATCAGACACCTTTCGTTCATTTACCCAGGAACTGGTCCTCATGTATGGGGCCTTTCACAGGGGCAGCTTTACTGTGAAGTGTAGTGACTGTGTAGGCAAATTGGCTCAATGAGAGCAGCCAAATGCGGCAGTGAAAAGCTATTATCGTAAATTTCATCCTGTGCTCATAAAATAATCTCTGATCCTGGTTCCATCCTAGGTAGCGTTACTAAGGCTACTTTGTTGTAAATAGACAAGGAGACAAGAGTTGACAGAAATCAAATTTACATGATAAAGGGGTCCTCTTTTTGAGTCATGCTACAATTATGTTTTTCTGAGGAGAAATTCTAAGGTCCAATTTCCACCCGAGTATCACTCTCTCCCCAATATTTAATACCCTGTGATAAATTCTTAATTTCAGTCTCAATTTGGAGACTGTGTTTCTGAGATTCTTAAAACGAAACCCACTGCTTTCTTGCTGAGTTACCTGACTGAGGTATTTCTTCCAAATTGGATCATCCTTCTCCATCCCAAATTCATTCCATCCATACGAAATGCGACGCTCAAGCACATCATTATCTGTGAGGCCATTGTTTAGATCAGCCTGGGATAAAGACAGCAGCCATCAGTAGCCCTCTCAAGTGTGGACATTTAACAAGTAGACAGAAAATGAGATAATAATAAAAATAATCCTTGCATCTGATACAGAATATGCTGTACAGTGAATTGACTGTATATTTGTGGGCAAAATTCGGCAGCCAATTGTGCACAGCAGTGTCCCACAAACAGTCATGGATCGAAGTGACCAATTTATTTTTGGTTTTGTTCAAGGGTTTATTATCAGGCGTGTGGAGTAAGGAAAATTGTTCAAGGTTTTACCCTGCCTAGAATTGAACCCAGTTGTTTTGCTTGCAAGGCGAGTGCTCTAACCACTGAGCCATAGGATCATCAATAAATTGAAGGATTAAATCAGCCAAGTACAGCCTCATTCAATGTCCACATGTGTACTGTCCAGCATAACTCTTCCAGCCGCGAAAGGCACTGTACAAATGTAATTTTGTGGTTGTTGTTGTTGTAACTCACTCAAGAGCCATCAAGGTGCAGGCAAGATATGACTATTAATCTCCTCTCCCTATCCTGGGGACAGTGTCATCAGAAAAGAAACTGATAATCGGAGTCGAGGTACAGGTCAGCCATGGTAAATAGAATGGCTGAACAGGCCTGATGGGCTGAATGGCCAATTCCCTTTACTATGTTCATATATATATATATATATTATATACATTAGGAGTCCTGTAGCTCAGTGGTTAGAGCACTCGCCTTACAAGCATGAGACCTGTGTTCAAATCCAGGCAGGTTAGGGTGAAACCTTGGGCAAGTTTCCTTACTCCACAGGCCTAATAATAATCCCTTAAAAAAAGAATAAAATTGGTCATTTCAATCCATGACTGTTTGTGGGACACTGCTGTGCGCAATTGCCTGTCGGAGTTTGCCCACAAATATACAATGAATTCACTTTACAGTATATTCTGTGAAGCGCTCTGAGATGTCAAGAAGACGTGAAAAGCGCTATATCAAATGCAAGCATTATTATTAAAGTAAGTTAGGGATTGTGTAGCTATCTTTCACTAATATGGTTCAAATCCACCACTGTGTATTAGCTAATACAGGAGAATTCCAGTCAAGTAGAAGGTAGGATCATGGATCAATAACAACAATAATCTTTAATATAGGATTTGATTTCAGATCCTATCACATTGCTAAGACATCCTAAAGAGCTGCAAGGGATTTGCTGTAAAGTGCAGTCATTGTGTGTTTATCATATTAATATAATAATAATCCTGCATCAATTAAGGGATCTTTAAGTGAAAAATTGGAGCAATTAAAGCCAATTAAAGTGCGTCTCAATTTCACAATGAACTTAACTGGAGTCCTACACCATCAATTCACGTCCAGGAAAGCAAACGTCGAGACTAAAAAAGGCGCACTTTTCCCACGCAAGCCACTAAAAATTATAAACACAGGAACTAATTATTACATCATAAAAATTAATAATCTCACTTCAAAACGTTGGCTCGGGGTCAGTTAGCAAATCAAGCTAGCAGAACGACAAGGAGAGATTATAGTCCAATATCCTTCATCACAGAAGGTTCTCACCTGGAGATTTCTTACCAACTCCTCCACATGCTGTGCGCTGGCTTCTTTAGGACATATGACCTCAATTGGCTCATACTTTCCACCGACTTTTGATAAGTGAAGCTCCCCATTCTCCTGTTTGCATGTGTATACGTTTAAAAGCAAAATAAACATATGTGCTGTGACTCCAGATCATGGTGCAGATGGAGCAAGTTTATTCACTGTGACAAGTTCAGAAGTGTTTAAAGGAGACACTATTCTTTGATTAAGACCCATGACAAATTTTAGTCCATTGTAGTCTTATGCCTTCCATTAGCTCCTGTAGCTCAGTGGTTAGAGCACTTGCCTTACAAGTGTGATTTCAGGCAAATCAGGGCCAAACCTTGGGCAAGTTTCCTTACCCCACACGCCTAATAATAATCGTCCCACCAAAAAAACACACTAATAAAATTGGTCATTTCAATCCACGACTGTTTGTGGGGACACTGCTGTGCACAATTGGCTGCCGCGTTTCACCTACAAATATACGGTGAATTCACTTTACCGCATAGCCTGTGAAGCACTTTGAGACGTTGATAAGATGTGAAAAGCGCTATATCAAATGCACGGATTATTATATTATTATTAAATGATTAACTGAACCGAAGACCGAACCCTTTGCATTATTAGTGCACCATTTGGTTGAAAGACGTCAATCTAAGACAGAGTGCAAAAAGTAAATACCTGTCATGTGATGCTCCCCTGAGGTAAAAAAAAGGGCTCTATCAGATGCAAGGATTATTTTGTAAATTTACTTAATTCATATGCCTTGAAATTCCACAGTGTTTGTCTGTAACACAGCTTTGAGTCAAAGAAAATTGCCTTCGGTGTAAACACGTGTCCTCCAATAGAACAATGGAGGCACCTTATCATGTTAGAGGCACCTTATCATGTTGTTGAGACATCTCAAAGCACGGGATTTGTACTATGGTGCTCAACATTGGTAGGCAAGTGTGGCAGCCAATAGATGGAGATTTGCAATGGGAAAAAGTCAATGCGTTGGATTGGAAATGGCTTCAAAGCGCAATGATTATTTGTGTCTCACAATGCAGGAATTTTTACGAAGCGAACATTACAACAACAACAAACAAAATCGCACTAAAATAGCGCCTTTCACGTCGGGAGGACGATCCAAAAGCCCTTACAGTTTCAGAGGACTCTTTGCGGAGAGTCAAACGCCGGTGTACTTTATAACGTCACCGAAGTCAAAAAGATATCAATACTTATTATAACGATCCTTGCATTTGACACAGCGCCTCATCACTTTGTCGCTGACGTCTCAAAGTGCTTCGCTGTAAAGCGCAGTGACCGCCTATTTTGTGGAACTCAGGCGGTAGTCAATTTGCACACAGCAGTGTCCCCACAAAAAAAGCTGCGGAGTGAATGGCTGATTTTATCTGAGAGAATTGTTGGCCACGACCCCGGGATAGAGAAATTCACTTTTCTTTTCCAAGAGGTGCCATGGGACTTAAATATCCGTCTCAATAGGTGCAGTTCAGGGGCTAGTTTTTAGCCTCCCATCTGCTCTTGCAAACCTCGAATGAATTAGCTCTACAGCGCGCTTCTCTACGCGGTCCGGCCGGGTCCACGCAAACAGCCGTGAAGCGAATGAACCGTTTTAACCGTGGGATCGTTGGGCAAGAAGCCGAAAGGAACTCGGTTTCTCCTTCCAGAACACTGGCCCGCAGGATGGTTTGCTATCCACCTGACTGTGACTCATTTAGAGGAGAGAGAGAGAGAGAGAGTGCTACCAACTGCGGTGTGCTGGCAAGTTCAACCCTTCCTTAAAGAATGTTTCGCAGCGAGATGCTCGGGGTGTGCTTTCTTGGTTGGCAAAGAGCTTTGCAGCAGAGGCGTCCAACCCATGTAGGCAATAATAATTCACATTGTAGCAACAGCAGCAACAACCACACAATTAGATTTTGCGACGGGTGGACGTGACCAAGTCTCGGGACAAGTCAGGGATTTGGATTAGAAGGTCATCCACCTGACTCAAGAGAGAATGACCAACTGAGGTTCCCCAACACCCTTGAGGACTCAAGCACAAATACAAGTGTTTTTATGCATGTTGTGAGGTGAGTGTGTGTATATATGTGTGTGTGTGTATGCTTTAGAGTTGAACATTGCTTTGGACACAGCATCAAGTTGACAGCCAGTGTCCTGGGTCAAGACAGGACATTATATTAAGTGCATACCTATCTCTCTCTCTCACACACACTCACACATACTGATTTATTCACACACACACTCACCTCGCCTTCCTGTGAGTCTTTGTCGAGAAGTGGACGGTACGTGTTGTTGTGGGAACCATTGAGAAGTTGTTGGAAAAACCTGGAGAAGCGACTTCCAGTCATCGTGGCTTTCATTTTGTGTTAGTGTGGGGGTGGCTGAGTGAATACAAACATCTCAGAGCTGCAGGAGAGAGAGGGAACCCATTTGAGATTTTAAAAAAAAGAGATTTTGCATTCAACAGCTGGTTTAAACTCCCAGTGCTGGGAACATACCTTCTCACCCACCCACACAAACAATTCTCACTGAGCTGTCTGTCCTTGTCCAGTCTACCTGTGGCAGGGAGATTGAGTGAGTTCAGCTGCCCAAACACACCTGTCAACCCCACTTCCTTTGGCTCCTGTGGCTTGTAGCAAAAGCTACAGTCACACCACATACACACACACACAAACACTCACATAGACACGCCTATTTCTTTCATTTGGTTAATTTCATTCCTGGCGTTGTAGCAATTGCATAACAGAGAGAGAGAGAGAGAGAGTCAGATCACTCATTCACTCACTCACTAGCTGTCCACCTACCTACCTACCTGCTGGAGGGAGGTATAGGGATGACAATTTTGAGTTCAGCTGAAATGTTTTCTTTTAGATGATCTGCTGGACACAGGAACACACACACACACACACACACACACACAGTGGCTGGCTGTTCCAAGGGCAATTTGAGGACAGGCACCATTGGGAGTGTGTGTGTGTATTTTTTTCTATTCTTAAGCAATTGATGACTGCGAAAGGTGTCAGCTACAAGGAAAAGTTCACTGAGGCATGTTTGTCGGATGGAGAACTGGGAGAAGTTAAACCGAGATCCCCATCTCCCTGTTTGGGTGGGCGTTAAAAGATCCCGTGGCGCTATTTGGAAAGAGATTCACCCCTCTCCCCCCCCATTGAGCGTCACCAAAACTCAATAGTACATCCTGTGAAGCGCTTTGAGATGTCCTCCCAATATGAACGGCAAGGCGCGATATCAAATGTAAGGCATATTCTAACATTCCACTTTGTATTGGGATTGTCTTCCACAGATTTATATACTGTATGTGTTTTCCAAAATAGCCAAATCCCGCAACATGTAGTTTTCAGCAAACCATTTATTCAGCTGTACAAGTGTTGACTTGGCATTTAAGAGGTAAGAAACTTGGGAACCCTATTGCAAAGGTGGTAATAATAATAATATTAATGATTCTTGCATTTGATGTAGCGCTTTGCACATCTTATCGACATCTCAAAGCGCTTCATAGAATATACTGTAAAGTGAATTGACTGTGTATTTGTGGGCAAAACGCAGCAGCCATCGTACCATAACAGGTACAACGTGTTATGTGGTGATTGCGTGCAACTAGATGTTAGATGCCAACATTTTACTGTTTATTTACCTGGGTCCCAGTGTTAAGTTAAATTCTTACTACCTTTTTAAGTTGTTCACATATTTTTAAATAGCAACGATGCTTCTATGATCTTCTGCCAAGCCGGGAATGATGATCATAACAACTGCAACCATTTGCATTTATCTCTTCACACAAAGTAGCATCTTGGTGCACTTAAAAGTAATCTTTTCTTTGCATAACTTTTATTAACAAAAATCTCGTGGCGCTATTTGTAAATAGAATGGAAGTTCCCTCCTCCCACCCACCAGTCCTCCAGCGTCAACATCTTTCATTTTTGGGGGGTCAGCAGTGTGTTGGGACACATGCAATCTCCTGAAGAGTATCCAAACCAAACTGAGAATTCCTTGCCAATTAGTTTGTGGGTTTCAAGAGAAAAGTAGACAGTAGTTTGTGAAAGATACAGGCTTGAAAGGGATATAGGGATAAGGTAGGGCGGTGGTGAATTTATGTAGTTCATGAACTGATCACGCAGCAGATGAAACAACCTTCTGACAAGCCCTGAATGTTTCACCTTTCCACACCCAAACTATAAAAGAACTGCACAAAAAAAGTGTAAAGGCAAGAAAATGGTATGTAAAATATCGTCAAGAATCCAATGAAGTGGCAGAATGAGCTTAATAGAGTACCTTACCACATAAAGTACACCACATGTATTAGAGCTGCTGTAACAGCCAAAACCACTTCATTTCTAGTGGGTGATGCATCCTCCATTGATACTGAACAGAAAAGAGACCTGTTTATGCGGATCAACGTACAGTACTAAATAATAAGAATTCTTGCATTTGATATAGCGCCTTATCACAAAATGTTTCAAAGCGCTTCACAGAATATTTTGTAAAGTGGAGGGACTGTGTATTTTGTGGGTGAACTGGTCAAAGGAAAAGAGATTGTAAGCAAAAATAGCAAATCTATTTGCATCTGTGCAAAGTTAACGATTTTGCGTCGATCTTTATGTTTAATGATAGCATGCTTACCTCAGAGTCAGAAGGCTGGGGTTCAAACTCCAAGTTGGGACTTGAAACCACATAGACTAACCTTTAGTTTAGAAGGCTGGGAACTCTCGTGGACCCGAAAAGTCACTTTTCCTTTCTCCATAGATGCTGCCTGACCTGCTGAGTGTTCCCAGCCACTTGTGTTATTTCCAGCATCTGTAGGATTTTGCGGTTTTGTTTAGTTTAGAAGGGTAATTAGAGTTAGGTGAGAAGATCAGCCATGATCTTATTGAATGGCGGAGCAGGCTCCAAGGGCTGAATGGCCTACTCCTGCTCCTAATTCTTATGTAAGGGCTGAAGGGTAATTTGATTGAGGTATTTAAGACGACTGTTTGTGGGACGCTGCTGTGCATAATTGGCTGCTGCGTTTCGCCCACAAATATACAGTCAATTCACATTACAGTCTATTCTGTGAAGCAATTTGAGACCTCTAGAAGACATGAAAAGCACTATATCAAATGCAAGGATTATTATTACGGTAAAGGGATTAAATATGGTCAATACAGAGAAGCTATTCCCTCTGGTGGGGTAATCCAAACCATAGGGTGTAGTCCTAAAATTGGAACCAGGCCATTTAAGAGTGAAATCAGGAAGCATTTTTGCGCTCAAAAGTATGGTAGAAATCTAGAATTCTCTCACCTAAAAGGTCATGGCTGCTGGATCCATTCACACCTTTAAGAGTGGGGTTGAGAGATGTTTGGGAGGTCAGGGTATTAAGGGATATGGAGCGAAAGTGGGAAATTCGAATTGAAAGAATTAGTTGAGGTACAGATCAGCCATGGGCTAATTAAATGGTGCAACAGGCTCGAAGGGCTGAATGACCTCCTCCTGCTCCTAACACTGCAATGCAGCGCGGGTGGGAAAATACACAGTCACTCTACTTCACAGTAAAATCCTGTGGGACATCCTCCTGACGTGAAAGGGACTATATCAAATAGCAGTGTGCTGATGTGAAACTCGAGAAGTTTATTTGAATGAGTTTATTTGGTTTTCAAAACCCTCTTGATCTTGGTCTGCGTTGTGCCGCGATATCTCTCTTCAGTGTCTTCGGGTTTCAAAGCTTGGCTGTCTCTGAGTTGGTCACAAGCAGACAAGGATCATTTAGAGACTCACTGACTGGGACTATTTTCCAGTCACTGAAGCATGAATGACACAGAAGTACATTGAGCTAGGACAGACTGATAGTTTATGCAGTGTTTAATTCAGGAGTTAAATTCTCTTGTGATTGATACAAAATTGAAACAATAAAAATGTTCCGATCATTAACATTACAAAAAAACCTCAGCGGAATCGTAACACTGTACAGTACATCATATCACCTTAACACAAAGAGTCGGCATAAAAGATAGGTAGACTATCTGTGGAGATTTGATCACCGTCACAGAGATTGGACTTGATTTAAATTAAAAACACTGGAACAATACTGCAGTAACATGAAAATAATTGCACAACTGAGGTGATTGATAGCTTATGAATGGTAATGTCACAAATATTTTGTTACACACACACAAGATTTAGAAGCAAAACAGTTTGCAAACATTTTGGTGGTGTGGGGGGGGGAGGGTGGATTTATTCAGCAAGTGTGTTGATTCCTTTCCAATATTTGCACCACGTTTGTGGGGGATATTTTTTACGATACGGTTGTTGGAATGGAGAAAGATGCTTGGAGTGACGACAGAAGGTGACTGACTGTGTGTGTATTTGCGGGGTGATGAAAGCTTTCAAAACCTTGCAAGGTCGAGAAAGATTAATTTGAGTAATTGGATGGTGCCTGTACACAGCTGTTCGAGTGGAACTTCCAAGTATTCGCCTCTCCTTGCGGTTTCCGAGAGGACTAGCGAAGATAAAACAATGTTATGTAGCAATAAACACTCGCTGAGATTGCGCCTCAATTGCGCGGGACAGTTGGAATTATACAGGATTAATACAAAAAAAATCTATGTTATGCGATATTTTAGCAGCCTGTAAACTGGGAATTAATTGTAGGCACTTTTGTTTTTTGTTCATACTTTGTTACTGTAGTCATTGTAAATGCTAGTGGTTGTATTGCATGTTGAGAAGATACCAGCACCATTTGTCCAACACTGTGCACTGAAGCCCAAGTCACCTGGTTTGTGTTTAGTGTCATCGACACCAATCCTTAAAAATGCTGATTGCTGATTCACATTGAAAGCCCTGGACTCGGCCTCCGATGGGAAAGCTTAGCCCAGATGCTTGTGGTGGTGCTTCTTGTATCCGACCGCATTACTAGAATCAGTCCCTGGAACAGACGAGAAATCAAGCAGCGATTAGAGGAATCATTTGATTTTGCATCGACGCAAGCTGGAGGTCGTTTCTCTGGTGTGCCTTTAAAATGGAGCTCTTTTGTGCATTTTATGGGCGAACCCACGAGATGGGAGTTTGACGAGGGCTTGGAGGGGTTCAGATCCCCCCCCCCCCCCCTCCCCCGCAACTTTCCATTCTGCCCGCCCCCCCCCCCCCCCCCCCACCATGTAATAATCAAGTTCCACAGAATCTGTTACGGGTCACATCAGTTTCAAGCTCTTGAATGAGACACTTTGCGCAATAATTTGTTTTAGTAAAATGAGTTTGTGGGCGTGCAACGATCCATTGATCAGTTGAGGTGTGTGCATAGCTGCGCTCACCGCAAAACAGCATTTCTTTCATGAGATAATAAAGGTGTAATGGTGTGTTGCACACATTGAAAGAAAACATCCAAATTGTTTTCATTCCCCCCCACCCCTGGCCTTCCCGTTAAGTGCTCACTGCCGATACGTTCCGCTCTGTATGGTGCGGCAACAATAGCAAATCGCTCAGTGACGAGTTCTAAAGGACATCACCAAACTATTTGATAAATGAGGTTGGGGAGGGGAAAATGTGAGTGAAGTCTGCCTGCCTGCCGCCTGTCTGTCTGTCCGTCCGTCCGTCCCCCCCGGCCCGCCCGCAGTGACTCAAGCCTTGGCTCCTGCCAAGCAGTAGCTAATAATTCCCGGAAGTAGCTAAGCAGGGTGAGCCCCACCAGAGCTATCCATGCATTGGAAATCCCAGCTTGGTTTGGATACTCTTTCAAGCATGGTGATGGGATTCCGCACGTGTCAGGCACGCTCCCATCTACACATGGTAAACTGGCTGAAGCAAACAAGAGCCAAGCAACAACAGCGTAGGAATTGAATTAATTAAGTCAAGTAAACCAAAGTTAAATCAAATCTAGTTCATGGTGTGGACTAGATTCTGCCAATTGCCTTGTGTGTAAAAGCATAACTAGTACTTCATGCTTTTTCTATTAACAGCAGGTTTAGTTCCCAAACAGGTCAGGCAAGTTAACTCAGATACAAGTTACATTGCATATTGTGGTCAACCTATGAAAGACACAGTCATTGCACTTCCCAGTAAAATCCTTTGAAGGTCTTTGCGAAGTCCCTCAAGCAAATGCAAGAATTAATTACTATTTGATCATTTTAGCCCTCGACTAGTTATAGTGATGATAAATTCAATTTGAACTCTAAATGAATCCTGTGTAACTTGAAACCTTTATCCGCTCAGCAAATATTGCACAATCTGAGAGTAAGTTTGCGACATTTCACAACAGATGGGTGGAGTGAAATTCCACCTGAGTCTAGAGTTACATAGCATTTTAGAATTTGGAAATTATTGAACGGAGTCTTAACATTGAAGTCGGATTTTCTGTAGTTTATTAAAAGAACTTACAGGAAACACGCTTTGTAATAAAGGCTGGATTTAAGATTTTGCCAAATTCCAAAGTCCTCTAAAATGCTCAGAAAACAAGAGTGAATCCACACCTGGAAAATAAATTCAACCCCCCCCCCCCCACCCACCCTTAGTATCGTTTTTGATTGTTTGATCTGCTTACCAAAATAATCCTTGTACTCCTTGTAAAATTTGGGTCTTAAATTGCGTCCGTCTGAAAGCAAAAAAGAATGCAGTAATCAATGATTTAAAAAAAAAAACTGATGCTACATCACGGTAAGTGACAAATGATTTCTGTGTTTTTTTCAATGCTGCTTCCGCGCCAAGCTACGAACACTAAATATTAGCGGCAGCACTGGAAGCCTGACATCTCCTGTGATTCCAGTTAGCTTGGAGCCGTAGGACACCAGCACTTTCAGTGAAGTTGTGATAACAGTATAATACATTTCTGTAGCGCGCGTCACCTCGGGAGGACGTCTCAAAGCTCTTAACCGTGTTGGACGGGTACCCGAGCTGGAGGTGGCAGGGCTGGGGTGGGGAAAGAGATGCGCTTTGAGATGCGCGTTGAATGAGGGGATGGAGTTCCAAAACAGCGAGATACGGTACTCCGAAGTAGACCAGCTGAAACACTGACCACTGTTGCCCCGCTGCTTGATGCACTGCCCTCGGTTTGGAATACCCTCTGCCGGGTTCCCGGGATTGATGATGTGACATTCATATCCAGTGGGGCAATGCAAGGGTTCGTCTCCATCCTCCGTAGTGCTGCAAGCTTCAGCTGCGGAAAGAGACAAGGAAGTAATCAGAGGGACAAATAATCTGTCAATAATCCTAGATCTCTGTGGATGATACTACATACCGCAAAACACCTGAAACAATAGTGTTATTTGAAACGCTTGTGCACTGTAAGTTTGTGGATACAGTAGAACTTTGTTATATATTATCAATAATAATAATCGTTGCATTTGATATAGTGCTTTTCACATCTTATCGATGTCTTCACAGAACATACTATAAAGTGAATTGACTGTATATTTATGGGCGAAACGCGGCAGCCATTTGCGCACAGCAGTGTCCCACAAACAGTCGTGGATTGAAATATGATTTTATTTTAAAGTGATATTATTTACTAAATGTCATATTACAGTTCATTTGAATTTAGTTTTACTCAAGTAGGTTTCCTCTAAATCAGGCGCAGTTTGGCAAGATCTCTGAGAATGCTTACTGGAGTGACTACTGTATACTGTAACGTGAATTGATTGGCGGAAATTTTGTTGGCGAAATGCCCACTGAGTTACTACCTGCCTCACTAAAGAAAAATGAAATTCCTAATAAGAAGCCAGACTAGGAGAACAAAGATACTAAAGTGGTACCGACATCTTCTACTGAAAGACATTGAATCGTGCACAAAACTGACGGGGCAATGACAGATTGCGAAAGACTCAATACATGCGCTGACAGCAATTTCAACACAAATTGTTGAAATTGACCTCTGGACCACTGAAGCTCCCCGAGGAAGGGAGACCCAGCCAAAATACCAGCCTGAATTTTTCCCTATTCAGATGTTGACTTGACCTAGACTTCCTTAGTGCTTACTTTTTAACAGTGCAGACTCGACCGCTCCGCAGCCCTTCTCCCAGGGTAAGCTGGCTCGTTTGTGTGCTCCTTTGAGCAATGGTAAAGTTCGGAGTCTCCCCCAACCTTCAGTTGCTCAAGCCCTGGCTTAGTTCACATGAAGCAGCGTTCAGAATCCCAAGCCCAATGCACACTTTCCCTTCCACCATTACCTAACATCTTGTACACAAATGACTTCCCGTCTGTTAAGAGCACCAAGTAACTAGTTACCCTGAAGCCGCTGCAACGCAATTGCGATCAACACATGGCTATGATAGTGAGGTCCCTGTGCAGTGTTCTGCACTGCAGTAAACACACAAAACCGGCGTTTAATATCAACGCAGTAAAAAAAAATTGAAGTCACAGAACTGGTGGGGGTGGAACGAACAGTGTTTTGTCACCTTCAGTGAGAGCCGGTGTATTTCTTCACATCTTCCTTCTCAGTATTTCAGTATTTTGCCCCGACTTCAACATAAACATTAGCTCCCGTGTTAATTCCTGGAGGTTTGTGGGCATGTTTCACACAGTTCAAATACTGAGCACATAAAATAAATAAATAACCCTTGCATTTGATACAGCGCCTGATCACGTCTTCGAGACGTCTCAAAGCGCTTCACATGATATATTGTAAAGTGAATTGACTGTATATATTTGGGCGAAACGCAGCAGCCGATTGCGCACAGCAGCGTCCACACAAACAGTTGTGAATTGAGGGAAACCGGGTGTTAGAATGAAATTGCAACCTGCGTTATAGTGGGGTGCTGTTTCGGGCTTTTCAAATCTGGTCAATGTTCTTTAAATTCTACCCGAGAGACCATGAAATGTAATACAGTAACCTAGAATATGGTTAAATTCAGCCTCAATTTGGTATGTCACTTTTCCACAGCCCTTAAAATGAAATAGACTTCCAAACTGAATTCAGAATAAAATGAAGCTCTTTCCCCATAAATGGCGCGAATATAATGGTAATAAACTTTCCATTTGATGTAGTGCTTTTCATGTCTTCTAGACAACTCAAACCGCTTCCCAGAATTTACTTTAAAGTGAATTTTGACTGTGTAGAAAGGCGCTCTATAAGTGCAATTTGTTGTTGTTGTATTTGTGGACGAAACATGGCAGCCAATTGCACACATCAGTGTCCTACAAACAGTCATGGATTGAAATCTAGTTTTTTTTTAATGTATTATTATTATTAGGCGTGTTTGGTAAGGTATGTTGCCCCAGGTTTCACCCTGCCGGGAATTGAACCCAGGTCTCTCGCATGCAAGGCGAGTGCTCTAACCACCGAGCTACAGGAGCTCCACAATATACGACAGCCAATGGAGGAATCACACAGGGTGAAACTTTAGAGAACGGTGACAATGTGGAACTCGCTGCAGTGGTTAAAACTGTAGTTTGAAGCAAACCATTTTGATTGAGTAATCTTTTCAATATACAGTTGATACTATTGTGGATGGAATACCTTGAAGCACTTCCTCAGGTCCATCCAGCAGCCACCCATTGCCCCCAAGCCATCTGGGTTTTGGTTGTACCAACCAATCTAGGACTGTGAACGAACAACAGATTTGAGTAAACGCCCTTTCTGTAGAACAGACTTTGAGCAGGACCCAGCCTATCATTTGGAGAGATCTAAAAAGGGAGGCTGGAAACCTAAACAGTCTGTCCAAATAAACCCGTGGCTAAATAAAACATATAATAATAATCCTCGCATTTGTTATAAATAGCAGCTTTTCGTGCCTCAGGGACTTCTCGAAGTGCTTTACATGATTTACTGCAGAGCTCAATGATTGGGTATTTTGCAGGCAAATTGGTCATAGCAATGTCCCACAAATAGCCAAAAAGTAAGTGACCAATTATACTTAGGCTGTTGGGACAATGGTCAGGACAACGAGAGGAAATCCCTTCTCTTTCCAAACAGCACCAAATTGGATGCTGTGACATCCGCTTGAACAGGCAGACTGGACCCTGGTGTAATGTCTCACCTGACGGACGACACCTCCACCAGCTACGCATCAAAGTGTCAGCACTGTAGTCTGTGAGTTCAAAGTCCTGACATGGGGGGGGGGGGGGGGTTTGAACCCACGACCTTCAGACATAAGAGGCAATAGTGCGACCCTCTGAGGCAACGAGCGTTGCAGTACCTAACGGAGGGGCTTTGAACTGATTGCATTCTACGTTCGGAATTGCACACATCTTTACATTGTGAATGGAGACAAAGACCAGTGTTGGAAATATAAGATGATTATTATGATGATGTACCTGGTGGAGGCTGCACGGATTCCAAGCAAGCATAAATGCATCCATTGTAACAGCATCTTTTGTGCCGTTCACACTCAGAGTCTGACCTGCAGCTGGGAACCTCACAGGCCTTGTGTGGTAACGCCTGAGGCGGAGGAGGGCACCGGTCGTTCTTCTGGTATTGGGAAGAATGTGAGATCAGCTGATATTCATAGTCCTGGTGATCCAAAATGGGTGGTGGGGTTGGGGTGGGGGTGGAGGGGGGGGGGAGGTGGGAGAGAGAGGAGGGAAATAACAGAGTTAAACATTAACCACAACGACGACGACTTGCATTTATACAGCGCCCTCCACGCCATTTTATCTGTGAAAATGAAGTAATGCAACTCGACCCTCTGTGGTTTGGGATCAGTATTGCAGTATGTACATCCGATCCGAGGAGTGTGATAGAATAAATAATATAATACTGTACTCCTTGCATTTGATGCAGCGCTTTTCACGTCTTCTAGATGTCTCAAAGCGCTTCACAGGATATACTGTAAAGTGAGTTGACCGTATATATTTGTGGGCGAAACGCGGCAGCCAATGGCACACAGCAGTGTCCCCACAGACAGTCGTGGATTGAAGTGACCAAATTATTATTGTTTCTTTTTGAAGGATTATTATCCCTGGATCTGCCAATGGAACTGACAATCGAGTTCCTACTTACTGCGAGGTAAGCAGAGGCGTGTGGAGTAAGGGTAAGGGGGAGGAAACCAGTTAATGTTGCTTATTCTTAGAAAACCTTAAAGAGACTTTTGACTGACAGATCCTAGTAATCCTCCCTCCCTCCCTCCTAGAATGGAGGGGTACATTGATCATGAACAACGCAGGCAGGATTAGCTCCAGATCAAATGTATAATTTGCTAGATGTGTAAAGCAAGTCCCCAAATTTGTTTATACACCCAAATTGGCAGCCACCACATTCCAAACAGGTCACACTGTATACACACTGTCTTTGTTTTTTGAACTGCAAAATGCCATCCAGTACACTTGATTGTGGGTTTCATCACTGGCCCTCAAAATCCAGTCAATTCACTTTACAGTCTATTCCGCTTTGAGACGTCTTGAAGACGTAATAAAGCACCATATCAAATGCCGGGATTAAAATGATTTTGTTGTAGTGTGTTTATTCTTCCTGCCGGTGGCAGTAGTTCGTAACCAAAGTAGTGACTGTGGCTGAGTGGTAATAAATTCACTTCAAACCAATGAGATGGGCGATTTCTGAGAGGTGTGGCTGCAAATTTTTCAGTGGAATAAGCTATAATCAGTGGCCTGCACTATAAATATACTAAACAATGAAATGACTGTACCTGGGACGATTTACCCGGCAAGACTGAGCGGAGAATTCACTGTCATGTCTTTATGTGAGCGCACGCATGTGTGTGTGAGTGTGTCTCTCTCTCTGTGGGTGTGTTGGCAGTAAAATGTACCTCAATAGCACCATTCAACTCCAACGCCTATGTTGGAGTTGGATATGGACTGACCCAAAGGGAGAATAAGTTTTAATTTCACCTATTTACCAGCAATCAGACAATCATCACCGATAACGTGGCTTGATTTTTGACATTAGATAAAGTATTCCCACTGCTGAGGTTAGTAAAACTCTCCAGTGACTTGTCCAGTTGTTAGATGTGTTCCCCCCCGGATCTTCGATATACAGTCAGTTCCTGTTAAACGAATTAACTTCGGTTTCTTTCACTTAATTTGACAACGTAATTGTTTCTCATTAAGTTGCACTGCATTCGTTCCGCACCGAGGCTTGGCATGATTTATGCCACCGGTTCTACATCTGAGCCCAAAAACATCTGACTTCGCCATTCAATGACCGAGAGCACGTCTCAAAAGCGCTTCACAGGGTTTACTCTGTGAGGACCGAGTCTTTTGTGGATGGACGCCTGATAGCCTGGAGGTGAACCAGTGTCGCTGAAAGATCTGAGGCTGAGGCGTTCTCTCCATTCTGAGTTCAAAAAGCACTCCAGGAAGGAACTGGAAGAAATTAAACTCTGTCTGCCCTTAAACGAATGACTTGGATAATAACATCTCCTTCAGGGAAAGGATGAAGGCAATCAGTCTGTAGTTTTCTTTGAGGTCTTCATGAATGATGGCCCCAGCACACACACACACTCACACACACATACACACACACATACATATATTCTCCACCACAATAGTACAACTCTTTATAGATAGGGAAAACCATTTTTGAGAAGATTGTGAAAGGCTAGGACTCTGTGTTAAGGTTCATACACGTAGAAAGATTCAACAGTGCACATTCTCTCCAACTTTGCAGAGAAATGTTGCCGGAAGCCTGAGAAATATTTATAGAAGGATTGATGTTACTGGTTCCCATTACCTTTACTGACAGACAGCTGCGTTTGTTGAATTATTGTAACGACTTTAGTCCAAAAGGGGGGCTCAGAACTATTTGTTGAGCTGCCTCGTGTAACCTCTCTCAATGTTGGATGTTGTTTTACTGGTATTTATAACACACACACGTGGGGAGGCAAAGTGAAAGGAGTTTCTCTTGTGATCCTGGCCAACAATCCTCAGATGAATTGGTCGATCACCTTATAGCTCATAGCTTTTAGTATGACTTAGCTGTGTAGAAACAGGCTGCTGTTTCAGCCTGCAAACACAGAGTCACTACATTTGACCGCAGTTCCCTCTACGAGGCGCGTTGAGAGGTAATAGGGACTGCATCAAATGCAAAGTTTATTATTAGTATTATTATTCTACCTTTCTCAAAGAAAGATCATAACAGCGATAATATGATTTGAAAGCACGCACTTGATAGCTGTATTTACTGAAGCATTCACTGTACCTCTCATTGAACTCGTGAGTGAAACAGACTAAGTGCCTTTGAGTGCAATTCTGGAAACACAAACGCATTTTAAGCGTGGGATTTAAAGCCACGTGCAAGATTGTTTCACTCGAAAAAGATGTAAATGGACAAATCGCACATTGAAAAGATTCAACCCTTTGATCTAAAGATGTGGCTTTCTTTCATTCAGTATATTAAGGATACTATTTGTGGAGTCCTGTAGCTCAAGTGTTTAGAGCGCTCGCCTCGCAAGCAAGAGACTAAGGTTCTATTATTATTACAACGCGTCTACGCGTTAAAGTCGCTCAACTTTATAGTTGATGACTTGCAGCTTACGTTGAAACCTATGATTATGGCTGTGGTTTAGAAGCACGGACATTCGTTGATTAATGCCACATCTCAAAGTATTTCGGTCGCCTGATAGTTATCATGAGAAATTGCTGTTGCAGTTAAATTTCCAGTCCTTTTAGTTTTTAGTTGGTTCCATCAGCCCACAATTGCAGTGTTGTATCTGCACAGTGCAAGAATTTTTGGCCCCAAAACCCTCAGTTAGAAGAAAAAAACTTCAATGGAAGAGAAAGTATTGTACACGGTAAGGGGAAGTAACATTGAAATAACTTGCATTACCATTTCAATGTGCAGCAAATCACTATCATGATCATAGTATGAGAGCTCGTATTATTGTCTTCAGCTGGATGTGGGTAAAAGGAAATAGCTGACAAGCACAGAGACACTCCTGGGTCTAGGTTTACTCTGTCGTTTTACAGACTGTACAGAAATGGGGCAATCTGTTGAATTCAGTCTTAAATTTGAAACTATTATTTTTATTTTAAAAAATGGATCTTGACAAATAATCCAGCTTCAAAATTAAGGCTGTGTTCATGTATTAGTCAAATTCTACAATAATAATCCATACACAGTTGATACAGCGCCTTTCACTTTGGGAGGACGTCTCAAAAAGGGTACACTGTAAAGTGGAGTGATTGTGTCTTTTGTGGGTAAAAATATCCCGATAATGATTTGAAGACCACAATTAACATGTGATTTGGGATGAGAGAACAAATCTTGGCCAGGAAAATGGGAGGAGCCCTGCCTTTCAAAATACTGTAGTGCTATAGGGTTTGTAAGACTGAGGCCCCCCAACCCTGATCAGCTCTTCCACACCTCAGGCGCTGACAACATCACCATTCGTGGATGTGTACGTCATCTCACTAAGCCAGTCCGGAACCTTGGCACCTTGTTCGATCCTCAACTATCCTTTCTATCCCACATCCGTGACAAGACCTGCCTTTCCCAACTTCTGCAACGTTGCCCGGCTCTGCCACCGTCACACACCGCAATTCACCAAAACTCTCATATATGCATTCATGACATTCAGGATTCAAAGCCCTCAATGGCCTCACTCCCCCCACTCTACCTCTGCGACCTCCTAAACCCCTACCAATCTGTCCACTCCTTCTGCTCAGTGTCTCGGGCCTCCTTCACGTCTTCTGCCGCGCCCACCCCACCATTGGCGGGTGGGTCTTCAGCCGCTCTGCTGAACTGGAACTCTCCCACCCACTGGAACTCCATTGCACTCTCCCTCTGCCTCGCCCCATCCCTTGCCTCCATCAAGACCCATCAAGGCCCTCCTTTTCGATTCTGCGTTCGATCAACTGCCATCCCTCCTGCCCTCCCTATCCACCCCAATCCCTACCCCCAGCTCGGGTCCCAAATATTGTCTGTCCAGCGCCTTGGGATGTCCGTCCCCCCCACCTCAACCCCACCCCCCAACCCAGACTTGAAAGGCGCTCTACAATTTTGTGACTTTGTTGCCGTTCTTGTTGAGAGAGACCTGCGGGACTTGGCCTAAAATTAATGTCTCATCTGGAAAGAATGGTCAGTGTAGCATTGTAATTGTGTCAGCCGCAATTAAGTCACAGGGCTCAAACCCCTAATCGCCTGACCCAGAGGTGAGTGCTGTTGGCTTGAGCCAAGCTGACATGGATAGCTCTCCACGGAGAGAGAAAGAGAGAGAGAGGGAGAGAGAGAGAGAAAGAGCGAGAGCAGTGCTTGGATGCAAGTCTCAAATTTATCAGGAACCCAGGCCAAATCCACACACTCAACAAAGGGAGAGTACAACTTCAAAAACAGTTTGCTGTGGTTTTGTTCCATGGCAACCCACAAACGGTCTCTATGGGTGTTCAAAAACGCTTTCCCTTCCTTTCCTTTTTTTTTAAAAAAAACCCCATTGTTAATAATTAATCAAGGACCAGACCGCCCGCTCCTGGACTGATTCCTGAGAGTTTTAGTTGAGGACGGAGCGAATCTCACAAAGAGCTAAAGTGCTTGCTTTAGCTTTAGAATCGAAAGCGAATCTCAACTCCCTCTTACATTAAGATCTGTTTTGGTGGGGGATGGTGGTGGTGGGGGTGGGAATGTGGGGCGAGGGGGGGGAACAAGAATTATGGCAGTTCCACAGGGTTGAGAGACAGTTGCAATTCAACTTCTTTTAGTTAAAAAAAACCCAGTGAACTTTCAATGGTTACTCTACACAGTGACTGCCCTTGCTCTGCGCATTTCTTACAGGGGACATTCAGTGTGTATTCCAATTCCACTCCCACATATTACTGCGTTCACGGTAGACTGCATCCTTTTCTTTCGGCGGAGTTTTGCTGAATGTTTGGCACTGCGGTAAAGGAAGCGTGAAGCTGAGCGCAGTCACTGGGCCTAAAACTGCCAGCGTTTATTTATTTCCCCTTGTGCCTCTTAACGTTAAAGTGTGTTCCTGTCGAGCATTCATTCCTAAGCATCAACATGTGTTCGCAGATGTGAAACACATGAAATCTTTTACCAACTGGTTCCTTGTGGGGCAGTAGGGTTAGAATTCCATATCATTAAACAGGTTTACTTTGGGGTTAACAGCGCAGGTCTGAGTGTGGCTACTTGTCTTGAGCTCAGTTACCATTGCATCTCTTTTGTTGCTTATCCCAATGCATGTAGGGGTAACTTTATTCTGCCCCCACCCAACCCCCTCCCCCCCCCCCCCCCCCCCTCAACCACCGCCATGTGTTATTTGATCCATTGAAAACCCAATAAAGAATTAAGATCTGGGGGAGAGGCCTCTAATTTGTTTCCCAGAGGATTCCTAACTCACACTAGGTTTAAATAAAACACACACAGAAAGAACAGCAAACATATGGGACATAGGATAACACTCGAAATGTGCCTAACATTCCACAAATAGTTGTCCACAAGAGAATAAACAGAGTACCTCAGGGGGCTACAGACATTTTCCCAAGTATTTTGTACATCAACATGAAAGGGTCTTGATAATTCACTCCATGTATCAATGGCTTTTCTTACACTGGGTAACTAACTGGCTGTCACTGGTGAGGTATCTGTCCTGTTTATCTGTTAGAAACCCTCGAACGAGCGAGTCTAGCCGGCTTGTTTCACAAGTGCAGTGTTCATTTCTGATCCGATCTAACAAACGGATAATAAGCTGCCAGGAGTGGCGAGTGCAGTGAATGCGAGCGCTTCAGGCAGCACAAAACACTGGAGATGTTTTGTCTTATGATTTAATCAGCCATGGTATCTCTGCGCACATTCCTCTGGAAGCGAAGTTGGCTGAGCGAGCTCGGTCCTTTATCTATCATCTCTCTTCCTGACCAACTTTAGGCGTATTGTATTGCCATTCAATCTTATACATCCAACTCCACCCCATCCCTTCTCCTCCTCTTCTCCATCCCCACCACCCACTTTTAAATGATTACATATGTAACACATAATAATCCTTGCATTTGATATAGCGCCTTATTCCATCGTTGAGCCATCTCAAAGCACTCCACAAAACATACTGTGAAGTGAATGGATTGTGTATTTATACCTAGAATGTCAGTATCAGGCTGCTACAGTGTCAGCCAGTGCCAAAACTTCAAACTATGCAGAAAACAGACAGGTGTGTGTGTCAGATGGATTCCAAGGAAACAGGAGGAATAAACTAGTTAAGCTTGCTGCTCAACCCTCTGCACTGATTTACTGTACTACATACACTCACACACACACACACACACTGTCATACATGATCTGCACAGCTTTGCCTTTGCTGTCTCAAAAACTCTCTCAATTTGAAACTTTCTGTGCAAAATCTAACCTCATTCCTTAGCCACTACTTTTGAAACAAAATGCAAATCAATGATGTGATAATTCCACCCACCTAGTCACTTAAATCTCCCTTCTTCGATATTTGCAACGAAAATAAATGGTAAAATACAATTGTAGTTTTTTCCTCCTTATTGAAACACCCTGTTTTGCCCTTCACTTCTCTCCCCCCTCTCCTTCTCTCCTTTTTTCTCTGTCTCTCTCTCTCTCTCTCTCTCTCTATCTGCTTCTATATAACTCTCGGCTATTTTCAACGACCACAAGACATGCCAAAAAGAGGGTTGAATGTGGAGTGAATGAGTGAGTGAGAGTGAGTGTGTAAAAAAAACTTTTCCTTGAGGATTCTTGTGAGTGGGAAAATGAATGTGAGTGAATGAATCAGTTGTGTAACACAAAAGATCATCACCTCATTTATTTTTGCGCCTAACAATACATACACACACACCACACACACACACACATATATATATACATATTTATTATATAGATATAATAGCAAAAAATCAAACCAGAGTTATACTCACGTCGTATTTGTCTCCAGTTTTCACTCTCAGGCTCTTAGTAGATGCAAAGTCAGGCTGAGATAGGAGTAGCAATGGTAAGAGAGAGAACGACAGCAACAAGCAGCAACAGTAAGTCAGGGTGGAGGAGGCAGAGTTAAAGCCACAGCTAAAGCGACCCATCGTTCAATGCATCCAAATAGCTCAGAGCCTGAGTGAGCGAGTGAGGTACTGTGATTGAGTGAGTTACAGTGAGCAACAGTGAGCCTGGGTCTGGCTTGTCTTCCCTTCTCTCTCTTTCTCTCTGTGATCAGGTGCTCACCCAACAACACACACATATGCCTGCTCTGCTGCCAGGGATATGGGATAAATAAGTCCTTTTCCTTTGTGTTTCCCCCTCCCTCCCACACTCACTAATGAAGCTATTTTCAGACAGACCACAGGCATATATATACTGTGTATAAATATATATATATATATATACACACACACACACATATAAATTTATATGCACCACTCACTCACATATCTCAGCAACTGTACTGGGCTCCTCGCCACAAGTACAACCCTGGCTGAGAGATCAGATAAAGCCTGTTTAAAAAAAACTGAACTGTACTTTGAGTGGCTAGAAGATCTCTTTGGTTTGGCAGATAAGGCGTTTGAGAGACTGGTTGCCCAATGTTGAGTGATTGTTAGATACAAGGGAGTGTAGGATGGGGGGGGGGGGGGGGTGGGCTGGCTTTTTTTCAGCTGCAAGTCCTAATAAAGGCATGTTGAAGTTGGCCAGACATATTGAAGAAAGACAAGCGAGGGCTGAGAGGGTTTCATGTATCGAGGGCGCGTTATTATTCTTGGAATAATAACTCTTGCATCCGACACTCAACGTCATCGAAATGTCTCAAGGCATTCGACATTTCGTACCGTTCGTCCGTGTCAGCTATGGCATTGTCGCCTCCCGAGTCAGGAGGTTTGTGGAGTCCCGTAGCTCAGCGGTTAGAGCGCTCGCCTTGCCAGCGAGAGACCTGGGTTCGATTCCCGGCGGGTCAGGGTGAAACCTTGGTCGAGTTTCCTTCACTACACACACGCCTGATAATAATCTCTCAGGGGAACAAAAAAAAATAAAGTGGTTGCTTCAATCCACGGCTATTTGTGGGGACGCTGCCGCATTTCGCCCACAAATACACAGTCAATTCACTTTACAGTATATTCTGGGAAGCGCTTTGAGACGTCTAGAAGACGTGAAAAAGCGCGACATCAAATGCAAGGATTATTATGATTATCACGGCTTAAAATCCCACAGTCTAAGATGACACTCCAATGTAGCGCTGGGGGGGGAGGTGTGTTGCATTGTCGGAGGTGCCGTCCTTTGGGAGGAGACGTTAAACCGAGTCTCCGTCTGCCCATTCGGGTGGATGTTAAAGATCCCATGACGCTGTTTGAAAAGAGAGGTGAGCTTCTCTTTCCCAGTATCCTGGCGAAAAAACGTTGGTCACTGACTCCATGGCCGTTTGTGGTACGTTTTGCAGGGCGCCGAGTTTGCCTACAAATACACAGGGCACTCCATTTCACAGGAAATCCCGCGAAGCGCTCGGGGGAACGTCTTTTCGACATGATGCCAAATGCAATGATTATTGCTATTATTTTGGTGGTGAACACGGCAGCTGATTTGCACACACCAACCTATCACATGCAACCACGAAGCGAACAGCCAACTTCCATCTGGGTGTCCTGGCCTTTGTCGGCCAGGACACCAGGGGACAGAAACTCCCTTCTCTTTCCGAGTAACACCAAAGGATCTTTAACAACCGCCTGATTAGTCCGACAGGGCCTTGGTTTAGTGTCTCGCCTGAAGGACAGGTATTTCAGGAGCTGTAGGGAAACGTGCTGCTATCCAACAACAGCTGGTGACAATAGATCACAGCGCAGACAATGTTGGTTGGATACTGTACTGAGATAGAATGGACTGATATAACACTAACAATAATAATTGCCCAATCTGAACGCGGAGAGAATCTAAAAGAGGGCAAAGTATGGAGCAAAAACTCCAGAGTAAAAAAACACCAAAGAGAAGACCACCGAGCAATTACTTGAAGGTTGTTGTTTCATTTCATTATCTGCACAAAGTCCCGTTTAAGCACAATTTATAGATGCTTGTGATGTATACAGTACATATAATTAATGCAGTGTGTACATATAAATACAGCGCCCCTGGACACTGCCCCATGTGAAGGACACAATATCAATATAAGTTGTTGTAGTTGTTGTATAAATACAATTTATATCTCCCTTTTGGGTCTGAATAGGATTTAACTGGAAAAAAAATACCTTGGCAATGTAACTAACACGAATGTTATCCTGGGTGAATAAGATTGTACTTTCTTAACGAGGCTTTTAAAGGAAACCACTAAGTGTTAAGGATTAGAGGCCTGAGAGGGAATGACGGGCATCTCAGAGGAGCAGCAATAAGGCATGATTTTTTCTGCGGGTGATTTTCGACCACGGGTTTCATTCATTGACCAACTTGATTTGCCTAAAAAAAAATCACAGGCCTCCTCGGTCATTGTATATAATATATAATATACATCTTGTATATTTAAAACGTGACTCTTCTGCGAATTTGAGGAAAGGATTGAGCCATCGAGCAATCCTGTCCCTGCAGAACCCAGTGCTTTGTTTATCCTGCGGTATGAAACACGGGAAGGGTGATGCCTGTCAGAGTCAATTGAGCTTCAGGCAGTTTCTGAAGCTCTTATTAAAACCAGGCACAGTGGTTATGGCAGGGATTCCTGTAACTAATTGTACACAAAGTGTCAGGTAATGAAAGGAGAATGTCTGCAAGCAATTTTCAGCTTATATGGTTCATATTTAGAAGACCGTGCATTTAGTCTACATGCCAGGGTTGCAGAGGAGATTTAATACTCTGCTTAAGCAAGCCATGTATTATGCGCACAACATGATTAGCTGTACTATCCAACCTCCGGAGCACTTTCCTGCTCAGGGACAGAATGTGACCCACACCACACACGAAAAGAAACAGCTAATCAAGTGGGGGGGCCTTGTGCCACTTGCACAACAGATGTGTATTTATCGGGCTTTTTCCGCTGAAAACCAGCATAAGTGTTGCCAGAACAGTCTGGCTCATTCCCAAATATTGGCGGCGCTGGCTGCTCAAAGGCTGGGCGCGATCTGCTTTGGGGTGTTGGGATGAAAGCGTCCTCCTGATTGGAGATGCGTCGTTGCCCCTTTTCCTCGCGTTCCATAGACACAAAAACAACAACAACAACCACAAATCTCCCCCCCACCGCACCCCCACCCAACACACATGCACAATTCGTAACATGTCAATTAACACAAGGAGCATACTGTATTATGAAACATTACAGATTTCACCCCCATTGTCCCAAAGGCTTATATTTAATACAGAGCCTTTCACGTCGGGATCACAGGATTTTACTGCAGAGTGTAGTGACTGTGCTTTGTAGGCAAATGTGTTTGGCATTGGGTGCTGACTGTAGAGGAACGGGTTAACTAATGAGAGGTCCGTTTACGTGAGAACAGGTGGCCCGGTATTAGGTGTGAACTTCAACGTTCCCTTGAAGGCAACTTGACACTTCTTCCAGTTAGTTTCCTTTAAGCTAAATAGGTGTCGGGCAGCAGTCGAGAAGGTTTTGGGAGTGCAACAAAGTTCTCAAATTAAAAGGATGAGATCAGATGGGCGGAAGGAACCTTTTTTTTTCATCCAAACTGATCCTGTGGTCTTTGAAACTCCGTGAAGCGCTTTAAGACGTCCTCCCGACGTTGAAAGGCGCTACACAAAAACAAGTTGCCGTTATTTACTGTTCGACCTACCTTTGTGAGGAGTTACATAAGACAGCTCAGCTGATCAGATCATTCCATACTAATAGTCCTTTCATTTGATATAGAGCTTTTCACGTCTTCTAGACGTCTCAAAGTGCCTCACAGAATACACTGTAAAGTGAATTGATATTTGTGGGCAAAATGCGGCAGCCAGTTCTGGTGATACTTGGGGATGTCCTCCTGACGTGAAAAGTGCTAGACGAGTGTAATTGTGTGGTTGTTGTTGTTGTTGATACAGAGTAGATTAGCACAGCCCCCTGTGCAAGGATAGCATGCAAATTCATGAAACGTTCCATAGCTTTTATCCTCTTAAGTGTGGTGATCCCCCCCACCCCCACCCAAAAAAATTGGGAATCATCCCTTTAGTCCTCTGTTTTCTGATTAATAGCCTTGGGGAAAAAAAGACACCATTTATTTCCCTCCAAGAGAATTAGATTACAGTACTCACCTATATAATCACACCATCTCCTCCGGTACAAAAAAGATCGCTAAGAGAACAAAGATCTAAACGCTGTTGTTGTTGTTGCTGATGATGAAAGGAACCAGCATTGTTAATTACAAAGCGTGAAGAGACAAGGTGGAGTCACGACAGCAGCACACTGATCGATGGGTGTTTAATAGGCCAGTAAATTCCTCCCTACGGTTTGACGATGCAGTTTGTGATCTTTTAAGAACACTCAAGCTTCAAAGTCAGGTGTGGTTGTGATCTGAAGGCTCCTGGCGTTTCTCTTGTTGCATTTCAAAGACATTTCTGTACAAAAATACTAATAATAACAGTCCTTGCATTTGATATAGCACTTTTCGCGTCTTCTAGGCGTCTCAAAGCGCCTCACAGAATGTCCTGTAAAGTGAATTGACTGGACTGTATATTTGTGGGCGAATATGCGGCAGCCAAATGCGCACAGCAGTGTCCCACAAACAGTCATGGATTGAAATGACCAATTTTTATTATTGAGGGACTTTTTTGAGGGATTATTATCATATATGGGTGTGGAGTAAGGAAACTCGCCCAAGGTTTCGTCCTGACCTGCCTGGATTCGAACACAGGACTCACGCTGGTAAGGCGAGTGCTCTAACCACTGAGCTACAGGACTCCAAGGTAAGTCACAGCAATTAACTTTCTGCTGGTTTTGTTGCACTACTGATCTATTCACATCAATGTTTCACACAACGCACGGACTAGCTGGTAATATAGTGGAGGTGACAACTCTGTACAAGTAACTGGCCCAGTACACCCCAGATGTATGATTTTAAGTAGGGATGTGGGGAAAAGCCGGGTGAATGCGAGTGGAATAGATCGCTCTTACTGAAGTGCAGTCCAGACACGATGGGCCAAATTGCTGTAAATTTCTGTGGTTGTTAGTTGTGCATAAGTGGTGGAACAGGGCTATCAGACTTACGCTATGTATAATATCTCCAATCAGCCTGTTACTTCTTGGGTGGTAGAGCCACTGTGAGACCAAGAAGATGAATGAGAGTGTGAGGTTTGTATGTTGAGGACGGGGTCTGGCTTGTGAGTGACGTTATCCTTGAATGAGGTCCTAGATTCATGGGTGAGTGTACGCTGGGATCTCCTAGGTACCTAGAACTATAAGCCAGTATCCGGCATTGCCAAGGAGAAGAGAGAATTAAAGGGCATTGGAGGAAGGGAGGGAGAGAGGTGTGGGGTGGAGGGGGAGGGGGCTCGGGCGGGTGGGGAGAGGTATGATTGAAATAAATTGAACTTAATCCCACGCCTTTTATTTATCGCTGCTACAAAAGAGGAGAATGGCATTTTGATCTGCCAACCGCAAGGAAACTGCAGCCATGAAAAATATAAGGAAGGTTGTCAATGTGAAATAGATGTAGAGCTTCCTCACCACAGCCGTCACTGGCAGTCAGCGAAACACAGGGGAAAATGGCGAAATTAATTCAACTGGTGATAACCCAAAAATTGTCCAGCCTGATTTTATATATATAGGATAGAAGAGAGTGAACTCAATTGCCACTCATCTAACCTAACGGTACAGATAAACTACTAGTCATAAATTACAAGTAGCACTGTCTCGTAGGGCGGGGTGGGGGGGGTGGGGGGGGTCGCAAAATTACCCACTGAATTCATGTCATGTAAATTCTGGTGTCTGCCGTTGTTTGGGGAGTTAAGGCAAATAAACGTGCTAATTATACATGGAACATTCCTGTGAGGTGGTAGCCCTTGATTTTATTGTCTGGATGCAGTGTGTGGGTATCTGCGTGTGACCCAGTGTGTCCCAGTGCCTTGGGACATCCTCCCGACTTGAAAGGAGCTATGCAATTCTAATTTGTTCTTGTGTGTGTGTGTGTGGGCACATTTTGGCTGGCTTTCCTCCCATGTCCGAAATCTCGCCATTGTATTCTTCACAGAATGGACTGTAAAGTGAATTGACTGTATATTTGTAGGTGAAACGCGGCAGCCAATTGCACACAGCAGCGTCCCACAAGCAGTCATGGGTTGAAATGACCAATTTTATTATTGCATTTCTTTTTGGAGGGATTAATATTAGGCGTGTGGAGTAAGGAAACTTGCCCAAGGTTTCGCCCGACCTGTCTGGATTCGAACACAGGTCTCACGCTTGTAAGGCGAGTGCTCTAACCACTGAACCACAGGACTCCAGATTGTGTACATAAAGAAATATATCACTGCAGGAAATATGAACAGAGAAATAACTGGGTGCTCAAATCATTTCTACTATGTTTGTAAAAACACTAATTTTTAATAGATTAGTATGTCTTCCATCAGTGAAACTGTGCTATGTTTCCTCTCTGAAGCTCCCACCCCAATGGCAGTGAAGCCAGATGGCTTATGTTAAAACAACAGTAAACAATAATGTGGAACGTTTTTGGTGGGTGAACACAGCAGCCCAGTTGTGTACATCAAAGTCTTATTAACACGACCTAATCTTCTGATCCAGAGGAGAAAGCACTGTCAACTGAGCCAGGTAACAGTGCCATTGTCAGAGCACAATAACAACGACAAAATTACACTCGTGAAGAGCCTTTCACGTCGGGAGGACGTCCCAAGACGCACACATAAGTCTAAAGGACAGTGGCTCATGTTAGTATGTTGGTTTATTAACATGGATGAAGACAAGAAGAATCTTTTCCTGGCAGATCCACTGGATGGTGTTTTCATCTGTTTTTCCGGGTGGACTAATGGGGAGGACATCACCTTTCCCTTTGATTAGAGAAGAGAAGGATGTGTGTGGGCTGGTATTGTCAGAATGGATATCTGTGTCTACATCCTATCCCTTGAGTTGTTGTTATGATTCATGGTGTGGTTCTGGGTGCATATGTATGTGAGAGGGGGTGGGGTGGGGAGGTGAGGTGGGGGGGGTGCAGAGTTGAACACTGATCAATTCAGGGGAGAGACATATGTATCCAAACTCCAGTGGATTAGAATTCAGCCTGGATTCATTTAGGCTGTTCCTCTTGGAAGGGAGAAGTTATGCATATTCGCTGGCAGGCTAAGAGGCTTGGGCGAGTGAGATCATTTGGTTTCGACTGTGGGAATAACAGAATAAATTCACTTTCCCAATGTTTTCCAAAGGCAAAACTCCAGCAATTTCCCAAAGGCCTTGTATATGAGTAGGAGAGAAGGAAGTCGGGGGAGGGCAGAGAAGGGAAGCGAAGTGTTCTGTGTCCATTTTCTTGGCAAGTCCAGAGATCGGTTGCCAGCAAGTATTCAACCCTAGGTCAACTGCAGTGTGCTGCCTCGCATTCTAATGATAAGTACATGTCCCTATCCAATTACAACCCACTGGGAGAGAGGGAGGCAGAGAGGGAGGGCTTGTTTGTGCGTCTGTGTGCTGCAAGTATGACTTGTAAGAGAATCCGAATCAGGGCTTTGCTTTCAACTTTATGAAGAGCTAAGTCTGGACAGTTAAGTGGCCCCGAAATCCTAGTGATCTCCATTTCTTAAGGCCGTTGCTGCCAAGCCACGTTTGTGTTAGAGCCTTTGAATGAAAATTATTTTCTTTGAAATGAAAACTAGCTTCGCTCGCCAGTGATGGAGGCCCTGGTTTACCTGAGAGTAAATCTGTCAAGGTGTCAGGGAGATCTCAGTTTTTAACACACTCTGTGCTGAGGTCAAGCTTTGTACAGTAGGCCACTGCGCTGCAATCTAAGCAGTTGTAACCCGCAGTGTATTGGTTAAAACGAGAGGACCCGGGTTCAAAACCAGGGCGAAACTTTCAACACGTTTCCTTACTCCACACACCTAGCAGTATATAGGAATCTAGTTGTTAGTCGATTGGTGGCTAGCATTATGGGGGGGGGTAATAATCCCTTCAAAAACAGATTAAGGAATAATATTTTGGTCACACAATCCCTGACTGTTTTGGGGGCACTGCTGTGCGCAATTGGCTACCGCGTTTTGCTCACAAAATATCCAGTCAATTCATTTTACCATTTACCTTAGGTTCTGTGACGCGCTTCGAGACATTTCAATGACATGATAGGGTACTATATCAAATGCAAGGATTATTATTATCATAACCTGACTGGTTCTCAGGCCAGGCCTTATAGCTTTGAGCAGTGCCCTCATCAATCAATCCACTGGCCTCCCCCAAGAGTTTGCAATGGCTGTTTAATTGGACAGTTATTAAGTGCTTACAGCTGCAGACTGCAGGAATTATTACCCTCTAGTACGTACTGTATTAGTGGAAAACAAATATTTTTGCACAAGTGGAGGGGGAGAAGGGAAAACCTTTTTACAGCTGGTTAAACTGGAAGGAATAAAAGCGCAGTCATCTGTGGTGAAATTATTTCAGATCAGTTCAAAATAGGGCAACACATGTGAGGTTATTTTTTGTGGGGTGGTGGGGGGGTTTGGGTGGTAGGGGTGGAAGTTTGGCGCTTGGGTAAGGTTAGCAAGATGAAGATGAGAGAAGATGAAGGAGGTGAGCGCAGGTTTGGATTTCCGAGTGCATGGAGGGAAATTTCTGTGTCCGATCACAGTGAAAAGGTAAAAAAGCTATAGTGAAGTTCAGCAGGAGCATTTACTGACAGAGCGAGACAAATGCACGGCAGAGCACAATGGCAGTTTTGCTCGTACAGTTTTGCTTCTGGTAAGGAACCCAGTTAATCCATTCTTACTGACAGCCGGCGGAGACATGAAGGGGAGAAACGAGGAGCGAAGCCCAACGAAGAATAAAGGATCAACGAGGAGTGTAGCTGGATATGGAGTTCCACTCGACTCTGCTCCCTATCACAGAATGCAACGATTGCAAGAACTTTATACCATGGGCGGTCGTGCTCTTAGCCCCTCAGCCCCCAAACTATGGAACTCTCTCCCTCCAATCCTCCAACTTGCCGCCGACTTCCCTGTCATCAGATCACAATGGAGTCCTGTAGCTCAGTGGTTGGAGCGCTCGCCTTGCAAGCGAGAGACCTGGGTTCAATTCCCAGCGGGGCAAAATCTTGGGCAACTTTGCTTACTCCACACGCCTGATAATAATCACTCGGAAAAAAAGATAATAATAATAAATTGGTCATTTCAATCCATGTTTGTGGGACCCTGCTGTGTTTCGCCCACAGATATACATTCAATTCACTTTACAGTATATTTTGTGATGCGCTTCGAGACGTCTAGAAGATGTGAAAAGTGCTATGTCAAACGCAAAGATTATTATCATCATCACACCTGAAGACCATCCTCTTCGCCCCTGTGGCTACAGTCACCTCCCCACCTCCCCCCACCAGCATGAAATCTGGCTCCCCCACTATTAAGCGCTCCAGGACCCATGTATGAAGTCTGCTATAGAAATGCAAGTTGTGGTTGCGATGAACAAGGAATGAAGCTGAACGCTTGATACACTGATGTCCGGACACCTTGTCTGTTTGATTGTCAAGCACATTCTGAGGGTTTAACCATAATGAAGTGTTTTCCATTGCTGTGCGCATCTTGAAATTCAAGAGATTAAATTTACTTCGCTCCAAAGCAACACTGGAATCAATGTCCCCTCTTTGTTCTTCTCCCACTGTAATCCTGTGATTTCCCTTTGGCTCCGGTTCCACAGAAAACTATTGAGACAGTCAGGCCTCACGCCAACCCTATGGGTTCCCTGTTGACTTGGGAAGTTTATCAAGCGAGTAACTGATCCATACAGACCACCAAGGTCCCGGGTTCATTCTCCGGCCTGCAGGGAATTTGCAGTCGTGAGTCGGGGAGGTGGTTAGAGGGACTATAATTGGCATCAGCTTTCCAGGGCTCCGTAAGGAAACTCGACCCGAGTTCCTGCTCCCGTATCAACTTAGTGCCACTGAGAAGAGCCGTAACTATCATCCGCGGCCGGACTCACGCAAGGAAAATGCTTCGGTCGAGGTAATGGAAGCTGCTTCATCTAGAGGATCCAATTCGAGATCCTGGTCCTCACATTCAAAGCCCTCCATGGCCTCGCCCCACCCTGCGTCTGCGATCTCCTAATCCCTTACCAACCTGCACACCCCTCTGCTCAGTAGGATCTGGCCTGCTCCACGTCCCCCGACCCCCCCCCCCCCCCCGTCCCACCATTGCCGGGCGAGCCTTCAGCCACTCTGGAACTCCATTCCGCAGTACCTTCGCCTCGCCCACCTCCCTGGCCTCCCTCAAGTCCTGCCTCAAAACCCTCCTCTTCGACAATGGAACAATACGAAACGCAGGGGTTTTTAATTGTTATGAATTATTCTGCTCGAAGTAAACTGTCAATGTGGTTAACTTTTATCTCAAGTAAGACAGGATGTTAATAATGGTATAAATGATCCATTTTGATGTTCAGTTCCTTCTTAAAACGTGGTATTAGATCAGCCCGTCAGGTCAAGGTCATTCAATCTAACGAGTCTCTGGCATGGAACAAACCATGGTGTTATTGGACAAGTCACTGGTATAAGGTTCATCTCGGTCTGTGTGAATTCAGTCCACAGCGCGGAATGCAGAAGGAACCCTACTAACTACAACATGCTGTACAGCCAGGAATAGCTTGATAGGAAATGCAAGGAGGATAGTCTCAGCGAGTGCCGTTCGTCAAAATGATTGGAGTTGAGTGGGAACGCTGTACAATGAGGCGTGATTCTTAGGAAGTTGGGGGTTCTCGCTGTGTTCAGGCCGTGGTAATATGCCCCTTGTTAAATTTGTTACCGGCGTCCTGTAGTTTCCAGCCTCATTACAACTTTGAAGTGGTAGGGCTGTGTCTGATTCTCTCGAGCAGTTAGCAGGTCTCCTGCTGCCTCCTCCCCCCCCCCTCCTACACCCCCTCCCCCCATTCCCCCCAGACCTCGATGGCCTCCTTGTTAGTGTAATTTGCTAAAGATTAGCAGGGCCTCAGTCGCTTGAATTCCTCCAGGAATATAATTGTACCATTTGATCCGGGGCTCGGCTGCACTCAGAGATTATGGCTGCTTTGAAGGAAGGAACGGGAACTCGTTTTTCAATTCTGCAACTCAACCTTCTTTTCCATTTCTATTTCTCCGGCTATCGAGGGAATCCCCGCTTGCGCCTCGGCCTCGCAGTATTCCTTGCCGAGGAATACCATTGGGGAACACGGCAAAATTACAGTCCCTTCCTTATCCCGTGAGTGTGGATGGGATATCTTCGCGGAAGTGTTTCCAGCTAAAGTAACTCAGCAGCAAACATCACATCCAACCCGGGTCCTGACCAGTGTTCTGCACTGCTTGTACGCTTGTTATTTTCCACCCAAAAGGTGGGTCTTTTGGATCAGCAGAAACCTTTGTGAATAAATAGCCTTTTGATTTAACAGTCGATTTGCTGAGAATGTTTAGATGTATAAAGAGATCAGAAACGGCTTGCAGATTGGAAAATGATCAGAGATTTATGTGTCAGGCATTCCTTGCAATCAGGGCTGTGGGGCACGTGACCGAGCGCATTAACCTCCTGATTAAAGTCATCGATTGATGAACGCCAAACACAATACCACACAACAGGCCGAATAAAAGCTATTGGCAACCCTAGATATAATGCAAAATGAAGCATTCAGCAGAGCAAAACCTAGCAGGTTTCAAGGCATCAATATCACTTTATAAATCAGCATTGTCCTGTGAATTTAAAGCTAACACTTGAGTTTAGGTGTAGAATCATCCTAACTCTTGTCTGGACTCAAGACTCCCTCCAAATATTTCAATCCCTTTTAATTCCTCATACATTATATCCTGGCTATTAAATAGCCCTCGTCCACGAGTCTTGCTACTTCCTCAGAGCATAATACAGTAAAAACTTCTTTACTTCTAAATCCTCACTGCCGATTCCTTACAGCCTATTTGGAGATGGCATTGTCAAAGTAAATCACGCACAATACTGACCAATGTATTGCCCGCAAAAGGAAAATTAAAGGCAACTGATCAAAAAAAAATTAATAATAATTTGATCACTTGATCCACAGTTGTTTGTGGGACGCTGCTACGTGCAATTGGCTGTCGCGTTTTGCCCTTCAGCGCCTTGGGACGTCCTCCTGACGAGAAAGCCGCTCTAGAAATGTAATTTTGTTGTAGTTGTTATTGCCCACAAAATACACAATCAATCCACTTTACAATATATTCTTTGCAGCCCTTTGAGACGTCTCATCAACGTAATAAGACACTATATTATACTGCAAACCTTTCTTTTGATCTGCGGGATAACATTTTACTTCAGTGTCCAGCTACTGCTCCAAAATTTACCGCGCAAAAATCTAAAAATGAGAGAACAAACTCATCTGAATAGCCTTAAGTTTGTTTTGTGATGACTTGAAGGATTTGCGTTTTACACAAAATGACAGCTGTAAGTTACGAACAAGTTTAATCCTGACAGAAGATGTAATTCACTTGTTCCAACACGATCTTGATACAGCTGGCTGTTTGCAAACTTAGCCTTTAACTTTTGCACCTTTCCAAAAAGCCAAGACCTTAAGATACGTTGACAAACTCGGAATTAATTGGCCATTTTTCACAGAGCTCAACGTTTTCGTGACCTAAGAATGAGAAGTGTTTTATGTTTTATTTTCTAACTGAACCCTAACTCTGACTTGCAGGAGCATAGTCCAGTAACGGAACCCTCTGCTTGGAGGGAGGGAGGGAGGGAGAGGGGAGGAGGGAGAAGAGGGTAATTTACTCTAATTATATCACAGGCCATTGCATGAGGAAGGAAAGGCGGTGGACAGATCTTCAAAGTGAACGAATTATATTTCGACTTTCATCGCCACAGGGCTATAAGTGTGTATCGTCTGTTTGGGAAGTGGAAGATGTGGTTCATTTCAGTTTTGCTCAGATCCAAAAAGAAAATTACAGGAGGTTTGATACAGTACGGCTTCCTGTGTTATCGGTGGTAATGTGCTGGTGGGAGCAAACAATCCCTGTTCTGTTACTGTGCACTGCAATTATACAACAGCCAACATGCTGGTACTTTACTGATGTTAACTAGAACCTGACATACTAGGGCATAGCATTCAGCGATTTCCTCGCTCTTGTAAGCACAGTCATATAAACAAGCCTTTGTAGGGTCTGCCTGACTTAGTCGGTTGCACTCTTGCCACTGAGTCAGAAGGTCATTCCACAAAGTCAATCCACTCCAATTTACCATGTCCTCCTGATGTGAACGGTGTTGTATCAAATTCAAGAATGATTTTTTAAGCGCTCTGAGGCGCCCACACTACATATAGGGCAATATACTATACAAACACAAGCGATTGTTATTTGTAGAGTGTGCCTTTTATGTAGTTGGTATTACAGAGTGATCTAATGCGCCGGGAGAATAATCCTCGCATCCGAACATCCGCCAAATTACGGAACATACGCCAAATTAAAGGATTATTATTATAAACAAGGAAATTGACTTTCCATGGCATGAAAACTGAAGAATGAATGTGTGCTCGCTCACAGATTTCTCTTCTTATTACAATCTACAAGTTTTGTTTTGCATTAAACAAAAATGACAGTTTCTAATCTCCTAACACTTGCTTATTCATCATATTTTCTCTGCAATGCTTTCAACTTTGGATGTTGCTTTATATTCCTTTTTGCCAAAATACCATGGCTATCGTTCCTATTTTCTTGGAAATGCTGAACCGTGATGGAATGCAATGTTCGAAGTCAGTTCTCCACTCCCTCGAGTCTATTTAATTATTTTCACTGCTGGTGATTCAAGCCAGCTGTCTTAGCAAGTCTCATCTTAAACGCTCTCTTGCTCATCTCTCGAGAGAAACAAAGCGAATTTAAACCAAGGACTTAAAATTTAGAGCGCCTATAAGATCAAAACACTTCACAGGAATCGCTGTTCGATGCATCGTGACCCATTTTTTACAAACCAAATGTTTTATTTTGGCACAGTAATATTCCCACAACTGGCATTCAGACTGCTAAAGTTACCGTTGCTTATTTGAAGTGCTTTTTTTTCTAGAACCCTCCCATCAACCCCCACTCCCAGTTTCTCAGAACTTTTAATATGTCAGTCTCACGATAATAAATAATCCTTGAATATGATATAGCAGCCTCGTCACATACAGATACTGTAAAGTGATTTGACTGTACATTTTGTGGGCAGCCAATTGCGCACAGCAGTGTCCCACAAACAGTCGTGGATTGAGTGACCAAATGATAATTTTTTTCAATATCGCCTGGTATTCCAGATCTCTAAATTCTGTGTAGCTACCTGGTTGGTAAAGACAGAGGAAAAAAAATCAGGAAGGATTTCCCATTCCTGATCACTGCCCAGTGACTGCTGAAGTGTGTGTGCGTGTGTGTGGATTTTGAATGTGCATAGAATTGGCCTTGACTGTGCTACCCTCTGGGGTTGAATATACTATATGGTGTTGGAGGTAGTTGTGGGGGAACATGGAGAAAGATCACAAGAGGATTTTTGCTGTGTCCAGAAGTTAATAGCCAACTTGAAGAGGTCCAGTGTTAAGTGAATGTTGAGTTCTTGTCAATAGAAGGTGGCAGAAGCTCACAGTGAGCTATATTGCTGGAGAAATGGGTTTCACTCACAGCCACACGGCACATTTACAACACCAGAGCGCATCGAGGTCTTGTAATTCACAGCGGCTTCTCTCTCCAACTCACACACATCAAAGCTGGATTAAGCCCCAGCTTGTCAGCTCGAAGTGTCAGTGGGTTTGTCGAGGTTAGAGTGCATTTGTAGACATTCTTTCAGGCTGTGCTCGGGATTTACTACGTTGAAGGCAAATATTTGTGGGAGGATTGGAAGGAAACGCAGGCTGCTCCCACTGAGATGATTGCGGCAGTGTGGACTCAATCCAAGAGGATTCATTTGGCATTCGCGTCAAGAACTTTCTCCAAGCGCTTCACAGGATTTTACAGGGAATGGTAGTGATTGAGTACAGTATTTCGTTAGGCAAACGAGGCAGCCAGTTTGTATGCAGCGAGTTTCCCCACAAACAGCCACAAAGTGAATGACCGACTGAGGCAGACACAGTCCCTACCCGATCGCACACACACATTAATAAGAATAAGAATAATAATCCTTGCACTTGATATAGTGCTTTTCACGTCTTCTAAATGTCTCAAAGCGCTTCACAGAATGTATACTGTCAAGTGAGTTGACTGCATATTTGTGGGCAAAACGTGGCAGCCAATTGCGCACAGCGGTGTCCCAGAAACAGTCGTGGATTGAAATGAACAATTTTATTACTGTGTCTTTTTTTGGAGCGATTATTATTAGGCGTGTGTATGGAGTAAGGAAACTTGCCCAAGGTTTCACTCTGACCTGACTGGATTCGAAACACAGGTCTCACGCTTGTAAGGCGAGTGCTCTAACCACTGAGCTACAGGTAGGGAACACTAACATTGGGGATTGGATTTATGTTACATTAAATCCCTGGTTAGCCAATGGGATCATTTGCCTTAAAATCCTACAGTGCTCAAAGTTCTCAGGAAATCTTAACGGACGCAAGTGTAGAGCTTTGAACACACGCACACCACCCGGCACAAGAGTGAGCTCAGTGCAATCGTGGTATACAGCCTTTATATTGCAGGGGTGTCAGCTGTTCTGCTTCTGAATCTGCTCAATGCAGCAACAACAACAACAAATTGCATTTATGTTATACCTTTCACGTCGGGAGGACGTCCCAAGGGGCTGGACAACGAAGGTGCCTTTTGCACCCGAGCTGGGTGGTGGGGGGGGGGGGGGGGGGGGGGTTGGGATCCATGAGGGGTGGAGGGCAGGCTGGTGGAGGATGGAAAATGACCAAAGGCATGTAAAATATCTAAATATTTATATATGAATATGTATATTTATGTATACTGCATCTAAACATATACGTACAACTGCTGCATTGTTGCCTCGGCTCCCACGTTTGCACAACGTGTAAGTAAGCAAGGATATGCAGGGATCCGACACGCGGCATGAGTGATGGATGGACACGCACTCACGCACGGAGGTGATCGATGGGAGGGTATTTGAACGTTCGATAGTGCTTTGCGTGGGGCTGCCGTCATCAACCGATGGACACGAGTACATCTGGGCTCAGAACAAGTAAGTGTGGAGCCCCAAAACTCAACATCATCACAACAGCTTAAACAAAACGCAAGGGAGAAGTCGATCCTTTGAGCACTCGCTTCAACCCCGAGCGCAGGCCACAAAAGCCGGAGGAGGGAGCATATTTGGAATATTAGCCAAAGGGATAATCACGCATTGAAGGTTCCAGGTTTATAAGTGCTCTCCAGCCACAATGCTTAGATAAATTCTCTGACGGGGAATGCGTTTATGGACGGGTCCTGTTTATGTAATGGACGGGCAGAGTTCGGCAACCGGCTTGCTTCATTCTGTTTCACATTCCTTTTCTTGACTCGTGTTAGTTGCCCGGTTCCATTTGTCACTGAATTTAGTAGCAACCTCGGCGAAGATAAATTGACCATCTTCCAGTAGTCAGCTGCCACATTACACTACAACAATAACAGTTTTGTACAATATTTATTTAACCTCCTTCATGCCTGTCGCGCTGCACAGTCATGGGATTTGGTTGCCGAGCAAAGGAGAAGAGAAAGGCAGTGGGGAAGGGGAAGATAGGCGCGGCTCAAACAGGTAAGTCACGTCAATGTCCCACATCAAATGATTATTCTTCCCAACAGTTTATTTTGAATCTGACATGTCCATATGAGACTTTCCTGTTCAGTCAACAGTTCTCTGAGGACACCGCTTTTCGGAGCTGCTGTCGCTCAGTGTTTAGAGCACTCGCCTCACAAGTGTGAGACCTGTGTTCAAATCCAAGCAGATCAGGGCGAAACCACGGGCAAGTTTCCTTACTCAACACGAATAATAATAATCCGTTCCCCCCCCCGAAAAAAAAACACGACGATAAAAATTGGTCGTTTCAATCCACGACTCTTTGTGGGACACTGCTGCGCGCAAATGGCTGACCCGTTGTGCCCATAAATACACAGTCAATTCACTTTACAGTATATTCTGTGAAGCGCTTTGAGAATTGATAAGATGTGAAAAGTGCTATATCAGATGCAAGGATTATTATTATCTGTGAATGACCACTCTGGATACTCTATGTCTGCTCTTCTGTGCAAGTGATGGGTGTTATTATTATTATTATTATTATTTTTATTGAAAATTCTTTAAAACAAGTGCAGTTTTAATTTGAAAGGTGATTCTTGTTAAAATCGGATTATAATCAAGTTCTCTGAGACGCCTCCCGGTGTGGAGGGCGCTAGATAAATGCAAATTGCCGTTGTCAATCCCAGATTTTGCGACAATCTCTGCACGATCGTTCAATTTTGAAGACAAAAGAGCCTTACAGACTGGGACCAAGTGGAATTTGGGGGCTCAAGGCCTGACAGTGTTTGATTACCAACCGCGCACGATTGCACAGCGAGTAAGCCATTTGGAGTTTTGTACAGTTTCTCGTATTCCTGTTCTCTCCTGTAACCAGCAGCTGGTACCAACATGACTCGCAATAGTATTAGGCAGAAGACACACAACAGCTGATAATCGTTTCGCATCATTCGTATCGCTGGCTAAACACTTTGACACACATTGCGTGCTAGGCATTCACATCTGGCGCTTTGCAGTGTGGCTCGAGAAGTCACATTCTTCTCTGAAATGAACAGAGCGGCAATGGATTTCATACGTACACACATAATAAAGCATTTCAGGACAGGAAGGAATCTGTTTGCCATCAGCTTTCTTTCCATTGGTCGTAGTAAGTTTTCGTGGTTTGCTACCAGTTTCTGCTTAAAATGCCGTAGTAGGACGTTTGCCTGACAAATACCCAGTCACTACATTTAATGCGAGATGTTGTTGTAACAGTAAACCCTGTGGAGCACTTTGAGATGTCCTTCTGATGTAAAATGCGCTGTACAAAATGCAAGATTGACGATGGTGATTATTATTAATTGTTACTGTGCGGTGTGAAGATACTTGAGAACGTTTATGCATCTCATAAATGAACTCTATCACATCTTAGGAATGAATTGCGACGGACTGTAATACATTTTATACCTTGATTTTAAATTCCCAAGAGGATTACTCTATAAATGAGCTGCTCACTTCTCCTAACTTTTCTCGCCGGCAATTAGCAGAGTTTGGGTTGGGGTGATAGTCTTTGAAGGATTCAAGGTCAAGAAACCATAACATTCTTGGGATTCCACTAACTAACTTAGAGTCTCAACATAGTGCAACTGAATGTGTGTGAAAGCTTTCTCTCTGAAGATCCTTTGTGTTATAATGGATTATTCAAAAGGTGTTGCACTCTCTAAAAGTCCCAGGGCAGATGTGTGAATGGTCTCTGTTCCTTTAACACAAAACTGTAAAGAATGCATACAATCCCAGCTTTCTAACTCAGTAATACTTATCAAATTTGGATCTCGTTATCCACAGACTTTATATAACATGCACATGGATAAAACAAGATTCACAGCTCGGGAAAATCTGAGTACTTTTTAGTTGATTCTTACAGGATCTCCTCTTCAACTGGGGAGGGAATTTCACCCGGGTCTAGATTTGCTCAATTTATGCAGCGTGTTTAGAGCGTGCGGGATTCGACAAATTGTTGCATCTAGCTTGAACTTTGAAGTAGTCGTTTTCATGTCGATTCTTAAAAAGAAACTTGCCAAAGAAAAGGCTTCAAAATTCAGGTTGATTTTGACAAATTCTTGACGCTCAGATATATATTACGTTAAATGGAGCACATCAGCAACAACAACAAAATGACATTTGCATGGCGCCTTTCATGACCGCTTGATGTCCCAAAGTGCTGAGCAAACCTGCACCCTGGTGGAATTCCTCCCAACGCTGTCTGTTTGACAACTTGCTTAGATCAATTCTTTCTTCCAGTCTGTGGGTTTTTAATGGAGCAGACACCTCACTGGTCAAGTAATTCAATGAACTGCAGAATCCTATCGATTGCCCTGTTAAGATTAATGATTGTTGTTCTCTTATCTACTCACTAGAGGGCATATGAGGGCAATTTCTCGTTAGTCTTTACTGAACTACCACCGAGAAATCCCACTGACTGATTATCATATTATGGTAATACTAACTCCTTTGCTTCCTGACAGTCACAGGAAAAACACACACACACACACACATTTAATGTCATCCAGTGTACTGAGAATACCTTTGATTCATAAAGCTTGGGAGTGGATCGCATTATCATTTAAAACAATAATAATAATGATAGTAATCCTTGCATTCAACAAGGTGGAGTCCTGTGAACTCAGTGGTTAGAGCACTCGCCTTACGAGTGTGAGACCTGGGTTCAATTCCAGGCAGGTCAAACCCTTGGGCAAGTTTCCTTACTCCACACGCCGTATAATAATCCCTTGAAAAAAGCAAAAATAGATTGATCACTTCAATCCACGACTATTTGTGGGACACTGCTGTGTGCAATTGGCTGCCACATTTTGCCCTCATATATACAATTCACTTTACAGTATATTCTGTGAAGCGCTTTGAGACGTCTAGGAGACGTGAGAAGCGCTATATCAAATGCAACGATTATTATCGTTAAGGTGCCTTGTTGAGATTTTCATTTCATAGGATTGTTACTGTAAAGTGTAAGGTGTGCAAGTGACTGAATACTTTATAGGAAAAACACGGCAGCCAATTTGCACGGGTCAACGTCCCATAAACAGCCATGCAGGAAGTGACCAATATTCTCTGGAGGACTGTCAACTCAGCCGGCCAAATGCAGTCTACACTGCCGGGAGGCACATGTTCACATAATCCCCTCTCTTATGGGAGGAATTCCACCTGGGTTTACATTTACACAGCGTTTCACGACATCCTGAATTTGGCAACTGCAGGGAAACAGCTTTGAGGTGAAGAATGAATTCGACGATTTCAAAGTTGATTCAGAATTTGCCAAACACTGTATGGTCTTAATTGTTAAGTGGATTCTGACTGGAATATGTCCCCCAACAAACCCATCACCCACGCCCCACCCCCACTCCCATCCCCATTGTATGAGATTGATGACTGCACAAAGTTTGGCTTTAATGCGAGCTGACATGTTACATCTGTACACATTCAGTGATTTAAACCAGATCACTCTTTGCTTGCTGTTGCTCTCAATTTTGCTTGCTGTTGCTCAGGTGAAAGAATTACGCGAGTTACAAAAGGGTTTGGGGTTTGAACCCAGAGAGAATTCTTAAGATGAGACAAATCAAGGGTCAGGCAAAATTGAGTGGCATCTGTCTCCCTTCACTCTTCGAAGCCGCCTCGAGCCTGCTGCAACGTGGTCACAAGCATTAAATTTGAACAAGCCATTCAAAATTTAAGGCACAATCCCTTTGATCCCTTTTCTTAACGGATCTAACAGAAAAGCGGCTTCAGCATCAAGGGTGTGTTGGAAGAGTTTGCCAAATTCTTGACGCTCTAAAATGCTGCGGTTCTACAGTAAATCCAGACCCGGCTGGAATTTCACCCCCCAATATTCCATCTTGGTACGATCTGTGCTTGCGCGTGAACAAACGGTGAGTGTGTCAGCGCTCCAATATGCTGTTCCCCTCCCGTCCTGGGGATGCAGGCGTTTGGCGTCTAATTCTAAAATCAAAATGCACAGTTACTACACTTTACAGTGAATCCTGCGAAGCGCTATGCGATGACCCCACCCCTCCCCACCATGATATGAAAGGACGCTACTTCAAATGTAGAGAGTACCATATTTTATTCTAAAATAACTCAGCATCTTTCAGCAAAGGTGGAAGAAATGTAGACGTGAAAATTGCAGTCACATCCGCTCAGCAACTGCGTGTACATGAGAGGGATTAATTGACAAACGCTTTTTTTTACTCGTTTCCCAGTTCACGAGCTGTGCACATCACGATGGATTTTGTTCCTCCCACACCAGCTGCTATGTGCACTAAGCCGATGCTTAACGGAGGCAGATACAGAGGGACAATTAGTATATCGATAACAGTGGCAGGTTCGAGCTGAATGGAGAAGGCGAGTGTACGTTAAGCACACAACCTTAAACGTCCTCCACGTTTAACCCGTAAAACGCAAGATTCCATTGCTTGGGTTTAATTCGTCGGGAATTAAACCAACCCAACCCAATTTATTATTTGTTGTGATTGTTTTCATTTATCCCTTACATTTCTTGCGAAAACGCTACTCAAACAGAAGCACCTGTTTAGCGACGTGAATACCAGCTGTTCGAACTTCTTGAGGACCATAATCCCTGAAGTGAAATTGTGTTTAGAATTTAGCAGCCACCTTTAAGATCGACCATGGCGTTAACGTGTTCTGGCTCACAGCGATGCCCCCTGCTGGTAATTGACCAACATGACTCTTGTACTAAGTTTGGAAGCACCAAGTGCGGATTAATCCGCACGGCTTTGCTGAAGTCACGTTCTTTGCTCAGGTGAACGAAAGGACCTGAACAACGTGTTATTAATCGACAGCTCTGAGCTCTGACTAAACACTGTCCTGACCAACAGGGTCCCCCCCGAACGCAATTGATTCTTCACTTTGCGGTTGTGAAATGAAATGTTCTTGTGCGAAAACTGTCCACGTTAGCCAACAAAACACACAGCCAGTGACACACTTTGCAACATGATTCTTCCTTGAAGGACTTTGGGGCGTCATCGTGACGCGAATGGCACTGAATTGAATGCCAGGATTGTCGTTTTTGTTTATCACCTGTTAGTCTAAATTGCGCGCAAAGATTTTAGAAGTATTACAGGATGGAATTTCACTCTCTCATATTTACACAGTTAACTCATTGCTTAGCATCAATACAGCACACGATTCAATGCCAATTCAATGTTATATTTTAATTGCGCTGTAAACAATTTTGACTGTAATTTTGAAACCAGTGAAACCACTCACTCTGTTGATTTATACGGTATTGGCACATGGATATTGAGCATCCATCAAATTGAACACTGCGGTGAACAAATGCTATTATTTGGTCTGTTCACACTTATTAAACATCTTGTTTACGTGGCAATTTAACTCTGGCAACGAGGCGTGAGCAGCGCTGGCCGGGGAAGATATGATTCACAGCAACACACTCTGATTTTATTGAACATTATCGTACATTCTGGTAATCTCATAAAGTTCAGTGAAATGTGTCCAGGTATGTGCACGTTCAATTGATAACGATCCTTGCATTTGATATAGCACCTTATCATGGGATCGAAACGTCTCAAAGGCCTTCACATGATTTTAATGTTAAGTGCAGCAGCCAGTTTGCGCATTGCAAAGTCTCACAAACAGTCTCCATTGTGAATGACAAAACGTATGGCGTCTTAACTCTTGAGACACATAACCAACAGGCAAAGTCTTAAAATGTTGCCGTTGAAAACTTTAACCGACTCCCATGCATTCTTTATAACCAGAATGGCTTGCAGGTATCACCAAGTCTTAATGATTGCAGAAAGAGAGAGAGAGAGAGAGAAGTTAAATTGCAGCGGAAACCTCGGTAAAAGTTAATGCTTTCCTGAAGGTGTTCCGTCCAGAACTATTGTATAAGCAGTGAATAGGTCCATTTGGATTAATTTCATATCAATCTTAACATGGAAATGGGTTAATATCCATAGAACAGTTATTTCTCTCGTGCCAGATATTAATAATGGAAAAAATGAAATAACGAAAGAAATCTTAAATTCATATCCGCATTTTAATTAACCACCCGAGTCTCATAATGCTCACACACAGTCACTCCTCTGCACAGTACATCCTGTGAAGCGCTTTGACACTTCCTGCTGATGTGAAAGGCACAATATTAAAAAAAATGGATTATGATTATGATTATTATCATCACAACTCCTTTAGTGGGACAACTTCTTGTCTTCAACACATTAATAACAGGCAGGATTGTGGAAATACCTCAACTTCACCGTTAATTTGGAAGCCAGCTTTCTGTGATTCTTTCAAACCAATAGCGGATGAAGAGTGGATTAAATTTTGATTCCCCATTCTATAAAAAAGATTTATTATTTGAGACTTATTATTATTATAATGGAATACATACATAAAATATTAGCTGGGGGAGAGAAAGGGGATGCGCGTTGGGATAATTAACAAACGTTATAATTATTCCAACGCATGCCACGCTTTTCACCTCACGACCTGTTTAAGAGTCAAGCAGCGAGCAATATTTTGTCACTTACAGTCTGACAAATAAGTGCTTTGTTCCAACAAAGAGGAAAATTCCGCATATTATTACCCAGCCCTGGACTGTCATCCTTCAACCTAATGAGCATCGGAAACTGAGGTTTGAGGGAAAAGATTCATAAATCTGTCCGCTCTGCATTATTGAGTGAAATTAATTTAAATCCCAACATTGCGGGTGCCTTAATGGCATGTTATCGGAGGTCTTTGATGTATGTCCTACCAGAAAGATGAAGCGCATTCACTTCAGCTGATTGATAGTCATGTGCATTAACTCTTTAGATATTCTCTTTGTGTGCTGACTGATCAAATCCTTGGTAGTTGGCAAAGACAACTATCATCCAATCTGTGAAGACAACTTAGATGTCCTGCCACCAATGCTGCTTTTGCAATCAGAATTCTAGGCGCATTTTAAGCACAGACCTTTCCTCGCACCGAGCTCCTGACTTCAAATATCCTGTGGTTTATCGCTGAGAGCAATTCCCTTTGCAGCATATTCAGTGAAGCGCTTTGAGCCGTCCCAATGATGCGATCAGGCGCTGTATCGAATGCAAAGATTGTTAATAATGATGCCACTGGAGTTGATGTGAAATAAGTTTCAATATGCTGTACCTCTGCCTTTCGCTCTTCGAGTGCGAGGAAAGCCCTCAAGGTGAAGGATGCACTTAATGGTTTAACATTCACACCTGTCAAATACACAAACACCGGGAATGGACCCGTCTCCCTAATAACGAGAACCGTGGATTTTACTTTGAAGCGGTCGGCAACGCGCAAATAATGTTTTGTGTCACAATTAAACGACAGAGACATTTACCAGACGCTCGATACGACCTTTTCAGCAGGCAGGCCGTTTCCAGCAGGCCTACATCCATCTGTCAACTCAAGCAATCCGAACAAGTGAGCAATAAATGCTGTCACATTCAAAGATAACACACTGGGAGCACAAGTGTCTTTCCTGTTACTCGCGCTTTAGCCTGATTGCATGCTGAATCCCTGGTTATTAAACTTGATTTAATGGACGCTGGCACTGACGCGGGTTAGATGGGATGCACTGGCTTGGGAAACAACCGGAATGTTTCACAGCGTCACGAGTTATCAAGGACACGGGGACCTGTAAAATAATTTCCATTGACATTGTTAACCGATGGTGGATTCATCTTCCAATCGATGCATTCTGCTTCAGGGCGCACCCACCAAATTAAGTTTATGACATTTCCTTGGACAGCGACTCGCACAGATAATTGAGTTTATTATCGTGCGTTTACAGTCTCGGATATTGTGTTGTCATGGGGTGGGGGGTGGGGTGGGGGGGGGGGAAGCTCTGCATCGTCAGTCGTGTTATCCTTCGGACAACTCAAACCACAGCTCAGATCAATCAAGCCATATTCGCTGTAACAAATGTCCACCCAGGTTTTGATCGGGACATCCGATTCCTGTCACTGACGTCGTGGAGTCCTGTAGCTCAGAGGTTAGAGCACTCATTTTGCAAGCGAGAGACCTGGTTTCGATTCCAGGCAGGTCAGGGAGGGCAAAACCTTGGGCAAGTTTCCTTACTCCACACGCCTGATAATAATGTCTCGAAAAACAAACAATAATAAGTTGGTCACTCAATCCACGACTGTTTGTGGGACACTGCTGTGCGCAATTGGCTGCCACGTTTTGGCCCACAAATATACAGTCAATTCACTTTACAGTATATTCTGTGAAGCGCTTTGTGACGTCTCTAGAAGACGTGAAAAGCTCTTTCTCAAATGCAAGGATTATTATTATTATACTCATACAGACATTAGCGTACAGTGCAAATTTGCATTGCCTCACGGATCTGCAATCCCGAGAAATTATTATTTCTGCAACATAACATCCTCTATTGTTTTTTGATCAGCTAAATATTGGACCAGTGCAGAGACCCATCACCATGCTTGACAATATCCAAACCAGAACTGAGGTATATGCATTCCAACTGGAAATGTCCATGTGTCTAGAAAGGAATATGCACTCTCTCCCTGGAGAGATGCACCCAATTTAACTAATTGCAGAGAGTATTTGACTTAGTTTGGGTAGAGCCAAGTCTTCCCTTAGATTAGAAGCGGATGCATGTGTGAAGGAATTGTTTCTCAAGACTTTTCCCGGCCAAATACTCAGTCATTTCTTGCAAGGGGTTGACTGAAACTCACTGCCTGTTTTTGCTGGCAGTCTGGTCGACACATTCATTATCCTGCCAGGGGGAAGGATAAAAAAAAAATTAAATTTCCTCCTAACATTGATCATTTTGTGAAAGGGGAACACTGCATACATTGTGATGTACAATCACTGGGTATAAACTATTTATGAAGTTACTCTATCATCCATTTTCAAGCAGAGTGAAGTTTGAAAACTTTGGCATCACTTTCAGCCTGGCTCATTCGGTAGCAACTCTCAAACCTGGGTCACAAGATTTCTAAAGGGTAGAGTGATTAAGAAGATAAGGAGGGCAGGTGGAGTTAGGTTAGAAGATCAGCCATGATCTTATTGAATGGCGGGGCAGGCTTGAGGGGCCGAATGGCCTAATCCTGCTCCTAATTCCTATGTTCCTATGTTGTGGATTCAATAACAAAATTACACTTGCATAGCAAGACCTGTGTTGGGACTGTGAGTTGATAGTCTGATCTTGAGAAGCACTGCACTGTTGGAAGTGCCATCCTTTGGATGAGACAGTCCCCTCCGAGTGCTCAGATGGACGTCTCAAAGCGTTTCACCGGCTTTACTATGAAACAGAGTGACTTGTGTATTTGTAAGCAAGCGGACCGCCAGCCATTAAACAAATAACCATTTTTTTTAGTGTGGGGGATTGTTGGCCCGGACACTGGGAGATAGAAACTCCAATCAATTGTTGAACAGTTGAATGGGATCTTTAATCCATTAACTTACCTGAACAGGTAGACAGGACCTCGGTTTAATGCCTGATCCTAAGAAATGCAAGTGTTGTTTGTGAGAGTAGGGGACAGCCCAATCTGAATAAGCGACTTCTAAATTAAGTGCTTGAGCAAGATTTTAATCTTAAATCAAAGGAAGTTCGGACACGTTAACTTTGGCTTTTTCTTCCAGGGCCAGTAAGATTAGATGCCCTAGTCTTTAACTTTGATGGAAAACCCATTCAATTTAATTTGTTAAGAAACAAATAATAATGTTGCCAAACAAGTCGGATAGCACTCTTTCAAGTTATTTTAATCCTTATACTATTAATCTGATTGCATTCCAGCTGGAATTTTCCTTACTCCCTTTGTAATCCTTCTTTCGTGTTGAAGTGGTGTCAAGGGTTAGACATTAACAATATTAAGAGACGGAATACTTTTCCCTCTTTGGTTGAGAATCTAGTTAAGGTAATTGGGTTTGGCAAGAGGTGAGTGCTTTTTCTCTGATATTCTCTTGCCTCCCAACTTGACTCATCCGAGGAGATGGTCACTTTATTCATTGCCTTTCACACTAAGCCTAACATGAATTATTCAATCGTTTGTGCTTTGCATGGTCCAGAGCAAAAGAACATGATCTGATTTTCTCTGATGTGGATAGATTGCCTTGGCTTGCATTATCGTCATTGATGTATAATGTAATAGCTATCACAGTTATACTTCAGTAACCATTCTTTGTCCATTTAAGCTTCGCTGCTGTTAAGCGCTCTTAGGTGTTACCTTGAATGAGAGGCGCGATATAAATATAAATGATTGTCGTTGCCGTTAGTGAACTAGTACTGCTAGTCAGTTCCTACAGTATTGATATAATAATCCTTGTAATAATAATAATCCTTGCATTTGATACAGCGCTTTTCACATCTTATCGATGTCCCAAAGCACTTCACAGAATATACTGTAAAGTGAGTTGACTGTATATTTGTGGGCGAATCGTGGCAGCCAATTGCTCACACCAGCGTCCCCCACAAACAGTCGTGGATTGAAATGACCAATTTTATTATTGTGGTTTTTCGGGACGGATTATTATTAGGCTTGTGGGGTAAAGAAACTAGCCCAAGGTTTCGCCCTGACCTGCCTGGATTCGAACACAGGTCTCCCCCAGCTTGGTCTCCCCAGCTTGCAAGACAAGTGTTCTAACCACTGAGCCACAGGAGCTCCAGAAGCTTATATCAAATACAAGTATTATTATTGATGGCGTTAATATGTATTAACTCTCCCTTGTCAAAGTTTATTCTCCCACTGGCGGATTGCTTAATAACCAAGTGTGACCCTGAGGATCAGGAGGATAATGAATGCTCACATAATGTGAGTTGATTTAACAAGCTTAACAGTGACAGAAATAAAACTCAAGTGTTTATCTGACTCAAGTAACAATTCCAGAAGGCCATACCATTCTTGTATTGGGATTTCAGTCAAGATTTCAGTCAAGAATTTGTCTCAGTAGATGTGATTCTGATCATTGAGATGAAGCAGCTGATACCGTCATCGACGTGGTTGCTTTCTGGTGCACTGTCAATGGACTACCCTGCATGAGGGACACTATATAAATATAAAGTTTGTTGGTAGTTGGACCAAAGGCTTTTTCTCTCTCTCCAGATTTTCTTGTGTGGTTAGGTTTCGGCTTGAGCAGTTTGGCTGGAGTGAACAAATTCTTTCTGGGGATGTGTGGCTTTAACATTTTGGAAATTCCTAATCACTCGCCTTCCTGCTCACAACAATCTGACTCCCCCTCCTGTGCACAAAACACAGGCGTAACCAAGTAGCACTCTTTCTAATAATAATAATAATACCTGCGTTTGATTGAGCAGTTTCTTACGTCGTGGGGACGTCTCAAAGCACTTCTCAGAATACACCGCACAATGGATTGAGTGTGTTATTCTGTGGGTGATTATCTAGGAGAGGGATGGAGCTCGGGTTTATTGTCTTCCATTCAGCTCTCTTTCTGTTCTCCTCGCAGGACGGAGAGCGAAAGCGTGGCCAAAACTGAAGCTGCGAAAATGCCTGCCATGTGAACACTGAGACACCGCGAGGAAACTCAACCTGCAGAACAATAGGACTGAAGACTTCTGAGACAGGGGCAGGCATGTCAGTCAGAGGCAACTAATTCACGGAGGAGGCAGAGAGTCCAAAGGTCATTGGCAGAACATTGCATCAGGGAGGTTTCCAGGGAACAGATGCAGCCTTGCTGGTTGATGAAGATGTATCTACGCCACACAGGTGCATAAAGATACATAAGTATTACAGGAGCTAAATTCATTCCACCGTCACTCTCGGCTATTATTTCATCTACAAAACACGCCGTTTTATGTGGGAAACGCTAATGAGATGTTCTCTCGATGGGAAACGCGGCATTCTGTGTCAAATACGATAATTATTCATCGCGATTATTATTAATAAAAGGGAGAAACCGACACAAAATATTCTGCTTGTGGGAATACACTATTATCAAACCTGATGGAGAAACTGTATTGCAACACTGCTAAGTCATTCACAACGAGGTTAGGAGCAGAGCAAAGCTGCGTCTACACTGTTCCATTAAGCACTCCCAGATTAGTGTTAGGTACAACAAGGGTGAGATACAAAACAATTGTCCCATTTAGCGCTGATGTTCTCCTAGCATCTGGAGGGCAGGTGGATCTCCGTGCCAAATAGGTTGTTTGGAAAATAATTCAGATCGTTCTGCAACTCGGCAGCTATTTATCTTATTTATTGCTGTCGGTTGAGATTGGACATTCTTTGCAAATGAAAGCAGTCTCAAGTTTGCATTTTGTTTGCGTTTGATTTATTTCGAAGCGGTCCAGAGTGCGAAAGGCTCCGATACTCCGATATACAGCGTTGGCCGATGTTTATACTGCACGTCTTAGCTGCTCAATAATTACTCGATGAATGCAACCAGGAACAGCTCAAAGTTCTTTCCCTGCCAAACCACGTCGCCTTTCCATCTGTCAGAAATCTTTAGGATACAATTAGTCACAATTGCGAAGGAGCAAATTTCTCACCGAGACGGCCGAACAGAAGATTGGACGTTAGGCTTTACAGTTTGAAAGCCTTTCTCATCCGAAGCGCTCTTGCGATCAGTATTTAAGGTGCAACACGGCTGCAATAAAAGACAAGTGCCATGTCAATCGTTTTCAATTGAAAGAAGGTGCAGGATTCTGCATATGACGTGCGGATGCTGAAGGCAATGTTACGCACTGGCTATGGTTCAACCCCTTTTGTCGCTCTCATGAATTAACAGTAGCTTAAAGGCTGTTACAGTTCAAACAGGCATTGAATAGAAACGTAAATCATGCATAATCCATTTGACCTCTATCTTATCTGCACAATGGGAAAAAAAAGTGCCTGAAATGTGTACAGACATTGCTGACCACATAACAAAGTCCTATTGGTGGTACTATAACAACAACAATGTGCGTTTGCCTAGCACCCTTCACACCGTTAATGTCTCGGAGCGCTTAATGGTTTAAGCAACTAGGTAAGAATGACCTTATTCAGCTGTATCTAGAGAACACAATCGTAACATGATATTCTTTAGTTTGTTTAGGTTTTGGGGTAACAGGATATTTAACTAGACAAACAGTACCCCTTTTGATCCAAAGTTGTTCTCACTGGATTCTGTTTGTAGAATAGTGAATCGTGAAGCATAATTCTATTTTCCACTTCTATTGATTTGATTAAACTTGTGTACTATATACTAACCAACAGTAGATTTTATTCAGCACAGCCATTTTCATATCGTTTTGCAACTGGGGCAGTGAACCCAATCTAATCCCATCTCTGCTTTGAATATTATCGATTGCAATACACACGGCATCTTTGAAAAGTCATGCGTTTCAATTAAGAATGTTTGCCTTCAGTTTCAAATTCTATGCCAACTGGTTCAGTTGAAGGATAATCCATCCTCCTTTTATGTTTAATCTGCGGTCTTCCTGTTTTGGCTTGGCTGTGATTGGATTAATTGCAGTGTGTTTCAACTGGGGCTTCAGAATTTCCACATTTTATGACAACATGATGTAATAATAATCCTTGTATTTTATATAGAACCTCATCACGGTCAGACCTTAAAGCAGTTCACTGGATTTGTTGTCAAATGTGGTGACTGTGGATTTATGTAGGCAAACATAGTAGCCGCGTTAGGATAAATCAGTTGTGAGATATAACGTACAGTAGGAACTTTGCTAAATGAATTGCGAATGAAAAGGAAACAAACGCTGTCGTGAAATGCATGCATCAAGCCCTGAAATTAAAATAAACAAATCAGTTTCAAGCTTATATAATTGATTTGGGGGAAAAGTTGTCAAGAGCGAGAAAACGGCTATACTAGTCAAAACATAAGCGGAGTTTGGGAGAGGGAATTAGTTACACCATACAATTTTAAATGGAATGAAATTGATATCAAAATCTCACACTTAGTCTAATTATAACTACACATCTTGCTGTGGGATTATAGTTGCTGTGTTTTAATTTTTTTTTACAATTTGGCTGCTTTTTTGTGCTGTTCGAGATGAAAAGAACTGCATAAAAACTCAACACTTCAATCCCAGTGATGCATTAGATGCGCCTACATCATTTAGAACAGGACCCATGGGTGAGATTTTTCACTGACTGCTGACTAACATTAACCTCGGCACCAACTGCAATGCAACAAGATTTTCCCAGGTCGAGAATTACTCTGACGTCTTCTGTATAAATAAACACATAGTCAGCAAAACGTTCAAAAACATGCTCCCTGGGGAAGAGGTTCCACCCGAGTATCGGTTTACTCTATTTCCCATTTCAGTGCGTCTGGAGTTTTACTAATTCTTAAATGTAGCCTTCACCCCGAAGCCGTTTTCCTTTGAGGTGCTTTCACAAAACAAATGGCAAACCGGCTTCAAAGTTAAGCTTGAATTCATCAGATTGCCAAATTCAGGAGATTCTTACGTAATAATAATAATAATCCTTGCATTTGATATAGCGCTTTTCACATCTTATCAACGTCTCAAAGCGCTTCACAGAATATACCGTAAAGTGAATTGACTGTATATTTGTGGGCCAAACGTGGCAGCCAATTGCACACAGCAGCGTCTACACAAACAGTCATGGATTGAAAAATTACCAATTTTTATTATTGTGTTTTTTGGGGGATGGATTATTAGTAGACACGTGTGGAGTAAGGAAACTTGCCCAAGGTTTCGCCCTGATCTGCCTGGATTCGAGCACAGATCTCATGCTTGTAAGGCGAGTGCTCTAATCACTGAGCTGCAGGAGCTCCACATTTAAAACAGATGGCGTAAATGGTGACTCAGGTGGACTTTCCTTCTCTATTATAAATCTGCTGCCAGCTTTTCCTACCTTTCCCTCGATTCCAATGCATTTCTCCTGTGTTTTTTTGCCCACTTACACTCAATGGGAATTCGTATTTTAGGTCTGACTGTGCTGCAAAGCTAACAGAATGGACAGGAATCTCAATAATAATCCTTGCATTTGACATCTCATCTCACATGGCTGAGATGTTTCAAAGCGCTTTGTAGAATATATTGTAAAGTGAACTGACTGTATATTTTGTGAGTTCAAATTTCCTTCTGCGCCGTGAGTCCAACCAAAGCAAGTTTCCTTTCAGGGCCTGTCATTGTTTGTTTACCTGATAAATAAATCACTGACTGACTGACACTTGAGAGGCCCGGGCTCATCCATCCAGAGGTTGGTATGTTTTAAGTGCAGCAAACGCCACCACCTGGGCAGCTGTTTATCTGAGCATTGACTTCTCACCGCCCACATCTGATGTGATCTGATCTCAAATGAGCGTGGCTGAAGTCAAGATTATCAGATTGAATACGAATGCTGCAACTCATGTGAGGGCCCTGGGACTCTACACTGGGTGAGGGGGCCCTATATAAATAAATGCAAGTTGTTGTTGTTCTCAAGTGGGGCACTTCGATGTGCAAGTTTGCAAAAGTTTGCATAGGCTGTGGGTGGATTGTCAGACATAATCCTTGTATTTGATATAGTGCCTTTTCACGCCTTCAAGACGTTTCAATATGCTTCACAGAATATGCTGTAAAGTGTATTGACTGTATATATGCGCATGAAACGAGGCAGTCAATTGCGCATAGCAGTGCCACACAAACAGTGGTGGATTGAAATGATCCATTTTTTTTTGAAGGATTATTATCAGGCATGTGGGTGTGGAGTAAGGAAACTTGCCCAAGGTTTCACCCTGACCTGCCAGGAATCGAACCCAGGTCTTTCGCTTGCAAGGCAAGTGCACTAACCACTGAGCTACAGGACTCCACACTATAATTTATGTATAGGAATGAATGAAACGATTATAATCAGTGGGCAAATGAATTGCTTAGACGCTGGGGCTGATCACTCTTAATAATAATACTAATCTAGTAAAATAATATAATTAGCCTTGCATTTGCTGTAGCAATTTATAAATGATAACTGTGACGCAGACACAAAAATAAAAATACAACATCTGCTTATTCAGAGAAGCTACAAGATAATTCATGCAAGTTCAAGCAAAGTCTAGCAGTTAAAATGTAGTGGTTTAATCCAGTTGCCTTTCATAAAGCCCAGGGCTGTGGGTCTGTGTGCTCTCAAACGGTGCAATCTGTCTCGCAGCTCAGTTTGCTGAGTTCCTTCTTTACACAGTGAAACAAAAACCTCACCTCTGTCCTTCTCTTGTGAAATCCAGGCACTAAAAGCAGAGGCTTTGACAGCAGCCAACGCAGGCGAAGAATCATTTGGTTACTTCTGTCAAGAAGACAAGTAATTGATAATATTTTGGGGCAAAAGGAAAAAAAAACAAGATCTCAGACATTGTGGGATTGTAATTTCAGGTTTCTACGTGAGAGCTTCTTCTCTCCTGGACTGTTCCTAAGATGAACCTTGGACACAGGACACACATTTGCTATTTGGATGCTTGGTGTGTTTGTGGGTTTCAAAGGAATCAATCCTCAAGGCAACACAGCTGTCGCACTTTTTAACATGGTAAGTTTCACCTTGTTTTTTGGGCTTCTCGTGAATTTGACAGCCCAGTTTTTCTGCATGTACTATTTGGGTTTTTATTTCTGCGAGCCTGAAGGATTTTCGTGAATGCACTATTCAAACCGAGGTTTGAATTCAAAAGAGATTTGTTTTTAAGGGAGGTTTAGGCGCAAGGTTAAAGCGTCCTTTTCTTTCCTTATAAAAATGCTTCTCTAATCTCAAGCCATCTTTTCTCTCTCTCTCTCTCTCTCTCACATACACACACACTCAACACCTCTCTTTTAACTCCAGCACTTTACACAGACTTGTTCTCGTAACTTTGCAGCATTGTCAGGGCCATGTAGATTGAGTTTAAAGATTGCGAACAGCGTTGAATTTCCTATCTATCTATCTATATTATATATATTACATGTATAATATATGTAGCTGTATCTGTGTTGCCTACATTTTTGGCATGTCACGGTGTGAAGTGACATGTGTTGCTATTTCACCTCTCTTAGTGGCTTGTGTACACACATCTGCACTGAACACACAGGGTATGTTAACACTACAACATTGTGGGGTAAAAAATATTCATTAACTGGCTTTTAAATACACATTAACTGGCTATTGTGTATATCACACAATACACATTTCCTGCAGCTCGCTTTATTTTCAAATAGAAAGAAAACATAAAGTCCTTACGTTTTTTTCTAGACGCTTTGAAATATTTTGGCCATGGCAAAATGCAAGGGGTTTGAAAGAGTAGCAGTGCGAGAAGGAGACAGCGTGAATTGTCTTGCAATTTGAGAAGTGGATTTGAAGCTCCCATCTCTCAGTTAGAATGAGATGACCACAGAAAGCTATGGTTGAATTCCGGCCAGAACAGCCAAGGTTGCAAAATGATGGGCAGGAAAGTTTCTCCAGCTCTTAACGAATAAGGAATAACACAATATAGATAGGGCTGACGATATAAAATGAATGGTTCCAAAGCAATGTGCCTTAAGTTTAATTGCTCTAAGGTACCACCAGTCTGTGTGAAGGACACTCTATCAATGCAAAGTTGTTGTGTTTATTGTCGTTTCTTCTGGTAGTTTTCTAAAGTTTATGTAAAGGAATTAAAAGATTACAATCAGAGGGATTGCAAACCAGCACTGAATCATAATCATCAGCCCCTCAGTTCAGTTTAAACAATGTTTTTTTTTTTTGGGGGGGGTGTGGGGAAGTTGATAGGAGATGAATGTAAATCATGTACAGTACCAGGTTGGTAAATGTGATTGCGGTTTGTGGATGGAACCAAATATTTCTTAACAAAAAAAACATGTACAGGAGTTATTCCAGCTGATTGAAGCCAAGCCACTTCCCATCCGTCATAAATATACAGTCAGTTCACTTTACAGTATGTTCTGTGAAGCGCCTTTTGAGATGTCTCAACTACTTCACCATACACGACATCAAACGCAAAGATAATTATTATTATCATTATTATTGGCACTGGAGACATGAAACTGCGTCTGGTCTCAGCCTGCGTTTGTCTTCTTCATTTTGTCTTCAAATGTTTTAAGGTTGTGGAAAACCGGATTCCAAACTAGAGACAGGAAGGATTTCGCCACCGAAAGGAATCCATCCCCCAAAAAAACCCTATAATAAATTGGTCATTTCAATCCACGACTGTTTGTGGGGGGGGGGGGGGGGGGGGAGGGAACGCTGCTGTGCGCAATTGGCTGCCGCGTTTCACCCACAAATATATACAGTCAATTCACTTGACAGTATATTCTGTGAAGCGCTTTGAGACGCTAGAAATTGTGAAAAGTGCTATATCAAATGCAAGGATTATTATTATTATTTATAAGTAAGAATATTACTACTTTACATGACACCTACTTCCTCTTCGTGCTCAGGTGACTTCGCCGCCGGCTGTGACTCACTGACGTCACCATGCCCATCATCTCCCGGGCCACCGACCATGACTACAGTAATCTGAGCTCCAGCTCGTCCGGCTCGCTCAGTCATATCACTCCCGTCTGTCAGGCTGACACCCCTCCCGTCAAAGGCGCGTACTACCGGCGTTCCGCGCGGCTCCGCGGCGACGGCAGCTCGGGACGAAAGCCCGTCCCCGGCCAGGTGAGGCAGCAAGTCACCCTCAACGTAGGGGGGATCAAGTACTTGGTGCCGTGGAGCACGCTGGACGAGTTTCCGCTGAGCAGGCTCGGGAGGTTGAAGTGCTGCAACAGTTACGAGGAGATCGTGCAGGTCTGCGACGATTACGACGAGGAGGCCGAGGAGTTCTTCTTCGACAGGAACCCGCGGGCTTTCCGCGCGATCATGACCTTCGTGTCGGCCGGGAAACTCCGGCTCCTGAGGGAGATGTGCGTCATGTCCTTCCGGGACGAGCTGGTCTACTGGGGCATCGAGGAGGACAACCTGGAGCGCTGCTGTCACAGGACGCTGCTTCGCAAGGCTCACCTGGTGGCCGAGATGAAGAGGGGAGAGGGCGAGGCTGAACACCCGAGCGAGGCCACGGTCAAAGCGTTGGCCGAGAGCACCAGGTTCGGAGACTGTATGGACAGACTTCACGATATGGTGGAGAACCCAGAGTCGGGGATTCCGGGCAAAGTGTTTGCGTGTCTGTCCATCTTGTTTGTGGTCATCACTGTGATAAGCATTTGCATCAGTACAATGCCAGATATCCGATTGGAAGCAGGCAAGGTAAGGCTGTTTTACCTTGCCGTTAACTGCGCTGTTATCAAAACGCATGGATTATTATGATGATTTAATGAAATGTATTTGCAGCAAATCCAGGCTTCAAATGTAGGGTTACAATCCTGCGTGTGTTGTGATAATTATCACATATCGCATTTTCATTCGCTGGTTTAATAATACCCTGTGACATCTTACCCCATTTTCTCCCCCCTCTTCCTCCCTGACTTTACCCCACCCCACATTTCCTATCCCTCTCCCCCCCCTTACCCTCTTTTCCCCCTTTCTCCCCTGGCCCCATTTCTATGGCTGTTTGTGAGACACTGCTGTGCGCAATTTGGCTGCCGTGTTTCGCCCACAAATATACAGGTCGGTTTTCCTGCTCTCTTTCCCCCTACCCCGACCCCTCCCCTGGCCATCTCTCCCCCCTTACCCTCTTTTCCCCCTTTCTCCCCTAATCCCACTTCTATGACTGTTTGTAAGACACTGCTGTGCGCAATTTGGCTGCCGCGTTTCGCCCACAAATATAGTCAATTCTCCTACTCTCCTTCATCCTGCCCCGACCCCTCCCCACCTGCTCTTGTCCCTACCTGACTGTATAGCGCCTTAGGACGTCCTCTCGATGTGAAAGGCGCTATATAAATGTATGTTTGGATTGATTGATTGATTGATCGATCGATTGATTGATTGATCTTTCCTACCCCTAGGCGCTTGCCAACCTGTTCCTATTACTTTCCGGAATGAGGTACCCAGGAAATGTCCCTCCAGGGAGAGAGTGCGCATTCCATTCCGACAATCTATCTCTGGAATTTCCATGTGTAGGTTGGATGCATGGAATTCTCAGCTGGGTTTCGAATACGCTTAAGCAATGGTGACGGGTTTCCTCATGTGTCAGACAGCCAGCAGAATAGTGGATCAATCTTTTCTTTTGTGTGTATGTGTATGTTTGTTGGTCAGCGTTCCAGAATTATGGTATTTTTGCATTTTGATATTTTAGTTGTACAGAATTCTTGTCTTTATCAGATAAACTGTGTAGCTCAGTGGTTAGAGCGCTCGCCTTACAAGCGTGAGACCTGTGTTCGAATCCAGGCAGGTCAGGGCGAAACCATGGGCAAGTTTCCTTACTCCACACGCTTAATAATAATCCATCCACAAAAAAACTATCATAACATTGGTCATTTCAATCCACGTATGTTTGGATTGATTGATTGATTGATCGATCGATCGATCGATTGATTGATCTTGTGGGAACCTGCTGTACGCAATTGTTGGTTTCACTCACAAATATACAGTCAATTCATTTTACAGTATATTCTTTGAAATGCTTTGAGATATCTAGAAGATGCGAAAAGCACTGTATCAAATGCAAGGATTATTATTATAAACTGATGTAAACATGCATTTCCTTTCCCACGAAATGAAACCACCTCCTGTTGCAGTGTTAAGTGAGATGTTCTTTCAGCACAAAATGATTTCAGTTTGCATGAAATGAGGTGTAGATGGCAGAACTTTCAGGGACATTGATAATAGGTGTTCACTTCGCAAAACATCTGCTAATACAGAACAGCAAATTTTAAAACTATAAAGCTATATTTGAAATCTCCATTCCCAGTGTCGTGTATGTTTGGTAGTTTTTTTTCTCCCCATTATGGTTCTGTCATTCTATTCAACATTCAGTTTGTAAGGAATGAAAAGATCTCTACATAATCCAGAAAATTGGATTAATCTTCCTTGGCTTGTCAATGCCAGCAAAACACTCTTTTTAAAAAAAATAAAAACAGAGAATATGTAGTTTTGACAGACCGTCAGCCCACATTCCTGTGTGTATCCGTTGTACAGTAAAGTTGACAAGTATCAAATATTTATCCTCTGCACGATGACCTTTATTGGTCTAGAATAGGTAGAACTTTTGTTTCGTGATTATTTACACACAGGGAAAGAAAATCAGTTTGCTCTCCAGCACGTGTCCAGTTTGTTTGTTAAATACCACAGAACTTGTTAATCACAAGATCGGTTTGGATGAAGATAACCGTTTGGTCTATCTGATCTGGTCCCAATTGAACACCCACCCTACCTTCCCGCTTCATTACAACCTCGTTTAAACGGTTTCCATGTATCCTGGCCTCAAATACCCTTCCTGCCAGCCTTGTTCCAGTGTTTAAAAACCTCCGGAGTAAAGGAAAACCTCTTGGTATCTGTCCTGAAATTGAAGCTTTGCAAAAATGAATGCGTTCATAGAATCATTGAATCTTACGGCACAAAAGGAGGCCATTCGGCCCATCGAGTCTGTGCCGGCTCTTTAAAAAGAGAAATTTAATCCCACTCCCCAGCTCTCTCTTCGTAACCGCGCAAACCCGTCCTCTCCAAATAAATGTCTATCTCTCTTTTAAAAGTTGTTATCGAATCGGCCTCCACCACCTTTTCAGGCAATGCATTCCAGATTCCAACAACCCGCTGAGCGAAAACATTTCTCCTCAGCTCCCCTCTGCTTTCGTTTTGAAACTATTTTAAATCTGTGACCACGAGTGGAAACAGTTTTTCCTTGTTCGTCGCAGAGCCAATGGTTCAAAAACGTCAGAAAGAGAAAAAAAAGGAGGAGCATTTTCTCTATTTATTACAGTAACCGGAAATGGCATTTGACGAGGCATTTGATTCCTGCTTATCTTTTTCCGATTGCTTCTTGCTAAAACTGACGTTGTTGTTGTTGTTGTTGTTGTTGTTATCCACTTACGCTGCACAGTGCTGGTGCGATTTGTGTGTTTTGACTGCAGGGCGAATGTTCCCAAAGGTGTCGTCACATGTTTATAATTGAGACCATATGCGTGGGCTGGTTTTCTTTGGAGTTCGTCCTTCGGTTCATACAGGCCCGGAGCAAGTGGCAGTTCCTGAGAGGCCCCTTGAACATCGTGGACGTCTTGGCCATTCTGCCGTACTACATTTCCCTCCTGTTTGACCGGGGCGGACCCTCGGGCGGCCACAGGCCTTCGGGAAGTAACATCTACCTGGAAAAACTGGGGCTGGTGCTCAGGGTTTTGCGAGCCTTGAGGATCCTGTACATCATGCGTCTCGCCCGGCACTCGCTCGGACTTCAGACCCTGGGCCTGACTATCCGCCGTTGCGTCCGGCAGTTCGGCCTCTTGCTCCTCTTCCTGTGCGTCTCGGTCGCCTTGTTCTCCCCGCTGGTCTACCTGGCGGAGAACGAGGCGGGCAAGGGCTTCAGCAGCGTCCCCGCCTGCTATTGGTGGGCCATCATCTCCATGACGACGGTCGGCTACGGGGACATGGTACCCAGGAGCATTGCTGGTCAGGTCGTGGCCCTGAGCAGCATCCTGAGCGGGATCCTGATCATGGCCTTCCCCGCCACCTCCATCTTCCACACCTTCTCCCATTCGTACCTGGAGCTGAAGCAACAGCAGAACAGAGCGCAGGCGCACCTGAACCTCGTCCAGCGATCGCTGGGCAGCCCACGTCACCAGGGCAGTAACTACACCGAGCATCTCATCTCTAGCGCTCCCCGCACCGTCGGCGAAACTCACACAAGAGAGGAAAAATCTTTCAGTTACTTGTAGTTGCTTGGAGTGGAGCTCCTGTGGCTTAGTGGTTAGAGCACTTGTCTTGCAACCTGGGATAGACCTGTGTTCGAATCCAGGCAGGTCAGGGCAAAACCTTGGTCAAGTTTCCTTACTCCACACACCTAATAATTATAATCCGTCCCCCCAAAAAACACAATAATAAAATTGGTCATTTCAATCCACGACTGTTTGTGGGGGACGCTGCTGTGCGCAATTCGCTGCCTCGTTTCGCCCACAAATATACAGTCAATTCACTTTACAGTATATTCTGTGAATCGCTTTGGGACGTCAATAAGATGTGGAAAGTGCTATATCAAATGCAAGGATTATTATTATTATTATTATTATTATATTTAGTTTGCATCCGACGATGCCCTCTCACGAGTGAGACTTTGCAAACCTCCCTCCCCTCTCCCCATCCTCCTTATGGTTTTTTTTCCTCCAGCTAAATCAAATGACAGCCACGGTGATGGACTCGTATAATAATGAGGATGATGATAATAATAATACTTGCTTTTGATGTAGCGCCTTATCGCGTCTTCGAGGCATCTTCAAGCCAAGCAGTTCACGGAATATACCGTAGAGTGAATCGACCTTGTATTCCGTGGCCAAAACACTTCAACAAAAAGACTTGGGGGCAAGTCTTGGCCAAAGTGGATAAGTAAGGAGAGAAGCCTTTTCATGGGTTTTGTTGCCTAACTCTATAGGAAGATCTGAAATAAACTAACTAAAATGCATTGCTAATTTCACATGTCGCTCCTTTGCCAGTAAGATTGCAATGACTTCCTCAGACATGAAATACAACTCCAGCATTACATCTAAGATGTTAGCCCTCCTCCCCTTCCCTACCTATAATAATAATCCTCGCATTTGATATAGCGCCTTATCACATCTTCTAGACGCCTCAATGCGTTTCACAGAGTACACCGTAAAATGAATTGGCTGTATGTTTCGTGGGTGAAAGATAAGGAATGCATCAGATGAATAAACTTACCAAAATGCATCACTTATTTCACATTTCTTCACTCAGAGGGTAGTGAATATATGGAATTCTCTCCCCCAGAGGGCTATGGATGCTCAGTCCTTGAACATATTCAAAACTGAGATTGATAGATTTCTTATGGATAAAGGGATTAAGGGATATGGTGATAAGGCGGGTAGGTGGGGCTAAAATAGATCAGCCATGATCTTATTGAATGGCGGTACAGGCTCGAGGGACTGAATGGCCCTGCTCCTAATTCTTATGTTCTTATGTTCAATAGGGCTGAATGATCTGTTGCCATACTACAATAATTCCATGTAACTCCGTCAACATAAAGATTGCCTTTAGATTCATTTGGAAATGGGAATCTAGCGTTGATCAGGTCAAACCATTAAAAACGCATCAGTGTGCGCCATTTCATTAAAGAGAACAATCCAGGTGTTTAGCAGTTTAAAGTCTATAGAAGGCTTCTTAAAGGAATATATCTAATAAGGCAGTACTCCTGTATTCCTCTTTGCTCAATTCTCGTCTTCCTTCCTTCCTTCCTTCCTTCCTTCCTTCCTTCCTTCCTTCCTTCCTTCCTTCCTTCCTTCCTTCCTTCCTTCCTTCCTTCCTTCCTTCCTTCCTTCCTTCCTTCCTTCCTTCCTTCCTTCCTTCCTTCCTTCCTTCCTTCCTTCCTTCCTTCCTTCCTTCCCTCCTTCCCTCCTTCCCTCCTTCCTTCCCGCCTGCCTGCCTTCCTCCCTCCCCCCCTCCCTCCCCACCTTCCCATATCTGATCACTTCCACTATTTCAAAACTCTGTGTAATCCCACAGCCATCCATTCCCCAAGCAGGGAGGAGAGCTTGAGTTCCTGACGGTGGGCATGTCTGGAATGGCTACAATCAATTTATGGGCCTGCAGCATGCTGTAACCAACATTCAATTAAATGACATTGTCAACGAGACAAGACAAGACATCGTTGCTTTGTGACTTACATTCCTTTCGTTATGACAATGGAATTACCGTGTTCCTGACCAAGGATGCACAGTCGATGTAACAGGTGTGTAAAAATAGTACTACAGCCTACACAAAATATAAGCAGGCTTCGTATGCGAGCGTGATATTGTCAGTCTATATTAATACTTGCATTTTATATCATTTTAATGCAAGAATAACAAAACAACTTTGTGGATTTCAAACTTGTAAACACTTCTAATCCGGTTTGATAAGTTTAAGGGTTTTGGTTTTGTCCTTCTCGTCAGAAATATAAATGGAAACATATGTTGTCCTAACAAAGGCTTAAACAATAAAAAGGTTTTGAGTGAGCTGGATTGAAGTGATACAAAGAAAAGGGTCAGTAATCGGGATGCGTTCAAAAATGTTTCTAAATGTGCCATAAAATACTCAACTTTCTTCACAGGGTCCAGGTGACAAATTATAGCTGATGGAATAATATCAATATCAATGGCCTCTGAATTCACACTTCTCTTTCGCTTCAATGCCTGTTGTTGCTAAGGTTTTGTACCAGATCCAGTATATCCAACGCACTGGATCTGTAGCCTGACCCAGTTACAGCTGTTCATTACACAACCTGCTTATATACTATACCCAACGGTTTGAGTTTCACATTGAAATACAAGCTAAGGTTCAGAGGAAACAGTGAGACCGAATTGGAAGGAAAAAAGGTGCACTGAGCTCATTGATTAAACTTCGTAACGTATGAAGCCAAATCATTTTGGAGAAATTGCACAGAAATACCATTGCAATACCAATACTGTGCAGCACTGAGACAAGCCATTTTGTCCTACCGTGTCCAGCTAGCTTAAATAATGATACCTCCCAAAGTACTTTCATCTAATACATCTCTTGTAAAAACGTTCAATTCTATGAGGGTAGGAAGTGGGGGAAGAGAGCTCTACATGGTCAGACATACTTGTGCAATTTTGTTAATGTGAAATAAAAAACCAAGGTGATATATTTTCATTATCTGCTTTAATATACATCACCAGAAGGCTGTAATTTTTTTTAACACTAACATACTTAGCAGAACAATAAACCCTGAATAAAATATTTGCAAGGGAGCGAGATAACTGCTGATATACTCAGCAGTATATATTTGACCTAAGGTTAAAAAAGAAAGTAACATAAATATTTCAGTGAGTTGCTTGCAATTGAACCACAGAAACCCCATCAAAACATTTGTTTATACGTACATTACAGACCCCTGGAGAAATCATAGGAAGCTTGCGTTTGGTTGGTGTTGATTTGCTGTCACAACCAGGTCACAATGACGACGTGTCTCACAAATTGGGCCCAGGTTGCTGACAGATAATGGAGACCACGCAAATTGGTGATGACCTCTTAACCTTTTAGAAATAATAATAATAATAAATACTGGCAGTTGATGCAGCGCCTTTCGCGTCTGGAGGAGGTCTCGAAGCCCCTTCACACAATCCAAATCCACCGCAAAGAACGGCGATTGTTTTGCGCAAGTAACTAAGGCAGCCAATTTGAGCGCGACACAGCACCCACAACTAAATATTACTTGAAACTAACCTCTCCCTTTTCAAATAGTGCTCATTGACCTCCACTCGGGAGCTCGGTTTATCACCTGAGCAGAAGCGTGTCACCTCCAACACTGCAGTGCCACATTGGTTGGAGAGTGTAAGCCTAGACCGCATGAGTTCAGTCCCTCAACGTGGGGCTTGAACCCACAAGCATTTTTGACTCCGAGGTAAAAGACCAGCCAGGTTGACACACAGATTACTGAAGAATTTGCTTACAGAGCGTGGATCCTGTAGGCATGAAGGTTATAACACACAAAGCATGTCTCTTACAGGCACCTACTGCTCTGAAGCACATCATGACGCTATCTCACCTGAAGGAGACTATATAAATGCAAGGTTCTGTGCATATTTTGGTCCAGCTGCTGATTGTCATGAGATGATTCAAAGAGCCACTGACTTTACTTCCGTGAAGGATCAAAATATTTGGCAAAGCCTAGTTGATTTGCAGCAATCCTAGGCAGAAATGGAAGGTGCAACTCTACTAGGTTGGGCAATTTTTGCTGAACAAATACTGTAATTAATAAACATTCACACAAAGTACTGCATTGGAACATAATACAGTAGTAATATTCTGCATGTCCAGCACTCCAGTCTTCACTGTTCTAGGTTGCAGCTTATCTATAATAGGTGTGAAAATACTATTTATCATTAGGTGCATTAATCGTACACTAACTCTTTTTTTTAAAAAAAAGCATTGATACTCTCTGTGTTATCAAGAGTAACTGGTAACAAAATAGTTGACCTAGAGTTTGACACACAATGCAAACAGGAAGCTTTGTGTTAACGCTCACATAAGATTCAATAACTGCCTCCTTATTTCCTTAACAATTTTATCTAATTGGACCCTATGGTGGGACTGTATAAATCTGACACCTCTTAATAATTTATAAAAGTCATTGAAAGTTGCGTTCCTTCCATTGCACAATGAAAATGCAACTCGCAGCCACAAGTACGGAAGCGTCGAGCGACAGAACAAATCCCATAAAGAACGATGGCAAGTGAAACATTTAGCTTGAGGCACTTCCGATGACCTGAACGGCAGATCACCCCAGGCTAGAGTAACTGGGGGGGAGGTGGGAGAGGAGTCTCACACAGCACAAAATGTTTTGCGTAGCTGTTAACTCCGTTCCCCTTCCAGATCCTGTTAGAAATATTTTTGGTGTGCTCCCTGCCCGTAGATGAAAACTTGTAGGAAGATTGCGATGTCAGTGCAAATCTGTATGATTCCACAAACCCAGAACTGCACTGGAGTGTCGTTAATGATGAAGTACACTGTCTTGAAGGTATCTCCCAGACTCCACAGAAGCACCATTTTCACGCTGCAAGACACAAAAGAAAGTATCCAAATCAAACCTTTCTAAATGATTCATTTGTTTGTTTGTTCGTTTGTTATTGCTTTTATTATGACATTTATTATTTATTCTTTGTTCGCTTATGAATTATTGATGAAAATCCAATAAAACAAACCAAGATTAAGCGGTGGGGTCTACCTGTATATGAAACTGCATCGTCAAGGTATTATCCTTTGGACAAGAATGTAAATGGAGGTACTGTCTATCTGTCTATTTTCGCCCACATATATGCAGTCAATTCACTTTACAGTATATTCTGGGAAGCGCTTTGAGGCGTCTAGAAGACGTGTAAAGCGCTGTATCGAATGCAAGGATTATTATTATTTTTATCTGTTCAGGTGGATGTTAAAAGGTTTTATGGCACTATTCGAAAAAAGACTTGGGAGTTTCTGCCTGTGTCCTGGCTGACACTCCTCCAGATACAATTGGTCATCCACTTCATGCCTGTTTATAGGAAGTGTTTTTGAGATAGCTCGACGATATAAATCACTATGTCAAATGGGTTATTAATATCATTAGCTTCTTATCTGAACGATAATCTATTGTTGCAGCAAAGGAAGAGGCTCTGACCTTAGTAAAGTTGTACAAAGTCAAGTGCCTCTAATTCTGACTGATAACAAACTGGTAAACAGTGGAATGGACGCGTTTCCTTATCCAAATGAAGCGAAGGTCTTGCTCCTGAGGTCAGTTTATTCCCTGAACAGCAGTAAACGTCATGAGCATTACTGCTAATGATAAAGCATTCAAGATGGGTAAATGGTTTTGTGAATACAACTGACATCCGCTAGACTGAGCGGATGATTACAAAGGCTGGTGCAGAATATTTATGTTTCAGGCAACCAGGTCTGATAGCGTTACATGCTACAGGAAGCATATTTGCAGCATTGGAGCGAGCGGAGAGATGGATATCCTGTACAAGGATGTGACCAGCTTTTCTCCCTGGAGGTGATGTGACAATTGAGGGGGACCTCGCTGGAGTTTACATTATGGAAGGTAGAGTTACGCACGGGAGTGTCATCGGACACTGCGACAAGACAAAGGGAGTCTCAATAAATAGTGAAGGGTCCATGGTCAAAATCACCTGGATTAAGTCTTTCGCTTACTTCATTCTTCAGTTGATGGGGTTGCTGGAGCAATAAATAAGCGACTAGGAAAAATTTGAATGCCACTCCGATGTAAAAACCTATAATAAATTGGTCATTTCAACCCACGACTGTTTGCGGGACGCCGCTGTGCGCAATTGGCTGCTGCGTTTTGCCCACAAATACACAGTCAATTCACTTGACAGCATATTCTGTGAAGCGCTTTGAGACGTCCAGATCTAGAAGACGTGAAAAGCGCGACATGAAATGCAAGGATTATTTACTGTAATATAAAATAGAAATGGAATACGAAAAACTCAAAAGGCGGTTCAATCTCTGGATTCAAACATTTCTATTCAATTGATGGACATTTCCTTCCGCCCCCCGTTCAGTTATCATTCTGTGTTATTCCATGTAATTCTATGCAGTTTTAGGCATCAACAATTCAGGGTTTTCTATATACAATAAATAATAATAATAATCCTTGCATTTGATAATAGTGCTTTTTACATCTTATCGACGTCTCAAAGCGCTTCACAGAATATACTGTAAAGTGAACAGACTGTATATTTTGTGGGCGAAACGTGGCAGTCAATTGTGCTCAGCAGTGTCCCACAAACAGTCGTGCATTGAAATGAACCATTTTTTATTATTGTGGTTTTTTTGGGAACAGATTATTATTAGGCTTGTGTGGAGTGAGGAAACTCGCCCACGGTTTCGCCCTGACCTGCCTGGTTTCGAACACAGGTCTCACGCTTGTAAGGCGAGTGCTCTAACGAATGAACTACAGGAGCTCCGCGACAGTCTATTCTCTAGTCTATTAACCATCAATCTTCTTCTGCAGAAACAACGGTAGTTGAGGGGGGGTTTTGTGCGTATAAAGGAAGGGATTGAGCCTTGCTATATGTAGATGCACAATTTTTTTTAATGGATTACGGGTCAGCCGATTAAATAAATCTAATCGCAGAAACCTTTTATTCTTCTTAACATTCTGGTTGCAACAACTCGGAAGAATGGTGCCTATGATTGTTAAGAGCATTCTGTCTTAAAATTTCACATCTTGCAGAACTGGTGGAAAATCGCCGTCCGGTATTCGATCTTCAAAATATGAATTCACAGTATATTCCGTGAAGCGTTTTGAGACGTCTCGATGACTTGATGAGGTGTTAGATCAAATGCAATGATTATTATTATTATTCATTTGAAAGCTATATTTATGAAATGAAAATGCTTCTAAATTAAACCAAATTTTAAGGATTTTTCCATTATTCGGTACAATCTGAAATTCCGACAGAAGGTAAGAGAACTCATTCGGGAACTCTCCTTTACTAACCTCATTCCTGCTGTGGATTTGCTCTTGAAGTTGTGTAAAAGCTGAGGGATGCCAAGCATGGCCTCAGTCAGGACCGCTGAAAAGCCAAGAGACTCCACGTAGAGCTGGGAGTCAATTAGGAGGTAAGTAATTAAGAAGCAGAACCCGCTGAAGAACAAACAGAACTGCACATAATCCACAAAACGGCTCCAGTCCCAAAAGTATCTCAGCTCGAAATCTACAGAGAGGAAGAAGAACACAAATGTTTTATTATTACCTGAAGCTTAATATGAACTTTGATGAAATTCAATGGGATTTCCTCCCTCATTCAGGCGTTCAAATGCTCCGTGACCTCGATACACCCGATGTCTGTGACCTGCTGTGTGACCATACTGATCTGGCTGCTTCCTAACCCCCTGTCTGGTCCAACCCGTCCATTGAGTGGAAAAGCGTTCAGCCATTCTGACCCTGCTCTTGGAAGACCTTTGGGTTCAAGCCTCACGTCAGGCCTTTGAACTCATCGTTTAGACTTAAACCATTTTTATAATAATAATAAAAATAATTCTTGCATTTGATGGAGCGCTTTTCACGTCTTCTAGAAATCTGGGTTAAAAACCCAGGCCATTTTTAGCAACTCAAGGTGGATGTTAAAAGATCCTGTGAAGCTACACGAACAGACAAGGGAGTTTCCTCGCCATGTCATGGCCAATAATAACTCGGCTAAAATTGATGATTCACTTCATGGCTGGTTTGTGAGGCATTGCTGTAGGCACAGATAGAATCACTTTGTAAAATTTAGTATTTGGGTTTGATTTGGTCTAAAAAAAAGTCAGCAGTGATATCTTATGAATTTCACACTTTTTTTTAACCTATGCACATATAAATCAATGTCACAAGGAATCTTTAATTGCAATTTCATAAGCAGGTTTGCTCAAACACGTTGTTTCAGTGTGATGATTAACCATGCAGCTTTAAGCAGTTCTGTTTCCCGAGAGAGCCAGTGATACACAGAGAAACATATTGCGCAAATTCCCAAAGAAGCAGAACAAGTGTAATATTTATGAGACTATCTGTATTCAAGATTGCCCTGAAGTTATCCGAATGAGAACAAAATGCAGCTGCCATGGAATTAATATGAACTAAGTCAAACTATATTCAATATGCTTGAGACTCGACATTATAAAGGAAATTGGGGGGAAGTTATATAAGGTTAAGTTACAATCAATTAAAAGGACTTGTATACTGTACTTCTGTAAACAGATTATAAGCAAAGGCAATCTCTCCTTTTCCTTGACCAACAATCGCTTGATGCAAATCGGCTGTCGAATTTGCCTACTGTATCCACAGTCACTACACACTACAATCCTCTGAAGCGCTTTGCGATTCTCTCCCCATGTGTATCAATTTAAATTGCATTGTATTTGCAATAACTGAAGAAACGCATGATTTAGGCAATGATCCACTCGCTTTATTGTAAGGCAGACTTCACTGCAATTGATGCGCGTGTAATTCTGATGTTTTCTGGTTTGCTATGAGGACAGAAGCAGCATTGATCAAATTGCTGGTGAAGGATTAAAGAATTAACTACTGTACTTCAATTAGAATAAATATATAGATGTATAGATACTGTACATACTTTCAAACATAGCAAAAATGTCGTTTGCAACAAAAATCTGTCCATTTGTGGAATAATCTATTAAAAACATGTAATCCTAGTTTAAATTGAAGCCTTTCGGTTATAATTAATGCAAGGCCAACTGCATCCGACAAGGGAACTGAGAGAAATCCTGGAAAAACAACAAAATTACATTAATAGAGGGGACTTCACGTTGGGAGGACGTCCCAAGGCACTGAACAAAAAAGATGGGAGTGATAAAATGTGACTGTTTATGTGTTAGTTACCATTGGCAATTACTGTCACATTGTACCATCACATTTTTCACACTCCCGTGTAGGTTCAAATTCATTAATGCAGCCCCAGAAATGTAACAGGAGTGAACTCACTCACCACTGTATGCAGGCAATGGAAATGCATGTGAAATGGTTCACATCAAGGTTGACAACCAAATTTTAGACGGTAATTTAAAAATGCTATGTCAGAAGATACGAGCCTAGGCGCAGAGTTTCGGGTTAAAAACAAACCAATGACTTAGATTACGCATTACTGACTGTGACTGCTGTTAAGCACTCCGGGAATTGCGGTCATGTTGATATCTGGGCTGAAAGTAGGTTAAGGCTCCGCCTCTGTGCACCGAACCACGAGATTTTCCAGAAGAAATCATCTGCATTTGGGATTTGATCGGCCGGCACTTCACCTTCTACTTCCCAATAATTGAATTGCCGATGATTAAAAGCTAGAGTACATATTGACCATTAGGTTCCATTGACTTTAGCGATTGGGCGTTTGCAAAAACATGGATAATTGATCACGCTTTCGCCTCCATACCATGTGTTGTGACATGACAAATCCCAAGCAAGAGTTTTATGCAGAGTCTTTTTGTTCAGTAAATTGTGCCTGCCATTCGCTGTGTTACATATCCCGCAGTGGGTTGGAGCTGTATAAAGTACAAGCTCTCTGAGACGCTACCAGTGTGAAGGGCGCTATACAACAACAACAACAGCATTTGTATAATGTCTTTCATGTCCGGAGGACGTCCCAAAGCGCCGAAGCGTACACTGTTGGTTGCCCTTGTAGTTGTAATATATCAGGCCTTTGCACCAAAAATCTGGATGCACCGCGGAAGTTATTTCACAAATTATTTTGCTGAAAGAGCAACTCTGAGGGATTCATTTGTATCTATCCTACAGATCTTTATCCTTTCCTGATTTGTACCGTAATAAAGATTGGGACCGTCACCCTGTTGAAGGCTGCGCTGCCTCTATTTCCCTTGAGGAATTAATTTCGGCCGAACGATTATACTGTAATATTGATTTCTGTCGAAAATAATGTCCAGTAACCTCTCTCTCTTTCTCTCTCTCTATCTCCCTCTGCCCTCTCTCATGGAACCATTTCCCTTTACAACCATAAAAACTGGACATAACATTTTCCAAGTACTGTAATGTGATAATTTTTTTGATGATTAAACATGACAATTGTGAGAAGTATTATCCATAAATCAGTTTTAGTCAAACTAAGCAACATTCTGTGACGTCTTACAGTAATCACTGTGTCTTATGTAGCACATTTATTATAGGCTATTTTTTGTGGTTATTGATGACTTACAAATGTTACTGACATTCTTGTGAGCATATGCAACCTAACACACATCTTCAAAATTTGCCCCTTGAGAAGGTAACGATACCCTTGCCTGTCTGGATTTGAATATGTACTGAGCCTGGCAAGGGGAAAGACGTATGAATTTGGAAATGAATTACTGGCTGAAACCATTGGAACAGATACATCACTGGACCCCACTTCATGTCAGGGAGCTAACAACTGAATTTTAATAAGTCAGCTGTCCCAACAGGGATAAATATGAATTCCCAAAGCCCGAAGGTGGGCTGCCAGCATGGAAGTACGCTTCAAAGAAGCAAATGACATGAAAAGCTTAGCTTGCTTAGCGAGCACTGATTTCAGATTCAATTTGGAACGCAGGAGACTTATGTGTGACAAAGATGGATGGGAAAGTATCCTTCGGCGATAAATTATCCATTCGCTGGGGAGCCCTGCCTTGAGCGAGTGTGTCGAAAGACATCATGTGCAATTTTCCAAATGAGTGTTTTAAATAGCCTGAAATTCCTCATGGTGTTAGCTACAAGACCGTTGCCAATTCAAATTTTTGTGCCAAATTCTTAAATTCAGTCTTAATCTGGAAACCTTCATTCCCTGTAGTTATTCTGTATGTTAACACAACAACTTGCAATTACATTAGCACCCTCCATGCTGGGCGGTGTCCCAGAGCGTTTAACAACATTTTACCCCGATGCTGAGTTAGGGAGAGGGGGGGGAGGTGACCATAGATACAGTCGAAGAGGAAGGTCTTTAGTCACAACCTGAAAATGGAGAAAGTGGGGTGGGGTTGGTGGGGGGCGGGCAAGGCGAAGGAATTGAAGGAGGGAGGTCCATAGCTTCAGGGCGTAGTGGCTGAAGATTCTATAACAGCTTTTAAAAGAGAGGTAGACGATTATTTGGGGAGGACAGGTTTGCGCGGTTATGGGGAGAGAGCTGGTGAGTGGGATTCAGTTGCTCTTTGCAAAGAGCCGGCACAGACTCGATGGACCAAATAACCTCCTTTTGTGCCGTAAGATTCTAAGTGTCCCTACTATGCCATTGGGATTCAACGTAAATTATGCTCTCGTAATGATGTGCTAATAGGGTTTAACTGAAACTTTACCCGTTATATCTGTGCTTTAGAACTTAGGTTGGTTTATTGTTTTACCAAGATGTTATTGGGATGCAATGTGAGGTCTGCAAGGCCATGGCAGACTCCCCATGATTTTGCAATGATTTTGAGGAATTGGATCCTGTGGTTTTCAGTTCAATGTGAGGAGTGTGGGAAGACTGTCAACATCTGCATTCTGCAAGTTACCAGTCAACGCTTCCATACGCAAGCAGCCACCTCCTGTGAAGCCTCATGAACAGCCCAGATGTGGTTGGGTTGTGCTTCCATTCGATCCACACTTGCGTGCTCAATTACACTGTTTTAAAGCATGCCTATCACAAGAACAAGGACACGATTTAATCACTAATTAATCACCCTTGCTAATGGGAGCAAGGGTATTAAACAACCTCATATCAGATGGATTAATAATTTTCGAATGTTTTTCCCAAAAGAACCGAGCAAAAGTTTGAGATAAAGAAAGATTAAACCTCTGGTCTTGCGATTGATTACATCAGAAACCCACTTAGTATTAAATTAATCGAAACTGCTGTTTAGTGGCGCTATATTGTCTACTGCTTGTATTTGCCAAAGGAAAATCTCGTCTCAATTCATATCAGATTATGTAAATGAGTTCCTAATCTGTAACTTGCAGTCGTCCTGCGCCTATTTATAATAATCACATTAAAATCTTTGAATCATCTGGCACTTCCAACTGATCCTGACATCCTTGTAATTAGACAAGTCAACGACGTCTTGTAGCAATGTAACAAATGCATTGCTCAAATCGGGCCACGTGCCAAGAATTGCTGGCATAAGGGGATTGCTTTTCATTCAAGATCTATTTGCATTCCTGGGGCTATCTGCAGTTTGGATGGCCACCACGAGTGCGTAAAATCTAATTGAATCTATGTTTCCATCCATTTAATGAATAAGATGCAATGCAAACTGCTTCACTGCTAATGCTGTTTAAAATGCTAATAGAAGCAATAAAAAAAATCACAGTGAAGCAAATAAAAGATCATTGCATATACTGCCATAATAAATCCTTGGTCTATTTGCATCAATCTTGATAGAAGATTTCACCTTGTACTTTTAAAGCTCATTGATATTAAAATAAACTGCCACTTTTCCCATCACTGAATTAATTGAGAATTCAATGTGCTACTTTTTAATTACTCTCATATTAATGTCATTGACTTAATTCTCCATTCATTATCACCAGAGTTAGCGTTAAGCCCTGAATGAAGATGTTTCAGAGAGCGAGAGAAACTGATTTGCTTCAAATCTCCTTTAACAAACACATTTTTATAGGTTTTATCTCAATAAAACACACTGAAAGTTTTGCTCTTTGTAACTGCTGATAACTGCAATTAAATACTCACTCAGCCATCTTCACTCCACGCGTGATTGCATTCACATCCAGAAGTGCACTAATGATATAAAAACCCTCAAGATTTTGCCAACTGAATACATTCACTACACTTCTCACCGTAAATCTTATGAAGTACAATACTTTGAGATGTCTTCCTGACATGAGTAGGAGCTGTATCAAATGTAAGGATTATTATTATTATTGTTAAAATCCAAGGATTTCAAATTTACCGTGTGCTAACTAGTTTGAAAGTAGCTCCCTTCTCACCGAGTCAAATTTGTGAATCTTGGTCGGATACAGTAATGTAGACACCAAACTCACAGGGACTCGTATTCTGAATGGGTTGATTCACATCATGACTGGATGGTTTTGCCCCGGAATCATCATCAACATCACAATCGTGAAAGAGTGTGGTTCACTACAGTACTAAAGCAACCGATCTGTCTGTTGACTTTCAACTTTACATGACCTTAGATTCATATCTCGGCCCTGAACTCAGTGCAACTGGAATAACATTCAAGATTCCACTCGGCAAGCAAATACAGCCATTGTCAGCGATGAGCTGTAGGGATGGTCGAGTGGTTTGTGATATTTGCAGTCATAAGCAGGGCTCTATAGCACACTCGGCAGTGCTGGAAGTATATGAGAAAAACACAAATAGCTCTTGTGGGTTATTCATATGAACAGCGGTGGAACAAGTAAGAGTGTAACCCAAAGCGTAAAACACAAATCATATCTTTGAATTGCAAATATTGTCCTTCAGTTTGCCAAGTGACCGTGTGGTCTGTGAAGTTTCCGGGACACTCGTTCTTTCTGAGACTCTCGTTTAAACGTTCCAGGCTTCGGGGTCATAAATAAACCTTGCATTTGATACTTTGCTTTTTCATGTCGGGGGTTGGTTGGGGACACATTTTGAAAGTGTTTTTTTCGCAGGGTTTCCTGTAACGTGTACCAGTGGCTGTGTACGGGTTCGCGGCGGGCTGGGTGACTTTAGAAGAAAACTCGAGGCACAAACCTGTGAACACGTGTTTGCTGGTGCTAATTCTGGTTGAGGTCTGCAGGGTACAGCACAAATGCAGCAAGGCCAGCATGGTGATGATCAGAACCACACTCTGCCACACCAGAGTGAGCTCGAAGTGCCTCCCAAACCTGTGGAACAAACTTGTTAAGTTAGCGTACACATCCAACAGAGGAAACAAGCCACCAGTGCGAGGGTTGGGTCAAGGGATATCTGACACTTGCGGAAACCCATCACCATGCTTTAAGAGCCTTCCACGCACATAGAACCACTGGATCGAACTGACTGTATTTTGTGGGTGAAACGCGGCAGCCAGGTTACGCACAAAAATGCCCCGCAAACAGTCATGGAGGGAGGGAGTGAGTGAGTGAGTGAGTGAGTGAGTGAGTGGGTGAGTGGGTGAGTGGGTAGCCAATTTTATTTGGGGGGATTGGTTGACCAGGACACCGGAAGTGAGAGAGAAACTCCCATGTCTTCTCGAATAGCTGGTGTCCGTGTGTATGAGGCTTGGAAAGCTGGCCAGCGGACTCACCAGAAGAAGAGGCGGAGAATGTTGGCCACCAGCAGTACCAGGCACACGTATGTAGAGAAACCCTCGGAATTGCCGCTTCTCTGGATCTGGCGATACTGCGGGATATAAGGAGCTGCACCTCCGAAGACCATGAGCAGAGAGGCGAGCCAGGAGATCAGAGAGATGGAGACCGACAACGAGCCGCTCAGCATCCCCCCAGCGTCCAAATCCGCCATTGGACGGGCAGATGGATGAGTGGGAGATGGAATGGGGACGGATGGAAGATCTCTGCCACTTACAAATCCGGTAAAAAAGGGGGAATTGTTTGGCGATTTCCCGATCGAAATTCCGAAATAAACTTTGTTTTTCCTCTTTCTCCCTGCTGCGTTTCCCAATCCTTCCTTAACTTTTGCTGATGTCCCAGCGCATCCGACGTGAAATAATTGATGGACGCTTTTGGAAAAAGCCTTAAAAACAACTGGTACAGCCGGTTGATTAGAATTGGCTTTTCCCTGCACACTTTTTCATGGACTCAACTATAGGATGGGTGGGTGGGTGGGTGGGTGTGTGGGGGAGAGGGGGGAGCGAGAGGGAAGAGAGTGGAAAGTTTCCCTCACCCACAAACTCTCTCCACCAATTACTCCGTGTTTCCTTTATTTCTAGGTGTGCAAAAGAGGAACAAAAAACATAAGGGGAAAAAAATATGTTAGACAGTGCGAGAGAGATAGAGAGGAAGTAACTAGTATCCCACCACAGTACACCCAGCTCACGCTGTTGTTAAAGTGTCTGAGTTTAGAATTCACATCGTAGCATTTTAAACACATACATACCCACACACGCAAAAGTACTGGTGTTCTCTCTCTCTCTCTCTCTTACTCATTTTGTTAAGACAAGGCGATCAGATTACAATGCTGGACTAATAGTGTTTCCCGGGTCCTGCGATTGAACACAGGGAAGAAAAGTATTTGCTTTGAGACTTGCTGACTTTAGCATTCAAAAAATAACTGGGATCTACTCAGACCCCCACCTATACACACACAGCATTAACCCACAGTCCTGGCACTAATGAATATATTAAATGCATTTCTGAGTTTGACTTTAGACGTGTATTAACATATCTCCCGGAAACTATTTAAACCACATACCGTCTAATAGACTGTACTCACTTCCTGCACCATCTCTCACCCCCACCGTGCCTTGCTGGCTTTGCCTGTGCGGTTATCTGTGTTTTCTGTGCAACAGAGAAACAGAGAGTGAGAGAGATTCTGACAGATCTGTGACCGGTTTCACTGGATGCAGATGCCTCCTTTTATTTTCCCCCCACCAACGAAAAGAAAACACACATACATTTCTTTCAACTTCTACGTCTTCCCCCAGATCTTAGCAATTGGCTTCCTCCCAAGTGTGCGAACGATGCTGTAATTCACTCTTCCTATGAATAAACATAGAGTAATGGTGTTTAAAATAATGAAGTTACCATAATATCACAAAATACAGTGGTAAATGTTCACCCTGTCTCCTATGAAAGGCACTATACAAATGAAATTTTGTTGTTGTTGTTTGCACTCCCCTCATCGATTTAAATACTCTCTCCTCCTCTTCGCCCCCATTTCCAAACACTTTAAGGAGACAGGTTGCCAGTGTAAATAAGTCTTAGTTAGCAAAATCTCCGACTGTACAATAAGCCTTGCGTGAGCTGCTTGCAATTGCACTTAGCAACCCTAGTTATAAAGTAACTTTAAGGCACAAAGCACAAAGACGAACAAGTTAATGCTCTTAAACTTGGATTACACAGTACAGTGAAATAGCTCAGGCTCATTCAAAGAGGTTGCAACTCTAATTAACACTCACACACACAGTGTGTGTAATGTTACAAGAACTCTTTGTGACAAAAATATACAGTCAATTCATTTCACAGTATACTCTGTGAAGCGCTTTGAGACGCCTAGAAGACCAAATGCAAGGATTAGTATTATTACTGTTGTGGAACCTACCGTGTTAATAATAGTCACAGGTTAACAGCAATTGGAAAAAAGGCTGGAAATTAAAGCCAACCTCTTGCATGCTGTGTATCAATCTATCTACCAAACCACACCCCCTCTCTCTCTGTGCTTGGCAGGTTTAATGTTACAGGATGTTCTGGTTATAAGTAAGGTTTGTTATAAACTTGTCAAATCTTACTTCCTCTCTCAGGAACTTGAGCTTTTCCATGTCAATCCCCCTCGACTCGGATTTCGAATGAAATGTGACTCACGCCTTTGGACAATAATCCAAGTGAGGAGCTGCCTTTGGGGTTAAAATAAAACTTCCTTTACGATGAGTGGGGAGGGGTGTGAAATAAGAGAACATTAACAATGGACCTCAAGCGGTGTCGCAGTTAACAGTTACACGATTGGGAAAGGCAATTGGGAAAGGAGTTAAAGCATAAGAACTATTAAAGTCCATTTGGCAAAAGACTGGTTGTCCAGCCGATCGGCGTCGCCCTTAACCTGTAACATGGTAGGTGTTGATAACTACTTTCCTTCCCTTGCACTGTCTAGGAGTATTAAAATATTTTCGGGCTCCGTTTAATTACACCCATAAAATATTCAGTCAATTCACTGTATACAGTATACCCTGTGAAGTGCTTTCGAGACGACTAGAAGATGTGATAAGGAGCTATATCAAATACAAGGATTATGATTATTATAACTAAATCCCAAGTGGTCTGCGACACGACCATGCATGAGGGGCGGGCGGAGGGGGCGCTTATATAAACGCAAGTTGTTGTTGTTAATATTGTTAGTTGGGAAAATTCCTATCGCAATTTGTACTTAAATTGGGCACCATTGCCATTTGCAAGAAGTTTCACTCGCGCAAAAAAAACTTGGCGAAACATATAGAAAGGAGGAAGTTATTTCTCTGCAATAGTTGGGCGTGTGGAGCAACAAGGTTATTCTTAGTTACCAAAATGCTTCTGAAATACGAGTCCGTGGAAGTTAGGGTCATTTTCTTGTACTATCTCAACGTTGGTTACAAGAAACTTCAATTTATTGAGTTCTACTTATCATCATTCCATGCCATTTCACTGATAAAACGGCAATTGGGAATGGGTGGTGGGAGATAGGTTTGAACTGCTGACTTTGCTTGTTATCTTTTGTACGCAATGCGGAAACAGCAACAACAATTTGTATTTACATACAGTAGCAGCCTTCATGCCGGTAGTGTCTTTGAGTGCTGATTTGGGGGTTGTAACATGTCCCTACGCCAACCAGCGAAGTTTGCAGATACTGGTTCTGCTGAGCAGCTCAGTGGCAGCTCAGAATGTAATGATTCAGGAAGTACAGTACAACTTATCTGAGAAAATACTGCGGCTGCAACACTGCACCAACCTCCAAAGGCATATTTGCCTGCAAAATGCAGTCACTACTCTTTGCTGTAAAATCTCGAGAGTCATTCCCGTGTGAGAACCGCTACAATAGTAATAATCCCCGCATTCGACGTAGAGCCTTATTGCGTCTTCGAAGCGATTCACAGAACATATGGACATATATGGAGTCATTTTATGTCCAGCGCCTTGGCAACGCCCCCCCCCCCCCCCCCTCCCCACCCCCACCGACTTGCAAGCCGCCGTGGAATAATTCTACCGCTGCCACTCCCACCCAATAACAATCCTTGCATTTGATTCAGCGCCTTATCACGTCTCCCGAGACGAGTGGAAGCGAACTTCGCGAGACACGCTGTCCGGTGTGGCAACTGCACTCGCGGCGGCCGGTCCTGCCCGATGACGTCCCACAAACAATCATGGATTGGAGTGACCCCAATAAATATTATTAGTAGTAGTAGTAGTAGCATTTTTTTTGGTGGGTGGGGGGGGGGGGGGTAGGATTTATTATGACCTTGCAATACGAAGTGTTGTTTTGTTTTGCACGCACTTTTTAATTAAAAAAAAGGAATGTGTTGTTGTTGAATAAATAAATAAATGAATGAATGAATAAATTAATAAATTAACTGTGTCGGGTAAGTAAGTGAGTAAGTGGGCAGGTCTCTGGAGAGTTGAGTGCCAAGGGAGGGGGGAGGGGGGGGTGGGGGGAGGAGAACTACACCTCCCAGAGCGCCACGCGGCAGGGGGGGGGGGTGTAGCCGCCCAGCCTACGGTGTGTGTGTGTGTGTTGGGGGGGGGGGGGGGAGGGGAGAGAACTACATCTCCCAGGATGCAACGCGGTCGAGCTAAAGCCGCCCAGCCAATCAGACAGTGAGTTGAGGGGGGGGGGGGGGAACTACAGCTCCCAGGGTGCCACGCGGCAGCATTGGCGCTAGCGCGGTTCACTGCGAGGAACCCACCCCCCCCCCCTCCAAAATAATAAACTACAGCTCCCAGGGGGCAGCGCGAGACGGCGTCAGTTGGACGGTTTGCCCGTTGCCTTGGGTGCCGTGCCAGCCCTTCCTGCCTCTGTGTGTGGGTCTCCGCCTGAGATCAAACAGGGACACACACACACACACACACACAATACACACGACAAGTGGGGGGGTGGGGGTGAGAGAGAGAAGAGAGACCCGGTTGAAAATTGGTTACCAAAAAAAAATAAAAAGAGGGACGAGGGTTCACTCCCGGCCGGCCTCAAACCCACCCCATCCTCGGCTCACCTCCCCCCCCCAACTCCCTCACTCCCCCTCTCACTCACTCCCTCACTCACTCACCCATCAACATCATCTCCTCCTCCCGCCGCCGCCGCCTCAGGATGTCAGAGACCGACCCGAAGACGGTGCAGGACCTGACCGCCGTCGTGAGTGTAGAACAAAATGGCAGAGGCTCCGTAGGCCCAGGCTAGGCCTCGCCCTCCCTCACACACACACACACACAGCCTCACCCTCTTGTCTGTCTGTCTGTCTGTCTGTGTCTGTGTGTCTGTCTCTTCTGTCCGTGTGTCTGTCTGTCTGTGTGTCTGTCTCTCTGTCTGTGTGTCTGTCTCTCTGTCTGTGTGTCTGTCTCTCTGTCTGTGTGTCTGTCTCTCTGTGTGTCTGTCTCTCTGTCTGTGTGTCTGTCTGTGTGTCTGTCTCTGTCTGTGTGTCTGTCTCTGTCTGTGTGTCTGTCTCTCTGTCTGTGTGTTTATCTCTGTTCCTTTTATCCTTGTCAACACTTTCTCTTCTTTTTGTTCCTCTCTCTCTCTCTCTCTCTCTCTTCCCCCCAAAAATGGCACAGGGTGGGCAGAGAGAGAGAGAGAGAGAGAGGGGGTGGTGGTGGGGGGGTGGGGGTGAGTTGGAAAGAGGAGATTAAGATCGTTTTGTGTGTATGTGTGTGTGTGTGGTTGGGGGGAGGGTGGGAATCAAGTCAGATTTGTTTGAAAATCAAATGTGTCCAGCCTTGACTGACCTGCAGAAAACGTGCAGAATCCCTCCACCCCCCACCCACCCACCGTCATCTGCGGACCTAAGGGTTTTAAGAGCAAACAGCACTGAGAATTATCCCTAACAATAATATTAATAATTAATAATCCTTGCATTTGATACAGCTCCTCATCGCGTCTTCTAGACGTCTCAAAGCGCTTCACGGAATATGCTGCAAAGTGAATGGACTGTGTGTATATCTATGTAACAACAAATAAATATAGGAATATATATATTTGCCCACAAATATACCGCCAATTCACTTTACAGGACTGTATATTTATTCTGTGAAGAGTTTTTGAGACGTCTTGAAGACATGAAAGCGCTATATAAAATGCAAGGATTATTACATACCATGAATGTATGCATGGAAAATGGGGTGAGAATAATAATAACTAATACTCCTTACGTTTAATATAGCGCTTCATCACGTCTTCGAGGCGTCTCCATAAAAGCGCTTCACGGACTGTATTTTGTGGGCCATATGCCACCAATATAAGGAAATTCCAGGGATATTTCATTGGAATGCGCACACTCTCCCCAAAAGGCACACGTCATGCTTATCTAATTTCCGGAGACTATTATAGACACAGGTTGGCAAGAGACAAGGCTTGGGGGATCCCAGAGTGTGTGTTGGGCTTAACTGCTGGCGAGGTATGTTCCTGCCCCTTGTTTTATTTTAAGCAGGTATCCGCTAATGTTTACCTGAATACAACTTGTTAAATTATATTAAGTTATATTTGTATGTATGTTTCAGGTTACAACATTGCTTCAACAGATGCAGGATAAATTCCAGACAATGTCTGACCAGATCATTGGTAGAAATATCCTTTCTGTCAAAGAATACAAAAGGCAGAAGTGCATTTATAAGTACAGTAAATCGTGTACTCTTGTTGTACTGCTGTGTTTGTACTTCATTTATACCTTTTGCGGTTTAATTTTAGTTAGAAGTCTTGATTTCAGATATTTTCACTTTGATTTGGCTGCATGGTCTCTGAATTGTACAGTACATTTTACACAGAAAGAAGAACTTTATTCCTCCCATTGCTTCTGTTCCTTGCTTTGAGTATGATATTGTCCTGCAAAAAATATATTTAGCAAATTATTGATGATTCCTTGACCATTTTTTTCACTTGATGAGATGAGTGCTCGCATTGATGACTTGGAGAAGAACATTGCTGATCTCATGACACAAGCAGGAGTTGAAGAAATAGAAGGAGAAAACAAGGTAATTATCTAAATTTTGTTCATTTGTTGTTTTTCTGAATGCCTTCTGTATCCATACATAGAAGCACTTGCCACCTGTGGTGACTACCCACAGGTTCAAACAACAAGTTTCGACTGGACTGCATTTGCAAAGCAGGCTTCGTTTTGTTGTCTGACTCTTATGTGGGTGCTATGGCTAGGCTGGATTGTATTTACTAAGGATCTGAAAGTTTGCATTTGACCATGCAATCCGTGCTTCAGGGTGTTGGTGGATGCACTTTTATGTAGGTTTACACATAGTCCTGTTAGTAACATACATTTTGTTCTGTTAGCGAGTTATTAAAGGGAGTATGGACGATATATGCTCGAATCAAAAAGCGACTATTATCTTGATTAATTGCTTTACAACATTTTTGGGAGCTTCAGCGCAGTGTTGTATAAATGTATCTTCAATAGCTTATTCTGTGTGCAGCTTAACCTAATTGTTAAGACCCATAGAGCCACCAGCTCTCATAACGATAGGTTCACAGTGGTTGATGTTTGTGCAAGGTGCACTTGCTTTATTGTTGATACTGTAGATACAGCAATGCTCTGTTTGGTCGCTTCAGTGTTGCTGATACAAAGAAATTCATTGCAAACCAAAGCAGACTTTTAATGGTGCAGTGATAATATCTTTATTTGTTTTGTTCCCCACGCGGAAAAGTTTCCATTATTTGGAATGGTTAATTTAAATGCAACTCTCAGTTTAATGATTCTCAAAATCAGAAAATGCTCTTTAAAAATAAAATTGTGGAAATCTTAAAATGTTGTTTAACAGTGATTTAAATCAATTTATTAATGAATATTCTATTGATTCCTATTTGTCCCACATTTTTAAACCTCTTGTCATACAACACTTTGGTATTGTATGACTGTACCATCATTCATACTACAGTTTTATGGTTCCAACCCATTTTTTTTTAATTCACAGGTTGTCAAGTAACATGAAATGGATGGCAGAATGAGGTTTTGTACACACCCTCCCCAGCTTGATAACCTAATTCAACAGTTTGCTGTGATGAAATGTTTTTTATATTGGATATTATTGATAATTATAGATGTAACCATATGCGTCATCATACTGCTTAAAGTTTAATACACTAGATAATTGTACACTGGTTTGAAAATTTGTCTCGTTTGTTATTCTAAGTAAAAATATCATTTTGCTGTTGAATTGATTAAATCTCAATTTCCCTTCCAAACAAGAAGAACAAAATGTTTTTAATATTCTTTCCCATTAAATGAACTTGCCGGACAGCTCCGACGTTAAGATACACTTTAACGTGTCGTTTGTGCCATTGTCACTTCTGTTTTTGACATTTTCAGTAAAAGACCATGAAGACCAAATGTGTTTCTGTTCCTTTGTGCAATTGTTGATGTGAGCTGTAGGCACTGTTCACCTGAAGGCAGCCATGGTGTATTTATACTAAATCTCTGGCTAACCAGACAAATGGGGGCAGTAGGGAAGATCTGGTCCAGCAAACTGGATTTCCCATCCACATGAAATACCAGAATATTTAGCTGTCACAACTGACTTATAGGTAGAGGAAATTCTATTAATTTCTTCCAAGATATATCTCCACGGATGAAAGAGTGAAGTTTTAACAACTTGTCAAATTTTACTTCTGTAGCTAGCCGTTCCACACGTATGAATCAGTAAAAGTACGAATGATGGACCATGTTTTTCTCTTTATGCATTTAACAAGTCCCATGTTTAACAGAAGCACTGAATATGACTAAATTGCCTAGTATTTATTACATATCTGTATAATTTTGTCTCTTCTAAATTTTGTATTTGCACTTGTCTAAAGCTGTTTATTTCATCCAGATCCATTGATTCAGCGTATTTGTAATGCTTTAGTGAAGTGGAATTGATCTGTATGTTCACTTATTTAATACAGTAGCTCTTCATGTAGAAGTGTTCTTTATTGTGCTGTTAAGATTTATTTTTCATCCCTTTCCCTTCTGACCAATGCTTCGCACTTTTGTTGACATTTCTTGTTTTTTCTTTAGGTGTAACAAGTAACGAGAGACAATAATAAACTCTAAATTTGTTGGTCAAACTAGCAGCCTGTAAATAAAAGTGACAGCCAAACTGACAGCTCATACTTCACTTAGTTTTTTTTCTGCTACTCATCGTGGAGTCAGATTTAATTTATTGACTATTGGTTTGGGGAAATAGTTCTTGGCAAAAGTTTAAACATAGGAATGAACCATAGGGATACTCAGTGAGAACTTTCAGGCATTCAAGCGCAAACACTGAATAAGTTTATTTTTTGATGAAGCGGAACTTTTATCAATGTGTGGATTTTATTTGAGCTGTATCCTAGGAGACCTGGATTACTTCCCCCTCCCACCCTGCACACACTTCTCAAAGTAAAATGCCCAGATATTTGTTAAGAAGGTTTTGAATTAATTATCATTGTGTGTATGCATACAAGAAAATATGTATGTGATATTGAGATTAGTGATCATTAACCTCAAGCAGAGCAGATCAATTTATAATAATAATCCTTGCATTTGATATAGCGCTATTCACGTCTTCTAGACGTCTCAAAGCGCTTCACAGAATGTACTGTAAAGTGAATTGACTGTATATTTGTCGGTGAAATTTACCTATATCAAGATCAAACTAAACCAAAAGGGATTTTCTGCGAAAACTCTAAAACTTGAATATCTCTGGCCTGTCACAGGCTGCTTGGAATATGAGTGAATTATGCTGTTCAAAAGGTATAAGGGAATTTAGGGCAGTAAAGCAATAGGAAGGGTATCCAAATAAAACTGATTTTTTAATATCGTAGCTTAATGGCTATTTATTGAATGACTGGGAGGGAGATGTCCTGGTATCTGCAATTCTAAGAAATGGAAAACTGAAAATGCTTAAAATGAATAAATCTGAAAGAACAAGTTGTGGCCCTGGGTTATTCTCCAAGATATATGTTCTCAGTGAAATTGCCTGATCAAAATCTTTCAAGTTACCTGTACATTCTTGCGATCACTGAAATCTACATCATGGAATTATCGTGTAGAAATGGTCAAATAAATCAAATAAACTAGGCTTACGAAAGTTATGGAGCCTGACCCAATATTTTTTTTGTGAGACTTTCATTTTACAGTCATGCATTTCAAACATGCATTTATGTTTTGAGCAAAATTTTCGAGTTGGGTTTAGAGACCAGAAAGAAAAGATAACTCTCACTCCCAAGAACAATCATTAGTGTGGTTTTAAAATGTGTATAAATTGATCACTTCAATGTATCTTAATTATATCCATTATATTTTCCATCAATCAAAAAAAGGTTGATTGATCCATGTTAATGGGCCTTATTTTTTAGCTCCTATTTTATTTATGATTTAATCTTTAAAGCACTTCCTCATTAGCTGTTTAAGTGCCAGATGTTATTAATAATTCAATGGAACTTTTTCCTGTTTTTTCACACTATGATTAAAATCAGGTTGGCTGCTTCATTTACAATAGAATGACATTTACCAATGAATTCACTCAATATCCTTTTTAAGCCTCTTTCAAGTTTTCGTTTTTTGTAAACAACCTCTTCACAAACCAGCGTGACATATTAACTGATAGAGATGTCATTCTAGGAGTACTTAAACTGCAAAGTAGCATTCGTGCTTTATATTGCATGCTTAAATAATTTACCTCGTTTATATTTTTAAAAAAGAAATCTTATTTAAAGATTAATGGTTTATTCTCATGCCTTTAAGGTACACTTGGACGGAGGGGCAGAATAGGGAATACATTCATTTGGGAATTTCTCAGCTTGACTTTCAAAGCGTTTTGAGAATTCTAATTTAGTTTCTTATTCAATTAAAAAGATATAAAGCGTTCAAAGTCAAATGATACACCATGGGAATTCACATGCATTGCCTTCCATTCTTACATTGCAAGTTTTGTTCAATATTTGTGGTAATAAGACCAAATGCAGCACAATATACATGTTTTTGCATGTATCCTGTAATGCCTTTTATATAGAGAATATCTAAGCACTTCACACAGATTTTGTGGAAGCGTATGCAGCACAATAGATGAAAATGTACAAACATCATTTAAAAAAAAAGGTTTGACTGGAGTGAAGGAAACAATTATATGTTTGCATCGTTCACTTAAGTTCACATTTCCTTTGCTTAATTGACTGCTGACTGTTCAGCACCTTGGGATGTCCTTGCGATGTGAAAGGAGCTCTACAAATGTAATTTTATTGTTGTTAATTCGTCTTAACTCCCACAAGTTAGTACAGGCAAAAGTACAATATATTTATTGAATTCAGTATTAATATCTAATAATAGCAATAATAATCCTTGCATTTGATGTAGTGGCTTATCACATCTTCGACATGTCTTAAAGCGCTTCACAGGATATAATGTGAAGCGGGTTGACTATTTTGTGGCTCAAAAAAACAGAACAACCTTGTGCATAATTGCTCCCCTAGATCAGTGGATATAATTGTTGGGGAATAAGCCATTTTTATCCTGACTTAAGGCTAGATGTACTGCAGGCAATGTTTGATGGGGTAACTGTCAGTCAAGTTGTACTGACAGATCCACATTAATTCTTGCTTTCAGTGCAAGTGAAGCAAAGCTCAGTGTATGCTTGACAACCAGCCCTTTAATATCATTAAATATTAACATTAAGAAAATGAATATCTATAATATTAAGATCCAGCACAAGGTACAAATCTTTTCAAACCAATTACATTTTAAAAGTTCAATTTGCACTGACTTCAATTAACCTAGTTATACTGCAGCTAGTTATGAAGGTACGTGTGACTATCTCTGCCTGAATTCATTATTGGGATCACCAAACTCTGACTCCCGTAGCTCAGTGATTAGAGCACTAACCTTATAAGTAAGAGCCCTGGGTTCAATTCCACACAGGGTGAAAACGTGGGCAAGTTTCCTTACTCCACACGCCTGATAATCCGCAAGCAAAAATTGGTCATTTAAATCCACGACTGCTTTTGGGAACTGTGTGTTCAATTGTCTAATTGTCTGCCGTGTTTCTCCCACAAATATACAGTCAATTCACTTTACAGTATATTCTGTGAAGCGCTTTGAGATGTCTCAACAACACTGATTACCTATCAAGCACTTTCAGACACTTCAATGTATTGAGGCTAAAACAATGTTTAAGACTGGATATATACTGCCCCCTGCTGGATGGGTATAATTCTAACCCTCATGAAATCAGATGAGGATTGTTCTTATAAATAAGTCTCACCCAAGCCATTTATTTGTGGGTGCCTTTGTAACTGAGTTCAATGAGCTTTTATTTGGGTCTGTAAGTCATTCTGTTTGGTCTATATAAAAAAAAGTTTGTAACAAAGCTCAGAGTATCTTAATTCACTCATCAATCAATTAATCAATCAAAACTTACATTTATATAGCGCCTTTCACGTTGAGAGGACGTCCCAAGGCGCTGGGATGCGATTTTCAGCTGAAGCAACACTCCAGGCTGGATTGGAAATCTTACAGGGTGAGCTGCAGGAACTGTGTGGTGAAATATCTATTCTGAAAATGGTTTAATGTCTAGCACACTTGGCCCCGAGGATAGTTTACATTGCAGCTGCCACAGAATGAACATTTGTAATGGCTGATCTTTATATTAGCCTTGTTCTTGAAAACGAGAGCTGTGGAAATCCGACTTTCAAATTAGGCTGAGGTTAAGAGTATTCCAGAAATCTGCCAAACCATGAATATTAATAAATTTGAATTTCTGGTGCCCTTACTGTCGAGGCAGAGAGAAAAAAAAATTGCTATTCCCGCAGCGGACTTGTGAACCTCATGATGGATTCAAGGGGCTCAGGTACACCAGTTATATGACCCCAAGGGAGCTTTAAATTGAACTCTTAAAGTGAAAGTGCTTTGGGATTTTTCAAGTCACAGTGATAAGCCACCATCTCAAGTGAAAGGATTATTATTATAATAAACGAAAGAAGCATAATATTATTCACGATTCCAGTTCATATCCTGTTCATGAAAGTGCGCGGATGCATTTATAAATTATTCCGAAGATTTCACATTCTTATTAACGTTTGCTCGGTAATTTGTAACGCCGTTCCTTATCATAAGTCATACCATGTTTAAAAATAGGTTTGACGGGTTGATATTGATGGTGACCTTAATTATTCAATATAATCATTGTTTCAGCAGGAAACGGATTGTAATTAAGCTTATGAACTCGAATGTGAGGTTGGTTCACCAGTTGTGGCCCGAGGGAACTCATTTGTCAGGATGCCACAGTTATCTGATTTCCCATTGAACCAAGTAATGTGGTACATAAGTCTCTTTCATTGGGTGATACAATAATGAAAGATGTTATTTTTAATTACTCGCTGTTGTATTACAGACTCGAGAGATAATCAGTTGCATCTGGGAAAAGGAGTAATGCTTTGTTATTGCTCTGGTGTCCAAATGTTTCTGATTGGTGGCGTGTCCAAACTTTGATTTCTGCCTCCCCATCAGGGGTGCACAGCACATGTTTGCGACTGCTGACCTTTAAATTCATTCAAAATTCAGACTGAAATCAAAAATTTACCAAAACAAAATGCTGCATCAACAGAACACATCTGATCCCAGGTGCAAATTCTTCCCACTGACTGATAAATACTGTTTATGAAACATAAATATCCTACTTCAGTGAACTATGGGTGTTAAGTGCTTTTCTATCCCCCCCAAAATCAAAAGCAATCAACAGAATGCGTCACAACTATTCATGAAACAATCATCTCGCTCTTTTCTCCACAGGTTTGGTTACTGACGCCCAACGCCTCATTTAAATTTCTCTTTAGGGTTTGTCATTTGCTAATTTCTGATGGTCTGTCAGTGTTGTGATCTCTTAAAGCACTAACAAGGCGAAACTTTTAATTGCCCCCAAGCTGCTAACATGGGGGAATTGGGAAGAGCAGCCCACATCGATTGCAAACACAATGAAACAAATGGGTCTGTGTTGATCTACCAGAGTGGCGAGCTTTCAAGTCAAAATATTTGAACATTTTATTTCAAACGAAAATGACTGAGCTTCTTCACTCCTAATTGGTTTCTTTGATATTGTACCTCAGCCACTCAGTCCAACCAGTGTGTGACTATTTATATAATAATAATAATAATTATTCAATTTGATATCTGCACACGAGTCTCCAACCATTTCTTACTCCTTCCCATACCCTTATAATCCCCTCTCCCTCGTGTGGAACTCTAGCTTCCTTTTAAATGCTATCTGATTCAAACACTACTTCAGTCAGTGAGTTCCACATTCTCACTTTCCCCTGAGTGAAATAATTCTGCCTAAATTCTCTCTTAGATCCCTTGGTCCCTCATCTTATACTTCAGTCCCTGGTTAAAAGTCTCTCCAATCAATGGAAACAGCCTATTTATGCTAATCTTATCAAACCCTTTTATAATTTGGAACACTCATCAATTGACTTTGATTGCCGTTGGTTATGGAGTACGGAGTTGGAGAGTTTGATTGTGCAGGAATGATGCTGACTTTCTCTCGAGTGAACTACTGCTTTCACCTCAGTAACTGTTTCATAGAATCTTACGGCACAAAAGGAGGCCATTCCGCCCATCGAGTCTGTGCCGGCAATACTTCAATACTGTGCTCTTAAGAATTTTACATTGTAAAGTTTGCGGCAGTAAAACAGGAAACCCCGTAGCCTTATGTGATGTGAGGAATAACTGCATGGGCTCTGTGGAACGTTTATTGGCAGCTCATAAGCTTCTACAGGCCACTTGTTATGCAGGTACATTGAGCAAAGCAGCATTAGTACAGGGCCACACTGTACACACTGGCCTTGCAGAGGTACGCTGATTTATTGAGCCATTATTCACTACATTAATAACAAAGACAGTTATAACGAAAAGTTTTTAAATGATTTCCAGCAGTGGGGAAGAGGAGAGCCATTTGTGTAAATAATTAATAGCTTTGTAATGATAAATCAAACAGAATTTCCCGTATTGTGGACCCTTTGCGTCTCTTTAGTGATAAACGGCACCTGAAGGAAAGTATCTTAAAACCAGTAGCTGTTTGGAGCAGTATATAAAATAGCTTATTATGTAAAGTTTAGTATGAATCTATTTGACACTTCCCTTGTTTGCTAATTTGTTTGAGGCTTATTTTCAATGTAATTTACCCATTTCGGGCTCAGGCAAGTATAAGAAGCTACAGTTTTTAGCTACATTCCAAAAAAAGTTATCGGGAGTGTATTTTGCTAAGTACAGTATAAACCGTTGGAATATATTGCTTGCTGCGAATATAAGTCAGCCCCGTATCACTAATGACTGCCGAAATGTGTGTGCATGACAAATTGGTCGTAAACAAAGAATAGAGTGAATCGTGGCAATAGAATGGAGACCAGATGGGTACAATGGGACAGATAAAGGGATAAAATAACCAACGTAAACTCTTTACAAAATTAAAAGAGTGAGATCCAGGGGCGGGCTAATAGATGCGATTAAGATTGAGCAAAGAATTGAAGGAAAGAGTGGAAGGTCAATACATTTGAGTTTGATCTCCCTCACACATTGATTATTGTAAAGGACGTAAACACAGTGCAATTAATAACACTCTTCCCATGGATGCATAAATGGACACTTTGCATTTTAAAATGCCAATCCAATGCAGGAAAAATGAATCGAAACACCTTCATCTGCTACAGAAGAGATGTATTGAATTAACAGTCGATAGGACACAGAAAAATATAGAAGTGCTCAAGAAACACAAGACTTTGTGTTTGGGATTGGGGTTGGCCACAGACATGAAACACAGCCATGTTATGCATGTGACCACTGGAGGGAGCTGAGATATAAATTATTCCTTTTGTTGTGCTTGCTTGCTTGCTTTTACCAAGTACGGTACCATTTATTGCGACTAAACTTTAAAGTAAAGCTTTTGAGATCATTCAGCAACCCTGTCTGGTCAAATATAAGTCAGAAGGTGTAGTTACCCCTATTTTGCCCCTGCGTTTCTTATGTTTTTATACCCCCCACACACTCCCTCACCCTCGCCTCTCTCCCTTTGATTCCTCGAAGGTCCTTTATTCGCTCAAAAGTGGACGCGCAGAACAATCTGATCCCCAAATGTTATTGGTTTGATTAACCCTTTAAGAAGTTCCGCAGTTTAAGGCCTGCAGCTCACAGGTATTTGAGCAAGCTTTTGTTCATCGTGCACTGTGATACGCATTATGAAAACCGCCAGTGCTCATTGCCCTACTTCAAAACAGTGTGCCAGAAGCTGCATACTAATTGTTATGTTCGAGTGCTAAGCACGTAAACTAGACATTTTTGATGAATTCCTCCCCCTCCGCCACCCTAATCCTACCTTTTTCACGCATGATTGATCAGTTTCATCAGCTGTCAGTGAGGTACAGTTAATGCTCATAGAAAATAGCTGCCGGGCAATCAGACTATAGCCCCACTAGCATTGCATTTACATTCTCATTTTTCAGAGGGAATGGGGAGATTATTTTGTTAAGAACCTCGGCTTTGCCCCCTCACTGTCTTTCCGCGATGTAAATTTGAGGATGGGGGAGTTTTCCGTTGGGCTGTGGCGTTCGTGGGGTTCGCAAACACTCCCGTTTGCACCTCTCGCCTCGCATTAAGTTACTTCAGCTCTCTTCACTGGACACAGTTCATTGATCGACCGGGCTTGCGGACAACTCCTCTCTTCCCCACCCGCCCCCACCCACCCCCAGCTCGGAGTCAGGCTCCGCCACTTTCAAACACTCAGAGAGACCCTGCATGAAAGGCGCTGTATGAATGCAAGTTGTTGTGGGATGAGTAACTTTATGGCTTGGCCCACCATAAACTTTGAAAAGAGAGCTCTTGTGAGGAGGCCCAATAATGTAATGAACAGCTTCAAGTTGACTCTTGCAGAACATAGCAATATTGCCTGTGATGAGTTTTGCTAGACGGGTTGATGACACGTCTGACTGTTTCTTGAAGCTTGCAGAGTTCAGATAAACGGAGCAACTGCAATTTTGACACATTTAATCCTGCCACCACGACTGAGGCTGCATTTAAGGTCGAACAAGATACCTCACAAATGCCACAAATCAGGACACCATATTATTTTGCTTTGATATCAGCTTAGTGTTATATGAGCTGTGAAAGATCTGACATTCTATGAATAATGCGCAAATCAAAAAGGATGGAATTCATTGAAAGGATTCTCACCAGCCAGGGGGGAGGTGAGGGGAGAGGGTGGGGGGGGGTGGGGAATCGGTTTGCACAAGACTTTGCCTGTAGATTTGTTGGCAGGATGATCACACAACCTGCAATTTATCATCAATTCAGCAAAAAAAAGTTACGCGCAATCAATTATACTGCAGACTGGCTGCAACAAAATGCTTTCATCAACAGCAAATGCAGTTAGCTCGAATGAAAGGAGATATAAAGAGCTTTTGGAACTTTAGACGGTTTGTTTTCAAATGTTAACTTTCTCTCATTCCTCCCCGAAGATGCTCCATCGCGATATTTTCTTATTGAAATTACATTTCAAAGGTAGTAATGTGCATCGGTTTCATTCAATCATAGAGATGATAGCACAGAATGAGGCCATTCGGGCAAGCATACGATCATGCTAGCTGTCCACTGGAGTTACATACTTTCATCCCAATTCCCTGATCTTTTCCCTGCACCTTTTAATATTGTTTCTCTTCAAATATTCATCTAATTCTCTTTCAAATCGTGTTATCGTCTGAGCTTCAAAGCCAGTTGCAGCAAATTATTCCATGTTCTATTGTTCTATTGGGTTGTGTTTATGAGTTTGTCCTCCCTGCAAGCATGGAGTGGGGGTTTAGATTAAAGGTGAGAAATAATGCCTATCGTCTCCCTCAATGTTAAAATCACATCTTTTATCGACCACCGTGAGGCATCATTCGCTTCAATTTTGCTTTTAAATGAAAATCGCAGAGCCTTTAAGCTTACTCCTGGTAAACTCTGACACTGAATAATCCATAATGAACGAAGCTGACACATCGCTCTGTAATGTACGATGGGTGAATTCAGTTTGTGGTTTTCCTTGAAAGACAGTTTGGCTCTGAAGAGGTGTAACCTGTTAGAACATCTAAAGCTTTCATCTCCATGGGCCACACATCCTCTTGATAATAATAATAGAGCAAGGCGACAGATACATCAATACACACCCAGAGCAGTGATACACCAATTGTGTGTAAATACAGTGACCTTGCCAGGCTAGCGCTTCACGTCTTTCACTGGTTAGTAAATTTACCAACCATTAGCGAATCACCCCCTGTGGTTTCTTACAAAAATTACAGTGCAAATCATTCCTCCTTTAGCGTTTCACCCACAGTAGCCTTCGAATTGCTTGCCTTTTGCAGATCCGACCCCCACTTTGCGAAGACGGGTTATTATTTTACACGTAGTCGAGTGAAGAGTATCTTGATTTCATTTTAATGCCTTTGGAAATTTAACATATAGTAGATACTCGGTGTTTCCCGCTGCGAGCAAATTATTTCATTATCTTTGTTGAGGTATTTTTTGCTTCCCTTTCTTGAAAGAAAAACAAGAATCTAGCGAAAGGAACTGCCACAACTGTGATACATTACCTTATGCTTTGTGTCCAAAGATGTCCTTTTTGCTGACAAAGACAATTCTGGGCAGATTAGTGCAAACACTTAGTTTAAAGCAAGCCGGCATAGTGCTGGTTCAGGGGAGAGCAAATGACTTTCTTTTGGTCCCATCTATCATTTTGACATCTGATTTCTAAGGGCGTGCTAAATCACAAGATTTGTGTGTAATGCGTGAGTGTGCTCTTAAAGAATTCAATGGGCTATTATCTGCCTCTTGCTAAAGATACAACTGTAGACACTGATCAGTACTTCCATTCCTTTGCTTCTGGTGATGGTGCACTGCACACATCTTAAGGAGATATTAATGGCCATAAAGCATTAAGTATCCATCAATTAAAACCCATATCCTCCTTTTTTCAACCACTCATTTGTTATCTCAGTAATATTTCTTGTGAAACAATTGTCTGGCTTAATGAATTTTCTCAGCCCTTTCCTTTTCTACAAAGTACGGTATCTAGCACATTGTGGTGACGTCCTTTATGCTCACAGTTTAAATATTAATTGAATAAATAAAATGCTTAGCGTTGAGAACCCTGCATCTGATAATTATGTGCTTGTTTTTTACTGTTGAAATTGAACTTATCTAAAGTTACCTTTACATCGCACTCATGGACTTTTGTCTACAATATATTCTGTGATGCGCTTTGACATATATCAACGATATGATAATGTCCTATATTAAATGCAAGGATTATTATTATTAATAATAATTACTTCACATCCAAAGCTTGTGGCTTCGTCACTTGTTTCATTTGACAAATGTTTGAAGTTGGGTCTTGTCGAAGCTGTGCCCAATAGGAAATCCCACATCATAGCAGTAAAGAGATTAACTCTAGTTTTATTTTTTTGTTAAAAAATCCTGATGGAAGGAATAACTTTTGCATGCAACCAGCATGCGATCGTTTATTTGGATGCTGTCCTGTGTCTAATATTAGTGAAGTTATGCATTCAAATAAAACTATACTTGCAGCTCAATCATTGCTCAGATGTTCGGAGACTCAAGTCCAAGTGAAGGATGTTATACAGTACCTGATGTTGTCGTTGCCCACCTGATATGATTAGGTTATCAGCCATTGATAGAGCACAGACCCTGTTTTGTCTGATGCCTTCAGCTTCAATTGTGTGGTTTCTCATTGTGAAATTCAGTTCAAGCTTGAGGAATCAAATGGCAGTGTGTTAGGTTGTAAACTTGAATGAGAGTTACCCATAGGACCACATCAGTAAGAATCCCCCCCGAAGGGTATGTGTGAAGATTTGCCACAAATAGAAATGTTAAAGTGGTATGTTTGGTACAAGAATCTGTCAGTGTTGACCATATACTCAGGAGACATTATTCTTATACCTGCTAGTTTCCATCTATAATATGACTAGAAGGCACCTTTAATGTTAGTCAGGGCAGAACAATCAAGTGTAACAGATTACAAAGCACTGCATGATTCACTATAAAGAAGTGTTGGACAACATGATTTATAGTGTACATGGAATTGACCCAATTTACAATATTTGTACCTCAAAGCGTTTAGTCATTTGCCTTGCAAAGGAATCTAAATTAAAGTGAATGTTAAGAAGATAGCCTTCCGGTGCAACACTTTCATGTGCGAAACCCAAAGGATTGGTAACATTTATTGTACTGACTGTTACAGGGTAACATGGAAATGGTCTCAGGCAGGGCTGGATGGAGCATTAGCCTTTCAAGGCCAACATCCAAGAAAGAAATTCCAATTTAAAACCCCAAATCATGGAGCACTTCACATCAGGGCTACTTACAGAGAGTGCAACAGGAACGAAGATAGGACTTTAAGCTTACCTAATAATAATATGAGAGATCTAAATCACCGAGCCACTCCCACGTAGTCCTGATGCCATGGTCCAGAGAGTCAATGAGCTGCAAGGCCTATTGAACCCAAGAGAAAATTGGAACGTTAAATAAATCCTCGAAAGGTAATTACACAGCTTACTGGTATTACGTATCATGTTGCTTGCCAGATCAGGACCAGCATTAGCAGCGAGTTGTTCGAATCTGGAATGCATTGCCTGAAAGGGTGGTGGAGGCTGATTCGATAACAACTTTTAAAAGAGAGGTGGACGGTTATTTGGGGAGGATAAGTTTGCAGGAATATGGGGAGAGATAGCCGGGGAGTGGGATTGACTTTGAGTAGCTCTTTTCAAAGAGCCGGCACAGACTCAATGGGCCGAATGGCCTCCTTTTGTGCTGTAAAATTCTGTTATTCTATGATTAGGGCTTTGGGCTGAAGAGATTTCTACATTTTCAAGGTTCATTGACAAGTCAAAAAAATCAACTACAGTCATCAGTTTTAGACTTACGTCTAGGTATGTCTCCCAGTAAATATATATTAGGAATAGCCTTAATTTTTTACCCATCTTAAGTGCAGGTCAGAGCTGGACTTTCACCTATAAGATAATAATAATAACAATCCTTGCATTTGATAAACACTGTTCACGTCTTCTAGACATCTCAAAGCGCTTCCCAGAATATACTGTAAAGTGAATTGGCTGTTATTTATGGGCAAAAATATTCGAGATACATAAGAGTATCTTTGCAGATAGATGGACAAGGAATCCAAACTAATACCTAACATTATCCTCAGCCCAAAAAACGTTGGGTAGCGGTTGGATGAGCAAAACCACGTGACGGTTTCAGACATTTAATTCAACATGTACTGATCTGATTCAACTCTCAAATATGCAGCACTACGGGCACCAGAAACTGAGAGAAGCTGTCAGCAATGCTTATGTAATGCAAATGCCATTCACTGGCAAATAATGAAAGGGACAGCAATGTTCGATGTCCGTGTTCCTATCACAAGCACTGTTATCTTTTGGGATAATGTTCTCCTGACAGAATCTTGTCAGAACGGCAACACGAAGAGTAGGCAAAAGGACTGAAAGTATTTAAATAAAATGCCGATTCTGACACCACCAGCTCCTGATGAATTTCCCCCGGCTCATATCCATCACCCCAATTAATTCAGCACTAAAAATAAGATGTGGAAGAAAATACACTTGGGTTTAAAAGAACCCAAGTGAAGAAGCTAGATATGATCAGAATCTCTTTACATTGATCTGGTTTGACTGTGTGTCGAAGGTAGAATTAGCATTGGAGATTATTTTACTCTCAGTGAAAGATGGTGCAAAGTCACAGATTGCCAATTTCCTTATTTACGGTGATGGAGCGGGCAGTGGGAGGAACGGGAGAAGGGGATGTGGGTTGGGATCCCGATATTGGAAATTCAAATATATTGGTATATCGAAAAATTTAGTATATGAAAAAATATCGGTATATCGCAAATATCGGTATGTCGTGTCTGGTGATATATCGGTTATATCGGTATAATGCGAACTTTTTCAACTTATCTTGTCGACATCCAAATGTGCGCGCACACTGGAATGCGCGTGCACCTCCGAATACGCGCACATGCGCAGGACAAAAAACCCCGCGATATCGATATATCGGTATATATCGATATGAGCCAACCGATATATCGATATCGGAAAATTTCCATATCGACGGACCCTAGGATCCAGTGACTTTTAGCAAGAATAAATGTAGAGGGTCATACAACAACAACAACAACAACAACAAAATTACATTTATAGTGCGCCTTTCACATTGGGAGGACGTCATACTGGATATCAAACAGGTTGCCATGATGGGTGGTTGAAGCCAGGACTCTTTTCAAGATTAAAGCTTGATAGTAATAGTAATAATAATCCTTGCATTTGATGTAGCGCTTTACACGTCTTCTAGACATCTCAAAGCACTTCAGAATATACTGTAAAGTGAATTGATTGTAGATGAGGCAAAGGAAACAGCTGTGTTCCACAGTCGTGGATTGAACTGAGTAATTTATTGTTGTTTTTTTCTTGAGGGATTTTTTTTCAAATCTAAGATATAGCCATCGCAAGCTTCAAGTGATCAGGATCTGAATCCAGATCTTCCTGAGGTTACAATCTTATTTTCTCATACATTTCATTATTTGACTCTTACGTTATCTGTCAAATTTCTCAATTTGAGAAACATTTTAATAATGTAGTGATTTTTCCACATTCCACGTGAATAATTCATTTGTTTTTTTTTCTCTCTCCGCCTTCAAATCAAGACAATTTTTTTTCTCTCTCTCTGTCTGTTTTTAAATTAGATTCCTCTATCTACTAAGAACATCTTTCACCCTACTTGTTTCCTTGCTTTGGATTGACATCAAAGGCAAGCGAAAAAAACGATTTCAGTTGAAAGCTTTGCCACTCTAATGTCATTATTATTTTTCACCGCACAAATTCACAGAGAATGGCAAACAGAGTTTGTCATGTTGTTGTATCTGACTCTGCTTGATGACTGTTGCTCCATCAAATGGCTACAACTAGTATAATTAAGTTGTAATAACTTGTGTCTCTCGTTCCCTAAAGTTGCCCAGTTGCAAGTGGTTGTCTCATATACTTGTAGATGCAGCACAGAATATTTGCAATTATATAATACAGGTAAAGCATCTATTTAGGACGCTTCTATTTAGGGCGTTTCTATTGAAGGACCATCATTTTTTAACACCTTTTGATCGACATAGGACACTTGGATTCGTTTTAACGAACAAACATTTTTTTGCGCATTCGCAGTACATATTTTGAATATTGTGGTCGCATTTGGCGCGTCTTTTTTGGCAATACGCGCAGTCCATAGTGTATTCCCGGGTAAATTGTGGGATTTACCCGGGAAGAGGGCGAAGAGGACGATTCGATATAGACACAGTTTTGCAAGAACGCAACCACGTCCTAAATAGAGTTACCTGTATAAATAGTTTACCTGTATATATATATATATATATACATAAAATAATAATCCTTGCGTTTGATGTGACGCTTTATCATGTTGTTGTTCACAGAAGCTGGGGTTGTGCGTAGGGTTGTTTGGAAGAGCGCGTTTCTTCGGCAACGGAGAGAGCGCATTAGCAAGTTCCAGTGCAATTTATTAGCAAGTAACGCTACAACAACAATCACACTAATGCTAATCCTCGCAGTTCCTATGGTATTTCGTCACTTTGAGAGGGCGTCTCAAGGCCTGTCACAGGTGTCCTGTGTTTTTTTGGAGGTTACAATGGTCGGCTGATTTCCAAATCAAATAGGAACTCGCATAAGTTAAAGGAGAAGAGAGAATGGCTAGGCGGGTTTCAGTGTGGTCTTTTATTAATCTTCGGAGAAAGAGAATTGAACTAGGGTTTATAAATCGGCTGGAATTTTGTTGCGTTACCATTCTCGTTCATTTGATTTTCTAATTGAATTTGGATTGTCAATTGAGATGGCAGGAAACTGCTTGGGCGCTGAGGTGCAGTCCACGAGACCGGGAGTTGCTTACGAAGTTGACTTTGGTCTCGGTTTATTAAGCAAACAGCAGATAACCAAACATAGGTGGAGCTGTTTGCTAACTCGGCTGCCAGTCCTCCAGTCAATTCAGGAGAAAAGAGTTAATCAACCGCATCAATCCAGGAAATCACATTTCATTTTCACTTTCATCGCTGCTCCCTTTCCTCGTCAGTATGGCCGCGGCGTCTCGGCAGTCTGTTTTTGAGGAAGGGCTCCTCTGCGCCATCTGTTTGGAATTGTTCACGGATCCTGTGACAATTCCCTGCGGGCATAATTTCTGCCTGGAATGTATAAAACGGTATTGGGATCACGATGCCACAGCCGGCTTTCCCAGCTGCTGTCCCAAGTGCCGGGTGAGTTTCCCCGAGGCGCCCCACCTTTGCAAGAACCTGGTTTTGTGCGACCTGGTGGCGAGGGTTTGCCTATCCTCAGGTGAACAGTTCCCCGAGCCTGCTGGCCGCCTGGGCAGAGTGGCTTGCGATTTCTGCGTCGGCCAGGAGTTTATGGCTGTCCAGTCGTGTTCTACGTGCGCGGCGTCCTATTGCCAAACCCACGTAAAGCCTCATCACACGACAGTCGAGCTGCGGCACCACAGGTTGACGGATCTGGTGAAAGGCGGCGCGAGCGGCCGGTGTGAGAGGCACCACCGGACGCTGGAGCTGTTCTGCAGGACGGACCGGGCCTTCATCTGCTCCATATGCGTCGTGCGTGAACACAGACACCACGTCCTGGTGACCATAGAGGAGGAGAGGGCCGCGCAGGACCAACGTCTCTCGGCTAAGCGGCTGGAATTAGAGAAACTCATCCGAGCGACCGACGCCGACATTCGGGACTTGACGCGGCAAAGCGACGGGATCCGTCGCTCTGCCGTCACGGTGAGCCGAGGCGTTGCCGGCAAATTCTCCGAGCTGCTGCAAGCCGCCGAAGAGGCGCAGAAGGACGTGGCCGCCTTCATCGCCAGAGAGGAGGAGGCTGCCTTGAAGAAGACCCGGGACGGCATCGGCGAGCGGCGGCGGCGCTCGGAGGAGCTGGCGAGGAGGAAGGCGGAGATGGACGAGCTCTCGCAGAACCAGGACAGCATGAGTTTCCTCCGGGCCTTCGAGATCATGGGCGGAGGAAGCGAATCGGCCTCCGATGGCTCCGAGCACCGGGTCGACCCGAGCTTCGCTGGCGTGAATCGGGTGGTGGCTAATCTGAAGGAGCGCCTGCTGAGCAAATGCGATGAGATCGCGAGGAGCTTGACCGGGGAGGTGGCCGAGCTGAGGAGCTACTGGCCGTCACCCACAGAGGCGTGGAACCGCAACCAGCTCCTGGCCTGCGCCCGCCAGCTCACCTTCGACTCGAAGACGGCGCACAGGCAACTCCACCTGTCTCGGGAGAACCGCAAGGCAGTGAACGTCTGGCCGAGGGAAGTCTTCTACGTCGACCACCCCGAGAGGTTCGACTCCTGCTGGCAAGTGCTGTGCGCAGAACGCTTCGAAAGAGGCTCCCACTATTGGGAGGTGGAGATCAGCGAGGGGAGCCTGTTGGGTGTGACGTACAAATCCATACCGAGGAAAGGAAAGTCCAGCGCTTGCTTCATCGGAAAGAACAGCCTCTCCTGGGGCTTGCAGTCGTTCAGTAGCCATTGGTCAGCCTGGCACAATGGGACCCAAGTGAAAATAAGCTCGTCGAAACATGACAGACTAGGGGTGCACCTGGACTATTCTGCCGGCCAACTCTCATTCTACGGGCTCAGCCAGACCGTGACCCTATTACATCAATTCCAAGCTGTGTTCACTGAGCCACTGTACCCGGCTTTCCGACTCATCAAAGGGGAGGCGTTTTGCTGTGTATCTCCGAAAGACCTGTAAGGTTTTCACGTAGAGGTTTTATAAGGTGATAACGTTAGAGGTTTTATTCTTTATTCAAACGCCGCAAAAGGGGAGAATAAAAGAATCCTCCGGTACTTCGTAGGACTTTGCGTTGCGTTTGTTTTACTCTCTCAATTTCTATCAGTGATTATCCGGGGGTTAATTTTAAGCGGAATCTCTGGCCTGGGCTGTGCTGGTTTTGAAGACACGTGTCAGCTTGGTTCAGCTGGCAGCACTCTTGCCCCTCTCTGAGTCAGAAGATTATGGGTTCGAGCCCCAACTCAGAATGCAATGGCTAGGCTGGCACTGCACTGTGGGAGGTGGCGTCCTTGTGAATTGGCACACACTTCATTTTCCGATTGCGACAAATCAGTGGTTCTTTGATTGAAAGGTGTTTCGGAAGTAGCGTCCGCTTTGGGAACGCTGCTAATGTTAATGTTGTTTGAAAATTGAAATAAAGCTGCATTTCTGTTTGGCTCATGTTAACATCCAGTCAATTCACATTGATAGGAGGCTTCAAAAGGGAATCAGATCGGTACTTATAAAGGAAAACATTTTGCAGGGCACTGGGTTAAGAGTGAGCGGATTGGGATGAGTTGGTAGCTCTTGCGAAGAACAGGCACAGGCATGATGGGCCGAATGGCCTCCTTCTGCGCTGTAAGATTCTATGAAGTTAGTTTGCCTTAGATGTTTTTCATTGAAAGCTATTTTCCCAAGCGATGTGTACATGCGCAATTGGCTGCCGCATTTCGCCCACAAGCTAAACAGTCAATTCGCTTTACGGTGCGTTCTGTGAAGCGCTTTGTGATGCCTCGAAGACCTGATAAGGCGCTATATCAAATGCAAGGATTGTTATTATTTGGTAAAAACGCTTTGAAACTACATGGATAAAGCTTTTGAATAACAGTAAATTTGCTACTTAGGGTTGCAGGAGAAGCATTCAGTTTGGAAACTTCTCAAGATAAAGTGCAAACGCACTGCAAACTACTCTGTCTGACACCCCACGGCAATTCAGATCTGGTTAGAAATTAACTCCTTAGCTGCCTTGCCCCCCGTCGTGTTGGTACAAGTCAGTCTAGAACGAAACAGAAGTGGGTTTAAAGGTGCCAAATACTCATGCTCAAGTGTTTGACTTAACTGGGCCAATGGAGCAGGTGAGGTGGTCTGAGAACCCTGGATTCTGAGGCACCAACCAGTCTTGGTGATCGCCCCTAACTAAACAAATCTGCTTTAAATGCAAATCTGGCCATGCTATTTTACTGCATTAACAGTAATTTAAAGCTTTTAGATTCAGTAACATCTGCACAAAGACAGCAATAATAAATAATGTAAGTGCTAGAGCTGCAAATTGATCTGACACGCAAATATAACATGAAGTAATGGTCCAATTCCACCAGAAATCGTTGCACTTAAGTATTTCCTAACGTGTTTGTTACTGTTTAGTTTGATCTGGAGATTTTCCACGCATCCACGCTTATTCTTCATAATAATGCTGAGTGTATATTGCACATTTATCGGTGAATTGCCACCTAATGTATACGTAAACAAAGGCTCAGTCAGAGCAAACAGGCGAAGGAGCTCTGTTATGTAGAGAGGATTATCTGAGAGAAGCCAGGGCTATCTGGGGCATAAACACACGAGGCACACATCACCCTGGTTGGGGATGGAAGGGAGAAGGGATTCCTCTTCAGCAAGATCAGAGTTTCGGAAATATATTCTTAAATAAAATATATTTTTCCGGAGTTTAGGCGTGAATCAGTCGGTGATTGGAAGTAAGACACACCAACGTTATAGTTCAGCAATGATGCCGTATCGATGTTGCATTCCACATCATAACACAATATTGTGAATAAATTTCGACACGTTAAAAATCCCATCGCCCTATTTGTAAAGGGAAAGGGAGTTTCTCTCTGTCTCTCCCAATGTCCTGCCCGCCAATACCCCAAGTAAAATCACTCGCTCACTTCATGGACTTTTTGTGGGACACTGCTGTGTGCTGGAATACACACTCAACCCACTTCACCGTGGAGCACTTTGAGACGTTTCGACAGCATGATAAGACACTATTATAAAAGGCGTGGATTATTTTTTGATTAATATGACCCCTGCCGCCTCCCAAAAAAAAAAAGATGAACCGCAGAATATCCTGGAAGGCGAAACCTCTCGTCTACCATCAGCACGCTGATCAGAAATGCATCATCTGCAGCACACACAGACACACACACACACATACACAGACAGACATATGGGGATTGTACCTCTGCCACCATCGTGAGCACGAAATCTCAGCTTTGAACGTGACCCTTTCTTTGGTGGGAGGTGGGGATGGGTGGGTGATGGTGGGGGGAGGTTGAGAATTTCCAGTTTCTGCACGAAATACAATTACTTCCTCGGAATCTAATCAACGTAAGCTGAAATCACGGAGGAAACGATTTCTGCAATCAAAATTGATCAGCTGCCAGAAAGATTCGTGTAAAATGACAGAGTTTCGTCGAAATGCTTCAAGCTCCCAGTGGAAGGTAACAGTCACATTCTTATAACTGTGAAGCTCATTAAAAGGCAGTTCAAGTCAGTACACCCCATTACCTTGAATATGACATACATATGGTGAGCTCCTTCAACTGTTGCTGCAGTGTGATTGAGGCATTGTACGTTCAGAAAGCCTTTGCAGCCAAACCATCCATTAATGATTGAAGATGTTTATTCCCCGTTATCGCCTAATGAAAGAATGCGCACGTTAACTCTTGCGTCAAAACAGGGGGAACGCTGAGGGGATGACTCCTCGTCCATTAAGGGCTGTCGTTCATATGGAAATAGGGAGGTTTAAGGTTTCGGGGAAAAACAACAACATTTCAAAATGTAAAAGCGATGCAAATTGCAACGCCAGATGGGAGCGAAGAGCAAATTCAAAATGGCTATCGACTTTAGCACTGAGTCACTCGCTCTGCAAACATCTTCCATTTTGACGGAGTTATCCGAAGTCAGCTAGGGCCGCAGTGAAGGTGATACAGTGAGCCTCGAAGCAGCCAGGATAGTCAGGCAGGCAGCAAATAAAGTACCTGGGGCTCCTGGTTAATTGCAGCGATCTCTGTTAGGTCTTAGCTAGGGATATCAGGGTCAATTTCAGGACAGATGCTACGTTGCACATTTTTCTTTACTCAGAGGGCAATTGATGACTGAAGCACACTGAGATGCCGTCCGGCGTGGAGGGCCCTATGTAAATCCAGGTTGTTGTTGTTGGTGTCGTTGACTTGAGCCTGTTGCCAGGAAAGATGGTGGAAGCGTTGAAAGAGTAGGATACAACAGCTAAATAAATGGGGATTTTTCCACTGTCTGCAGTGAACCTCTTGTCTCTTCCTTAGCTCCCTGCCTCAGGCAAGACCCTCGGCCTTTACTTACCATAAAACGTGGGGCAGTTTCCCAGACGCTACACCTCACTACCCGATCCCAGTTTTCCATTCAGACAAGTTGCCAAGTGCACAGTCAAAGCCTTATGTTTCTTTTCGAACCCCAGCCCTCAGACACATTGGACTACAATTATGCAGTCAGTGGACTTAACAGAGAAGAGCCTTGAGGTGTCTCGACGAGACACGATATCAAATGCAAGGATCATTATTATTACACACCCGTTGCTTTTCTGAAGAAGCTAATTGATAAAAAGCAGCTTCTCCTCTCGCTGGACGCATCCCCTATATCTTCGCAAATCAGCTGGATAAAATATCCTTCTAATCTCTCATCTTTACTCTTGGCTTGTTGGTTTTAAATCTGTGTGTTCTCCTGGGTCATCACAGTTTCTGCCCTGTGGCTCGCTTACATCGCTTACCCATTTATCTGGGCATCCCCTCACCACTTCAGTTTCTTCATTTAAAATAATCTCATTAGTCAGACCAGGCTCTCAATTTATTCCCTCCACACTCATAGTTTTTGTTTCACGTCTTGAAAGCGAACAGTGCTTTGCTCTTGCTGCCTCATCGTCAAGCCTATTTTCCATTCATTTTAAAGCAGGAAGGAAACAAATATAGTTTCGCATTATTTTCTTGTCGCTTCTGGTTAACGGCACATCAGGGGGATTTTTTTTAAAATGCTTGAATGAGTTTTTTTTAATAAACGGTCTTTATTGCAATCATTTAGGGATTATCACCTAGTATCGACTTTGACATGTCTGGAGCTTGTGAGGAAACACTTGCAAATGAAAAGCAGCAACAGAGAAATTAGAGCACAAGAAAATCTGATAGTCTCCAGCAGGAGTTCAGCCATGTGTACATTTTCAACAGTGAGATCAATTTCACCCACAGTGATGCTGCAGAAGGAAGATTTGCAAAGGGAAAGGAAAATGCATTTAGTTTCTCTGTACATATATTTGAGCGCGAAGGGAGGGAGGGAGGGAAGAAAAATGTTGATGAAGCATTTAGAGGCTCTGTAAATTGGGCAAAATGGTGAACGGGCCCAAAAGAGCAAAAGGGGAAGAGAAAATCGTGTTACCTCTTATTCCCTGCTATTCGGCGGCTCATTCCACAAGCAGGCAAATTTCCTTCAAAAATCTTTTGGAAGGCAAATGCAGCAGCCAATTTCCACACAGCAATTTGTCTTCACAAACTGCCAACGAAGGGACCAATTTTATCTGGTCGATGGTTGGCTGGGAAATGGGGAGAAACAACCTTTCCTTTCTCAAGTAGCATCGCGGGATCTTTAATGTCCACCTGAACTGGCACAGGCGGGACCTCAGTTTTAATGTCTCATCTGAAGAACAGAGTAAAAGTTCATTGACCCCCCACCCCCACCACCCACCCCACACCCCCCACCCCAGTGGCAGACTGCCTCCCTGAAGAGGTTCAGGATTGTGATGTAAAATAGGGACTCCTTTGTGGAGGCATTTGGAAAGTTTCTGTGGAGTCCTGCAGCTCAGTGGTTAGAATACTCGTCTTACAAGCGTGAGACCTGTGTTCAAATTCAGGCAGGTCAGGGCAAGACTTTGGGCAAGTTTCCTTACTCCACATGCCTATTAATAAGGCCTCCCCTCCCCCCCCCAAAAAAAAAAATTGGTCATTTCTATCCACGACTGTTTGTGGGGGACGCTGCTGTGCGCCATTGGCTGCCGCGTTTCGTCCACAAATACACAGTCAATTCACTTTACGGTATATTCTGTGAAGCACTTTGAGACGTCTCGAAGATGTGAAAAGCGCAATATCAAATGCAAGGGTTATTAATACTATTATTGCCTATAGCCAGGCCACCTTTGCATTACTGATGCTGGGCATTTAGAAATAATCTCACCACATCCAGCCAGACAAATGCACTTGCTACTATAACCACTTTTTTAATTAGCACAAGCGATTAACAGATTTATCTTTAATTGGTGTTTGTCAACATTTTTTCCCTCCACCCAAGAGATTCATTATTAAGTACTTGTTAAGTACTTGCATCGTGCTTTCCTCTTGGCTGAGTTTGGCTGACCCTTTTTGGTCGACCGATGAAAGCTTGAAGAGTCTGCAAACAGTTTAGTTGCAAAAAAACATTCACAAAAAACCCGCTGAGGTGTCAGCCCACGCAAAGGATTAGCCCACCCAACTCACCATTTTTAATGAAGATTTCTTTACACTAAAATGCCACTTTGCCTGGGTTTAGAATGTACTAATGAGGCCGTTGCTCAACTCTGTTTCCTTATACACTCTTTGTTCCATGTCTCCTGCCCTGCCTACCCCACCATTGTCAGTCAGGATTTCAGCCTTTCTGCCCCCACCTTGTGGAATACAATCCTGGGGCCTCTTTGTCTCCCTCTCTCCCTTGCCTTCTTCAAGGCCAATCATCTCAAGGCTTTCCTCTTTGACCGTGTCTTCAGTCTTGTCAGTGCAGTAGTACTGTATGCTTCAGCATTTTGCTGTAAAGGGTAATGGATGTGCATTTTGTGGTTGAATGTGGCAATTAATGTGCTCACAGTTATGTCCCACAAACAGCTGCGAGGAGGTGAGTGGCTAATTTATATTTGGGGCCATTGTTGTCCAGGGCCTTTTACTCGGTTGGGGAGAGAGCGAGTAGGTTGTCACAAAGCATGTCACCCAATTCAGTGCAAAACATTGTGAATGTGTGTTTTGCAGGTGAAATCTTATTGGCTTGCGTCCTGTTAGCACCCAGCTGGATGGATGTGTGAACAATGGGTGAAATCAGCAACGTTTTACAATGCGTCTCGGGCGATAATACAACGCTGCGATGTTCCAAACGCACTGCGCCACACAGTCCATGTGAACCATCGCTAAAGACACCTGTTCCATAAAGAGCTTGCAGAGTTTGTAAGAATAAATCAGCTCTTACATCTGCTTTGCTGTAAACGGCAACCTTACTGATGAACTGAAATCTCTACCAAACGCCTTTTCACATCAAGAATTCCTGGGTAAACGTGCGATGTGTTATATCTGAAACAGCCCGCACAATGTGCATTCTTTCCTTTTCATCAGGCGCTCTAGGAGCTAGCTCGCTGCAAGCGGGTGCTTTGTTAGAGACACCACAAAAAAGGGACAGAGAGAGAGAGAGCTAAGGAAAGAGTTCTTAGCAGAGATTTTGCATAATCTAGCCCCGCTATGACTTAAATAAATCTCTTTTTTAAATGTCTAATTCTTGCAGGTTCCTTTGTGTTGTAGGTATCCAATTTGGAATTTTATGGGCTGTGAAGTGGATCCTGCCTGCATTTGTATAATTTCTCACAGAAGCACCGTGCCTTGTTTTATGGGAAAATAATGCGCATTTCAGGGCAGCTATCTCACATTTTTTTAATTTGCTTTCTGTATGCAAAATAGACATTAATATGTTATCATGAGGAGGAAAGATGGTTTCATTTTCTATTGTAAACATAGGTTGTGTCTCAGTGCGCTGCTTTACTGCATGGAAATTATACCCAAATGCTCGCATTTGCATTCCACTAACACACACACACAAGTATTTTCCAGGTATGAATAATGGGGGATTGAAGTGAGGTTGATGCTTATACCATTAGCGATGCTGATTTACCATTGTACACATTCTGATATTCCACCTGGTTTCAGTTTGTGAGACTGTTTTATCTTCCCATTTAAGAAGGCACAGGATCATAAGAAATTCTTCAATTGGCTATTAATCCTTCCTAAGAACTGTGGGGGAAAACGGCTCGCGAATATAGGGCTTGAATTTAACGTTCTCTTTTACAATAACATTAATGATAATCCTTGCATTTTGAAATGGCGACTTATCACGTCGTCGAGATGTCTCAAAACCTGTCACAGAATATACTGTAACCGAGCAACCAATTTGCATTGCCGAAGCAATGCCCCACAAACAGCCACAATGTCAATCACCAACGATATGTTCTCCACAAGCCACACGACCACACTGCTGTAAAGGCGATGAGCTCCCAGGGCTCCAATCACATCCTGAGCTGGCAGCGAGAGCACGAGAGGTTCAGGTGATTGGTGTCCTTTGACTCGTTTGGTATAAGCGTTCCGATTATCCGTCCTATTATCTTCCCATTTCAGCAACTAGCTGTCTCCTGAAAACGACCAGTGTCCTGCCCTCGACGGCACTTTCTGCTGCCAATTAACCTCTGCGTGAAGAGATACATCTGTCATCCTTCCGCACCTTACCTTTCACAACTCTGAACTCACGCCTCCCAGTTCCGATCATTGCCCTGAAATCACCGTATGCTGTGCTGACACTCTGCACGGCTCTGCTGTGCTATCATGTCGCTGAGATGTGGAGAGGATTTGAGGCTGGGTGGCTTTACAAGCCACTGTTCAGATTATTTTCGAAACAATCACACTTGGATTATTTGCAGCCCCAAAACGGCTCGTTAAGAAACTCTGTACAAATGAGAAATGGCAGGAGACATCTCACACCCCTGAACCAATGCGCCTTGTAATTCCTCTGTCAATTCTGTTTATGTACTCACACGCTGTCTGTCGTTGTATACTTAGCATTCTTACAGCGTAGGTAGTTGATTGCGACTGTATATATTTCCCCGTATGTGGCTTTATTTCCTCAGGAAATAAGCCACCAACCACTGCCACTCTAAACTAACTTGGTCTATCCTACAATTGTGGGGTCACGGCCTCACGTGTTCTGGGCTTTGAAATCACAGTTTAGGCTGACACTGGGGGAACTCTGCATTGTCAGAGGTGCCATCCTTCAGATGTGATGTTAAACTGAGCTCCCTGCCTGACTGGCCTGTTCCGGTGGATATTAAAGATCTTATGGCACCATTGGAAAGGAGAAGGGAGTTCCTCCTGATGTCCCAGCGAACAATCCATTGCTCATTCTGGCCAACAATACATTGGCAAATCTCATTTGCTTTGTCTGCGTACAAGAAGAAAGAAGCTATGCTTCACTGTGCCTTCAAATCATTTGAATAATTTCTCTGGTATTATAGCGGCACATAATAATCGGACATAATAAATGCCATGCTCATTCAGTTGAAAAGAAATCATCAAGGTTTGGAACTAAATGCAGCCCTATATTTCAGTCATTTCATTTGAGCTGCTGTCTTGATCATTTGTTTCCACAACTTAGTATGCTCAGTATCTCTTGAATATTTGCAGTGTGAATTGCTGTAATAAAGCCATACATGTCATTCTTACAAGCAAATTGACGATGTTTTGGTTCTGATTAATTTGCCTTGTTCCGAAATTTCTGTTTCCTCGTCCGAAATCTGCCAACCTGGGCACATCAATGAGCAATGGAACCTAATGTTCATCAACAGAGAGAGCAGTAAGGAATTGCTATCTAACATGCTACATTGCTGTGACAGGTCAGTAATAAAAGGAGGCTGACCAGCTGGTTAATGTCACTACTTTTTTTTAACACACACTCTAGGTATTATCAACGCTCACTACCACAAAGCCGCACATTAGATAAGAGATGAATTCTCTGATGAGATCCGAGAAAAACAACGTAGCTCTCTCTGTTACACTCTCAGATGCTTGAATCAGAATCATGTTGAAGTATATCCTGGTAGTTCCACATCTAACAGTCACAACTTGCCTTTATATTGAGCTCTTCACATGGGGCAGAGTCTCGTAATGTTTATTTAAGAGAGGCTGCTCAGCTCCGGTCTTAATTAGGTGAACCCTAACACTGTTTTCTGCACAATAGGGTGGACATTGTTGGCTGTGCAATCAGCCACCTTTCTCCCAAACTCTGGAACACTCTTCCTCTATCCCTCCGCCTTCTCCACTTCCTTCTCCCATATTCATGTTGTGTCTGAAGACCTTCCTATTCGACCATGTCTACAGTCACCTCCCTCCCACGCCTTCACCCACAGCTCGCTGCCATGCTCTGCCAGTGCCAAGCGCCCTGGGATGCTATCCTGCATGAGGGGGCGCTATATAAATGCAAGTTTTTATGTTGCTGTTTATTGTTCTATAGAGAGAAATTGCACCTGTGTCTAGAATTACTCTATTTACGCAGCAGTTTATACCGTCCAGGATTTGGCGAGTTCTTAAACACAACCTCAACTTTAAAGCTTTTTTTTTTCTGTAGACAGATTATTTAAGAGAAATAAAGGAGAGAAAAAAAAATGACTTCAAAGTTAAAGACTGAATTCAGTAGTTTAGCCAAAACCTGGTATAATCTGAAATGCTAAATGAGAAGAGTAAACGAAAACTAGGGTGAAATTTCTCCTCCCCCTCGTTATTACGAAGCGCAAAGCCACTGGGCTCGTCAAAACTTCCTTGCTTCGATTACCAAAGCATGTCGAGGTGAAATTGTATTCTGGTGTGCTCGAGTCGTCTAGCAGCGTCTTATTCTCATAGCTTGCCTTTGCCTTTTATAAAGTTAATTGCATTAGAAAGACTGATAGCTTGTAGCAATAAATAGAACATGATTATTAATGTTCAGAAATTTAACTGCCTAGCAGACGTTCATTACTGAAATGTAGCAGACCCTTCTATTTGAATACCATTTTTAATGAAAGTTGGCTTGCCCGTGGAATTGCAATTTTACTATAATGAATCTGAAAGGAAGCTTCACGAGCGAGTGCTAACAACAGCGCACAAAACAGGACTAAAACCTAATGACTAGACAACTGCATTTTCTCAGAATGACCTCAAGGATCCTGAGGTGGCAGCAATCCAGAGAAAATATTGCTTCAGTTCCTTTCTGCATAGCTAAGCCAAGTCTCTGATTACATTCTTTTTTGTTCTGAGAGTGAAATAATCAGAATTTCAAAGGCTGCTGTCTCTCAGAAAGGGGTTCCTTGCAGAGACCAAAGACATTTTCCGAGACATTAGAGGGATTTTCAGTTCACATTTGAAATATAGTTCCACTCCTCGCTTTTTTCAGATCTGAAAAGGGAACCGTATTCCTTTACCACAAGAACGGGAACAGGAAAAGAGCCAAATGAGAGGTTTGATTTGAAACGTTTCATTTGAAAAGCCTTTTTTTACATGAACGTTTCAATACTTTGTTGAAAGTATGTTCAAAACAACGTTGGCAAAGCAGAAACATTACTGGGATAAAATAATCCTTGCATTTGATAGAGAACCTGATCACGTCGTCAAGACATCTCAGAGCGTTTTATGATACTATAAAGTGCTCTTGAAAATCAGATTTTTCAGCTGTTGGCTGCCTTATTCGTCTACAAGAAAAATACGGTCAATTTACAGTGTGTCCTGTGGGATGCTTTGAGACGTCCTCTTCATGTGTGCTGCATCAAATGTAAGGATGTGTGTCTCACCCTAACCCTTTCTCGAGTTAAAAAGGAATTGGGAACCCCTTGCAATGGTGTTACATAAGAACATAAGAATTGCCAGACGAAAGAAAACCAAGGTTCATCGAGTTCTCCTTACACCAACCTGGCATTTGCATGCACAGGTACTGTTTTAAACTGCTTGCTGTGCAGTTTCAGAGCCATCATTGTAACTCGCTAACTAAACAAAAGTGGATGAGCACAGGGATAGGATTCAGCGCATACTGGGAGCAGATTGAAGATTGTGCTTTGATCTGACAAGTATTAGGTTCTCTCCCACCTTAACCAAAGTCAATTTATTTGCAGCAACAATGGTAACGTAAACCTGATTGACTTTCTACAACTTGCTTCAGGTTAATGCACCTCAAAGTGCCGTATCTTTTTTCTTGGTCCACCGATTGACTTTTTAGTTCCATTAATAATGGGTTACACAATTCCGGAGATGACCGCGCAATTTTAACACATCACTTCAAATGCTATCACTTCATTTCCCCTCATCGTCCTTCTCCGCCAGCACTGAAGATCTGTATTTTCTAGGGGAAACATTAGGTGCTGTGTATTCTGACAGCGGATCTTGACTGTGGCCTTTTTATTGGCCTTAATAGATCATTAACATCAATATTTTGGCCACGTAGACAATGCCTTTGCTTTAAAGCAGAAGGTGAATTGGTCGGATTGTAGTTTCTGGGAGGGACTTTTGCAGCGTCCAAACCTTGTGTTAATTAACACTACTGGTGCATAATTAACACACTCAGGGGGTGGGTGGGATCCAGCTCCCACCCGCCCTATTGCCCTCTTCAATAGTCGTGTCGAGACGCACATCATTGGATTTAAGAACATAAGAATTTGCTAGGCCAAAGAAGACCAAAGTCCATCCAGTTCACCTTCCACCATCCTGGCCGTCACGTTTCATGTCTCAAACTGTATAATGGTATATTATTTATTAACAGAAAGCAATCTCATTTATTCTTGAAAGAATCAACACTTCCTGCTTTCACTATCTCCCTCGAGAGCTTGTGCGTATGTTTTCTACTTTTTCACTGAAGTAACGTCGCTGTAGATTTGTTCTGATCCCTGATTTCCGGGATAACGGACTGTGGCATCGCACTGCCAGTTATTGAATGATTGCATTCACTACAAATCAGAGTAACCTAGCAAAGGGTGGGGGAGAATGGAATTAAAAGAGGAGCTGAAGCCATGATCTGATCAACATAGCCAAGTATAATGTTGGCTTGAAGTTTTTTTTAGGGGTAGGTGAGAATTTGGGGCTACTGCCCAAAGAGTGAGGACTTAACGATAGTCTATTAACAATGGGACAAAGATGAGGGGTACTGTGTGTGACCTCTTTTAAGGTACATTTTCACGGGCAGCCCAACTGATTAAAAAAAAGGGCATTTGTTCGAGGATTTTTTTTTATCAATCTACGCACATTACAAGTAAATGCCATTGAGAAATGTCTCAGGGTTTTATTTAGTCTCGCAGGCTCGGGGAAAGCAACATAATTGATTATAATGACTGCATTGAATTTGATGGAATACATTTAATGAGAGGTGCCTATAACTACACAAGTGTAACACATGGATCCAGCACCCAAGCTAGCAGATGCTCAGCTATTAATAGCATGTAAAGTATTCGAGTAGCCTTGCCATTACCAATATGCTCATCGTTCCTCTTGTGATTCACTGAATGACTTACAAACCGTTACATTTTCTAAATCCCCAAAGCTGGACTAACTGTAGCTAAAGGGAAGATGACTGAAAGGTAGGAACATCATGCACTGGCCACATGAGGGACAGAGGAATTTACGAGACCAGAAGGGGGGGGGTGGGGGAAAAACACGCAGTAAATTGGAGGGGGGGGTGGGGGGAATTTGAAAACAAAACGTATGAAGGACTGGGGTGTCCAAATGAAAGATATCTTCCATGAGGCGGTACTTCATGATTTTAACCAGGGGCATTCCTGCCCTAAGTGTCTATTCATACGCTGTCTCTAACCAGCAATTCTATCACATCAAACGCATAAACCCCTTTTGTACATTCAATGAAGATGATGCCAATCGAGTAGAACTGACTTCCTTTTTAATGATGTGTTATTATGATGCGTATGCTTTTCAATTACTGTGCGGAATACATTTCCCGTTGGCTGCTGTAGGCATAATCATTTTTAGCTACCGTGTAACAAATCCTTAAGAAGCAGAAAGGTGTCGTTTATAGACAGGTGTGGGCAATAATCCATCAAATTCTCTCATTATCGTGTTTATCCAATGATTCTCTCTCCCTCTTCTCATTGTGCCAGCCTCAACGGAACGCATCGAAATCTCGAGCATGTTATTTGCTACCGTTTGCATCGCTTGATAAGGTCCAGACAGGGAGTGTTCCTCCGCTGCTTTTGAGATTAGGATGGGTTTTCACTCATTAAAAATCACACCAATTGTCTCGGGGGGTTTATTTTCGTGCCGTAAAAGCTGTGAAGACATAAGTGTAGGTGACACAAAGAACAATCGTCAGACTGATTAAATAAATCGTATCTCAGAGCTCGATTAATCACTGTGAAGTGCAGCCACATACTTGAGTCCGTCAGTTCAGAGTTATCTTCAGTATGCAAAATTAATAACCTGCCAGTGGTGTATTCCGTATGTAATTGCTTCAACACCTTACACAACATTCTCAAACCAGCCTGGCTCGCCTGAGCTCAACCCTTAAATTAAGGTGTAACATCCTTTATTGATTTAATACCTACCCACTCTCCACAAAAAAAAGCTTGCATTTGATACAACACTTGATCACGCCATTGAGTCGTTTGACAGCACTTCACGGAATATATTGTAAAGCGGATTGACTGTATATTTTATCTAGTGCTGTAATGCAGGAAGCCCAGGTCTTATAACCGGGTCGACAACGAAGTGCGACAACGGAAACTCCCTCCTCGTCAGCCTTCCCAGCTCTTTCCTTCACAAGCTGCAGATCATCAAAACTCTGCAGCTCCTAACTCCACTGGCTCCCCCATCCTCCAGAGGATCGAATTCAAGATCATCGTCCTCACTTTTAAGGCCATCCACAGCCTTGCCCCCCCCCCCCACACCTCTCCGACCTGCTGACTCCCTATCAACCTGCCCTCCCACTCCGTTCAGGAGGCTCTGGCCTGCTCCCTGCTCCGATTCGCCCACAAATATAGTCAATTCACTTTACAATATATTCTGTGAAGCGTTTTGGGACGTCGATAGGATGTGAAAAGCGCTATATCGAATGCAAGGATATCTATCTATCTCTCATGTCACCCGCCCGACCCACCCTAACCTTCAAGGCCGGTCTCTAGACTCTCATTTTCGATCTGCCGCCTCCCCCCTCTACCCTGCCCCCCCTCCCATGTTCGGGTCCGGACCCCTGACTGTTGAGCGCCTGACTTGAAAGGCACTCTATAAATGTAATTTTGTTGTTGTTGTTGTTGAAGTTAACAGAGGAGAAACGCCATAATTCTACTTTTCCTGTTGTGCCTCGTTTAGTGATCCTTGCCAACAGTGGTCAATAGATGGCACTGTATTGCAAATCAAACCCCACCCTCACATGTGTTTGTTTTGTAGACATGAAGCTGGCTGCTGTTGTTCTGCTCCTATGATGGGGTTCCTGCTATTTTGAAAGTGAGATACATCCATATTTCCACCGAACTGCTTTTAAGGACGACAGAAAATTGGCTTCAAAATTGAGACTGGAATTCGACAATTTGCCAAATTCTGGACCCTGAATTGTTGAGAAAACAAGAGTGAATCTAGACCAGGGTGGAACTTGTTATTTTCCTTCCCCCTCTCTCTCTCTCTCTCTCCCCCACCACTCCCCCTTACCCCACCTCCACACCCTCCACGAGGTGTGGGAAAAGGGCAGGGAATCGGGCCAAACAACTGTTGATTCTTGCATTTGATACGGTGCCTTATCATGTTGTTGAGACATCTCAAAGTGCTTCACAAAGTGCATAACTCCATGATGCCTGCAACATACTGTGTTTAAAGAAATGACTGCCATCAATATGATATTTGCATTGTAATTACAGCCAAGATAATATTTTGCCATTGTATCATTAAATTAAATCTAACAACACCGACTGGGGGCTTAAATATTTATATCCTTAATGTTTTGGCAAGCTTGAAGCTGCTTCTGCGAGCTTGATTTGCACTGATAGACGATTAAATATTAATGATAAAAAGAAGGCAATTTATACAAACAAGCAAGAGGTATTTTGCTTGAGTGTCTGGGCGTGCTCTTTGAAGAGATTGCTAGGCTCATGAGAGAGGTTTGGGCGTGGAGAAGGGCATAGGTTAGAGTGAGAAACAGAAGCGCAATGGATTAGCAGGAAGATCGTTGCAAGCGACCGAAATAGCAACCGAAACCAATACGAAATTACCATTGCACAGCATAATTCCCATGGCACCTCTGGCCCCTTTGCTCTGCAGTTACTTTGGGGTCCAGTTAATCCATGCGATTTAAAGCTATTTCCCAGTTATGATTTTATTACTGTAATTCCACGAATAAATCGCATGATGGCAGCCATGATCAGTCCATCCACAGTGACATTTCATTTCCTTTAAAACTGGCCACAACCGCATATCAACTGAGTGTTGATATGAGATTTATGTGCTAGATTTGCAAAGGAGGTGACTTCAGTGACATGTAGGGTTTGTGCACATCAAGGCTGCCACTCTCTGCAGTTAATGACTATATCCTCGAGCAGAGATCTGTTCTCCGGCTCACTTTTGGGGGGGATTATCCCTTGCCTACGTTAAAGACGAGCGGCGAACAGCTGCATTTTGATGTTTCCTTCCTTCCTTTCTTCCGTCCTTCCTTCCCGCTGACATTATACATAAGAGAGACACAGACAAAGGCAGGAATGGAACTTGCTTCTTCGCACTTGCTTCTCACCAAAGAACTGAAAAATGTCAGCTCAACACCAGTGTAGATAGACACTGAATTCCATTGCAGTGCAGAATTCCGAAAAATTGTCCAAAAAGTTACATATTACAAGGAAAAATGAAACGACTTTACCACAGCGCAGCTACGCGACAGGCTGATCGAAGCCACCGAGGAACATGTAGTGTACTCAGGATTATTTTTAGATCAGTCAATGCAATGGATGATCACATTTATTAACCTTACCATCCAGCCGCCCTGCGCAGCCTTACAATAATTCTGTATTAAATAAATTTCGTGACCTTTGGTTTGTATCGACTGCTACGTTATCTATAAACTATCTTGGAGACTGTTGACAAACTGCAAATTGCCAATTTCTGGAATGTATGGCTTAAATGCTATCACCGGGTTGGGAAAAAAAGTTAGCAAATTACTATTTAAAATCTCTTTTCGACTTAATCTGACAACCTTTCCGTATTGAGCTGGAAACTTGGCAGCTCTAGTTGGCAGTCGTTTGTGGAATGCTTCGGAATCTTGAACAACGGCTAGGCGGCCGGATAATGTCTCATCCTTTGTATTAATGTCAACGGTTTGAAATGTTAAAGAAGGTGAAATTAAACAGTGCAGGGTTACGGCTAGAGAGGAACACACCCTTTGAAACAATCCCCAATGTCCTGCCCAGCGATCTTCCATATCAAAAAAATGCAAAGATCACTTAATGGCTGTTTGTGGGACATTGCCGGAAACTGCACCGACTTGTAGGACAACGCAGTAGCCAATTTTCACACAAAGAAAGTGCCACACACAGCTAATTCATCTGGCAGCCATGATCAGTCCACCCGCATGTGGACTGTTAGGAAAACTGGGAGAAAGAAACTACCTTCACTTTTCGAACCGTGCAATGGGATCTTAATAGACAGAAGGAGCTTCAGTTTAAAACACAGTAATAAAATTGGTCATTTCAATCCACGACTGTTGGTGGGACTCTGCTGTGCGCAATTGGCTGCCGCGTTTCGCCCGCATAGGTACAGTCAATTCACTTGACAGTATATTTTGTGAGACGTTTAGAAGACGTGAAAAGCTCTATATCAAATTCAAGGATTATTATTAATAATATCTCACCCATAAGACGGCACCCAAGAATGTGAGTTCAAAGTTCCGCAGTGGAACTTGAACCCCTAACCTTCTGACTCGGTTAGAAAGAGCTACCAACTAAACAAGGCTTGAAGTAGACAAGATAGTCCCTTGATTACGAGAGAAGAGGCAGCATTACTCTTGAGTTATGGTCACCCACACCACGTGAATAGGTGCAGAGCAGTTGAAATACAACTTTGCTGTACTGTTATAGAATTTTCACACTACCACTCAGCTTGTGAAACTCCCAGTTCAACACTGGCCAGGGGCGGAACGCTCGGTAACAAACCTTGTTGTGGAATAAGTGGTTTTCTTGCGATAATCCTGTGTCGACGGGATCCAAAGCACAAATAGAATCTTATAATTTTACAGCATAGAAGGGAGTTATTAAGCACAAGATATCAAAGCTCAAACCCTTTTCATGTTTTTGTTCCTTTTTGAAATGTTTGTCTAATTCCCTCTTAAAAGCTATTACGAATTCTGCCCTCAGCCAATGTTTTTGGCCAGGCATTCCACGTGATAATAACCTTCTGTGTAATGAAGAAAATGCTCCCAACCTTTTGTGTTGTTTTCTTTTGACGGTGTTCCTACATTGATGCCTTCTAGTTACTGACTCACCGACAACAACAACAACAAAATTACATTTATAGAGTGTCTTTCACATCGGGAGGACGTCCCAAGGCGCTGTTAGGGGTCGGGACCCGAGCAAGGCAGAGGGGCAGGGGTAGGGGTGAGGGGAGGCAGAGAGGTTGGAGGGCAGATGAAGGCATGGTCGAAAAGGAGGGTCTTGAGACCAACCTTGAAGGAGGCAAAGGAGGAAGTGAGGCGGAGGGACTGTGGGATCGGGTTCCAAAGTGTAGGGGCAGAGAAGCTGAAAGTACGGCCACCAATAGTAGGGCGGGTCAGGCGGGAGACATGGAGCAGGCTGGAGCCTACTGAACGGAAGGAGCAGACAGGTTGATAGGGGGTCAGTAGGTCAGAGAGGTAGGGAGAGTGGGGGGTGGTGGCAAGTCTGTGGAGGGCCTTGAAAGTGGACTTAAGATTGTTCGCTTCAAAGGTGGATGTACATTTCACCAGACGTTACAATTTGCCAGGTCATTGATGTCCAACCTCTTATCAAAGGATATTTCCTGTTTGGAAACATAGCCAAGGCAGAAGCTAATTCCATCAAGTTCTAACGAGTTTGGAAAAGAGACTGGCGAGACATATGTGGATGAAATGTCAAAAGGTCACAAAGGGTTTTTCCTCCACCGCAAAGAAGGTGACTGAAAATAATTATTCAAGTCAAAAGCGCAAGTAAAATCGAATCAAATACCTCGGAGCACATTATGAATCTCTTATTTACTGGCATAATAAATTAACATGGTGTAGATCAATATTTAATTTTGTTTAAAATATCAGCGAAACCTGAAAACCTCAGACCAACACAGAAAGGTCAACACATGGAAGATTAACATTGGTGAATGTCAAAGAGAACACAGTTATATAAGAATTGTGATCTAATATCCTACTGTGTTGAGCAAGTCTTGAGTAATTCATTTAAGAATTCATTGCTCAACATGTCGAATATTGACTTTTCTTTAATATTAATTAGGACATTGATTTAATAAAGTTAATTAGAGTCGAGATGTCCGAGAGAATGGCAAGGAGATTGGTGTGCATTGTTTGATCATTTATCATTGCTGTTGAAACTCAGGGCAGGATAAATGTGCCTGAGTAACAGCAGCAGCAGGAGCAAACGTCTTCACGGTGACCAAAGGCAATGAGTTCTAACTTGGTGATATGTCCACTTTGAACAGTACCTAGTACATTCAACTGTGGCAAGTAGAAGGCAGAAACCAAAGAACAAGCCTTAAGCTGAAACCAATGTCCTAAGTCACCAAGTGGCTTGGATAGTAAGCCTTACGTATGAGTGTAGCCAACTTCAATACAGTCACATTCAGATGTCATTTTTATTACCTCTAATGCATAAGCGGCAAGAATTAATTCTTAATTATTCCAGGTAGTGTAAGTAGATCAACATTCCTCTGGTGAACTTGTCCTGCTGTAAACTCAACACAATTGCATTATACAATATAAGATGCGATGCAGTATTGAAGCAGATATCTGGGTGTGGTACAAAATCACCTCTTCACAATTAAGGTAGGGTAGAAAATCACCTCTTCACAATTAAGAGGAAGTCAGCAGCTTGTCAGCCCTACACAGGAGCAACATACGGATCAGAGGTCTATCTCTCACCACAACCTGCTTCAAGCAAGCTCCAGCACAGACCATCGCAGGTAGATGTAGATATCGAGCAAGTACAAGTAATTCACAATGAATGGAGCTGTGAGAAGTCAGCTGGTAAAGCAAATTAAAAACAAGACTAGAGACCTCTTGCCAGCATCTTTGCAGGAACAGTTATTGTGGATGAAGTCCTGTTGCATTTTAATGGGCTTTCAGGAGTCTTCTGAATTCATGGACTAATCAAACTCTCTGAAGTCAAACTCCCCCTCTTGATGAATCACTGTGACTGTTGTTAGCTTGCATATTAATAGCATTAGTGCATACAATCATTAAACTGGAGCCTGGCTGGTGAATATTAAAAAGCGGAGTGCGTGTGCACAGCGCAGCTGTTTGAGCTGCCATTGAAATATTGGAAGGCGGATTATTTTTACGGTCAAGTTACACTCCGAGGGATCTGATTCTGGGGGAGAAGGGGTGGGAGGTGAGGGGGAGTTGATTGTAAGCAGAATAAAAAAAAAGGAGGGCTTTAGGCATGTTTTGAAGGTGCAGATAGAGGAGGCAAGGCGGAGAGATTGAGGGAGAGAGTTCCAGAGTTTTGGTGGGGGAGATGGGTGGTGGGGGGAGTGGGGGGGGGGGGGGGGGGTAATGGCTAAAGACACTGCCACCGATGGTGAAACGGAGGGCACGAGGGACAAAGAGGAGACCGGAGCTGGCCAGCAATATATCACAGCGACAGATGGGAACTCCACCGTCCATCTCTGGTGCTTCAGACTGGGATTCTCGTCATTCAGCCTGGATGTACTGTAGTCCGCGGGATTCTCTTCCAGCAACTCGGGGTATTCACACTAGTCAATCCATTGCGAACTGCTGCCGTTTCTTTTTTCTGGTCAGTCGGGTGCCTGACCGGCGCAGAAACCCAGCACAGCGCTTAAATAGACTCACAGTTGAAGTTGACACTCTATTTGTGTATTCAAACCACACTGGATGTATGTATGTCTGCCATCTTTGCATAGGCATTCCGAAGAGTATTAGGTGCAAGTTGACAACAGCCGAGGATTAGTGACTCAAGCAGTGTCTTGAGGGTACAGTACTATTGGAATTTAATAGCTAAAACCAACTATCTTATCATTGGTAACTCGACTTCGCTATTTAGAACCTTGTTTACAGAGAGGAATGCATCTTCCTTGGGTAGGTGGATGGAAAGAAACTATGATTTGTTTAGCATTTGTGCAAGATTCATTTACTGTTTATTCATTATAGATTTCCACGGACCTAACCAGAATGTAAGTCATCTTAATCAATTCATTAAATGACCCTTATGTTTGATACTGTGCCTTTGATATTTGATGTCAGGAGGACGTCTCAGACTGCCTCAAACGATATATATCGTAAAGTGTAGTGACTGTGTGCTTGTAGCGGAACGCGGCAGCCAATTTACACACAACAACGTCCCGCAAACAGCCGTGGCCAATTTTATCCACAACACTGGGTGAAAAATAAAGAGTAATAAGAGACAAGCCAATTAAAACTTTAAGATCTTAAATTGGAGTATAACACTGCAATAATAATAATAATAACAATCCTTGCATTTAATTTAATTCAATCCATGACTGTTTGTGGCACACTCCTGTGCGCAATTGGCTGCTGCGTTTCACCCACAAAATAGATGGTCAATTTTATTACAGTATTATTGTTTCAGTTTGGGTTTGGCCGATAAGACCTAATTTGAATCAGTTTGGACATTTGTGTCTTGCAAACTATTGAAGGTGCTTCCATGACTTAATACTTTGGCATTAATGTAATCAGCAGGCAAGGCACGTAGATTTGAAAATGCTGCTTGCTTGATAGAAATGATTGAATAAACGGAACACTTGCTTGCCACAATAGTGTTCTGATTAAGATTAGTATATTGGATTTCACCATAAAATGAGCTGAGCCATTTTGAATTTTAAGTGCCTTTGATCCATACCTGATTTTAGTTTGGTTAAGAACAATTTATAAACGTTCTAAAGCTTATTCCACTGAAATCGATACATGCCTGAAACAGACAAGGCACTCCTCACAAAATAAAATTGCTAAATTTCTGAAATATACTAGACCCAAACTCTGTAATTACAATTTAAATTATAATTGATGGATTTAATCTTGATTGCATTTTCTGAGGATGATCCACTAAAGATTAAGGAACGTTGTGTGCTAGAATTAATTTACCGCACCCTAGTTTGCTGTTTTGTTTTTAATTCAGCTAAATTTTCAAAGCCAATATTGCTACATTAAGCAATATTTTCCTGTTATTTTAAATTGATTGAATAAATCTTCAATTTCTTTCTGCACGCTAAATCCGTCTCAAAGGAATGGATTTTGAAGGCAGCACTTATAGGTTGAGGAGAGATTGTTATTGACAGAATTAAGCAACAAAGTTTATCAGAGGTTTGCCTGACGCTTTCAAACAGTCACTCAGGTTTATATCAATCAATAGCACAGATTTAGCAGCAAATATCCTACCTGATCCTCTCGTTAGATCAAAAGACTTCCTGATGAACTTCCTTCTCTTATCAACCATCCCCACACTTCATCACCCCCTCACTCAGCACCCATCCCCCTGCACTCGAACCCAACTTGGCTCTTACTGCTCCAAATGTTAATAAGCTGTGAATTCAAAACAGTAGCATGAAATTTATAGTCTTTCATGAGGCGTGATTAGCTTATTCAATCCATTATGAAACCAAATTCACTCTGGTAAATTCTAACAAGATCGCAGGACGACAAAATTGGCTTGGAATAAGAAGGCACTTTGGTAAATTTTATGAGGTGGCTCAGTGGCTCAGTGGTTAGAGCACTTGCCTTACGAGCATGAGGCCTGTGTTCGAATCCAGGCAGGTCAGGGAGAAATCTTGGGCAAGTTTCCTTACTCCACACGCCAAAAATAATCTGTCCCCAAATAAAACCTGTAATAAATTGGTCATTTCAATCCACGATTGTTTGTGGGGGACGCTGCTATGCGCAATTGGCTGCCGCGCTTCGCCCACAAATATACAGTCAATTCACTTTGCAGTATATTCTGTGAAGCGCTTTGAGATGTCGATAAGATGTGAAAAGTGCTGTATCAAAATGCAAGGATTATTATTATATCTGAACAGGCAGATTGGGCCCGAATTTAACAACTCATCTGGAGTGTCAATTTAAACCGCAAGTCCAGCCCTGATGTGGATCCTGAACCCATAAGCTTTTGACTCAATACGCAACCTTTTTTGAACCCTCCAAGTTTAATCCCCAGTCAATCATTGGATCGAATAATGTTTTTCAGCAAGTAGCTTCAAAGAGAGAAAACACGATTGCATTATATGGTAAATTGTCTGTTAATCCAGTGGTAAAATATACCGCCTATTTCTAAACCAATTCCATCAGTCATCAATTCGGAGATGAAGGGTAGGTAGTTGGGTAGCTTCTCCCGAGAGGCATGTCTCTTGCAGGTAGTTAAGTTTCATGCCTTGTGGTGTCCTGTAGCTCAGTGGTTAGATCACTTGCCTTAGAAGCGAGTGACCTGGGTTCAATTCCAGACAGGGTGAAACCTCGGGCAAGTTTCCTTATTCCACACACCTAATAAGAATTCCTCAAAAAAATATAATAAATTGGTCATTTCAATCCACGACTGTTGGTGGGACACTGCTGTGCGCAATTGGCTGCCGCATTTCTCCCACAAATATACAGTCAATTCACTTTACATTATATTCAGTGAAGCGCTTTGAGACGTCTAGAAGACGTGGAAAGCGCTATATTAAATGCAAGGATTATTATTACTGTACCATGATGTCTTGGTTGCAAATAGACTGCACAGTAGAGGAACAGTATCGTGGATATTTGAAAACATTTTTGAGAGGGTCTTTGTTCAGTCATTTATGACCCTAATCCCATTACCGTTGCTGGAATAAGAAAATACAATTTTTCTGTGATTTATCGAACCGTTTTCTTTCAGCAAGTGTAATATGCATCCAAAATAGGAGTATGCGATGAAGTCGAGACATTTATTTGCTGAGTGGATAAACCAAGACCCAAGAACAATATGCTCAATTGAGTTTTCCGGATCTCCAAAAATAGGGCATTACTTGAAATGTGAGGGTATAATAGAAAAGATTAGAGAGTAAGAGACGCTCTCATGACACTATTACAGACAATTTTTCTGGTCCCTTTCAATTGTACAAAAATATTTATTTATCTCATGGATCTTTTATACGTGACCACAAAACTGATTTTGTTTTAACTTCACGGCAGCGAATTTGCAACCCGAGTCTATTTGTGTTGTTAATATTCAGCCGTGGCTTTCTGTGCCACCCAGTTAATTCACTCCAATGTTAATAAGCGGCTGTTGGCTGTGGATTGAAAGCGGGAAGCAGTGTGGATTTGCGTGTCTGAATGTCCCGTGGAAGCTCTCGTCATCGGGCTGTGGAGCGATTAGTCTTTGCAATATCATATGGACTCTCTACGTCTCTCTTGAAAGGTACAATGCTCAAGTAGGGCATTCAACACCCCAACCACTTTATGGGTGAAAACATTCCTCCAAAGTCCTCCTTTCAGTCTATCTACAGAAAGAAGTAACTAGCTACAATATTCATGGCAATCTTTGCATTAGATGTAGCACGTTTCACATCCTGAGGACATATCCAAACACTGCATAGGATATATAAAAACGTGTAGTGACTGTGCATTTTAAGTAGTTAGCAAGTAGCCTCTTGTAAGGTTCTAAAATCTCAGGAGTCATTTTGTATTCAAATATGAGCATTCTACTCTAAGGCCCGTGTCAAATTTATAATAACACAGTACACACAAACAGGAGGTTAATAAATGATCGCAAGCAGAACTGCTGACCCGTTATACATTATTTTGATTCGCCTCTGGGTAGCTGATTCACATCACCTCTGCGAATTGTGAGTCCTGATTTATATGCTGCTCAGAACTCCGCAGCATCAAACCACATCTTCATTCTGCTCACCAATCTATTAATTGGAAGCAACTAATAGCTGTGTATTGAGGTGCGTTCGCATTAGAGAACCGGAGATCAAAATAATAATGTTGAAAGTATTTCACAAAGTCTGCTTTATTGTAAATAATAAACAACCCGTTCCTCGGTTCACCGAACGCACTCTATTTCCTGAGCCGATGCTGACAGTAAATCATTGCAGAAATAGGATGTATGCCTCTGCCATACCTTGCTGCCTATAGTGGACAGCTGGACCTTTCTCACGATCAATTATGTTTGCAGAGGAGCAGCCGACAAGAAGTGTGCACCCAGGGCACTCAATGTGGTGACAGATCATTCTCACTCTTCATTGCTGACCTCCTCTGAGAAAAGTATCTGCATCGCTTCTGTACGTTAGCTGGAATGATAAATAATTAGCCTCGCCTTTGATATGGGGCCGTATCGCACCAAACACCTCAAAGTGTACTGACTGTGGATTACGTAGGCAAGCCTGGCTGCCAATTTGCACTCAGAATTGCCTCACAAAATAGCCATGAAGCGAATGACCAATTTTTCTTTAATACATGGAAGACTGCTGGCCGGAACACTGGGAGAAACTCCCTTCTCTATATAAACAGCATCCCAGGATTTTAACATCCACCGCAACCTTGATTTAATGTCTTTCCTGAAGGATGGCACTTTAAGCCGTACAGCACTCCACTCAACACAGTGTTGCTGTGTCAGCCAAGACGCCACAGGCATCGGTATGCCTGTTCGTAGTCCGAATCTTTTAAACAACGTTCAAATAATGCCTGTGTATGAATTGTAGTATAAAAAGATATTAAAATCTTGTTAATAAAAAGAAGAAATAAAGGCCAAAAGCAGCATTGCCAACAAATTGGATTTGGTTGTGAGAATCTTAGGTGTTAAGTTTCTCACGTTGGCTCCTGGTTACAGCAAATAACGTTTTATTAAAGTGTTATTTTTTTTTTAACTCGAGTTTCAAAACTTTCTCAAACAGATGTCACTTAAGGATGTCATTGTGTAGTCAGCCATATCACGCTCCACTCCTGGCGATGGTTTCGAGGCATATTGCTCGATGTCTTTGCCTTCAATAAAATGGATGGAAAACATGTGGTAAGGTATCAATCATTGCGTGTCGGAAAATGTCTGTAGGTAGAGCAAGCATCTGGATTAAAAGCCCACATATACCAGTTAAAGAGATATAAAAGAAATATACACAGGGGGGCCCAGAGACAATAGAGCAGAAATAGAATGTATTTCTGGATGCTGCCTGACCCGCTGAGTTTCCCCAGCAACTTTTGTTTTTGTTTCAGATTCCCAGCATCTGTCGTATTTTGTGTTATGTTTTTGTACTTCAAGCTCGCGGTTACATCAGTGACAAGGAAAGTAGCTCATTGGCTTAACTATAACATTTTCAATTAGTCAACGTCTCTTTCCAATCTTTTGAACAGCATCAACTTTCAGGAGATCCTGTACTGACATGGCTTAGCTTATCTTCGTTTTGCTGAAACGCATCAGAAAGGACGAAAAAAAAGCTGCCGGGCCTCGTGTACCTTGGCTCCTAATCCATATGCTTCAATTCATAAAGGGATTCAACAAAAACTTGCAACAACAACAAAATGACACTTGTATAACTCCTTTCGTGTCAGGAGGATGTCCCAAGGCGCTGGACAGTAACTGTTTCAGACCCAAGCTGGGGATTGGGAAGGTGGAGGGGAAAGGGGGGGGATTTGGGGTGACCGATGGGACCGTCGAAGAGGAGGGTCTTGAGGCGGGACTTGAAGGAAGCCAGGGAAGAGGCGAGGCGGAGGGACCGCAGGATGGAGTTCCAGAGTTTGGAGGCAGTGTTGCTGAAGGCTCGCCTGCTGATGGTGAGACAGGTGGGTCGGGGCACATGAAACATGCGGGAGTTTGTTGAGCGGAGGGGGGGCTGGGGGGGAAGGTTGGTAAGGGAGGGTTAGGTAGTCACAGAGTTTGCAGGGGCGAGGCCACGGAAAGCTTTGAAGGTGAGGGCCAGGATCTTGAATTGAATCCTCTGAGTGATGGGCAGCTCACAAAGCTTGCAGTGATAGATGACATGGGCCGCAGAGTTCTAGATTATCTGCAACCCGTGGAGGGAGGAATTAGGAATTAGTTGGTGTAGTCGAGCCGGGTTGTGATGAAGGCATGAATAAGGGTTTCAGTGGCCTGAGGGGTGAAATACTGACAGAGTCAGGCAATATTGGGGAGGTGAGGAAAGGCAGAACAAATGGAATGAGCTTGTCAATGCATAAATTCGAACCCATACACTATGTAGCCAAGTAAATTCCTTTTCCACAGCAATGCCAGATATACTGAAAGAAGATGAATAGTTTGGAAACATGTCAGCTTCAGAAATTCTCTGGAAGAAAGAAACTCCCTTCTCTTTGTGAAAAGTGCCCGTGGGATTTTTAGCATCCACCTGAATGTCAGTTTAGACTGTGTGTTCAAAGTCCTGACACAGCCTTCTGACTCAGTGGCATGAATGCTACAGACAGAGCCATACTGAATATTTGGTAGAGGGATAGAATTAATTGAAGCATAAAGGCAGAAGCCATGTCTTTTAATCTGCTCAAAGGTGTTCAATTCGTTCTTGAAACCCCACGACATTTATTAATGTGTGACTCACACTTTAGGCAAAAGGTTTACTTTTCCTGATGAGATGAGAGGTAAGAGTTTAAAGCTGGTTGTCAGTTGTCTGATTTGTTTCGTTTCCAATTTAGAATTCCTTCAGCAACCTGGTTTTCCTCACCAAGATTTAATGTCCGCCTGTCAATTATTGAATCAACTGAATCATCAATGTAGATAAAGCCTGGAACTAATAGAGCCATTTTGAATTGAAACATGGGTGGTCATAGTTAAGGAGACAGTACATGAACACAGTAAAGTGCACTGTTAGACAGTAAAGCAAGCAGCACTAAATTGCAGTTTTTCAATTCCAAATAGGAAGAGTCATTCTGAATGTAATCATAGCGAAGGATTAGATGTGACAGGGACCAGCCCCCAAAATCTCAGCGTGGTTCAAATATATTTGGATAGTGTTTTTTTCATTCTGCTCCATGCTCTGAATGCCAGATTAATTAAAGGAGCAATCACTCCTTTGAAGTCTCGCCCCGGCTGTTTGAAGCAGACATCTCCAGGTTTAGCTGTTTTGGCTTTGCTGGCTTCTTCGATTCAGTCTCCAGTCGGTCCTTTACATCTGCTCTCGTCTCGGAAGCTACTCGCAAGCCGGCTTCCCACACCGTGCCGACAGATCGAAAGGCAAAACGAGACGGGAGAGAGAAACCAGCTGAAATGGCAGAGACGCCTCTCTGAGACGCAGTCCCAAAGCTAAGATCACGCCGGCCGCCAGCGCAGCCTTCACACAGACACCGCACGCCAATTGTACAAGAGACAAACATTATTTATACACCAAGACAAATGATCACCTCACCTCCTCCCTCAAGCGGCACCCTCCTCAGGAATCGCATTGTCTTTTATCAATGTCGTGGTATTTGCCTACAAAAGAAAAGCAATGACTGCACTTGACAGTTCAGTAATTATCTGTAAAGCTCTTTGAGATGTTTCGGCAGGGTGTGAAATACACTGGTTATTATTATTGTTATTATTATCATTGCTATCCTAGCTATCACAGAGGCACAAATCATAGAACAACAAACGCGTGAAATTCGTATGTTACTCTCAGCTAAACCTCACAATTAGATTGATAGCTATCAGCTCAGCATTTATCAATCCAGCTGAACTGCCTCTCTCTATTTTATCATACGATCAATCCGAAAGGAGGGCTTGCGTTTATAAGGGGCAGAAATATTACAGACCTGCACAGAAATACACCAGCCTCTCAAAATCCAGAACATTTGCAGCTCAGTCAGTATATGCAAAGCTAGCCGTAAATCAGGCTGGTGTTTGGGACTATGGCATGCAGTAGAATATTTCAGATTAACAGTATCCTCCAGCAACCTCAGTTTCTATCTTACTTAATATGAAATGAAACAGCGTGACCGAGACTGTGTGCGCGCGAGTGTGCGTGTAATTGTTGGGTACTGTATATCTGCTCAGGAAAACATGTCACTTTGAGATGGTTTCCAAAGCAAAATTGATTTCCTTGCAAGTCCCTCCCATCAAACAGAATTCAATTGATCCGATGGCATCTCCTACTGTTACAATTACTTTAATAAACCAGGGAGACCAACGCCTCTGTCAATGTCTCTTCCGTGTAATGAGATGCAGTCTGATTTATTCAATTACTTCTGAATTAAAAACATTTTCTCTTCAGTGTCACCGGGTCAGTCCTGCCTTATACCTGTCTCTATTCTCACCCCTGATTTACTCCCAAATTGAGATGAATTGGCTGCTCATCGTAACATTGTTTATGGGATGTTACTGGCAAAGATTAGCAGCTGCATTTGCCTCTAATAATAAGGACATAAAAACAAGGAGCAGGAGTAGGCCATTCGGCCCCTCGTGCCTGCCCCGCCATTCAATAAGATCATGGCTGATTTTCTATATACTGTAATATAATAATAATCAAATAAAAATAAGAACAATCCTTGCAGTGTAAACAGCACCCTTCAGCTTGGGGGACTTTTCAAAGCACATCGCAGGATTCCTTGTAAGGTGTAGTGACCGAATTTTGTAGGTTTAGCAACATCGCCCTCTGTTCCTAATCATTTTCAACGTTGTAACACTGTTTCATGGCATTTATTTGCCATGAAAACAGCAACAGATTACATTTCTGCGGCGCCTTTCGGCGGAGGATGTGAAAAATCACTGCATCAAGATCAAGGATTATTAGTTATCAATATTGTTATCAATATTTACAAACACAGCCCTTGTTACTGTTGTGACTGCTTCCGGCTGTTATTACTGTAAGCACATATATTCGCCCACATTCTTCAAATTCAGAAAGTGACCACTTAACATTATGAATGCACGCTTTGGGGGAGGGGAGGGGCTGGGTAGGGGGTGGTGGGGGGGAAGATAACAAATAATAAAAACAAATTTCACTTTACATTATTTGATATATTCACTGTTGTACCAGTAGCCCACACACAATAAACTGGAAGCGTTGCACATCGCGCTTTAACCAAATGATGTCAAACTACATTTGTCTCACAGTGACACACTTTGTGAATATTCCACAGTGTGGCACACATGATTCAACCAAAGGGCCACACAAGAAACGCTACAGATGGTCTATTTATTTCATTTTGAAGGTCATAGCTTTAGGAGCATAAGACATTTAATCTTGTTGTTTATGTCTGTCCGACTCAGAGACAGAAATATTCCCTACGTAACGGCTGCAGATCACTTTCTGTGTTGATCTTTTTGAATGTTCCATGTGGATTTCGATTCTCTGAGCATCTTGGAGTAATTCCTCGATCCAGTCTTAATTTTGAAGCCTGTCTTGTATCATTTATGCTGATACATTTTGAAATGCAAAGAAATTAGGATTAAATCTGGACCCAGTTCAAACTTCTCATCCTTTCCCAGCCAAACCAAATACCCGTCATTTATGACAGATTAATAAGGATCTGGATTTTTTTTAACCTTCAGTTAAAATTAATCACAACCTGTATCTTAAGTTTCAAATCAATTTAATCTCACAGTCCAAGACTAGGTGTAATTTCAGGCCACTGAGATGAGGTGCTGTGTGCTATATATATACAGCACTAATATTTCTTTGCTTTATTTTCGTTTGCAGATAATAATAATCCTTGCATTTGATATAGCGCTTTTCACATTTTATTGATGTCTCAAAGCGCTTCACAGAATACACTGTAAAGTGAATTGACCGTATATTTGTGGGCGAAATGTGGCAGCTAATTACGACAGCCGTGTCCCACAAACAGTCGTGGATTGAAATGACCAATTTTTATTATTGTGGTTTTTTGACAGATTATTATTAGGCGTGTGGAGTAAGGAAACTTGCCCAGAGTTTTGCCCTGATCTGCCTGGATTCAAACACAGGTCTCACGCTTGTAAGGCGAGTGCTCTAACCACTGAGCTACAGGAGCTCCACAAATTTGGGGGATGCAAATACACCTTGCCCAACTAGGTGTTCAGGAATAATATTGGATATGACCGATAGAGAAAGTTAAATTCTAAGAAATGTAATTTCCTTTGCTCTGCATTTCCCACCGGTACTTGTGACCTAGCAACAGGGAATGACAGACAATGTTAGGCCCCCAATCATGTTCTGTCCTCCCTGACTGACATCCATCATCTATGTTAGAAATGATGTGCCTGCAAACCACAGGCTGACGCGAGAGGTTGTGTCCGTCTTCAATGGAGAAGTCAAAAGCTTTATGGTTTGCTTCTGCAAATGTAGTTTGACATTATTTGGTTAAAGTTCACTGCGACCCGAGTAATGGCTGCTGTAAATCACTCCCCTTGTTAATGCCAAAATGCGAACTTTGTCAGAACGCAAGCCCTCAGTACACTTTGCCAGCAGCTTTGTAAGACCTCAGTTTAAATATCATACGAGTCACGATAGCAATGTTCACCAAAGCCTAGGGTAGAAGTCAACAGCAATGGATTACACTCTTGCCATTGGAAATTCAACATCTCAAATCCATCGCGAGAATCTAATAGCATTCTCTGCCACAGATGACAGTTCCATTTTCCAAACGTTGCGATTTCTGAATTAGTGCACTGACTTGAAGAATAAATAGATTTCCCTGCAGTTATTATTTTTAAAAAAAGGTTCTCACAGCAACGTGTTGTCTTGTCACGATACACGCGATTCCACTTCTGGGTGAGCGCAATCTGTGTCACTTTCAACTGGTGAGAGCTTGGCGTGTGAAAGTGACATGGAATCTTGATGGAAGGGATATATCATTTTAAGGGACAATTTATGTACTGACATATTACACAGCCGCTATACAAATGACATTTTGTTGTTGTTGTAGTGCTGTATCACATTAGAAGAATAGATTTAGTGTATTTATAGGCGAGCGCGGACAGTAATGTCTCACAAACGGCCACATTCTCAATAAAGACACGCAAAAATACTGTTTGTTTTCATGATGTACAGTATCTTCGGGGCTCTAGTACAATCATCTGTCAGGGTTTTGTTCTTCTAATCCTGCAATTTTAACTTTAAATAGAATTTCCCCGACATTTCAGGGGCTTGTGAGGTTGGAGAACCAAGGGAGATACCTCTGCAGGCTTGTTTGATCTCAGCGGACACAGCAGGGAATAGTCTCCAAGTATGAGATGAAGCCGAGAGCGACAGGTAAGAAAGATCTCAGAACTGACAATAAAAATATATGAATCTAGTATCGGACCAAAGCGCATTCAAATTTACTTCTCTGTTGTTTTCACTTCCATCGGCATGAAATCTCACTAATTCACATGCAAATCAAATTCATCTTCAAGTGGGTTGAAGCTGCAATAAATTGTGAAGCTCACCATTGATAAAGTGCTTTATCAAATCATTGAGATCTCAAAGCAATTCACAGGATGTACCTCACAAAGTGTGGTGACTGTGTGTGGGTGAATCCAATTTGCACACATTGGTGTCCGTCAAGCAGCCATGAAGTGTTTTATAAATGCAAGTTGTGGTTGAAGTCAATGGCCAATTTTTTGTGTGGGAGACTGTTGGCTAGGATGGCGGTAGTATCTCACCAGTATCCTCTATTGCTAAATGTTTATCATCATAGATTAAAATTGTATTGGCAGATTATTTACACAGATTTTAGCAAAACACTGGGATGCATGTCCAGGTTCTGCCCCAAGCCATAGGGTACCCAACAATGTATATCCACTCAGTCCTAGGTTCGTATAACATGGCAAGCTGGTACCGCTGTGTGGAGAAGGGAGGCTGGAGAGATGGGGGTGGTGGCAAGGCTTGGAGGAATTTAAACACTAGAGTGAGGATTTTGAAATCGATCTGCTCTGCGACTGGGAACCAATGGAGTTTGGCAAGGACTGGGGTAATCGGGATGCGGAGTTTAGTGTGGGTGAGAATGCGGCTAGTGGTATTTTAGATGAGTTGAATTTTATTAATAGTGGTGGAGGGGGAGACCAATGAGGAGGGTGTTTGAGTGGTTCAGCTGAAAGGTGACGAAGGCGTGGACAAGAGATTTGACAGCTTATGGAGTGAGATATTGTTGGAGACAAGCAATGTGGTGGAGATGGAGGAATGTGGTCCTGGCCAGGGGGGGTGGGGGAGAGTCGGGGGACAGAAGGAAAACTGGGGGATCAAACCTGACCCCTAAGTTGCCCGCATATTCAGAGAGTTTTAAAGACAGATAGGTAGGTTGAGGAGATCGGAACCGCAGGACAAGAGACATCAACTGGTGTCAAGAAGTATGGCTTCCGTCGTGTTGACGTTTATCTGCAAGACGTTTGCGCTCATCCAGGCCCTGACAAGCTGAGAGATCATCAGAGGATTGTGGGGGGGTCACAGCTGGAGAAGGAGAAATAGAGTTGAGTGTCATCAGCCGGGTTTGGGAAACAGGATTTGGGTGACACTTAAGAGACTAAAAAGCAACATCTTTGTGAGAGCCAAACCCTTATAAGTGTGTTGTGGAGTGTTGTAATGGAGCAACTCATTCAGAAAAGTTCAAGACATAAGAAATGTGATCCTGAATTAACATTTCCATATTGCCAGTTTATCACTATATGCAGCCTTTTCATCAGTGGCAAAGTAGTAATCTAACTGGGTCGGAACATCGTGCTTATCTGAATTGCCTTGTATCCTTGGTGATTTTGATTTAAATGTGCCTGTGAAGAGCTGAACCAGACAGAAGAAGGTACTTAATGTTGCTGAAATCAGTTAGCCTTAGATAACTAGATGTGGTGGTGGTGGGGACAGGGTGGCAGGGGCGGGGGGGAAGAGATCCAGCTGCACGAAAGGTCTATCTCAGATACTCTGCGTAATACAGAAGGGAGATATCACAGCAGCTGAATTCAATGGATAGGATTGTCTTCAACAACAAACTGGCAATATTAGAAAGTACTTGAGTGGAAAGACAATGCACTTCAGGATATCCCAAGAGGTTTGGGATGAATAAGGAAGTTCCTTTGGCTTATTACAGTTCATACTAACAGAAATAAATATCTTACTTACTTCCCACTAATGCATCAAGTTGCTTCTTCAAATGAGTCCAGCTTCTTAAAACAGCGTTACTAACATTCTCAGTGACCCTGTTTACTCATTCCAGATTATCACAGGTCAACCTGTAAATTAGAACCAGGAGTATCTTTTCATGATCCAACATAGGAGGGTAGGGAGAATGGAAATGGGGCTAAAATGAATAACTTTGATTGCCAGAATAACTCTTTGTAGATCCTGAATTGAAAGCTGAAGCAGAGGGTAGCAAAAGAGTGAGCAAAGGAATAAATGGTTAATGATCGGTGTCTGTATGTCTCTGTAAAAAAAATCTGATTCAATTGGTGCAGATTGATTTGTTTGGCCGATATAAAAATAATGCTAACGGTGAAATTGGAGATGCAAGCACCTCCATGATTTGTTTTCAAGTAAAGGAGTACTGAAGGAAAGTGACAAAGACTGAGAACAAATTAGCACATTTCCATCTGAACTTGATAGATAATTAACACTCAAGTTCCAAACAAAAGCTAAATTAAAAAGTGTGCAACGTTAAAGAATGTTTTGAATAATGAAATTAATTTGCATTTAATTTGCTGTTGCTAATAATAATACTTTGTTATAAAGGAAGAACTGAAAGGAATGCCTGCTTTTGGCAAAGGCATCAAGATTTCCATGGCAAATCTCACGGCCAAATCAGCCACTGAAAAAGACCTACTTAAAACTGAACATAACTGTAACGTAACTTATTTTGTTTTGTTTTTGCATTGATTCAGTTCCAAGGAAGCACTTTCATCAAACCCAAACAAGTACCCAGTAAAGCAAGACATTGATAATTGGATAATTATTTACGGGTAATTGGAGTCGAGGTACAGATCAGCCATGAAGATAATAATAATCACGCTTGCATTTTGATGTAGCACTTCATCATATCTTCGAGATGTCTCAAAGCTCTTCACAATATACTCTAAAGTTAAATGACTGTTGAAATTGCGGGGGGGAAACGATCCGATAGAATGGCGGAACAGATTCAAGGGGCTCGAATGTCCCACTCCTATTCCTATGTTCCCATGATGATGGTTGTCTAATCAATAAGATTTGGGGGTGTGGACATGTCTTCAACATGGACGCTAAAACAAGGAGGTTTAGCATTGTCCCAGCCTGTTGCTATTAACAAGAACAACAAAATTATATTAACCATTATTTTACCTGAGAAAACCAAGGTTGCAGATATAGTAATGGAATGTGTTACACAAGGTAGAGTAGTAAAACTGTCCAGTTGTCTTTGCATATGTAAACACAACTTTTGGATGAATTTTGCAGTATCTCTTAAGTAAGAACTCCGAAATTGAACGTTTGTCAATTGAAGGCATACCACTGCAAACTAGAAGGTGAGAAAGTAAATGAATAATTTCACAAGTGCAGTGTTCCATGCCTCGCGGACTTAAGGATTCCTTACTGAAGAAACCTCATTAAGAAACATTCTGAAAATTCACTGCTTTACACTGTATCATTAATCATTAAAGCTGTTGTTTTTACAAGCGCTTGCATCTTGCCCAAGCTTCACTCGCACACACTTGGACAAGAAAAATAATTCCAGCACGTAATGAACCTCTGAGGATTGATCCAGCGGCTTTGTGTGCGGAATGTGAATTTTCCTTCTCATTTCGTGTGTGAATTCCGAGTTGCCAATAAGACCGGGTGTGGGCAACGCTTAAATAGACTTACTGCAGATCTTCACAAGATAGGAAACGACAAAGTGTTCTCTTTGTCTACTTACACAATGTTCCACAGAAGCAGTGATGGTGACAACTAGTCTCACCTTCTGTACCTTCTACGCCATCAGCCTTCTTTTGGCCCCCGAAGATGACTTTGGAGTCTGCCGTTATTAATTGTGAGTCCATTGACAATTGCTTTGTCCTAGGCCGTAGGTCAATGTGTGTGTTTTTCTATTGGAATGAAAGCGCAACAGATAATAGAGAGGCCACAATGCATTTGTAATAATCCTTGTGCAGTATTTGATATTGCTCCTTTCACAATGGGAAAATGTTTCAAAACCGATCTGTAGGAGATGCTGGAGACAAATACGCACCTTGTCCCAGGAGTGATATACCACTGCTTTCTCTAATTCCGGAGATTATTAGTCTGTCGAGACAAGAGCCAAAGCTCGGTGTGGTTAAGTGGTTGTCAGTACCACGTAAATTATTTGTGAGCTTCCTGGAAGAATATATATAGATTAGAAATTGACTGTGTGTAAGGTTGTATGGAAACGCATTAAATCGGCATTTACACAAGAGTGGGGTAATCTAAGCAAAAATCTGAGCTGCCATTTCTGAAGAGGTGGATTAAGGACGAGGAGGTCTGCTTCTCTGTCGCATGTTATTTGACTGAAGGAATCACAAGAGAGATTAGCAAGCTGCCTGTAAATTCCCTTTATGTCTACAAGCTAAACTTTGGGCTGTTCGTGAAATCCAATGGTTGAAATAGTTACATGTTTTGCTGCTCATCTTTGCCAGGTACATTTATATTCAGTGCAACCTTTAATCTATACACACGCTCAAGAATCATTCAGAGGGATAGGATACAATTTCTGTTAAGCACATAACCTTGTATAGTCTTCGCATATTTCCTAACGGCTCTAACCTTAAGTGGAGGTTAGAGTCATTCTTCAAACATCCAATTTTATGAATGAATGAAGCACTATACACCTGAACAATCACTCATTTTGTTAAATGATTGCATTACATTAATAAGTGACTGCTGTATTGTTTTTTCCCGTTGAAGACAGATGATGAAAGCTTTAAAGCACTTGTTTAATTTGAACAGTCGAATGAAGAAAAAGATACATGATGCTTCAATGGGTGCAGTGACTTGTTCGCATTAAACTGTTCGTAATCTTGGCTGACATTCCATAGCAATTGCTGGGGGAAGCGATGCATGGTTGGAAGCGCAGTCTTTCAGATGAAACGTTAAACCGAGGACTCGTCGAAAAGAGAGTTTCTCCTGATGTCCTGGCCCACAATTCCTCCATATACCACTGGTCATCATTCCCTTTCCTTGCTGTTTAGTGTTGCTCTGTTCAAATTGGCTGCCACGTTTACCTTCAAATGTATTCACTACAAAGTATAGTACATCTTGTGAAGAGCTTCAAGACATCCTCTCGACATGAGAGGTTCACAATAATGATAATAATTCTCCACAGAATATATTGTGAAGTGGATTGACTGTGTATTTTGTGGGCGAAAAGCATTTTCTTTGTTTCCCACGATGATATTATCCGCCCGTGAAAGATTTTCACCTCTAAACCCAGGCTCCGCTCTTCAAGCAACATGGCTGGACGCGGAGTAAAGCTTTCACAACCACAGAAACAAGTTAAGAATGAAATATCTTGCAGTTATTCACAGGGAGAAAACAATTGTGGCTTTCTAAAATAATATCTTACGCCTATATTTTCCTTTCGGCAGATTGCTTCAGATGTATAACTTACACAATGCTCTATGCACAAACGATACAGAAGATCACAATAAAAAAGGAATTAAGGAGTTCAAAAGGTTAACGCAGATTGTTTGATGTGACTGCTGCAAGTTATCTTGTACTCTAAATTAAACAAATTATTCAACTTCAAGCTCCAGTGCACATGATTATCATTAGCTGCAGTGTGCACTGCTCAGTGTGACAGTTCCCTTTGGAGGCAAAAAAAATTGTTCATTATTGTACGTCTCATAGGATACTTTTGAGCCTGTTAAAGGGGTTGGCACTGTTGCAATGATTTTGCAACATTGCCCACTTTGCTAAAGTGATTGATGCCCACTGACTCCACTTGTATTTATAGTTTGAAACCGGGCTGGAGTAGATCTTTGATTAATTGCATTTGCCTCCATTCCCCGAGTGTTCAGAGTGTGTGACAGTACAATACATTCCTTTCTGTTATTGTTTATATTCTTTACGCGTGTGTGTAATACCTCTGATTAAAGTGAGGGATAACTGTGCCAAGAAGAGAACATTTTTTTTTGTGTGTGTGTGAACGTTTAGAATATCAAATTCAAGGATTATCATAATCATTATTATTCTATTAGCCTGCCCCAATTCTTGTACAAGCTGGGTCAAATATGATATGCAGTTGGCATATATTTTCCTGGTCGTTTCACTGCCCCCACCCCCTCTCTCCAGCTGCTTAAGATTTGTTGTCTCCCTCCAATTGGAGCAGTCTACTTTCCATTTCCCAAACTATTTATTGTTTCTACCTTTCTCTACTATAGAGGATCAGCCTGCCCCAGTTGCTAGTACTATGGTCTCTCAAGTCAAAAGGCTCTGGGTTCAAGCCCTACATCGCAAGCTTGAACTCACCTAGTCCAGGCTAAAACTCCAATTGAGTGCTGCATTATCGGAGACGACACATTAAACTGAAGTCTTGTCCACCTGTTCAGGGGGACATTAAAGATCGCACGGCTGTTTGTAAAGAGAAGGGAGTTGCTCCTGATGTGATATCGAATGCAAGTTATCTTTAGTATTATTCATTATCGCACTGTAACATTAGCCCTAATTAAAGTCAAACGAATCTTCTACCATAAAACTTATCCAAGCTGCCTCTTCCTATTTAGCCTGTAGGGCACAATATAAATACAAGTTGTTGTACTCTATTCCATTCCCAGGCTTCAACAGCCATTGACGGGAGTGGAATTTCAAAACATTTATCAGGGCTTGATCCCAACAACACTTCCAGAGTTCCAAACACAGTATCCCAATCTACTGTGCCACACCTCTAGTGTGATACATTGCTAAAATATTGCTGTATCCCTTAGGCAACAAGCATGGAGCCACCAATAACAGCACCAATTTTATTCCTATTGATTTCATGCTTTGCAACCAGTCAGTCGCGGAATAAAATATTTGTTACGGAGTCCGCAAAACGGGCAGAGGTTTTCCAGACTGTTCATTTTGGTTTGACTTTGGTTGTGGAAGATCAGACGTGTCTGAGATAACCAACGCATTGCTCCTGAGATGCTTTTTATATGCCTTACCGAGTCTCCTGTGCGTTTCCCCTGGTGCTCGGCAGGGAAAGTGGACCAGGGGTTAACATCACTGAAAAGATTGTTATTCGAGGCATGGGCGTGTTGGGAGATAAGATAAAAATCGGTGAAGAAATAACACACAAGACAAAATTCTGTGTACAACTCATTCTTTGATGTTTATTCCCTCTCTCGGCCAGACTTTCCTTCTTCCTCTCTCACGTTCTGGATTGCCTTTGTTTTTGTGTTGTGGTAGCAAGTCTCGGCCACTGATCTACGTCCTCTGATCTACCCTGCTGTTGCCTTGCGGCTGGTAAGAGGCAGCAATCAATATTGTAAAACAATAGCGGGCAGGGCAGGGCAGGGCAGAACACACACCCAACACAAAACTCGTATGCATCAATCACCAGTTATTTGTTGCCGCTCATATCTGGAGTTTGAATTAAAGAAACATAGGAACAGGAGGTGGCTGTTGAGCCCCTCGAGCCTGTTCCATCATTCTATTAGATCATGGCTGATCTGTACTTGGATCTCCAAATGCCCACTTTTGCCCCATTTCCCTTGATAACCTGACCTCACAAAAATTCTATCCACCTCACTCTTGAAAATTTTAATGGTTGCTGGATCCAGAGCCTTTGAAGGGGTGGGGGGGAGGGGTTTGAGAGGAAGTGTTCCAGATTTCCACTAGACTTTGTGTGACAATCAGTGCTTGAATTAAGTGCAGAATTCTTCACTTTCCTCACGAATCATAGTGTTTCTTTTCATCTCCCCGTTGGTAACCCCACGCATTGTCATGCTAGTCAACCGTAAATTATCCGACGGTAATAAATATATAATCGCCACTTTATTTCACTCGTATTTTTTTTTAAAAAAATTCATTTTTCTCGATGGCTTGCACTTCTGAACGACCGCAGTGAGCAAGTCTTGTGTGATGAGTGGCTTCAGTGATTTTGACATCTGGATGGCACGATGCGTGTTATCCAAATCTCCCGACGTCATTCCAGAAAAACTTTCAGAGCCGTAACTGTCGGATTCGAGCTCTCCCTATAAATTCGAAACCAGAATGTGAAAATAAAGAGGCACAAAAGCTGGATCATCCATCTGCTGAAGACATTCGAGACGTCTTCATCTGCAGTCGTTTTTTTCCTAAGGATGATGTGGGTCGTGGATCGTGTGCCACACTGGGGCTAATTTGCAGGGTTTCTTAAACGGGATTCTTGAACAAGGACAAGGCAAGCTGCTCCGTAAGTCGATCGTACTGGAGTTGGAATTCCATAGGGCATCAAAACTCATGGCACGGTTAACAGAAGACCCCGTTTGTATGACCTGGGTGCTTTACCAATGAATCCCGTTAAGCAACATCGCAATTTAGTGTGATGAACGAGCGATATTGCTGTAAATTCTGATAGCCCTTGAGTGAGCCACTGTAGACTAGAGTATTAACAAAGCTCTTTGCCGTGTGGCAAAGACATGATGATGCGTGGGATAGCTACACATCTAAGCTGAGTCCTTTATCCATTGCTGTAACATCCTGCCCATCAGGATCACTTCAGTCTCTCAGTGATGTGAGCACTTTTACTCAGCCCTCACTGATAATCTCATATTCAGTCAGTACTGTATCATACAGCACTGTGTCTCAGCACACTCGTTTTGGATCACTCCTCATGTTATACACTGTTATGGTCTAGCATGTGATCTGAGAGGGCAAAGACTTTTAACTGCAGAAGGGGATGTTCTGTTGCACTCACTGGGTGCAGTGAATTTTGAATTAGACACCAATAGTGGGAATTTCTACATCAACTGCCTCTTCAGCTTTTAACAAACGGAGCAGAATAAGCTCACAGTGAAGTGATTGTGAAGCGCAGAACAGTGTAAATGCATCACAGTGCAAATTAATCAACGCAAATCCATGTGCCATGCATCCTATGTACATTAACACAAAGTAAAGGAGCAGAATTAAGCCCTGTATATTTAGTAATTTGCGTCAAAACCCACGGGGGCAAAGCCTCAAACATCCAGAGTTAGGGCAGTAACCCAACTACTGTATCAGGATCTCACAAGCTTTCAAAAACCTTGATGAAATTTTAATTATTTATTGGAGATAATGACTATTTAAAGACACGTTTCATCGAAGATTAATTACACATACATTTTATTGCAGTTCAGATGGCATTTTTCATTCCGCATTGCGCAAGCTGGGAAGCTTCCTTTTTTTAAAAAATTGATATTTCTACAGATTTTAACCAAACTGTTCATGGCAACTGAAGCTCACTCTTTTTCACTGTAAATGAGCTCAAAAGGTCACATAGGGCAGCGTGATGAATAATTCTGTTTGGACCACAAATATTCAGCCACCCACCCAATTTTCTACAATATATTCTGTGAAGCGCTTTGAGATGTCTAGATGATGTGGAAACCTCAATATCAAATGCAAAGAGTATTCTTAGCTTTGTTATTTCTCTTTCAAGATGAAATGATACTGTTTACATCCTACCTCAAGGCCTTTGTTTTATGGTACATTATTGAATGTCCAAGATTTGCAAATTGTTGAATTAAATCTTAACATTGACGCCTGTTTCTGGTAATTCTGAAGAGAGACTTATCAGAAACTGGCTACAAAATTAAGGCCATATTTAAGAATTCCGTATGCTCTAAAATGCTATATTAATAGAATCAATTTTGACCCAAATTATGTTTTCAAAACATGTCTGTAAAGTGTTTCTACCAAGTCTCACTTTAAGGACACTTTAAGGGCACACTTTAATGATTTTTTAAAAAAGTACCGTTCTGTCTGTTTCAAGAATGGTTAGAAACCTTCGTCCTCTGCCACACCATCATCTCTTAAGTATAAGCTATTAATTTCTTGTCTGTGTTTCCAACCATCACTGATGCCATTATGCTATCCTTCTGCAATGATGACTTGATGCAGTTGTCATCTTTAATACCTACAGAAATCCATCATGATTTTTGGCCATTTCCCAGGAGTATCCATCATGGTAGCTGCACAACGGTGTCCTCTGAAAGCACGGCTGAATCTCTGTTCATCTCTTATCTAACCAGCAAAGGACTGAAAGCCTGTCCTCCTAAATGCTGCGTGTTGCTTCAAAGCAACACGCAGCATTTCTCTCTCACAAGTTAGGAGGGAGGGTATTTTTCCAACTGCAAACAGGGTAGAAAATGAAAGCAGATATTTCTGATAGTGCCACAAACACTAATTCGCTCAATTGTGCAAACTGAAAAGTGGTGCTGAACTGGGTGTCAAGAAGGAATTTTAAAAAAGCTCCTGTTGTTATGGAGACACGATGTACTGCTGCAGAAATGATGGGTTTGAAATTAATCAAGTATAGATATGGCAATCAAACACTTTGAGAGAGAGCAAGCGTTGTTGATCAGGTGGAATATCTTGCAATATAAACGGTAGCCGGCATGAAAGCAAAAGGGTGTTTAATTGCATCAGTGACCAAACCGATCTTGACAAACTATTAATCCGTCAATGAGAAACTGCTTTACGAAAACCACAATAATATGCTGTTTGGCTTGCAGATAAGGACTGCTACTAACCTGCTGCAACAGCCACCCTGACAGAGGGCTCGTGCAATCTCCAAATTCAGTCTATCCCTTGTCTGTTCTGGGAAGAAATCGGGTGAAAAATTCCATAATCCAGTAAGCTAAGTGATGGCCATTCATGGCCTTGGCTACACACAGCTTCCAGGACAGCAACACAAAACACCACAGATCATTGTTATATGTAACCTTCTCCTTCAAACCATAATCATAATATTCCTGGCATTTGATATAGCACATTTTCAAATTGTTCAAGCGCATCAAAGTGCTTTGAACTCAAAAAAAATTACTTGATATCATCTTTGCAACAAAAGTACTGCACTCATTTTGTGCACAAAATGTAAACGGCCCAAAGTGCAAACAGTAAGACTGGCTCAATTCATCTAGGAAGGAGATTTGTATGGTGAGCCAAGCAATCCTGTCAATTAAGATCAATAAAATTCAGTCATGCACCCTTACCTCTGTGATTTACTTGATCAGAATACAGTACATAGGAAACATAAAAAAGGCATAGGTTAAGAAAACGTAATTTGGCCTGAAACAAACGCCCATTCCTTCCACAGTCCTTACCAAGGCCACCTTTATCATGGACATCACCCACTCAATGATTTCCTGGATGAAAACTCCATACAAAAGCGAAAGGTTGGGTACAAATATGAAGATCTTTGTGCTCACCATTGAGCACTGCAGCACTAGAGGTCACTGTTCCATGGTCTCCACCTATCCCTATATCATCTCCAATGCACTTCTGAAACAGATACTTTTCTGGCAGTTTTTTTTGGAAGGAGTTAATTAACACAACTTGAAGTCCAGCTTGGAAGCAAAAAGGGCCCTTGTTGACCGTCCAATGGCTGCATTTGGCTTTGCCTGGCTGGTTTTCTCTCCCACCTACTTTATGTCCAATATTGACAAATCCTCGTGATCTTGATAGGAATACAAAGTCAAAGCGAATGAAGAGTGGGGCAGAAGTAGAGAAATGATTCAGAGTCTAGCTCTGGAAAGCAATGCTTGGCACAGTATTTATTGCTGCAACATAGTGCTGACACCCATCAATTTCCCACCCGCCTGCAACATGACATTACAGTATTGTACTTTGTAAAAGAAACCTTTTACACTTATACACAACTCATGTGCTGGAAAAAACGCTATCTACTTACAGGTCAAGATACAATATTTGGAAAAATAGAATAATAATAATAATCCTTGTACTGTATTTGATATATGGCTTTTCACGTCTTCTAGGCATCTCAAAGCACTTCATAGAATATACTGTAAAGTGAATTGAAAGTATATTTGTGGGCAAAATGCAGCAGCCAATTGCACACAGCAGTGTCCCACAAACAGTCATGGATTGAAATGACCAATTTTCGTTTTTTTGCAGGGATTATTATCAGGCGTGTGGAGTAAGGAAACTTGCCCAAGGTTTCGCCCTGCCTAGAATTGAACCGAGATCTCTCGCTTGTAAGGCGAACGACAGATTTGAGACAAATCGAGGCAACTGCAGACATATTCCAACACATAAAATAACGGAATGCATTCTGAGTCAGAAGGTGATGGATTCAAGTCACACGTGAGGCAATGAGTCAGGCTGAGTCACTGCTAAATACAAAGGGAAGTGTAAAATATGTTGGTGTGAACAGCCACTGGATGGCAGCAGTGGAACTGCTGCCTTTCCCATGGAACTGAAATAATAATATAATAATAATAATCCTTGCATTTGATATAGCGCTTTCCACATCTTATCAACGTCCGAAAGCGCTTCACAGAATATACTGTAAGGTGAATTGACTGTATATATTTGTGGGCGAATCGCGGCAGCCAATGCGCACAGCAGTGTCCCACACACAGTCGTGGATTGAAATGACCAATTTTATTATTGTGGGTTTTTTGGAGGGATTATTATTAGGTGTGTGGAGTAAGGAAACTTGCCCAAGGTTTCGCCCTGACCTGCCTGGATTCGAACACAGGTCTCCCCAGCTTGCAAGACAAATGCTCTAATCACTGAGCCACAGGAGCTCCACCATATCTATATCATCCATATGTTCCTCCTTCAATATTCTACCGTTGATTGAGGATCTCCCAACCTATTTTGTTTGTAGTGACATTTTCTATTTTCTATTGTTGTTCTGCTGGGTGAGGGAGAGCAAAGAAGACAACAAAACAAAATACAACAACCAAATTACATTTATAGAGCGCCTTTCACGTCGGGGGGAAGTCCCAAGGCGGAGGACATCCCAAGACAGCTGTGTTGGGACAAGAATGTATTTTATTGGACATGATGGGAGGAGGGTCTATTAATGTGACATTTCCGAACGTCGAAATAAGTGTTAACTTTGATATCGTTCTTGAAAAAAACAGCTTCCAAACTAACAATATTAATAATCCTTGCATTTGATATAGTGCTTTTCACGTCTTCTAGACGTCTCAAAGCGCTTCACAGAATATCCAGTAAAGTGAAACAAAAACAGAAATCGCTGGAACACTCAGCAGGTCAGCCAGCATCTATAGAGAAAGGAAAGCGAGTCACCATTTTGGGTGCACAAGCCTTCGTCAGAACTGGGGCATGTTGCGAGGGAGAGGCTTTTAAGATCGCTATTCACCGTAAAGTGAATTGACTGTATATATGTGGGTGAAACGTGGTAGCCAATTGCGCACAGAAGTGCCCTACAAACGGTCGTGGATTGAAATGACCAATATATTATTACTTTTTTTAAGGATTATTGTTACCAGGTACAGTATATGGAGTAAGGAAACTTGCCCAAGGTTTTGCCCTGCCTGGAATTAAACCCAGTCAAACCAGGCTATAGAAAAAGCAAATTTAGACCAGGGTGAAATTTCTCCCCAGCATTGTTTTACGGGCACGAAAAGGTATCCATTCATTGGTTGACACTCTGTTATGAATCACCAGAGCGAGAACTCTATCCTGTACAATTTCCTATAAACTCTTTGAAAATTGAAGGTTTCCATCAGAACACACCAGTCTTCAAGGTGAGTATAAAGCACTCATTTGACATGCTTGCTACAAGGATTAATTTTGTAGCAGCTAAATTATTCATATGAACTTCTCTATGAGCTCAAAAGGGATTGTGCTTCACATTTTGAAAATATATTACGGTTTCAGTGGGTATTTCAAATTGGAAAGAAATCTTTCTCAGGTGCTGATTTGACTTTTGTTTTGCATTTTCAGTTCTTTTAGTGTTTTTTAAATGTTTTTCTGATTTCTCAGTGAAACCAGCCAGAGCTTTGTGCTTGAAGGGGACTAACGACATTCGCTTCTTTTCTAATGTATTGTGTTTTGTAAGCACTTTAAGATATTTGGTTTTACATGAGTGAAATAACAACCATTGCATTTGATTTAGAATCTTTCATGTCAGCCTTGATGTCTCAAAGTGCTTCAGAGCAATTACTTATATGGCAGCCAATTTTTGTATGATGCCCTACAAACAGCCCTTCTCTATTCGAACAGTGACATGGGGTCTTGAACCTCCAGCTAAACAGACAGATGGGACCTTGGTAAAATGTCTGATATGCATGATTTCATCTCTTACAATGCAGCACTCCCCCTAACACTGCACTTGGGAGTGTTAGCCTATCTAAGATGATATAAATTCCAAATGCCAAAATAGGAAGCTGAACTCACAATCATCTGATTCAGAGGTGAGTGTGCTACCAACCCTAAGTGTAATATCTCATCCAAAGGAAGGCGCTTCCAACATCACAGCTCTCCCACCAACACTTCATCGGAGAGTCAGCCCTGGACTGTGCGAGCTTGATGCTGCAGTCTTCTGACTCGGAGATGAAGAGCGTGAGTGACCTTCCTCCGGGTTAGAAGGCAGATTGAATGGGAGGAGGTGGGTCAAGCACCCACTTTGAGACTTTTGGCGGGTGAGCCTTTTTGCCACTCTGTCCCAACCTCTGGAACTCCATCCCTCAGTCCCTCTGCCTCGCTGCCCTCCCTGGCCTCCTTCAAGTCCCGCCTCAAGACCCTCCTCTTCGACGGTCCCATTGGCCACTCCAAATCCCCTCTTTCCCTCCAAATCTCACCGTCCCCAGCTCGCGTCCAACAATGACTGTCCAGCGCCTTGGGACGTCCTCCTGATGTGAAAGGTGCTATTCAAGTGTAATTTTGTCGTTGTTGGTGGTGGGGGGGAGAGCCACCTTGTCGGAGGAGGTGGTCCTTTGGACAGGGTGATGGGTTGTTGAGTAAATGTGTGCGTACGTGCTTGAATGAAGTGGGTGTTGAGAGTGGTTTGAGGCCGTGTGAGCCGGGCTCCGCCATTGCTAAGCGCTCAAAGACAGTACCCTGTGTGGAGGGCGCGATATGAGTGTAAGTTGTCGTGGTTGGATTGGGTGTGAGTGAGTGTTAGTTCGGTTTGGAATGGATATGTGAATGTATGAGGGGGGGGGGGGGGGGGGAGGGGAGGGGGTGATTGTGAGTGTGGGAGGGAGTTGGGCAAGTACGTGAGTGCGAGTCTTCAAGTCTCGCCTCGAGACTCTCGTCTTCGATGGACCCCTCGGTTACCGCTCGATAGTCTGAAGGTGCGTTAGTCCGAAGGTTGCCCTAACCTTTGGTCCAATGAACCTTCGGACTATCGCACCAAATGTTCGGATTAACAAACCTTATTTCATAGTCGGTTTGGACTATGGAGCGGTAACCATGGTAACCACCCCGGGTATCGGAAATTTGTGTGTTCGGACTATCGAGTGCCCCCCCCCCCCCCCCCCGACCCATCGGCAACTCCTTCCTCCCACCGTCCACCTCTCCCCCCCTCTCCCCACCCCCCCCGCCTCCCCCACCCCCGCCATCCTCAGCTCGGGTCTGCACCAATAACTGTCCAGCGCCTTGGGACGTCCTGTGAAAGTTGGCTATCCAGTACAAATATCATTTATTTTGCTGTGGCTGTTGTTGTTGTTGTTGTTGTTGTTGTTGAGGGGTGTGTGATGGAGATGTAAGGTGTGAAGTGAGTGTGAGGTGGTGGTGTGGGGGAGGGGGGGGGGGTGATTGTGAGTGTGGGGTGGCTGAAAGGCGCTATACTGTACAAGTGTAATTTTGTTGTTGTGTTGTGTAATATATGTTGGGGGAGGTGGTGGGGGGGGGGGGCTATTTATTCGGGGGCAGGTTTCCGGCGGAGGGGAAGCCATGATACACCTGGGGCTGCTCGGGGCGCGGGGCGGGAAACCGGTGCTTTCGCTGTTCTGCTGGAGAGCGGCCAGGGCCGAGGCCGGTCTGGGCCTGGGCCTCGGCTCCCGCAGAGGCCTGGCTATGGACGAGTTGCTGCGGCGGACGGTGCCTCAGGCGGTGGCCTACGAGACCAGGGAGAAGCCGGCGCCGGCCGCCGAGGGCCAGGCCCAAGCCGGAGACTTCGTGACCTTCTACTGCGGCCTGGAGTTTAACCAGCGGCCGGCGCTGCTGACGAAACTGTCGGCCGATTACGGCGTGGAGCACGGCCTGGTGTCCGAGCTGGCCCGGCGGGTGGCCGAGTGGCCGGACAGGGAGCCCGGAGCTTTAGTCCAGGCCGAGGACCGGCTCCGACACTCGCTGACTCCTCGCTACAAGGTCCTGGTCGGTCACATCAGCCGCCTGGAGGCCGGCGTCAAGTTCCTGGTGGACCTGAGAGCAGATATCCTGCAGCACTTAGCCAACAGGGCCTCGGCCTCGGACAGCCCTCACCTCAGGGTAAGTGGTTTAAGCCATGACTCCCCTCCACACACAACACACACACACAACACACACTGTAACTGGACTGTGTTGTCTGTAGCTTAGGGCGGTAATCGTAATACTAATAATCCTTGCATTTGTTACAGCGCTTTTCACCTCTACCGGACGTCTCAAAGCGCTTTCGCGGAACAGACCGTAAAGTGAATTGGCTGTGTATATATATTTGTGGGCGAAACGCGGCAGCCGAATGCGCGTTAAGCCGATTGCGTTTCCCCCCCCGCCCCCCCCCCACCCCTCAAAACAGTCGTGGGTCGAAATGATCAGTTTTGTGATTGGTTACATTTGCTGTACGGCCTCCCGTTTTGCGCTGTAAAAAAAATCTGACGATTCTTGCGGATTTGGTCACTCGATCCACGATGCTTCGCGGGGACGCTGCCGAGTTTCGCCTACAAATATACAGTCAGTTCACTTTGCAGTGTATTCCGTGAAGCGCTTTGAGTAGCTCACTGGTTCAGAGCACTCGCCTCACAAGCCAGAGACCCACACGCACACCGGATAATAATTCCCCCAATAATAAATCGGTCACTCTGATCCTCCGCTGGCTGTTTGTGGGGACGCCGCTCGACCAGCATATTGGCCGCCACGTTTCGCCCACGAAATATACAGTCAATTCACTTTGTGTTATATTGTGCGAAGCGCTTTGAGGCGCCTTAGGTGACGTATAGCTCACAAAATATGCATTTTACAGTGTGTCTATGTACCTGTGAAACACTTTGACATGTCTGAACAATGTGAAAAGACTCTTTAATCAAATACAAGGATTATTATTATTATTAACTGGTTACCACAAATATACCCAAACAACAGCAGGTTGCCATTTTTTTAGCGCCCTTCATGTGTCTCGGAACACTTAACAGTGCCAGAGTTTAATGCCAAGTTTTGACACATCCTGATGTGAAAGGTCCTATATCAAATGCAAGGACTATTCTAATTTATGTGTTTATATATACTGTCTTTCACATCAAGAGACTTCAAAATGCTTCACACAGATGACTAGGAGGGCTGGAGTGGTGGGTGGATGGTTTATGTGTGCGTGCCTGTGTTTTGGGACATTCACTGAATTCAAATCTTAAAATGAGGGCCAGATGGAAGTGTTACTAAAATAATCTCATGAATAATAAAATGCGAGTGGGTGAAATTCAACTGAGGTCCCGTGACCCTGTTTAGGTGGATGTCAGAGATCTCAAGATGTGCATGGGGGAAAAAAGAAGGGAGCTTCTTTGGTATCCTACCAAACATCCTTCGATTAAATTGTTCATTCACACATTATATTTGAGGCACTTTGTGCAAAATAGTTGCTCTAAATGTCTGCTAAAGCATTCACTACGCTGATCTGATTTGAGATGGTTTGACTTAATAAAGTGTTATACCAACATGAGTTCTTTCAAAAAAATAAACTGATTGAAGTTGCTGTAATTGTAAAATTATTTGGATGTGCCCACATTGTAACAATGTTGATTGGGTGATTTCCTAAATGCAGAATAAAACATAAATGGGATTGTGTGAACAGTCTGCGCAGTGTGTTAAACGGCAGTAAAGCGATTCAGTGATTGACTCAGTATTGTAAATCATGAATCATGTTTGAGTGATTTTTTTTATCAGTGTGAATCCCAGCTTGGAGATGTCAGTGTTACCAATGTTGGCCAAGTTTCAGGTGCCAGATTTCTGAACCTTGAGTCCTTCAGTCTTTGGGATTGACTTACAACAAACTTGGTGAAAAGCTGCACGTTGTGTCCAGATGGCTTGCTTGCTCCAATCCAAATTCATTGTATTGTTGCACCTGGCATGATTGCCCCGAATTTATGGATAGAAAAGCTGGATACATTTTCACCCAGTTTCATAGAAGTGATCTTGCATCAGGGTGGAAAGATGGGAATTTACTATTTTCTAAAAGCATCTGGTGTCAGGAACATGACCAAAATCATACATTTTTAATTTTGCAATATTATAATTAAAGCAAATGACTTTCTTATCGCCTACAACAACAACAAAATTACATTTGTATAGCGCCTTTCACGGCAGCAGGACGTCCCAAGGCGCTGGACAAGTTACTGCTTCAGACCCGAACTGAGGACGGGGTGGGGGGGAGCACTTTACAATAAATCCTGTGAAGTGCTTTGAGTTGCCCTTGCAATATATTATATTATATGCAATTGTGATTATTACTGTCAGTTATTTTTAGTCATTAAAAATCACCTTGGAGGTTAGTAGTACAATGGTAACGTACACATGGAGTTCTACTATTCCATTGGCGTTAGATTAATGGATAAAATATATTTATATGGTTATTTGTTAAGATCTTTCTCCAAATTGCATGCCCTTCAGTTTGAATGCTTTATTTGACTATGTTGAATGACAGGTTAATGACACAGTACTGTATTACATAGAATGACACAGCATGGAAATAGACCATTTGGCCCAAGCAGGTGTTTATACGCCACATGAGCTTCCTCCCCTCCACATCAATTTAATCAAAAGTCTTCTGACTTTGCGTTTATTTTTGATTTGACTTTCTATGTTTACATATAAATCTTTGATTTAAATCTGGTCACTTAAGTCTTGGTTTGCTTCTCAGGTTTCAGGTTTGCATCCCATATTTTGGTTTGTGTTGCAATCCGTCCTGCACTACAGTACTGTGAGGCATTGACATTAATTAATTGGTGGTAAGGGATTGTTTTTGCTTGAACCATTGTAAAATAGCTGCTTTCTTGTTCTTTTTCGGATCTTGAAGTTGCTTATCAGCTAGTTCATCTTGTTTGCACATGCTTTATGCCTTGGATGCATAAACTTAGACAGGAATGACACATTCCTTAAATTTGAGTAGTTGTGTTGACATTGGTGATGTTTCTGCTTCTCTAGTCTTGCGTAGAGACTTGAAAGTTTAATACCCCTTCTGTTGGTTTGAATCATTACGATGCTTCTCTGTCCTAAACCACTTATTGCTGCATCTTATGCATTTTTCAAGATAGATGAATTCCTAATCTGCTTCTAATTTATCTCCAGCAAACTCTACATCCTGATCCTTTATGTGTTTTTAGCAATGTGACTCAAATTATGTGCTGATAATGAGTCCAGATTTCCGTGTATTTTGATGAATTTGTTCAAACACTGCTGTTGCTGCAGATGTTAAGGTGGAGATACATTGTCTGTATAATCTATATCCTCAATCAAGATGTCACCAGTATGAAACACAATTTTCATAGATATCATTGAGCTTTCTAATATATAGTCATCAGCTACAAAAACTGTAATGTGTCTGATGATAACAAACATCCTTGTTTAACATTCTTTCAATGAATCATTTAGCATCTTTCTTATGCAACTTTTTGAGGTAATTGTGTCAAGGTATTATCATTATTTTAGTCATTTCTTCTTTGGTTTTGGAGGGTTTGCTAGTAGTTTACAGGGCCATCAAACATATTTAGAATGGTTATTTCCCACAGTGACCTTTCTCTCTAAATATTTCGGCTCTTTGACTGTTGGAAACAACTTCTCCTAAATTAAGTATTCTGCCACTGAAAACTTTTATTTTAACTTTTAACTACGCCTCTTACAAAATACAGTCAGGTAACTACTTTAATCGGTGGACATGAGTTGGAATTAAATTGATGCAGAGAAATAGACTGAAAATATTTTGGATTGTAAGCAAACTATCAAGCAGCTTGCCAAAGCTGATTCGTGCTAATTTTTGACAGCTTTGGTTTGATAATTACAGCTCTTGGTTTACTTTGTTCATCTTTTACTTTAGCACTCTCGTGAAATGTAATCATCATGTATATATATTTAATTTATCAGTAGAATTGAGAAACGGCAGGGCAAATAACAAGATGGGGCTTGATGTAATGCACACTCTTCCCATTGAACGTCTTGTCATCTGCTGTTCACATTAATGCAGCCTATAAGGATTAAGGAAATTCAGCCCAGAAGACAAGGCACCAAATGTTGGATCGTCACACAGTTCTTTAGTATTGCCTTAATCTATGCCATAAGGCCCAGGTTAGAAACCAATATTTTTACTGTTGGGACCATTTTTAGTCCCTTATCACCGATCACTGCATAGGTTATCAATAAGCTGGCAGAGAAATCGCTGGCTTTTCAAATGGAAATAACCATTATCCATTGATCACATTGCTCCTGTCATAGACCTGAAAATAATTGAAGAAAACATATCAAACACCTAGCTCTGATCTCATGCAAGAATCCATGAACTGCTGAAGGATCAGATGTCCAATCAGATATCTAACTCCATTCTCCTTCCCTCTTAAGAAAAAAGAGTAAATGTTACCCTTGGACTAAAGTAATTCCTGATCACCTCCACAGCAAGGTTGATTGCTTAATAACCCCTGGACACGTCAACTCAATTTTATAGTGAATCTATTTTACTTTCAGGATATTCATTATTCTCTCTAGTCTTCAAAGTAGCCATTTCAAACTCTTGCGTGCTGTAATTATTGCAAGATAATATTCTGCAGTTCTATTCAAAATCTTGTATCGTTAGATACTAATTGCTTATGGCTCATCCTGTCAAAGCTGTTTGCTAAATTGGGTGGGCTGAAAAGGTTTCTCCACCACACCAAATGACATAATATTTCTTCTGGCATTTCTACCACCTCTGTCGGGGCCAGCAGAAGAACATTGTAGTCATCTCTATAGGTCTTTTCCAAGAATGTAGAAAGCATCTTCCACATGAGACATCAGATATATTATTGCTTCAACATGGGAGCTGGCAGAGCATTTCCAGATGCTTCGTAAGATCCTATATCCGTAAATATTCTTAGGGAAACAAAATCCACTAAATGTACTAAATGTGCTAAATGTATTGGTTTATCTGCAGCTCTTAAGATCAACTGAAATGTGGTGATAAAGCCTTTAGGTTTATATTCGCATAGAACTGTAATATCTGCTTCTAGAAACATTTTTGGTGGTGAAGGTGTCACTATTCTCATTGAGGCTGACAGAATTGTATAATTTTGAATAAACTCCCTCATCCTAAAAAAACAGTTCCAAGATTACATGTAGCTTTTGGTCCTGGTTCTTTCAACTATCTTAATTAGTTTGCTTTCTCATTTGTGCCAGCAATTGTGCGGTTTAACAATAAATTTACTTGGCGAGGTTAGCTTGCTTTACCTCTAATTATTGGTTGACATTCTTAAACTATAGACAAAAAACAGATGATTGACAATATTATATATTTGTTTGATAATTTTAATGGAACAGCCTTTTCAGGCAAGGGCTGTTTTGAATCGCATATCAGAACACTTTAATTAGCTGAAAGCCTGTAGTCTCTAGAATTATTTTTTAAAAATAGTTGTAGACACTACAATCTTCTCAACTGATTGATGTTTTAACTTTTTTTTATAGTTGAGAAATCTAGGTGACGTGCCAATGCCTAAAGTGGCGAACATCACCAAAGTCCAAAAGATCCAGAAGAAAATTAAGACTAGTCAATGAAGTGATTAAGTACTTTATTTTTTTTAAAAAGCCTGCATATTATAGGAGGAAAGAACTTCCATTTTTGTTGTGCTTAGTCATGTGAAAACATCTCAAAGTAATGAGGTAATAATAAGACTTTCCATGTCAAGAGCACATCTCAAAGGGCTTTGCAGAATTTAGGTAGTAAACAGCATTACAGATTTTCATTTCAGCACAGTGAGGAGTACAAAAGTGTAGCGGAGTCAATTTGGAACTTTAAAAAGTTCAGAGAACCAATAACCATAGCAGGATCAATAAAGGGGGTACTATTTGGGGATCCTCGATTTGCTGATGAATTTGGTTTTATTGCTAGCTTACATGGTGGGTCTCGCAGTGAAACCTCTGTGGTCAGTTTGCTCAATGAGACCGTGCCTTCACAGTTCTTGTTGCAAATCTATATTGCTGACAATTGTAAAAAGGCAAAAACAGAGGAAAACATTCAAGCAGCTATCTCATTTTCAAACTTGTTGATTGTGTAAGCCAAGGCTGTGAAAGTTCAGTATCCAGCAAAAAAGCACATTTTATAAGTTAGTGCTTCTCTTGTGGCCATGCTTTGTTCTTGTCTTTCATCATATTGATCAACTGTTTCCTTTATATGAATTTAACAACAATTTGCATTTATATAGTTGCCTCCATGCCAGGCAGTGTCTGAGAGCGCTTCACAATGGCAGAGCCCGAGGTCAAGCCAGAGGGTGGGGGAAGGTGACCTCAAGCACAGTCGAAGAGAAAGATCTTCAGGCGCGACCTGGATATTGGAAAGGAGGTAGTGAGGTGAAGGGTTCGAGCGAGGAAGTTCCAAGGTTTTGGGGGCATAGTAGCTGAAAGCATGGCTACCATTGGTGGAGCGGAGGATTCGGGGGACAAGTAGGAGGCCGGACCCAGTAGAGTGAAGGTAGCAAGTACTGCTATGAGGAGACAGAAGGTTAGAGAGATAGGGCGTGCAGAGGGGTGGAGGGATTTTTAAACACAAGAGTGAGGATCTTGAAGTCAATCCATTCTGACAGGGAGCCAATGCAGTCTGGCAAGGACTAGGGTAATTGGTGTACGAAGTTGGGTATGGGTGAGAATTTGGGTGGCAGAGTTTTGGGCGTGCTGTGTGGATGGTGGAAGAGGGGAGACGGGCGATGAGGCCATTGGAATACTCCAGTCGAGAGGTGACAAAGGGTTTCGGTAGGTTTTGGGGCGAGATATTGATGGAGACGGGAAATGTGGCAGAGATGGAAGAAATCAGTGCTGATAAGGGATAGGATGTGGGGGAGGAAGGATAACTGAGGATCAAACCTGATGGCTAACTTGTGCACAGACTTGGAGGGTTGTAAGGACAGCTCAGATAGGTTAAGGAGGTCGGAACTGTGAGACAGAAGACGTCATAGGGAGCCAGAATGGGGGTGGTGGGCAAAACGGGCAGAAGGCTGAGGCTGCCAGGCCAATGTTATAGGTTTGGAGGTAAGGTAATCTTTTCACACTTGGCGTTGGATGTGTTGATTGAGGGGATGCAAAGAGTGGGTGATGGAAAATAGGATTTTTTAGATATTTTTGGTCTCCAGAATGATGTTGGTGTAGGGGTTTGGAGACTGGATTTGAGTGGGACGATGGATTGAAGGTAGAGGAGAGGTGATTGTGGAGCAGCTTGATGGCTGCTTCAGGATCACTGCGGGTGGAGGGCCAGAGGAATAGGAGGTTAAGAATGAGAGGGCTTTTGTGAGGGTTTTAGAGGGAAGCCTTTTTCATGGGCGGAAAAGTATGGCTGTAGGCTTGATGAAGGAGAGAGGGATGTGAGAGGAGAGGAGATGAGGAAGTGGTCCGAGATGGCCCTGTCCGTGATGCACAAGTCGGAAATGTCAACGTTTAATCTTAAAACCGGACTCTTTGTGAATCAGCTGTCTATCAGCTTCACTTTGCAAATGTTGAACTGCATTCATTCTTGTAGTGGTCTGTAGTAGTGTTTGATTGACATAATTTATAGGATATCTGACAAGCAAGCTGTAATTTCATTTTTCGAGTAGGACTTAATTTACCCGTCAGAAAAATTAACCTTTCTGAAAGAAAATAGCTTTGCACGTAATCTAGAAGACACTTGTCTCTCTGTCGTTACTCTGAGTGGAGTCTGTCACAAACTGTGAAGAATTGCCATAACGCTATTAGCTCTAAACCTAAATACTGTCATTGACCCTCCATAAATGAATGAAGGTAATTTGAGAAATTCTAGCGTAAAATGCTGTGCAGTTTGGGACAATCGCAGTTTGACGGTTCCATGGTTACTCCTTATGGATTGCAGCTGAGGATGCACAATACCACAGTAGAGATATAATAGTTTTTCCTCCCACTATTGTAGTCATACGATTTTGCAAAATTGTGCCCCCTGGAGTGTTACATTCCACTGGAAGCTGTTGTCTTGCAATAATGATTCCTTTGATACAGTCACGTCCTATTGTTTCTGAAGCAGTAATTGCTTCACATAAGTGTATGTGTTGGAGGGGGACAGAGGGGGTGAACAAATTCCACAATTATGCTTTAAAGTAAAATTTACCACATCATTGCATCCATAACCACTGCCTTTTTAATTTCTGACTTCCTCAACTTCTTAAGTCAGTCTTTGTTTTCGTAAAAGGAATATTGAAGATCACATACCCTATTATAACCATGCAGTATGACCAATATTTTCAGCTCTTGACATTCAGCAAGTGAAACAGCGACTTGGATGCTTTTTCTTTCTTCAAGTTGACAATGTGGATACTTTTATCTATAAAAACTAGCACCAGCTCTATGAACAAAGGTTTCTATACAATCTATCACATGTGTTAATCGTTGAGCAGGAAACATTGAATAGGGAGTGGTTGAGGAATGGAAAGGTAAATCAAGCTACATGCTGAAATGAGCTCCATAAATATAAAGTAAATTAAATATAAGCTGGGATATGTATTCATGAAATTTGAGTTTGTGTTTGTTTATATCACCAGCCATTTGGACAGAGTAGACAAATGGGTAAAATAAGGTAGGGATGGTCACATGCTGATCTGTGCAAATAGTGACCGGTGTCATTCACATCAAGGTTACTGGTGTGTTGTCATTAATGGTTTAATAGCATGGAAATTTGCCCATAAACCTTTCTGGGAACTTGTAAATGTGTCTATTTACTTGAAATTGCAAAAAAAAGGCTAACACTTTCCATGAAAGATATATATTGCCTTTACATCCATGAATGATCATTCTTGTACTGTATTTTTATTTGATTGTGTAACCTAAATAATCCAAAGTGAATATTCTTTCTGCTGCTTTGGTGTTAAGTTGTACAAATATTGAACTAACCCATTAATGAAATTATGCAGCCTCTTTTGTAGAATCTCTGGATACTATTCTCCTTGGAGCAATAATAATCCTGAAATTTGATAAAGCACTTTATCACCTTGTTGGTCTGTCTCAACAAACTTCATAAGATTTTACAGTGAAGGGTAGTAACTAAATTTATATGTCCATATTATGATGCTATTCATATCATTTTTACTGCGTTCTTTAATCTGAAAGTAATGTACTGCAGTATTTCACTCGATTTCAATCATTAATTCACTGGCTTTGTGTTGATTTTAAGGAAATGAATGGGATGTTGAAGAGCCTGTTCTCAGAATGGTTTTCTGTAGGATTTTTGAACTTGGAACGCGTCACCTGGCAATCCTCTTGCGACCTTCTGCAGAAAATTAGCCAGTAAGTATTTTTTTTTGCATTGTAATTAAATAAGGGAGTACCTTTTTTTATCAAATACTTATAAAGTCAATTTTAGCTTGGTCTCCATAAATTAAAATCCAGACAGTCAATAATCTGTGTATGCATAAAATCACTTAACATTTTGTGAATATGCACAAATGGATTAATGACCTAATACTAAATAACACTGCAGTTAAAAAGTGTTTGAAGTAAATGAATATCAGTGTTAATTGAAGACACGATATGCTCATGCATCTCAAAAGACAGGATTGAGTGGACCCGACGGTATTTCAACTTGCCTTTTGGTCACAAGTCAAGTGACTGAACCACCTGAAATGTCTGGTTGAGTAGTCTAGTTGTTAATTGGTTTCTGCCTGCTGTAGAAACAAGTGAATACTAAACAAAGAATCTTTTAAATTCATAGTTTGTGGCGAGGAAATGCATATTGACAGTTTCCAAAGCTTCTAGTACTATTTTATAATGCGGCAAAATGATTACTGCTGATAAATACTTAAATGTGAATGCATGAGTACACTGGAGGGCGAGAGGTGAAGGGTGATAATTATAGAGTAGTAGTAAATGTTTGGTGCTTTTGTCTTGGGAGCTTATATTACATGTTTTTTTTATCTTCACAGCAGACCATTAAGGTTTCGGAGCACCCATTGTGAATCGTGACATTTTATTGGATTCAGTTTTTATATTAAATATGTAACCATTTATAGAAGTTAGCTGTTTTTAATATGAAGAACATAAAAAGAATACTCTATAGTATTATGGTTATAGCAGTCGTCCAATACTTATTATGATGATGTGGAAAAGTACAATTAGATGATTAGAAGTCTGAGCAAATAAATGAGAAACCAAATAAAGATTTTGAACTTTTTGGAGGTTAAACTTTTTTTATCCTCGCTTTTCAATATTAAAATATGTGGCACCAATTATACGGATGGACTAAAGATGAGATTTAGTGTAGAGATATAGCTCCTTCAAATTGAATAATACCACAAGATTCGGTCATAATGTGCATAACAACCAAACTCAATTCACTTCTCACACAATGTCACTGTCCCTCACCCAAAACACCCCAAAAGAAAATCCACTTCAGTTGCTAATCATTAGACTCTCTGTGAATACTTAATACCTCCTCAAAAAATCACTAATAAGAATTGCTGCTTAATCAGAAAATTAGCAGCATTTGAGTGAGCATCACATAACAATATACATCAGGAGAATGAATAAAGGAAATAATTTGGTTTTCTGATGTACATAAGTGATCTAACTGGTAATAAATTGCTTTTGCTAGCTTTCTACATTATTAATGAATGAGGATACATTCAATGGTAGTGTGAAGCGTTTGACAAGATTGAAAATAAAATTGAAAGGTCTAGTTTCACAGTACAGTATTGCTGTTCTGTTCAAACAGCTTCATTTGAAATGTTGTGGTTGAATATTAACTCAAATGTGTAGTAAAACTCATTTTTCATACTGAACAACAGCTTGGTTTCAGACCTGATGAATTGTAATACCTTAAATTTTGCTGCTGCAGCTCAACTACCTAAAATGAATGTAATTTAAATGTAACGTTTCATTCTCACAGGTATGAAGCAGTGCATCCTGTTAGGAACTGGACAGATATTAAACGTCGAGTCGGGCCTTACAGAAGATGCTTTGTTTTCACCCATAGTGCAATGCCAGGAGAGCCTTTGGTTGTTCTACATGTGGCACTAACTGATCACATTTCTAGTAGTATACAGGTGAGACCAATTCAACATTTAATGTAGCCTGAAACTTGTTGGAGAGAAGGAGCGAAATCCCCCCAATATAGATGAACTCCAAGAGACTGTTTGCAGAAGAATGATCAAGCAATGGTTGTTGTTTTAGGAGTTCTGAAAATGGTAGGTTTTCAGGCAAATTGGAAAAACAGGCAAATTCTATATTTAATAATAACCAAGTCATCCAAAACCACAGATCAGAGCCTGACCTCAATGAACCTGGAACAATCCTTTCTGAAGCAGCAAATTGGGAGAACATAATAAGCACAGTGTAGGGCAAGTTTAGGAAGACAGATCAGATAGTAAAGCTTTAGAACAGGTTATTAGAAAGGGGGTTGAAGGCACTTATTTAAAATACAGGTTGGTGCAGTAATAGGAAGACCACAGGATTGGTACCTGAAAGACAGAAAATAAATGGGTCGAAGAGCGTTCGTCCGGTGAAATCTCTCTTGCGATCTACTTGATTTATTTAATCTGAAGAGTATTAATTTTAAAGGAAGTTATCAAATTAATGGAATGTGGACCCCAGTCACTACAAATGCCAGGATACAGGAAGTGGGTTTGGCATTAACCTGATTGCCCGGAAGATTGGTCAATTCTTTGGGAGCGAGAGCTGAGGCACTCAGACTCCTTATAAGGCATCTTAGAATTTGATGTCTTTGACCAATGTATTCCAAAGGGGAACCAATGTATGACTTTGGCTTGTATAGGGTGTATTGGTATAGTTCAGCTACAATTGGCTTTTCTCTTGTAGTCCCTCAGCAGTCATGAATGGATCAATAAGATGTTCTTTCATAAATCTAGAATATATTATTTTACCCTTCTGCATAGAATAGGATACAATCATTTGTTTTTATCATCACAGTAGAATAATTCATAACAACAGTGCAATGAATACAAAAACTAATGTAGCTCGAGGGTAGTTGTTAGCAGTTCCTGTGGCAGGAATAAAAAATAGCAATTAATCATATTAGCCTGCAAATATAATGAATCCTTTTAGATTATTATGAAAAGTTTACATTAAACCGTGTAATTAAACTACGATATGACTCTAGATGATTCAGCTAACAATGATGTTCATCATTTTACTATTAAAAAAATCTATGTACAGTAATAATCACAGTAGGTTTTGCTGGCTCAAGCTAGGTTTATCCTGTACGTTTTATGAATTCCACATTATCACAACAACAAACGCTGGTGGATAAAAGCACAATGTTTACTTAGACTTTTAGAAAGCATTTCACAAAGTTCCCAATACAAGGTCCTTAAATAGGCTCATTCCAATGCAAAAGATGTTGGAGCTAGTTTAGAATTGGTTGAAAGAGATGAATTGGGAATAATTTTCAGGCAACTAAACTTGCTTTCACTGAAGAAAAGAAGACTGGATAGACGTGTTTGGAATAATGAAAGATGTAGCTAAGGTTGAATTATTGAAACATAAACTTCTGTGCATTGGACCGGAGAATACAAATTCACAGTTAAACAAGTCTAGATTTAGAGATTAGAATTCACTGTGTCCCCATAGGATCAAAAACGTATATCACACACTTGGTGAGGATAAAAATGAAACCGAAAATAGAAAGGGAACAAAAATGATTGCCTTTTTAAATCTGGTTTGCTTCCAAAGTTTTATTTGATATGTTCATATACCTGACATTAGCCATTAATCTGGATGCATTTTCTGACATTTAATGATAAATGAGTTTGTTGCAATTGAGCTTGATTGGTTTGAAGAGAAACTTAGTTATAAAGTGGCAACTTCGTTCAGTAAGAATTTTTTCCCCAGAATTAAGTGGCTGTGTATTGATCCTTGGCTGATCTAATGTTCTGGCTCTCGTATGTGGGCCTATCATGAAACCTATCCTACCATTGAAATAAAAATAATAATACAAAATTTACGAAAGGCATTTCTAAGTGATGGAAGAAGTCCTACTGCTGTTGTAAATAAATGTCTCAACCTTTCCTTTACTTCCATGAAGTAAGGGAGTTTACTAGATTGGGGGACCTAAATTTTAATTGATGATTCAGCTATTTAAAAAATAATCTACCTTTGCATTAAACAGAGAAATCAATGTGAGGAACAAAAACATGTCAAGAAAACATGACTAATTACATTCTATTGGTAAAATGTAATAAGAAAGGGATCTTCACCCTCACTAGTTTTTGCTCCCCAAAAAGGAGGATGCAGAAGAGAATTATCTGTCTAAATATTATATAAACCACTTCAATCTATACTAAATTAAACTAATGATTGTATTTCAGGACTCCTTTTTTGTTTTGATTTTAGAATTCTGATAACAATTCTAAGTAAGCCAGCCTTAGTGGAGAATGCATGCAAGATGCAGCAGTTTAAAATGCTTTACAAAATCGATTGATCACTTCAAAAATATTGAGTTCCATTCACGTGTGAAAGCTCGGCGCCTACTTGTTGAATACTGCCAAGATGAACTCAAAATTTTTTTGAATAAAAGTACAGAAGCCGGCTAATGGATATCTGGCATTAATTCAGTTGAGAGGTTTTCATAACATCCTAATTTGCTAGAATCAGCAAAAAATGGAAATTGAGTTACAACCTCAAATTGGCTGCCAAGTATTTGTTGTGTTGTAGTTTAAATAATGCATGGTTTGCACTATGTAAGAAGGCAGTAATGCATCAAGGGGATTAGATGAAGACATAAACGGTGAGAGCAAATCTTGAGTGGTTTATAATGTCATCTGAACTCTGAAGATGTGTTACAGCTGCGCTGGGTTTCACACTATTTATTTCCTTCCCAGACCTTGATGGGTCTTAAGCGCTCTGAGACGCTGCCCAGCGTGTGGAGGGCACTATTTAAATACAAGTTATTGTTGTTGACGAATACACAACTTCAATCAGATTGTGTGACTTTAACAAGTGGTGATGATGTACCCATGATCTGATAAGCAATGACATCAAATATTTAATTAACTGAATGCCGACTTTTGTTTTTGATGTATTTATTTAACAATAGGTGTGTGTATTATATATTTGTACGATATAGATTGTATTGATAATCGGGTTGTAAATTATTTCTGAATAAAGTGCCAAGAATATTGCAGTTTTCTGTCATACAGTTTGGATGAACTTTGGTTTTGCTGCACTGACTACACTTCTTTCAGTTCCACTTCCAAACTTTTTTTTTCCTCCTCTCCATTCACTTTGCCTCATTTTAAAAAATTAAATTAATGGTGGCTTTTACTGTTCGGGACAATAACACTATTGTGGGAGTGGAGGTGGTTTGCCAAGGAAGAATAACTAGCTGATTTATGGCATTGTGTGAATTTACTGTAAATGATTTTTGTTTCTGGGAGTTTTGGAAGCAGACTAGTAATATACTATTTAGTATTCACATCTAATCTAGTTATCTTATTGGTTAATGAAGAGACACATTACTCCATTAAGAAAAGTCTGATTTTGCACATTTGTCTTCACTAACTGGGCTCATTTAGAAATGCTTAGTGCCTGTGTCTGATAAGAAATGATGGAATGTATCGGCAACCATTGAAGGCTGCATATGAAATGAGCTGTGAAGAAAATAAGGATTGGGGTTTTCATTGAATTCCAGGCTATTGTCCGAGATGTTCCCTCTGCAGAGATGACGGAGGATGCTAAAAAGATCACCACAGCTATTTTCTACTCCATCAGCTCGACCCAGCAAGGGCTGCGGGGGGTGGAGCTCGGAAATTACCTCATCAAGCGCGTGGTCAAAGAGCTTCAAGTAAGTCTGTGCAAACAAGTGTAAAGTCTGCAAGGACGGACATTAATTACAGGCAGGATCAGCAGCGTGAGTTGACATGAATAATGATAATAGCAACAGCGGCACTCTTGACTAAGGACAGTGCGTGCACTTAATAGCACATCTCATTAAAGTTCTGGAGACTGCGGTAGCATTTCCAAGTCGGAAATCTAACCAGGCTGCTGTGTTTCTCATTTTAATCTATTTAGAGAATGTCGTGACCTGCAGATGTCTTTTTGTTGTTACAACATTTCCATAGAGTTGTCCTAATTCAATTCTCAAACCTACGTTTGAAATTCACAACACATCATTTTGCTTCTTAAAACCCCACAAATGTGATTGTTTGAAGCATTGATGGACATTTATGGCTTGGTTGTCACAGCAGCCCTAACTCTTGAGCTGTTAGTAATGTGCTTGCAGTTATGCACTTTGACATTAGCTGGTATGAAGATTCCCAGTTGATATTATTTGAAATGTAATCAGTTGAAAAATCAGAAAAAAAATGTACCTGTGCGAATTGGCTGTTTTGTTTTACTACAGTGCCATGCTCCTAACTAGATCAGCATTTCCACTAGAGCACACGTGTTTGGTCTGGATTATCTAGAGAAAGCAAGCGGCTCTTCTCACACAACTCAAGTGTTTCTTTTCATAGGTTGGGAAAGGAGTGGGATTGATGATGATGTCTCTGGAGCTTTCTGAAGTGTGGATCATGTAGTCATCCATCTATCTGCCTGTAACAGATTCTTCCAGGGTACAGCTGGAAAAATAACCGGTGATCCATTGCCCTAACTGTCATTTAAAAAAAAAAGAAAATTGGTATTCCTGTCAATACTAATTTTTAGTTGTCATTGTAAGGTCATTTTATGGATAAAATTCCAAACCTTGAAATCTAGCTCACGATCCAATAACAACAACTTGCGCTTAGATAGCAGGATCGATCTTGCATATTTCAATGAGAAACCTGTGCAGTTTGGATGACTTTAGTCCATACTCGTTTGCCTTTGTTTGCCATAGCTCGCTGCCACAGCCAATTATTCAATGGATCTTTTTATTATCAGACAACTCCTACTTGTCCTCAAGGAATACATACATCAGCCTAGAAAGAGTTGGATTTTTTTGTACACTTTTCCTCCATTTCTCTCATTGACCTCACAAGCCTTGGCTCTCAGATTTCTGGGTGTGAATTGTGTGTTGCGATTTTGCTGTCCGTAGGAGATTGCTTCCATCTCAGTGGATTCTCCAAACAAACCCAATGGGCTTCCATCTGATAGCTCGGCTGTTTTGAGAGTGGAAGATTACAAAATAAGGGCGTGCTGCCTAAGGCGGTGGATGCACGAAAGTGGAAACAAATTCAAGAGCTAGTTTTCCGTTTTCCACAGAAAATTCACGCACTGTCTATGATCTGGTGTGTTCTGAAATGTCCTCAGACAATAGTCTTCTTTCGTAAATCTTTTATTGAAGGCTGTTGATGTGATTGATCTAGTGAGAGCTGCTAAAGCCTCGGCAACAGCACACAGAGCACGGCTGGGGTTTGAATTCAGGCCTTGGTTGCGCTCTCTTGAAAATAGAAGTTTTCTAAACCTAAGGTTGCCCTTTAATTGGTTTTGACAGGCTTTATTCAACTTTCAGTGTCCTTCTAACGAGATTTTGATGTGAGAAATACAGCTATGATTTTTTCCTAATGAGATAACATGGGCGAACAGCACAAACTACCTATTTGATCAGCAGGGTAAGGTTCTACTCAGCAGCCCAGAATTCTGAAGACTTATTGAAAAATGCGACCTGTGCTAGGGAGCATTGAAAAATAATCAGTCTTGAATTTCAACTCTTGACATTTGAAGTATGTTGACTGACAATGCTTTCAATTAGCTTTCATACTCTGCCAGCCTTTGAACTAATTCCACCGCTTTGAACAGGATGATTGACATCGCGTAGAACTGGTGGGCCCCAGCACACATCAGCACAGCATTTATTCAGGCACTGTTTTCAGGGTTTTATATATTTAGAAATGTCAGAAGATAAATGGATTTTAGCACATGTGCAACAGCAAAGTGATTGTCTTAAGAATGTCCTGGATTTATATATTTCACCTGTGAAATACCCAGATTGTACGCTGCAGCAAATCCTTTGAAACGTTACAGCCAGGCGCTATATGAAATGCAAGGGCAATTATTAATTATTATAAATATATATGTTTTTAAAAAGCAAAGTGTAGATATTGCCTGATGAGCGGAGTGGTATAGAGGGTAAGAAAAGAGAGACACTTACATCCACAAAGAAAGAGGAAGATTTGCTCACCTACGTGTAGCTCATAGTGATGAGCACCAGATAAGATTGAACAGCTGTGAAGATAGGGCATGCATCAGTCTTTTGCTTGTGGATAGGAAATGTGCAAAGTCCTTCCATGATATATAATAAAGTGGTCTCATCTATCAATTCAGGTGAACTTTAAAAGATCCCCCATTATTATTATTATTAAGCGTGTGGTGCTATTGTGGGGGTGATAACAACAAATGTATTTGTTGTGTATTTCGCAAATCTTTTCATTCCTCTTGTTCTGTTAAGAAATCTACTTGTCTGTGCTTTTAGCTATTGCTTGTCCCCTAGCACTGTTATACTGAATGATGCATTATAATTCTATGTGAGGTGGGCACTAATCCATGTTTAATTACGGCATTTAAGTATTTGTCAGCACCTTGGAATGTCCTCCTGGCGTGAAAGATACTATACAAGTGTAATTGTGTTGTTGTTGTTATGGAGCCTGCAGAAGTGATAAATGAGTGGTTGTTGTATGATCGTGGAATGATCAGTACGGCCCATACTGATGTTTTCTGCTGGGATGCTCCGATGCACGTAGATACTATTTCGAGCTGAAGTCATTGAGAAATGTGGGTCACTTCCCAGTTAAGCAATGACCCGAGATAGATGGTGGCCAACTCAGAGCATTATTTCATCCTTTGTATCTCCACCACCAAATTTGCATCCTAAGGCGAACTTGACACCGAATAAATTTGGAGTGAGAATTGGAGATGAAAGCAGTGTATGTGAAAGCAGAGTAGTGAGCATTTCTGTGCTATGAACTCGCAACCTTCTCACTCGGAGGCCAGAGTACTACTGGCTGAGACAGGACAACAACTTGAAAGACCAAGTGGAGATTTTCGAACTATACTAATAATTAAATCCTTTTATTTTACTGAAGTACGGGTGTTTGGTTTACAGGAATGATAGGATGAAGGGAGCTTGTTTTTCTGTACAGGTACATTGCTATTAAGAGCTACACACTAACAGTAGTTCTGACATTAATCTGCTTTTTTTTATTGTCTGATCTGCAGGGGGAATTTCCAGACGTGAGACAGTTTTCCAGTTTGTCGCCTATTCCAGGATTCACAAAGTGGTTACTCGGAGTCCTCAGCCAGCAGATAAAGGAAGGGGAAATGAACAAAATCTTTACAAACACAGAGTACAAAGAGATCCAGGACACAGTTGGAGAACCTGTGTTGGAAAAGCTTAAACGACTCTTCGTCACCAATGAGTGGACGAGGTCCGACAAGCTGGTGAGGGCTCTCGAGCTGCCTCTCATGAGGATCTGTGGCTGGTACTTGTATGGAGAAAAGCATCGTGGGGCTGCCCTCAACCCTGTGGCCAACTTCCACTTGCAGAATGGGGCCGTGATGTGGCGATTGAACTGGATGGCTGACACTAGCGCTCGCGGAATCTCCTCGTCTTCAGGGATGATGGCAAACTATCGCTATTTTCTGGAGAATACCAAGGACAACAGCACCCAGTACTTGAGGACAAGGCACATAGCGGCCTCTGAGCAGATTTTGAGTCTTGTGTCACAGTTTCAGACAATCAGTAAACTTTAGATTGACTTATATTCCGACACGCGCACACACACACACACAGGCTAGTAATTAAATTGGTATTTATTGCGATTTAATTAAAATTAAATTAAAATAATTGCTCTTCATAATTTTTACCTTCAGATACAAATTTTCTGATTGTTTTGTGTGCCAAATGTATGAATGGATTATTTAATTTTTAAAAATTGTTGTAACCCTCAATGTGCATGGAGGCTAAAATAAAAACAAAGTGCTAATGCGTACAGTTTAATATTTTATAACGCATTGCTAACTTGAAAATGGCCTACAACTGTTGGTCTGCTGTGATAAGATAGAGGCAACTCGAGACATCAAAACCACAGGAGGATTTTGATTGAAGGATGTTGGAACACATCACCCTGATCGCTGGAAACCAAGCTGATGGTTGCGTTTAGATCATCGGTACGCACAGCAGCCCGACCTTGATAGAAGCTTCCGCTATGTGAATTTCACACTCGCAACACAAACCTGCGCATTCCACTGTCCCCTGGGCACATATCAAAACACTGACATCTCAGCACAGTGCTGGTGGAGCAGCAGGAAGATAGAATAACTTGCCCACTTTAGACACACTTCGAAATGATGCCACGGCAACAGTAAATAATGGCATTATTGTAAATTTTGGGGTGGAATTTATTATTTTATAATAATAATAATAATTGTTGCATTTGATGCAGCTCCTTATCATGTCTTCAAGACATCTATTGTTGGGGGCGAAACGTGGCCCCAAAACATGATGAATGTAATCTGTACCAAACTGTTCAAAATGAAAATGAAAGTTACAATGTAGTTTCTAAGCTGTATAAGTGGAGATGAAGAAACAAGGCCAGTGATGTACGTCATTAGGCCACTAATTAACGTCATGGACAATTTATTTCCATCTCCAGTTACCGAAAAACAATTAAACAATCTCAGTCCTGCCCTCAAACACAACGTACAACTTACCTCCACTTGGTTCCTATTTAATCCTGATTGCATTCTCTTTCAGAGAATGGACCCCTAACCTCAATCGTGTATTTTTTCTGATAACAGTATTTCTTAGAATACACCATGTTGAATGCCACAAAGTAGGACTAAAGAGAAAACAATTCATAAACAACAGCAACAACAAAATTATATTTGTACAACGCCTTTCACGTCAGGAGGATGTCCCAAGGCGTTGGGACAGTCAATGTTTCAGACCCGAGCTGGGTTTGGAGTCCGGGAGAGTGGAGGGGGATTTCGGGTGACTATTGGCACCGTTGAATAGGAGGGTCTTGAGGCAGGACTTGGAAGGAGGCCAGGCAGGGGGCGAGGCGGAGGGTTTGCGGGATGGAATTCCAGAGGTTGGGAACAGAGTGGCTGACAGCTCTTCCGCTGATGGTGGGGCGGGTGGATCAGGAGACATGGAACAGGCCGAAGCCCGCAGGGCGGAGAGCGCAGACATAATAATAGTCCATTTTGAAGCCCTGATACGGAAGTAATATTGAGGTGGATCTTCAAAGGGATAATAACAATTTCTGTCCCTGGACTACCTCCCCCATCCCTGTACTTTCCCCTGGTGACTCACCTCTCTTAAGTATCCCAGAAAAGAGCGGCTGAAAATGAACGAGGCACAGATTGCACCCGTTGCTATGGAAATCATAGCTTTTCCAATCACAAAATGCAACTGCCAAAGTACATACAGTATATTTAATGAATATTTGTGATCACTCCATGTATGTGCAGGGTTACAATTGGCAGCAAGTTCACATCTGACGCGCTATTTTGAAAGGATAATAATTTCAACACGCAGCGAAGGAAACATCTGAACACACAGCTACACAAAATGGTACATGTCGAAATTGATGTGTTCTGGCAGTTGTATTGGACGTCTTTTGGTAAAAGAGCATCAATGGCAGCAGCAATCTTGTTGAACGCTTTTCAAAGATACGCGTTACATTTTCGCTGAAGTCTACTTGAATTTTGAAGTTAAATATCGTGCATGGACTTGCCTTGCGAGCTCTCGGATCTCTTGATCAGAGCGATTGCCACACAATTACAATTTATATTGTGCCTTTCACCTCACTACCTAATCTCAAAGCGATGATTTACCCACCGTTTAAAAGTATAGAATCTTAGAAACAAAAGCAGAGCATTCAGTTTATCCCTTCGAGCCTTATCTGACACCAGAGTTTCAACTGGAACTAAGAAATCTGAATTCTCTACCGTTCCTCATTCCCTTTTATATTTGTTCTCTTCATTGGGCAGGTCAGACGGTAGCAAGCGCTCGCATCTCTGCCGTCAAAAAGTTGCCAGTTGGAAACATTGACTCAGAACTTGGGCTAGGAAAAGGTTTGCATTAGTGGGGAAGAGCTGCATTATCAAAAGCACCAGGTTTTTGGATGAGACTTGGATAATACAATCAAAGGACTGTATCTACTGAGTTGGATTGAGTTTCTCCCAGGGTACAGGGCAACAAATCCTCCAGATTAATGTGGCATTCACCTCGTTGGCTGTTTGGCCAAGCCTTTTGCTGGCATAAATGGCTACTGTATTGCTTACAGATGCAGTCAGTGCATTACACCAATTGCCAATGAAGAACTCTTGATATGCTAAGTCACTCAAACAAAATGTCAGTTTCTTTCTCTCATTTGAATTTCCAGAAACTTTTCTGTAAAAACATTTGAGTGAGACGTTTCTCTGCGGATACTGAGCCAAAATAATGCACTGAATTCTTTTTTAAATAAAAAAAATGGAAATTGTATTTGAATATAATTTGCTTTCTCTGCATCTAGTAAAAGATGTCAATAATAATAATGATCCTTGCATTTGACATATAGCGTCTTATCACGAGGTTGAGACAACAACAAAATTATACTTGTATAGCATCTTTCACGTCAGGAGGATATCTCAAAGCGCTTCACAAAGTATATTGTAAATTGACTAACTATTTTATAGGTGAAACGCAGCACAGTAGTGTCTCACAGACAATGGGTCGTAATGAGTTATCGTACCATTGTGATTGGTGTAAGGATTATAGGTGTGGGGGGCAGGGGAAGAAAAATAAGATATTGGCACTTGGGTTTCCACACAGTTAAATCTAAAATGTTAACAGAACATCAGCTGTTTTAGCACAATTTGGTGTTTCTCACATTTGCAGTATCTTGGCAGCAAACTTGCTCGCGAACGAATGTGGAATTAATGAGTATAATCTGGATGCAAAACAACATAAATGTTAACAGGCGATAAAACAAAATGACTGTATGAGTAACGTTTCGGAGACACGAGCTCACTGCAATAACCAAGGGTTTACTCAACAACACTGTTGAAAAAATAATGGCAAATGAGAACCTTGACTGGAAAAATGTGTTCAGATAGATATAGGGGTGACTGTAATCCAATTGCATCTGCTTAAATCACAAGACTGCAGGGAAAAAGCATCACATTTTCACCGTTAAATGGCACGAGATGTACAATTGCATTGGATTACAATGAGAACCCGACCTAACAAGGTTTGGAAGAGGAAACCACCGCGTTAGAATTAAAGCTAGAAGACGTTTGTAGAAGTGTAAGTGGTTTAAATTTAACACCAAATCAGCTTGATAGTGGAAGCTTCCTATCTTTATGTTGGCACTTTTAAAGCTTAAACTTGATATTTCTAGATTATCTGCACCACTTAGTATGCGGGAATTTCCTTAAGTGGACAAAGCTCAGTCAGCTTTGGATACTCTCTCCTGGTGACGGATTTCCACGTGTGTCGATTGAGCAGCAGAGGTAAAGAACTGTTTAAAAAATATGTATATGAATAATAATAACCATTTAATAAGCATATCAAAGGATTACTATTATTTGCAGAGAAGACAAGCAGCCTTGCCCCAGCCTAGAATGATAAAAAAAAAACGGGCATTTTGAAACACTTAAAAACTATTAGCGAGATGTGATCTTCAAAGTCTGTTTCTGAGCAAGTTTTGAATTCAGGAGCCTGGTGATGGGGAATATCTTCGGGTAGCAGTCAGCAGCACTGTGGCATTTTGTAACCTGATGTGCGGACCGATTCTAATCTTTTAATGGCTTCAGCTCCCCGTTTTGTGTGGGCCATTTTCGTCCGGCTACAGCTTTCTTGTCACGACGCATTGGAAAGGTTTCCTTGATTTCTATATAGCGAGCGGAGCGTAAATTAAGGACGGTAATTAATATTTAAAAGGCGAATCATCCTATCTTTACTAATAATCCGAAAGAGGGATTTTTGTGGTACTTTATGGAGGCTGGTGTTTTGCACGTGGGTCGAAAAAATATTGTCGGAGGATTCCATATTACTTCTTCCTAGCTGGTAGTGGAATTTGCAACATGTTGAGTGTGAGAAGCCAAACGTATATAGGTATATATTAAGGACATTATCAGTGACATCAATCCAAGTGAATGACACAACTAGGTTTAGTGCTGTTTAGAAGGTTCCTATTTTCTTTGTGGACAAAGGTTTTGCCAAACATGCAGAGAAAAATGAACAAGGCCACCACCGCCGCCCCCCCACCCCATCCCTCCCCACATTGGGTGTATTTAAATCAAGGCTCTTTCATTCTCCATTGTTGCAAAATCCAACGATAACCTTGTCAGGTGCATTACAACAACAACAGCAACAAAATTACATTGGTAAAGAGCCTTTCACGTCGGGAAGACATCAATTAATCCAAGCATTATTAGATTGATGCATCCCAACTGTTTCTTGTGATCTCACACAGTTCATGCTGATTATCTTATTAAGGAATCTTAGTGGAATTAAGACCAAAATGGATAACAGAGTTGAAAGTACCATCAAATACATGAGTATCCTGCCTACAAGCTGTGGCTTGACATCACTGCCTTCTGATACGGAGGCGAGCGTGCTACCAAATGAGCCAGGTTGACACAAAAATTGTGTTCTAGTTTGGTTTGTTTCCCTCCCTGCTGCCTCATTTTAGTTTAATAACTGATTTGAGCACAAATTGGCTTAGGACCAGTATCAGGAATTGGCTACTCTGAACTCATAAGACATTAAAGTGAGAGTTTGAGCAGACTGGCTTGATCTGCCTGGAATTGAATGAAGTCAATGAGGTTTGTCAAAAAACAAAATTCAATACAAACAACTGACTGTTGATTTGTATATTACTGGGTTCAGCGGCACATAGCTGGTGACAACTGTAACAAGGACAGATGAGTAGAGATTTGACCCTGATAGCTGGGAGAACAGAGCAGAAAGTCTGGGAGAAATTATACCGAGGTACTAAACAGGCTTTTCAACATTGACCTACTCTGGACCTCTGTTGACTGTTTCACTCGAATGAATGAAACCATTGGGGAAACCGTTGGAAACTGTTTTCGATCGCCTCATAATAAATGTGCTCTAAAAACCTACAAGGATGTTTTGGTGTTGCCATTCCAACAAGCTGCTGGTATTGCAAGTCTCTGAATTCAGACAATCTCGGGAGTTTGCCAGCTTCCTCCACTTGCTGCTAATTAGGGTAAATTACTATTACGATTATTATCATTATTATCATCATCATCATCATTTCTATTATTGTTTAAAGCAACCACGGAGAAAGAATTTAAGAATTTTTCACAAATTTTCTGCGAATTGTGTCGACTTTGAAAACAAGCTGGACTGACATACTGAGACAAATTGGAGTCTCAAGCCCCACCTATTGTCTCACGGATGTTGGTTCGTCTCTGAACTAAAATAATAATCATCCTTGCATTTGATATAGCGCTTTCCACGTCTCTTTGCACACGTCTCACAGGGCTTCACAGAATATACTGTAAAGTGAACTGACTGTGTATTTGTGGGCGAAACGCGGCAGGGCAATTGCGCACAGCAGCGTCCCACAAACAGTCGTGGTTTGAAATGACCAATTTATTATTGTTGAAAGGGGTTGATCCTCAATCCCCTTGTTGACAACAGCCCAAACCTTTGCTCCATGTTCAATGGAGAATAAATTCCTCTTGCTTGCACATTACTTTGTCAACATGTTAGTGGCCTAGCCTTAGTCTGCATCCAGAGAACATTACTTTGGTTTAGAGCACTCAGTCATGGCTTTCAGGGAGCTTTTGTGGCTGATGATTCAACAACGCTGAGTTCTAATACCGAATTGAAACACCATTAATTGTATGTTGTGGATGAGACAAATTGAGTGCTGCTCAGTGGAGTAACTTTGGCAAATTGTGTCTGCAATGAGCAGCAGTCTCTTACAACACACAACAACACAAAATTTCATTTGTATTGGGCTTTCATGTCAGGAGGACACTTTCAGTAGATGGAGGGGGTAATTTAAGGCATTTTACAAGACATTGAAAGCACTATTTGCTTCCACAGGTCCATAGAACATCATCTCAGTGCTATGCATCAGATTTTATTTTAAGAGGAACTGAGAGAAGGTACAATTATCAAGCTCTGTGTACTTGTCCATTCTGTTTGTGCACTTAGACACTACTAAGACAGTTTGACATAGAACATTGGAACCTTAGACATTTGAGTTTTGCATTGCATTTGGAGACAATTTGTTCTGCATTACTTTACTCATATATTTTGATAAGCATGCATACTGTCTGTCACAGCTGGAGCAGAAACTAAAGATTAAAAGGAGCCGGATAAAGAGACTTTGCCTACATTAGGTTTATCATTCCTCTCCTCTGCGCCTTGACGCTCCTGAATAATGTCACAAAAGATGTTTGACGGATGGAACAGGCCAGTCGATGGCTTATTACTACCAGAGGAAGCAAAATACAAAAATAGTTATTTTTATGTGTAAAAGAATAATTTGTGAAAACTTTTTTTAAAATAATGATTTATAGAAATTTACAGCACGGACGAAGGCCATTTGTCTTGCCCATATCAAGCGATGTTTATGCCTGTTCCTTTAAGGGAATTCCTTTCAATTCCATTTACCTTCCCTTTCCTCCAAAACAGTAAGCAAAGGATTTTCTGTCCTTAGCCAATATAACTAACATGGTAGGTACGTTTAGACCATTTGGTTATCTCCACAGAACCAATGGTGCAATGTGAATTGCAAAAACATTGTCTGCCATGCAATTAAACATTTGTACACTATCTTTTCAGTATAAAAATGTGTTTTGAAAGGCTATAAAGGACATAGATGCTACTGTGGAAGGTTAAAGAGATTGATCAATTTTTTCGTGCTCCTATTAATTGCCACTAATTATGTTCATCCCTCTTTGTCTGTCTCCGAAAGATCTTGGAGTGCTTCCAGCCTCACGGATCCCTGCTTGCTTCATCAACATATCATCAAAATATTTCCACCCAAATCATTGCATTCCCAGGAATCCCTTCCGCCATTTTTTAAGCTGCTTTCCATTGACGACATCTGTTCCAAAGGAAGCGCCACAGAAGGTTAAGCCACAAACAAACACAGCCCTAATAAATGAATCTCTCTGTGCGTGTTTTTAAAAAAAAATTAATTTTGTAATCATTAAAAAGTAAACCTTTCAACATAATTAATGAGGATCCCCAATTGCCGGGCTGTTTTCATGTTAAATAGATGGTAAAGCTTTGGGTTTGCACTGTGGAAAATTGATGTGACTGGTGGGGGTAGGGTAATAGAATACAGTAAAAGCCCATTTATCTGGCACCCGATCTATCATATCTTCCATATAACCGGCATTGCGGAAAAAAAAAGGTCCGCATTCGATTAACCGGAATCTATCCAGAAAAATGCATTATTTGAATTGAAATTTTTGTTTTCTTTGGCGTTTTCAGCCGAATATCCGACACATGCTTTAACTGGCATTGACCAGATCCCGAGGGTGCCGGATAAATGGGCTTTTACTGTAGTTTTATTTTCCAAATCTGTATTTGGAAATATTTTTAAATGAAGTTTAATAATAACAGTAACAATAATAATCCATCACAGGATATACTGTACAGTGAATTGACTGTACATATGTGGGCTGAAACATGGCAGCCAATTGCATACGGTTTTGTCCCACAAACAGTCGTGGATTGAAATATATATAACAATAATATTATTGGGGGGTTTTTAGGGATTATTATTAGGCGTGTGGAGTAAGGAAACTTGCCCAAGGTTTCGCCCTGCCTGGAATTGAATCTAGGTCTCTAGCTTGTAAGGCGAGCGCTCTAACCACTGCGCTACAGGACTCCACAAGTCAGAATAGAGAGCAACAATGCAAAAATTACATTGATATGGTGCCTTTCACATTGGGAGGGCGTCCTGCGTTGTAAAGCATTATAATTTACAATACAGTTTGCTTTGCTTTTGCTGCCTGTTCTGACACAGGAGAGAGAGAGAGAGAGAGAGAGAGAGAGAGAGACAGTTGAATTGCAAATCTGAATTAACACAGTCTGAGGAATGTGCCAACTACCCCCACTTTAAAACAACCACGAAGAGAGAAAAGCCTTCCTCAGCTCACAGCGCGCTATATTTTGTACCATACACCCCTAGGAATCTCTCCGCCAGTGTCTTGCTTCTTAGGTTTGGAGCAATGTCAAGTCATCAACATTTGATTTGGACGGCATAGCGGTGGTGGGGAGGGAAGGGGGGGGGGTGGGGGTGTGGATTAAATAATAATCCATCAAAAACAAACTATAATAAATTGGTAATTTCAATCCATGACTGTTTGTGGGACACTGCTGTGCATAATTGGCTGCCGTGTTTCACCCACAAATATACAATCAATTCACTTTATATTCTGTGAAGGGTCTAGAAGACGTGAAAAGCGCCACGTGAAATGCAAGGATGATTATTCAGCGCCTTGGGACGTCCTCCTGACGTGAAAGGCACTCTACAAATGTAAGCTTGTTGCTGTTTTTTCTAAAGCAGGCACGTGTTTGCGTCTTTGTACACTGTGCTGAGATTTACAAGCTGATTAGCTTGTGCCTGATCTCTCTCGGGATCCAACACACTCATTCCCCCCTGCAGCTGTTTTTACAGATGCGACATTGAGGCTAAGAGGTGAGCGGGAACCCAGGTGGTAGAAACGGAAACCATGCAAACTGGCTCTGCCCTCTCATGCACAAACGCAGCTTGCTCACGCTGTCGCTGGTTGAAGGAGGGGGAGGGAAGAAGAGAGAAAAATCTGTTCAATGTTACATTTGTTTCACTTCTGCCCTGTACAAGTTGAACAACAACAAAAAGATAGTTTATCAATTTAATGTCAAGGTGAGAGCTGGCAGTGGCAGAGAAAAGGGTTGTTATTTTTCCATTTAGCTTTTTCCAGTGAAAACATATAAATAAGATCACAAGAGAGGTACAGGTGAAGGAGGCGTTTTGGTCCATCAGTTCTTAAAACCCTCTATAATCACCCACACCATTGCTCAAGATAGAAAGCCATGTTCAATGGCACTAAAATACATCCCCACATTAAATCAAGTACAAGGAGAGGTTTCCACACCCAAACTGCAATCACAAACACAGGGACAGTGAAACACATTTTTATTTTTGCTTTGAAGTTTCCAGTCAAAAGCTCTTTGACTGTTTGTGGAAATGCAGCATCCTCATGAAATGTAACATTAACTTTAATGTTGAGACGACTTTGCATTGCTGAACTGACTGGATGATCAGTGGTGCAATGAATAAGCTCGGAGTCGTTTATCGCTACACGTTACAGCGTGGGATGAGTCTTTTAACTCATCAAGTCCTCTTCTTCTAAAGGGTCTCATCCAACACACTCTTCTGGGGTTTCTGCCAGTAAAGAGTACACAGGTTTCGGGGACAGAATATCGTTATCATCCAACATATAATTTTAAGACAGCTCATCTTCAAACTCATAAATACTGTACATGATGATTGTGAATTACAGTACGGCTGTTTGTTTGTCATAAGTTATTAAGCACAGTTTTCTTTTTACAGTGTTAGCAGAACGTTGAATGATTACAGCTAGATCTTTTATTTATTTCTCTCTCACAGTAACACTCTTATTGTATGATTCAATAACTGATTCTGATTACATAGCAAAATCTATGTAGTAAAGCTTCCAAATTGCACTTAATATTCATTAATATTCATCTCCGTGCACGAGCAATTTGGCACAATGAAAGGATAAATTACTGCATTACATATAATTAGTTTAAAAGGATCTTAAGAGCTTTTATACCGGTTAGCGATGCAGTGTGATTGCACACTCCATAAGTCAAATGAACATGAGCGAAATTCTCAAGTATTGCGTACACCTGGAGTGCTTAAAATGCACGGTATTCCTTGAGGGACTGCTGCCAGCTACCAGAGGCAAATGTGGTGACATTTCATTTTGAAATGGACGTTGCGGATTTTGCCCTGAAATCCATGATTTTTCAAAAATGTATTTCAATGGTTCCCTTGATAATTTCGAACACATTTTCTGAATTGTTGGAGAATTTTTCTTCTGACTCTCAATGGCAAACAGGGCTAATACAATCATTTTGCACACGCACATGCCCAACCCACCTCCCCCGCCCACCACCCAACCCACTTTGCCACCGCACCTTCATTACCACCCTACCCTCCCATCACCCGGTTGTTTTGCTGTTGTTTTGTCAAACTGCGGACACATCATGGTGAGTGCTGCGTTTCCATTCCAAACCTCTAGCGATCAATCCACAATAAGTGAAAATTCCAATAATCTGCCCTCGAATGGTTTCTGTTCCCATTCTCAAAGCAATCGAACAATTTTGCCTGAACAGGTAAGCAAGTTTGTGTTCCTTCCAAAGGTCACATACGTTTATACCAAAGAAAGAACTTTGAGATTCAAAAGTTCCCGTCGGAAAAATTAGAACATCAACTTCAAGGGGTTGATGATGGAATACTGCAGAAAATCTCTGAACAAAGATAGTAGAATATTAGCCAAATGGCACTGCAGACTGTACTATAAATGATCTATGTGTCTTACAAAAATATTACTTTCAGCTCAGCTTCCCTGTGCATTTTGAACAACAAAAAAGATTGTTATTCAATTATTGTCAAGATGAGAGCTGGCAGTGGTAGAGAAACTGTTTGTTATTTTCTATATTAGCTTCTACAGAGAAAACAAGTAGACAAGATCACAAGAGAGGTACAGGTGAAGAAGGAGTCTCGGTCCATCCGTTCTTAACCCCTGTATGACCACCTGCCCTACCGTCTTCCAGTCACATCACTGAGCTGTATTTTTCTTCTAAATGAGCCCCAGTGACTTGGTTCTCTACCAACCTTCCTCGTAACCGGTTCCAGTCATTAATCACCTGCTGCAAAAGGTGCAAAAGAAACACTGAAGGCATTTCATCCAGAACACCCATTGAGCGAATGAGATTAAGTCTTTGTAGTGCAATTGTACACCCTGGTCCCATGCCTCACATTCATCCTCTCTCCACAACTGTCCCCTAATTTGACCAAGTTCAGTTGGTAACAAATACAGGGGAGCAATGTTGCATTTATAAAAGCCATTGGCTGTATACACTGCATCTATGTAGATGTAATATTTATTATTATTAGTGCAGTAACCCATGTGAGGGATAAGCAAAACACATATACTAATGTAATATTGATATAGTAGCCTCGCATCGTTGAGATGTCTCATAGCGCTCACAGAACATAGTGTAAATTTAACTGACTGCATATTTTGTGGGCGAAACATGGCAGCCAATTATGCACTGCAGTGCCTCACAAACAGGCATTATATTACCATTGTTTCTCACTCGCTTCATCCTTTGAGCTCGATGAAAGAGGCACTTGGACTGATAATTAAGGGTGTGTAGCTGTACACTTTCATTCTTCTTCCCCTTAATTTAGCTGCCAGTTAACCAACTATTTTATTGCCTTTTCAAAGCCACTATAATGTAGACCTCGTTGTTCCTTTATAGGTCTTTTGAATCGAATCTCCCCAGTTATATTTTGATGTAATTAATGGGATATTAAACTAATTAGGCACCTTCTGACACATGACAGTGACAATGTGCAGACTGAAATGGATGATCTGCAATGAAAATTGATGAACTGCGGGCTCCGTTGTGAATAAACAGAAGAGTTAATGTGCATGAGGTGCAAATTACACGTGTTAAAAGACAGGAGCTGGAAGATAAACTGGTAGAAGGAAAGCGAACAGCTTCATTTACGCCAGTCACCAAGCAACCAGTTGAGGAAACATAAGCAAACAGAGGCATTACTCCCTTTAAACAAGACCGGCTTGAGTCACCTATAGTCACATTCAGCCGAAAGGAGCCTATGTCAGTGATACAATGATTTCCACCACGTGACAGAACTGGCCATTAAATTTGTGCTGATGGATGGTAACGAGGTTTAGCCATTAATTAAGAATAATAACCCTTGCATGTGACATAGCGCCTTCTCACATTTTCAAAAGATCTCAAAAGGCTTCACAGAATATATTGTAAAGCACATTGGCTATCTTTTGTGGGTGAATCGTGGCAGCCAATTGCGCCTAGCAGTGTCCCACAAACAATCGTGGATTGAGTGACCAAATTATTGTTTTTGAAGAGATTATTACCCCCTGGAAACGTGATCTGCCATTCGACTAACAACTGGGTTCCTATTTACTGCAAGGTAAACAGAGGTGTGTGGAGTGAGGAAACTTACCTAGCATTTCACTCCACCAGTAATCGAACTTTGGTTTTCTTGCTTGTGAGGAGAGTGCTCTAACCTCTGTGTGACAGAAATCCACTGTAAATTGTCCAGAGATAGAACAAAATTATTGCCTAAGACCAATCGAAATTGGGGACTGATTGAGTTTTCAGTTATAGCCTGGGGTTGCAGTTAGTCTCAGGATACCTAAGCTCACTGAGAGCTCGGCTGTTAGATAGAGTGTGCCTGAACATGTTTATGCAGTCAGATACGAAACTGTTCTCATTAATTACAAGTCGGAGATGTGATTGTCTAAGTTAATATAATTACGAGCTTTGTGTAGGACATCCAGAGTTTAATTCCAATTGTCACATTCGTAATGGTGTTCCAAACCACGTTTGAGGTGGCACTTCAGGTAGACTTTGATATTTCGACTCCTATAATTTTTTTTAATTTCAGCCGCATGTATTAGCTGATATACATTTTTAAAAATTACCATCGATCCCAATGAGCGTGGACATGAAAAGCTACCACAACGTGTGAGACCATTTTATTCATATCTTTCCCTTGAGCCATCTAGAAACAATTTCAGAAGCAGCTCTTCATAAATCTTTCTTACGCACTGGATAACTCCCCCCGGGCAAACTTTTTTTTGGGAACTAATTTGTTTGCTAAAGTACTGTGTTCTTCATTGACAGAGTGATGAAATGGCATTAGTAATGCAAGACGCAATAATTTTCAGCTGATTAATTCACTCACCTGAAATGTCAAGTACATTTGCGTAATGAAAGGTGTCCTAAAATACACAATAGAGAATGCGGCAGCACTGAGCGGGGCAAAGACTGCAGGCGTTTAACTGGGACAAATAAAATACCAAGGACATGCAAAGCTCCAAACAGCACTGATGGGCGCAAAGTGTGTGCCTTGGTGCAATAATATTATGCTAAATGTGAATCGCTGGAAGGCAGCCCAGTTACTAACTCAGCAGAGAATTGGATTTTTATCCAGCAAGGTTGCAAGTTCATATCTTCACTTCTACCAATATGTTGACATACCTGCGGTGCCAGGCAATTACATAAACAAAGAGTTATTATTTTGTTGGCGGTGAGGGTGGGTGGAGGAAGGAGAATTGGGCAGGACCAATGTCATTTGATATTCTAGAAGCTAATTTCATGCTATGAAATTGTTCAAAACGTCCCTCCCAGCACAATGACAGTAGCAGTTTGATGTAGTGTACAGCTACCCCAGAATAATGTGTTTCAGCTACAGGAAAATGTTAAGATTGTATAGCTCAGATTACTGAATTCTGGCAATTTTGTTGCCGGAAAGAATGATGGGTAATGCATGAGAACTAACTTGACTTCATAACTCCATAGTTATCTATCTCCGAGTGAGTATAATGAGCACTCCTGTGTCTCTTTCGCTTGGATAGAAGATGGCGAGTTAATTAAAGAGAAAAAAAGGTGCATCTTGCAGTTCTCTAAACTGGCATAAAACATACCAGAATATCAATCAACTCGATATGATTCTTAAGTACTCCTATAGGATACAAATACAAGCACAGATCCGTGATCTTTGTTTGCATTCAGTCTATCAATATTTAATACCTCCTCATTTTCTGCACAACAATATGATAGGCGTCAAAAAATACAGAAAGAATTAGAATCCGTATTTTTATCCCTTTTTGTTTTGTTGCATGGACCTTCTTACTTCAGATTTTTGACGTTTTATTAAGTCGTCTGCCTTCAAGAAATCCTGATGTTTATATCACGTCCATTTGAGTTTTGGCAGGAGTTTACATTAAATCGGTAAGAGAATTGACTCCTTCATATTCTAGTTGATGCCTTCAGTGTATATCCCTGCAATGAAAAACATAACATAATATAATAGTCATCCGTCCCAAACATGGGACAGAATCCTGCATTACAGAGTATTTCTCATACGAACAACTGTTGTTACGTCGTCTGAAAAGCTCTAGCTTCTAGTTTGACCATTAACAACCTTACTGGGTGAAGAACAGTATAATAGTTGGCCATTAGCCTCATCCCTAAGTAACCTTTTCCTTCAGCTTCCATCCTGAGCGTCCACACCGACTCTCACATTTAATCGTAAAGACCAATGCGATGACATACACGGAAAAGAGAAAGCACTTTGTCGAGGGAGAGTGCACCACTTTTCACTAACTGGGGGACAGAAGTGTCAGCATTCTCTATGTCTGACGCCTGATCAAATTTCACCTGCGTAATTGCCATCTACATCACTGCAGTTTTACCTTGCTTATCCTACAATAACACTACTACTACTAATAATAATCATCCTTGCATTCGATATAGTGCCTCATCACGTTGTTGAGATATTTCACAGTGCCTCACAGAATATACTGTAAAAATGATTCTATATTTATGGGCGAAATGCGGCATGTTAGAAGTGCTCTAACCACTGCGCTACACGATCGCACACATCATTAATGCTTTACGTCCATTGTACATTACATGGCCTCCAAAAGCAACCTCTTTATATTGGGTGGGGTGGGGGGGGAGGGGGAGGGGGGTCGACTGAATACCTGAGTTTACGGAATCTTAATCTGTAATGTACATCCTCCCGGTGCCCATTCATCCTATCTCAGGAACTACCTCTCGCAGAAGAAAGGACTTGTTCTGAGCCAATGCATTCTTTCTTTTTGAAAGCTGAAAGCTGAAACCGAACAATGTGTTAAGTCTCCAGAAAACTTCAATAGCTGCTTACCCTGGATTTCCTCTGGAAAGCAATAATTTTAAAATTGTTCCCGCAATAACAGTTCTCAAGGTTGCCCACTCGAAGATGAGATTTGTCATGCCATTCAGCTTTCCTTTCAATTATTGCCACGCACTCTTGCGGGTCTGATATTCTGTCATTTGTTTTCCTGTGTTATACTTTGTTATCTTGTTGTTCTTGTTTAATCCCCTCCATGTCAGGCTTAAAATTGCCAAACTAAGCTGTGAGCTCCAGCACACAGCGCTGCCAATTTTATACCTTTTATTCATCCACAAAGGACTGAAAGTACTTTATCTTTGTCAATCACTCCTCCACAATGTCTGGTCAGGGTAATGTTGGTGGGAGTTTTTGAAGCATTTTCACTTCTTCAAAATCCATGACAAGATTCTAAGCTTTCTCCCGAGCTTGGTTTGAATTATTTAAATCGTTGTGAAGTTTCTCTGTTTTCTAAAGAGGTTACTTGCATCGAGAGCATGCCTCTGAAACAGCCATCTTGGCCACAGTCCACTATGACAGATTTCTCTCAAGCTCTGCAATACGGAATCTATAGGGCGAGGAAACAGACAACAAACTCGGAGCAATGCTAATAATAATCCTTTCATTTGATAGAGTGCCTCATCATATCATTAGAACGTCTCAAAGCGCTTCGCAGAATACATTGTGAAGTGGATTGATTGTGTATTTTGTGGGCAAGATATTATATTCACTATATGTACTGCTACAGGCTGTCAATCAACTTTTTATTTGTATTATCCAAAGTGGTGTTTCTCAATCCTTTTGTTTGCTCAAACGACAGCTTTGCGCTGTGATGAGAGAGAGCATTCTGAAAGCAAGAGATCAAATGGGCTAACGGAACCAGTGTTCAGTGTGTTCTTGCTGCGGTTTGTCTTTTGGAGCATTAGTTAGGAGTAATAAGTAAGCCCAGGTTTATTTGGGATCCCCTTTCTGCTCTGTTTTAAATCACTGTGGAGAGATCAAACACTCAGATCTTCTCGAGCGAAAGTCTATTACAACACTGAAACAGACTTACTATTCTCTTAATTGGATGCAAGTGTTTGATACCAATTAGAGTTTCCACCCACCCTGTCCTTCGGTGGCTTGTATGAAGTCCCATTGCAACAACAGGTTATCTACATGATCTATTTCGGCGAAAGATTGATGGAAATAGCTTTGATGGCTGAAAGGGATCACACGTCAATTACTCAGAGAGGTTTAGTTTTACGATGTGAAAGCTTGAATGATTTTGAGGAATTCATATCCCATGTGCCTCACGACACATCGTCAATTGTGCAGAATTGATATGTAACTCTGACATTGACAAAATGTCCCCCGGTCAAGGTGGCAATCAGCTGGGTCTTTGCGATAACGATCACCTGAGTTAGTTAGGTAGGAGCTTGACTTTGGTGTCTCAGCGTAAAGTCATGGGAACTCACAACCAAAGGCGAGGGTTTGTTTGTTGGTTTTGACGAAGGCCGTGGATGGAACGCAGCTTAGACGCAAGCGGTGCCACAGGGACTGTGGCGAGTCCCACGTTTGCACCACCGGACCATTTGAACGTCTTACAGTTGTGATTTCAGCCCTGAGAAATCACCGCTAGTTATCTATTATCTTTATGGTATGCTACATCATGTAATTCTGCTAAGTCATCCTCACTCAACGATTTATTGGGAAATTACATTTTCATTAGAACATACCACAATAATTCACATTCATGATTGCTATGATAACTGTCAAAATTATCGGAAAAAGCTATCAGCTCCCATGAATATTTTATTTATACTTATGTAATAGATATTTAAACCATAAGTGTGTTTTACGGTTATCTTTAAATATTTCCACGGTTGCTAATATTTATTACTCAAAGACACTGTTAAATGGAATAATGTTGGCTTGCACACACGGCATATCACTTGCAATTGTCTCTGAATCATGCTTCACTAATGATATTTTATTCCTCTAATTGTTCTTTTTAGCTCACTTTAGTTAATGACATTTTCCTTTTAATTAATGTTAGAATTGTAAAATCCCTAATTAGACGAGGAACAGCCACCCCTCAGGATTGCAACACAGAAATGATTACGGATCACCTTGCCTATTTGCTGTTGCCTGCGTTTGCTCATTAATCTCAGCTTTGTAGTTCTTAAGAGTGATACAGTAATTGACGTTTCTGATTGAACCAAAGAGCCACAGTATTGCCTACAAATAGGCAAATAACTAAATAAATAATTTTCACCATTGTAATAACTCCTTTCAACTCCTTTCAAGCGCATCTCACAGCGCTTCACACTTACCGACTGTATCTGTAGAGGAACGCGGGAGCCCATTTGCACAGTAGTGTCCCACAAAGAGCCATGAAGTGAATGATCAATTCTATCTGGGGGTTAGGGCCGGCCGGGGGGGGCGGATTGTTGACCTTCTCTGTTCGAGTTGTGCTAATGGGAGCTTCATTGTTCACCTGGCTAGGCAGTCTGGATCTCAGTTTCACATGTTATCTGAAAGATGGCACTTCCAAAAATACAGCACAGCCCCAGCACTGCATTGGACTGTCAGCCAACATTGTGTAAGTTCAAAGTCTCAAAGTGTGGCGTGACTCAGACGAGAGTGCCATCAACTGAACCAAACTGACACCCTTCTGACTTATAAAAGGTTATTTAGTTAGTGTCGCAATGCAGCCTATTTGTGCTGATTGAAGGAACATCTTACTCCGAGAGCTGGTGTGGACTCGATGGGCTGAGCCTCCTCCTACTCTTGTAGATTTATAATAATAATCCTTGCATTTGAAGTAGCGCTTTTCACGTCTTCTAGACGTCTCAAAGAGCTTCACAGAATACACTGTGAAGTGAATTGACTGTGTATTTGTGGGTGAAAATCTTTGATTTTATCAAACATTCACAAACAAATTAACACAATGATGACATTTTCGAATCAGTGTTTTTTTTCCATATGGATGTAACTTGTTTTTAGTATAATTCTATGACTCTCGTGGAAGGAAGTAAAAGTTTATTTTGTGAAACCGCAATACTCTCTGAATTAATTATCACATTTTTAGTGATAATTGAGACTTCTAGTGTTGGGAGTGATATTGGCATTGGCCTAGGTAATAAATTGAATAGCAATTCAGTATTAGTGTACATTTTCTGTGATTACATGCAGTTCAAATGTTAATGTGATTTCACATCAATGATATGAATACGAGAGTGCTCTGTGTCAAGGTATAATATTGTACTGCTTGGTAATGTTATTCTTTTTCTGGCTCAAACATCAGTTGGGATAATCAACAAGGAAATCAGCTAAAAGTGTCGCAAATTGGAATACGGTATGCTGGACCTATGGGGAAAGATAAATTAGTCCAGGTCAGACTGTAGATCAGTGAAGACTAAGGGGTTACTAAGGGACTTGGGCATTGATGTGATGAATGTTTGAAAGTAGGGGTAATAGCAGAGGTGATGGAACATCTGCCTTCCGACCAGATGGTAATGAACTTGAGGTCTTGAGCTGCTTGTCACTGCTAGGAGCAACTTCCATCAATTTGAGGACTGATTGTTCGAGGGCTCACTTGAACCTGGCAAGGCTCTCCATCTTGCGAAGGCGAGGAATGGCTCGACGTTTTATCCTTTTCGCGAATAAACCTTGTTTGCTTGGGATGATCTGACCTCGGCAAACCGGGAGGAGAAGTCATGACATCGGTGAAAGTCAGAAGTGTGTGAAAGGAAACCGAGTGAGAGGCTTCAGGAAAGTACAGTGTTGTCTGCCTCAACCTCATCGACATCGTCAGGAGGTGCGTCCAAATCAAAAGGGAGTCTTCAACAACCTAGTCCGAAAGACCTTCGGTGAACTGCCAAATGAGAGACTCCTTTACAACATGTATAAATGGCAGGTGCCATAATAACACAGGTAGCTGGAGATCTTTGCATGTGTATTTCACCTCTGAAGATATTCTCCTGATGTTTCCATTTTCTTAGTCAGATCCAAATGTCCTCCTTTCTTCCCCAGATCTCTTGTTGCCCATCCCTTTAACTTCCACATGAAAGGGTGGCCCACTTAAAAGCAAAAATGGCCTTCGACCTCTGTTACAATTTCAGGGCTTGCAGTTCCCAGTCCTTCTTGGGTTGCTGTTTGATTTGTTTTAAAAAAAAGATCCACCAGTGGTTACAGAATTGCCTCAAACATGATTATTCTGAGAGCAGGCACTCGATTTACTCTAACCTCAGAATATCTTCAGTGTCTCACAATATCTTCAGTGTCTGGGAAGCCTCCTAGACATTGAAGATATTGAATATTCAACGCGAAAAGATCAACTACTGCACACCTGACCACCTGGAACACTGTGGAATCTTATGACCCAATCCATATTTTATTTATTGGTTTACATTACATTGCTTATCGCGACACTCATTATTTCCCAGGCGCAGTGGCACTGCTGTGTGTGCAACTGATAAAGAAAGGCATTGATTGATCAGGTGGGTGACTAACGCTCTCTCTCTCTCTCTGTCACCCGGGGTGAATTTCTCTTTCCGACTCTTGATACGCACTGACCTTGGATCACAAAAGAATTTTAACAAGACATTCCTCTGGATGGTCAAAGAGCATTGTTGAAGTAATATATCAAACCTCCGTTAATACTGCAAACAGTGACCCACGTCCTCGAAAGAAAGAATGTATTTTCGACTGATTTAACACAGCAAGCTTGCTTTTGTTCCCATTTGTGGCTATTTTCGTGGATGTCTCTCTGTTCAGGTTCTAACCTTATTGAGTTGAAAGCGAACCTGCTTATTTATCATCATTAATATTATTGTTGTGAAATGAAGTCCTATTATGAGAACTGATAAACTAGGTTGATATATACATAAATAATAAATAATAATAGTTTGGTCATTCAATCCACGATTGTTTGTGGTACGCAGCTGTACCACACAATTTGCCAACACGTACGCCCACAAAATACTCAATAAATGAACTTTACACCGTATTCTGTGAAGCGCTTTGAGACATCTGAATGACGTGATGAGGCGCGATATCAAATGCAAGAATATTATTATTATTTTATTCCATCGATACCCTGTTTATCAGAGGAGCCATCACTGGATGAAACATAAAACCAAGTTCCCGTTCGCCTGTTCAGCTGGGCGCTGAAGTTCCTGTTGCAGCATCAGAAATAGGAATACAGTATCTTCCCAGCATCCAAGCCAACTGGGGGCAAATGCTTGATATGTTTGCCTGCATAAACAATCACCACCTTGCCGGTGATTAGTTTTGAACGGCTTCGAGCCATTTTGATGCTACGAAAATGCAAGCCCCCACCTCTCTTTTGAAACCTGACCGTATATTTTGATTTATTTTCGATTAACAACATGTCCACCGTGACATTTATACTGAGCCACGGCTGCCAGGGATCATCACTTGAGCAGTGCACCAAGGTTTATTGTGACTGGTTTTTTTTTACTGACACAGCAACCTCAGGCAAGATCAGCCAAACAGCTCTGCTACTGTTTTTATTATTCAGACTCTATTATTATTATTGGATTATTTTTGGAAGTGGAAAAAATGTGGTGCGATTGCAAACTGCGGATTTCTAACAAAGAGCGGCGAGTTGCCAAGAATCACTTCAAATACGAACAAGAAACGAACGCCACGTCTGTCGAAATTTCCAAAGCATTAATCATTCCCAGATCTCAAACGGATGCGTTTTGTTTTCAAAATTGCAAGGGTCAAGCGAATGACATCACGGGTATGGAGCTAATATTGTACTCCCACTTACTTAGAATGTCAAATAATTGGATCGTGTCACAGAGAGAGAGAGAGAGAGAGAGAGAGGAGAAAAAAAAAAGTATCTCATAATAAAATACCAATCTTTATGGTAATTAGCCCACTTGCAGTTTAAGCTCTTCCCAGTGAGGGACAGCCTATCAATCTTTTATCTATTTGCCGGCGAAGAAATTAATCATTTTTTGGATGAAATCAGTAACAAGATGGATATGGCTGGGCGATCAGCTTGTGATTGGTGGTGTATATATTCCCAAGCTACCGCTGAGGCCAACTTCATTCTATCCCATTTGCTCTACGCAAAGCCTCAGAGCTGAAGCCATCACCATCAGAGTTCAGTGTGGTGTTGCATGTAAACGGAAGGGGTGCAATGTTGGGATTTCACACAGAAGGCAGCTTTCCTTGGTGCCCTGCTGTCTTTTCTCATTTAATTTATTTGACTGATGATTTTTTTTTTCGGCCCCAGATTTTAATATTCTGACTGACTGCACAAAGCAGTTTCTTTCTGTAAGAGCGAAAAGTAATTGTTTGCGAATAAACCCTAATGTGCTATTATTTGAGAGTCTCTGAACCATTTCATTTTATTTAATAAGTCTCCCACAAATACCCATGTGCTGGGAGTGTGTTTTTGTCGTTATTTTAATTTAAGATGGTGCTGAGGAGAAAAGTCCAATTTGTTTTGTGGGATGCAATTCTAAAGAATATATTGTAACTCACAAAAGCACCATCTTTTCGCTTTAAAGATTCATATTTTGGTTTAATTTTCTGCCATTTTTCAACATGATAAAAAAAAAAACTCAAGACTTGGTCACTTGTAGCTAGCTTATCATGTGGTACCTGGTTGCCAGGAAAGGTGACAGAGGCTGGGACACTAGGACTTGTTTATAAAGCAGTTTGATGCTATGATGGGGTGTTCTAGAGGGAATGGAATGGAATGGGATTGGATGGGCTGAATAAACCAAACCAATCTTATGCTCCTGTGATGTGGACAAAATTTAGATTAATTGTGCAGTGATACATAGTATAATACATACAATCCATGCATTTGATACAACGCCTTATCATCTCAATATGTCTCAAAGCATTTGAGACACTTCTCTGCTTGTATCCCTCGAGAAATAATGACTTAACACAGAGATACGCTTCAATATCCTCTTGGTCGCTTTATAGTTTCCATCCATCAAAATATTACCATGTTTTGGTTAACACTATAGAAGTACTTTGATTGAATCTTACTCTTGTGTTGGAGATAATAATAATAATAATAATTATAATCCTTGAATTTTGTATAGCGCTATTCACATCTTCTAGGCTCTGGAATTCCCTCCCTCACTACCTTCGCCTCGCCCCCTCTTTTCTCAGCTTCAGGTCCCAGCTGAAGACCTTTCTCTTCGATCGCGCCTTTGGTCACCTTTCTACCCCTGTCCCTGGCTCGGTCCCGGGTTCCGCTATTGTGAAGCACTCTGAGACGCCGTCCGGCGTGGAGGGCGCTGTATAAATCGAAGTTGTTGTTGTTGTTGTCTCAAAGCGCTTCACAGAATCTACTGTAAAGTGAATTGACTGTATATTTGTAGGCGAAACCGGCAGCCAATTGCGCACAGCAGTGTCCTACAAAGAGTCATGGATTGAAATGACCAATTTTATTATTGTGGGTTTTTTGGAGCGATTATTATTAGGCGTGTGGATAGTCCTCTGCATCACTAAATATGATTTGCTTTGCCTGGGTTCAGATGAAGCCTGATCTTATGGGTAATAGATAGGATTTTGGTTTGATACCATTCCATTAGCTCTGACACAGAGCTTTGTATTCTTTGAAAAACACAAATGAAAGATCTTTTGGATGGAGATCAAGTGACGGGCAGCTCTGCCAACTAATCCCTTGTTTAATTCTGTCAGTTAATCGACAGAGTAATGAAACCAGAATTCAAATTTCAATTAAATAATATGAGAGACAAGGAACCCCTATAGAATTCACATTCTCTTATCATTTCATCTACACAGTAATGGCAAGTGTAAAGTGAATGTGCCTCATCGACAGAAGCTTATAGAATGATAGAAACTACAATGTAGAAGATTTTGCTATTTGGCTAAACAGACCTGAGCTAAATGAGCTAATCCCAATTCCCTGCTCTTTCCCGAATTTCTTTTATGTTCTCCCACTTCAACTTTTTTTATCCGGTTCTCTTTTAAATGTTATCATGGTTTTACCCTCAGTGACCTGTCATGGCAATACGATTCATACTCCAATAACCTTGTGTACGGAAACCTTTCTTCTAACCTCACGCTCAACTCTTTCCGTTGATGACCCCGGTGTTGTTGAATTGCTAAGCATCTTCCCTCTCAAAACCTTTCAGAACTTTGAAGACCTCTATTAGATCCTGTTTTAACCTTGGTTTCGAATCGAAACAGTCCCATTTACTGAAGCCTCTACTCCTGTCTTTGTCCCTGGCTCTACAGTTACTCTCTTTAATGGAGCGTCCAATGTGGACAGCACCTTGGGATGTCCTCCCGACATGAAACGCACTGCACAATGTAATTTTGTTGTTGTCAGTCTTCAGCTAACACAATTAATAATAAAAATAATAATCCTTGCATTTGATATAACGCTTTTCACGTCTTGAAGCGCTTCACAGAATATGCTGCAAAGTGAATTGACTGTATAATTGTGGGCAAAATGTGGCAGTGTCTCACAAACAGTCATGGATTGAAATGACCAATTTATTATTGTTTTTTGTTTGAGGGATTATTAACAAGTGTGTGGAGTAAGGAAACTTGCCCTGCCTGGATTCGAACCCCGGTCTCTTGCTTTTGGGGGGAATGTTCTAACCACTGAACTACTGAACTTCTTTATGTCTAAACTCCGTTAATACTTAATACTTCTTAGATGTGAAGTACCGGTAACAGCGATTGTAACAGTCAGAATCGTCGTCAGTTATTAATGGCAGTGAACACAAAATGGATACAATCATCTGATTGTAGCCACAGATAAACTTTGATGGCTGATCACTTTCCAGACCAATGGGGCGATATCTCTAATCATACGAATATCTATCTGTCAAAAGTCGAAAAAACCTATAAGCCTCCATACAGAAACAGTGATTTTTTATCATTATTCTTACGACCCGAGAAAAGGCAGGCGGCAAATTGGCGCATTTTAACACTAACAATTTAAATGGGACACTGCTTCTCACATGAATTGGCTTGAACTATAATTACTTATTAGCTTAATCAAACCAAAGCACTGGATTCACGTCTGCTGAATCCCAATACTGAACCACTCTGGATCAGACAACGGATGAAAATTGCCCTGCTGGAAAGTTATCATCGCAGCCTAGTAATAAATATTCTTAGACTCATGTTTTAAGAGTGAATAAGTGCAAGGGCTATAGTTAGACCCAAGATGAAAATTTCAAACCTTTTAAGAACAGCGGTGGTTTGAGGCTCGTTTGATGACCGAAGACCATTGAGAGACCTTTACCACAAATGTTAGAGAGGAAAAATGCAACCTTATGCCCTTCAATGGCTATATTCAGTAACATGGAGAATTATTTCTTGAAAGGATTGCGACTTGCATTGCTTTCAAGCATCAGATCCATCTTGTCTCAATGTATCACACTCCCTATTATTAGATATAATAGGATATTGGACCTGAATTGATAATAATCACACACACACACAGTCCAGCATTGTGAGAGCCACTATTGAACCCTGGAATGATTTCACCATCAATTTCAATTAACGGATCTCAGTTTCCTTCACTTACACACGCACATCCCGCTGGGCATATTCCTCTTAGGCGTTCAGAGTTACGACCATTTCATTTAGCTGCTGTAAAGCTTACTCCAGTGAAGTACCACACAGAATAATCAGGGATATATGACAAAGGCGCGCATACAGCATTAATTCACATCTGTAATAATGTGGACAGTGCTATTCATGCAGAATGAAGTCCATGTTAATAAGGAACCTCTAAAGCTTAGCATTCACTCTCTGAGAATTAGCCACATTTTACTCCTTATCTCTCTTCAGGAAATGAACGTGATCGAGTTGACCATACTGATGATCAGGCACCGGGAAGGTTCACTAGGCCAAATGCAACTTAAATACAGAGTAAAGCTATCACAACAATTCCTCAATACTGCACTGGAGGCTCAGCCTCCACTGTGCGCTCAAAGTCCTGACGTGGGGCTTGAACCCACAACCTGCTGATTCTGAGATGAGAAAGTGCTACCAACCGAGCCAGGCTGACATCGCTACCCTTGAGCTCTGCTTGGGGCTTTAGATGTGCACTTATGTGCAATAAAAGTTGTGGAGGAGATGTATGGACTGAGCGACTTTGTTGCTGAGCGATATTTAGTTTCTTTTCTGATAAAACAAAGGATCAATTTTCTGGCCATGTGTATCTATCTCAGATACTCTCACCCTCCGTTTTGCCCAAGTTCCTGCACACTGAATCTAGAGTACTCTTATCTAGAGCTAGTGCATGGCTATCTGTGCAGTTTTGTTACGTGCAAATTGGCTGCTCTATTCGCCTATAAGATACACAGTCACTTCACTTGAAAACAATTCTCCCTTCCAACCCTCTTCAGCTCTCCCATCCCCACCAGCTCAAGGGTACAGCCGCCTGGTTGAAACATTTTGAGATGTCCTTGTGACTTGCAAAGCATTATATAAATGTAAATTGTTTTGCAATTTTCTGTGAAACGCATTGAGACATTTTGACATTTTAAGTACTATATTGAAAGCAAGGGTTATTGTTATTATTATCTGCATTTCTAGCTGTCCAATTGCATAACACAAAGTATTATACTTGTTTGATATAAACTAATATCTTGATTGCTTAAAATTATTATTGATATCAGAAACAATAATTATTTTGTTTAATATAACATCTAACCTCCAGAAGTACCGTACGTCTTAATGAGCTTCACAAGATTTCGCCATAAAGTGTTGTGACTTACAGCAGACAACATAATAACAGTAGCCCTTGCATTTGATATAGCGATTTTCACATCTTCTAGACGTCTCAAAGCGCTTCACCGAATGTACTGTATACTGTGATTTGACTGTGTATTTCTGGGCGAGCCATGGCAGCCAATTGCGCACAGCAGAGTCCCACAAAGAGTCGCAGAATGAAATGACCCATTTATTATAGGTTTTTTGGGGGGACGGATTACTGTCAGGCATGTGGGGTGAGGAAACTTACCCAAGGTTTCGCCCTACCAATCTCCACCAACAGCAACATAAATTGTTTCTGACAAATCCAAAAATCTGGGAGAAATCTAAGCGATGCACGAACGGAGTGAACATCTTGAAAACTTATCTTAGAGTAAAATTGTCCCCGTTGTTTCCATTGTCACCAACACAGCGCGTCTTAAAAAGTTGGTCCCATCAGGTTGAAAGTTCTTATCATTCGGAGCACTGTTTGGCGAAACGAGCTCCAGCCAGGATTTCCAAAGCATTGTGTGTGTAATTAGCAGGGCGCAACCATTGCACTGAATTAAGGATAAAAGTACAAATATCGTTATTGGCAAGAGGAATGGTTGCATTTGTTTTTAACCCAAAGAAATTGCGTTTTTGTCTTTCCCCACCGCCACCCCACTCCCCACCTCCCCAGACACATATCGGTGGGCGATGCTCCCTGTAAACAGCACGTTTTCAATTAGCTTAAAACAACTTGCCATTTGTTTGAACACATGGAGAGTCTGATTGAAAGATACGCTGGTGGAGATGTGCAGTGCGTCTTACACTGGAGCGGAGTGGGAACGAGCGGAGCAGTCTTCTGAGGCAAAAACTGTGACATTCTATTCGCAGCTTCATATTAAAGATCCGCTTTGCTGCACCAGTGAATATTTGGCTCCGATGTATCATCGTCTAATAATGCCGAATGTCTTGCTCTCAAAATATCCCTTAATGTAGATAAAGCGTTAGAACTTTTGAAAGAGGCAATAAGAGTGAGATTCAAAAGTATCATTTGATATGCTATCGCATAGATGTTGTCAAAGGTACTGGTGCGTGTCATGAAATAGGTGCTTAGCATTTGCTTCAGTTCGGCAGCTGTGAAGGCTATTCGGTAACTGGCTTAATTATTTTTGGGTGGAAGAATTCAACTGTTTACTTCTTAAATCCCAAACCGGGTGCAAATCCCACAAATATACAGTCAATTCGCTTCACAGTATATTCTGTGAAGCGCTTTGAGACGCCTAGAAGACCTGTAAAGGGCTATATCAAATGCAAGGATTATTATCATTAATATTAAATCCCAAACCAGGAGCGTAGGTGGTGGGGAAGAGATGGAAGACAAAATATCAAACCAAGGCTTTGCTGTGCCTTTTTCTAAATAAAGAAAATACCCTTGAACGTACTTCTCTGTCAGATCCAGATGTTACTGTATTGTGAACTTCATCAGAGAAAATTCCTGGCGCAGTCCGAACACAAAAGGAACACGGATTGACTGACCTAGCTTTTACACAATGGAGGATAATGAAGGAACTGGATTGTACTTTGAGGCGGAGGCTTAACCAAGGGGTTTAGATCTAGCCACGAAACAAGAGTGAATTTCAAGAGCTACTTCAAATTACCGCAGCTGTTGTCCCAGGGTAAGACGGTTTGTTTGATCTGGTGGTATGTATCATGGTGATCAGTGAGTCACATCAGGCTCCTGCAATTAGACGACTTGATTTGCTATTGAAATGTGTACTGCATTGATTAAATAGGTTTCTTTATTCCACAGCCTTTCACAGGTGAAGAGAATCGTCTCCACTGGACTTATTATAAACTCATAACACTCTTTGGGTTTCCAAAGGTTCATCCAAGGGTGATACCATAAAACAATGTGAGTAAGGATACGTCATTTATAAAAACGAATCTCTTCTGACCTAAGTCTATGTTGTATCCTTGGAACAGTGGGAGATCATTTTTCTTTATGCTGTAGATACTCTGGTGCTTTTTACTGCAGCTGAGGTTCAAGGCTTCTGCTTCCTCCACCAATTTCTTTCTCCTCAGTGCTGTTAATCACCTTCATTATGGCTGTGCCCCACAGAGCAAAGACTTTAGTATTATCACAACACTTAACCAGGCTGATGCAGTATTAGCATCAACTCACAGCAAGAGAATGTTTAACTAAAACGATGCAAATAATAATGATGATGCTGTTGCTGATAATAATGAACCTTACATTTAATGGGAGCCTTTCAGTTCAGGAGGATAACTCAAAGCGCTTCACAGGATAAAGTGTAGTGACTGTGTATTTTGTGGACAAATGGGGCAACCAATTTGCATCTAGTCATATCCTTGCAAACAACCATAAAATGAGTGACTGTTATGGATGACACGTATTTGTATTACAAACCGTCAACAAATCACGAGTTAGTACACTTGATGTACTGTATATTGTCTGCCAGATGTATTGGATTTAAGGTATTCAGGGACAGCGACGTCAAGGCTATCATACATTCAATAGCGTGAAACAATCTGCATTTCTTCAAGGTATAGATCCACTTCCCAAGATTAGAAAAGATTTGGTATGAAATTCACCGCTATGGAAAGAAGTAAAGGAAAGTAGATTGTCAGAAGAGGACATCATCACAGGCCATTTATCAGCCTGCTTTGTACCCATGTTTAATGGGTTGTCTACAAACACAATAGATATATATATATATATATAACACGATGGCTTAGCAAAGTGCTTGTGGAACTCCTCCATCTAAATTTCTGCATAAACATCTATTTCCGTGTCATAGAGAAAATAGCTTCCATTACTCCTGCTTGCCACAGTTCATTCCTTTTGCCAAAGGCAACCACAATATCATTAAAGCATTTCTCAGTGTAAGACATTTGTTATCAAAGAATTCAAAAACACTTCCTCTTCTGTTTGAATTGATCGATCCCAATCTGAAGCAATTGCAAATTTTAGCAACACGAGCATCTGGGGATAATTGGAATGCAATGAGGTTTGATCTCAATAAACCAAGCAAGCAAAATCGAGGAGGGTGTGAGGTGAAGGGAAATTAAATTTTAGACCCTGCTTATAAGTGCAACACACAAGTAATGAGTGGGAAGTGGTGGATGAGATAAAAGAAGGGAAAAGTTAAAAATGGCATAACTTGGAACTTGGAATTTGTCGGCAGGGCTTTGTTTATTCTCATGAGGAATAATAATAATAATTATTCTTGCATTTGATGTATCCCTTTGTTGATAGGTCTTAAAGTGCTTCCCAAAATATACTGTAAAGATAATTCTGTGTTATATATCTTACCTGTTGTAGCACCACTGCACCTACATACAGTATTTTGAAATTTTGGTGAGTTACAGAGGACTGATCAGCACAATTAACAACGTTTGACACAAACACTTACTGGAGCTGGTTCTGTTCTTAACCGAAATATCTTCACGAATAATAATAATTCCTTGCATTTCATATTGAGGTTTTCACAGACCGCTCCTAGACGTCTCAAAGTACTTCATAGAATATACTGTAAACCGTAGCGCGGCAGCCAATTGCACACAGCAGTGTCCCACATACAGTCATGGATTGAAGTGACCAATTTCTTATTGTTTTTTTTCTTGAGGGATTATTGTTAGGTGGGTGGAGTAAGGAACCTGCCCAAGATTTTGCTTTACCAGGAATTAAACCCAGGTCTCTAACTTGCGAGGTATGTACTTTAACCACTGAGCTATAGGAATCCATAAACTTGTGTTAAAAGTGCATGGAAATTGCTGACCATTCGGGTTATTCCATAAATCTCATTGCCACATTTCTAAGTTGTTTATTTTTGGTGGGGGGGTTGGTAGGGTGGAGGCAGAAGGACCGTATCCTCATTAATTGCATTTACTTGTGGTTTTTTTACATCATTTTCATATCGTATTTAATTTCACGTCACACTCTCTAAACGCCCCAACTTTTCCCAGTGAAACTGTGTGTTCTCTGCGTTAATAAGTTGGCTGAGATATTTGGGAAAATCATCATTTTCAGAATATGTTCCGAAGGCATCATTGGGTCTAAATCTTGCCAGTATTTTTTTTTTCCATTTTGCTAAATCATGCAAAATGACATTACTGCTGACAGATATTTCATCATGCCTCAATGAATACCATTTCTATGTAAGCTCTTTTGGATTTTTTTGGGATGTTTGCAGCATCGCTCATGAATAGGCGGTACATTAAAACGGAGCAAGCTTTGTGGACTGAGAGATGGTCCCGTCTATCAATTCTCTAAGGTCTAAATATTCTACGTTACACTCATCTCCTTCAGTGAAGCAACAACCTCTGCTTGTCAGGACAGTAAATTGCAGCAAGCTTCTCTTGCATTGATTTTATAATTATAATAATAATTCTTTCATTTAATATGGTGCCTTAGCACAACTCCGAGACATCTCAAGGCGCTTCACAGAATATTCTGCAAAGTGAATTGGCTGTCTATCTTGTGGCTGAATGGTGTCTGCCAATTGCGCACAGCAGTGTCCCACAAACAATCGTGGATTGAATGATGAAATTATTATTACTGTATTTTTTTAATTTTGTTTAAGGGATTATTACCCCTGGAAATGCAATCTGTCAATCAACTGACAATCAAGTTCTTACTGCTAGGTAAAGCAGAGCCATGTAGAGTAAGGAAGCTTGCCTAACGGTTTGTCCCGCCCGGAAATTGAACCCAGTTATTCTCGTTTGCAATTATTAATAAACTTGCAGCCATATCCATTGGCGACAGAAAAGTATCAAAGCACAACATTAGAGGTAAAAGTCAAACCCTTCCATTCTGCATCTTCCCTCCCAAACTTGGCCAAAAATTACATGAGTGAATGGAAAGAGGGGAGCTACAAGATAAAGGCAACAATACACATTTCAATCATTCAGAATTGTGGCTTATAAGAGCACCCTTGAACCTCGGAGTTTGTGCTTGAGTCTAGACTGTGTCTAATTCATTTGAATACATTTGGAGATCCTTTTGAACATTCAGGTCCATTATCCATATCCTTAGAGCAATCTAAATCTCAAGATCCCCAGCTTTGATAGCTTGGTGCGATAATAACTGAATTCAAGTAACCTCGCTCTCAAATATATGTCTTGTTACTAACAAAACAATATCATGGTTGTTTGAATTATATAATGCGGTGCATTTAACTTACTTCCAGCTTTTCTTATTCTAATTTTTTTTTACATTATTCCGCTTTTATGACTTTAGAAATACAATTAGTTCAGACTGACTGAGAACTAGCTTTATACATTAAAGTTTAATCCACTACCAATTAGATAGCTGTTTTTACATATTACTGTGCTATGATTTTTTTTTATCGTGACTCATGACATTTAACGTGACCCCAGGCCATTTAAGCGGTATATTGGTAGCTCATTATGAAAGGGTTCCACTTCAAGTCCCATAACTAAGAATGCAACATGGTCTCTGTAAGATAATGCATGTCAATCCAATTCCATGCATTGAGAGCAAGGCTAATCCGACAGGAGAAGGATTTGCTGGGGAAACAATTAATCAAAATGGTTCTTTTTCCCTGCTATGTGCCCACCTTTTATTCCTCTACCAAACCCCAGAGAATACATCAGACCAATATGGGACAGGGGGTTAGGAGCATAGGAAGATAGAAACAGGAGTGGGCCACTCAGCCCCTCGAGCCTGTTCTGCCATTCTATTCGATTATGGCTCGACTGTACTTCAGTTCCAAATACTTGCCTTTTTCTCATATGGCTTGATTCCCAGACCTAAGAACAATCTATCTAGCTCACTCTTGAAAAATTCAATGGATCCAGCATCCATAACCTTTTAGGAAAGCAGTTTTTTTTGGTGTGTGTATGTGTGTGAGTGCAAAAAAGATTGCTTTGTATCCAATATTTCGCTTACTTTTGGGTCTAAGTCAGGACATTTCCTAAAGGCATTGCTTAAAATAAAGTTTAGAGTTGAATATAAAGAATGCTGCCCGGTTAAGTGCTTCATCTGGTCATCACCTATCATCACCTGACAGCTCAGGGATAGCTTAATCCCAGCATTAAATGGCCACAGGTTATATCTTTTGTTGCTGATACTCTTGCTATATCACCCTGCTTTCCTATCCAACATGGAATCATAGCTAGCCTCGCCCTTTGATGTAAATCTGCAAAACATGAGGAATTAGAAAACAAACCCTGACGCATTTTTTAAAATTCCGGTCACATCCAATCCCATTGTTGTATTCCTGGGAATAGCTATGAATCTACATGAGGCATGAAGAACGCAATATAACTATTTGAGAAAGGGATGCACAATGTTGAATGTTTTTTGCTAACTCTGCAATTAGCAGAGTCTTGAGCCACTGATTCAAAATTGCTTCCTAAAAACTGAATGGGTTTGGGCGCTTGCCATCTGGCTGCGGGGCATCAGAACAACACATTCCATTATCTAGCGTTGGCCTGGAGTGAGGAAAAAAACAACTAACATTGTCCAACTCATCCCTCTTGAATTACATCTCCCGCTGAATGTTTTCAGGGCTGGCATTTATCACACAGTGCAGCTTAAAACACCGCGCAGTACCTTCCGCGCGTTAGCACTTCACATATGATGATGAGTGACCTTGAGGGGAGATAGAGAGAGACAAAGAGTGGACGAGAAAAGTCAACGATTCCTCATTACCCCTCATTAAAGAAACAAGAATTAAATGTTCAAATCCCTTAGCGATATAATTTTTTTTTAAAAAGGAAAACAAATCTAATCTTTCCTTTGCCCTCTTAATGCCAGGGGTTGATGTCAGCTTGTGACTTAAGCTGTACAATTGGCTGCTGCATTATTGTCACTACAGATAAGGCCTGAAGTCACATTCTCAGCAAAAGAGCAATTTGCTCATACTTAGAATATCTGCTTGTAATATTTAGTCTTTGTTGTCAGTCAGTTCTTTCCCGAGAAACTCTTGTCTGCTGAGTTTTTGAACCATATTTCCACTTTGCAAAGGATGCTTTTCACTCGCAACAGGAATACATTACAGCGAACAGACAGCTTTATCCCTAAGTGAGAAAAGCTCGAGAGTTTGTCTTTTATTCTGCTGTGTTCCAATCCACTGATGTTGACCTCTGATGGAAAATAACCTTGCAGAGTTTGATAGCAGAGAAATCTGAGTGTAACACAATACAGCACATGCATTTAATGGTGGGGGTGTGGGGGAAATACAGATTTTGTTGCAGGGGACACTGGGTGGAGGGGAGTGGGTGTCTGAAATTCTACCAAGTATTAATAATAATGAAAATAATAATAATAATCCTTGCATTTTATATAGCGCTTTTCATGTCTTCTAGACGTTTCAAAGCACTACACAGAATAACAACAACCAAATTACACTTGAATAGCGCCTTTTACAACTGCATATTTGTGGGTGAAACGCAGCAGTCAATTGCGCACAGCAGTGTCCCACAAACAGTCGTAGATTGAGTGACTACATTTTTTTGGGGGGGGGGGATTATTATTAAGTGTGTGGAGTGAGCAAGCATGCCGAAAGTTTCGCCCTGCCTGGAAATGATTAGCCTGTGAGGCTGTTTTTGTCTTAAAGTCGGAGGCAGTGCAGATTCTTCTGTGGGCACACCTTCAATTCAGTATTAATTTGGAAAAAAAATTACAGTTCCTAAAAAGAAAGGGCTTCCAAATTCAATAACAACAAAGTTATATTTGCCTTGCACGTCGGGAGGACGTCACAAGACTCCAAACAATCGGGTGTCCGGACATAAACGGGACTGAAATTCTGAAATTCAGAATTAATTTAAGAATTTTCCATCATTCTTAAACTTTAAGACAAAAACAGCCTTGCAGGCTAAGATCGGACAGAATCTGGGACCTCAGATTGCCTTCCTTTGATCTCTCTATTTCTCTCTGGTGGGAATCCTGTTTAACACTGCAAAGCTGTACTAATGGGTATTAAACAGCAAGTAAATGAGCATCAGTGCCAAATTGAATTAGGAAATTTGCAAACCAGTCAATTGTTTGCTTTTATTACAAGTTGCATGCATCAGAATGGCAGAGATGTGAGAAATTGTGATAAATCTGTGGTGGTACACATACACATTTGGGAAAGCTCAGATTATACTTAAAACGATCTTAAAGTCTCAATTGGGAGCAAACCTTCATTCCATCTTTCCATTTCCATTTGATATAACACCTTATCGTGCCTTCTAGATGTCTCAAAGCACTTCAAAGAATATACTGTAAAGTTAATCAATTGTATATTCTGTGGGCGAAACGCGGCAGTCAATTGCTTACAGCAGCGTCCCATAAACAGCCATGCATTGAAGCAACCAATTTATTATTGTTTTATTCTTGAGGGATTATTATTATCAGGCATGTGGATTCATGGAAATTTACCTAAGGTTTTGCCCTGACCTGCCTGGAATTGAACCCAGGTCTCTCGCTTCTAAGCTGCTCTTACAAGCACTGAGCAATTTTGTGAGAAAGGATTTATTGCATTCCCCACCCTCACCTCCCCAATAAAAATAAAATATGAGAATGAGAAACTATGTGTGGCCTATTTCATATGCTACATAGATGTACAGTAATGCAGGACATAGCGACAAACCGGAGTCCAAGATTAAGAAACTAATTTTGTGGATCTGAAATCCTCAGGAGAGAGAGAGAACAGTAAAATGTTATATGCTAAGGCTAAATCACCGATTATCAGTCAATTCACTGGTGGTAATGGTTGTGCGAGAGTAGCAAAGAGAAAACATATAATAATAATTCTCCAGGACATTGTTGATGACAGCACAGCCAACTTGGCTCATCAAAGGGACCACCAGGGACCAAAACTCTGGGCAGGGAATCTTTCCACTCAGCTGCTGTTAACCCTGCAAACCAAACCACTAATGAGGAGGGTGATCCTACCCGGACAAGAGGCTAAGCAAGAAGCATGCCAGACAGTGCTCTAAATGGCAAGATGTGTAGTTTTGGTTGGTTAAACTCCAGCAGTACTCCCAATGCACAATCCAGCAACGCAAAGCCTTATCTCTTAACGCTAGTGCTTGATACTCCCTGGAATTAGGTAAGTGGGGTACATCCCTCTGGGGAGAGAGTGTGCATATTGTGTCAGACATAGGAAAATAACACTGGGAAGATACAAAACTCTCAGTCTGGTTTGAATATTCTTAAACATGGTGATGGGTTTGGGCATGTGTCAGATACCCTGGCTGCATTAAAACAAAATGTTGTTTTCTGTACAAGTGTGTGTGAGTGGGAGGCAGGGGGAGGAGGGGAACGAACAATCTTTTATTTTCTCCTGATATTTTTCTAATTCACTTCCTCTAATGTAATCCGTGAAGTGTGCTTTCAGGGCCACAAAACTAAAAGGTCTATGTTTTTCAAGAGAAACATATTTCATCTTTCAATGAAACTAAACTGTGTTTTCCTTTGGGAAATATCCACAATGCAAAGAGATCCTGAGCACGAAAATGACAAGAGTCTGCATGCCCGAATACTCAACAATATAGCTGTCATTTATCTAGATGACACTTCAACCATACATTCTCCACACAAGACAAATGATAACAAATATTGGGTCATTTACCAGTGAAGCATTTCACTATACACAGCAAGAGTTTAGTTGGAAGTAAAATTTCAGCACAACAATAGATGGATTTATTTGATTTCCATTGAATATCTATTTGAAAATAGCAACTGTGAGTCACACAATCAGGTTGACTGGATCAGATGCTTATTCTTGAGCTCCAAAGAAACCCATTATCTTCTCTCCACCTCCTTAGTTTTGATTCCGACTATTTTTTTCCCCCATAAAACTGCTTACAATATAGTGCTCAGTTATCGAAGTTGAGGGCTCGGAGTTATTATTATTGATAATAACAATGTTTGCATTTGATATGGCGCTTTTCATGCCAGAAGGACATGTCAAAGCTCTTCAAAGTATTTACCATAAAGTGTACTGACTGTGTATTTTGTAAACAGCAATGTCTCACAAATAACCATGTGAAATGACCAATTTTATTTGGTGGATGGTTGACCAGGACAACAAGAGAAATTCCCTTTTCATTTTGAATAGTCCAATGGGATCTTCAATGGCCAACTAAACAGGCAGAGGAGACCTCGGTTTAACGTAAGAAGTTTCCTTACTTCACATACTAACAATAATCCCTCAAACAAAATAATAAATTGGTCATTTCAATCCACCACTGTTTGCTTTTGAGATAGAGTCTTATCACATCTTCTAGGCGTCTCAAAGCACTTCACAGAATATCCTGTAAAGTGAATTGACTACTGGTGGGTGAAATGTGGCAGCCAATTGCACGCAGTAGCATCTCACAAACAGTCATGGAATTAGTGACCAAATTACTATTGAGGTTTTTTTGAGGGATTATTATTAGGCGTGTGGAGTAAGGAAACTTGCCCAAGGTTTCACCCTGTCTGGAATCGAACCGGCTTGTAAGCCGAGTACTTTAACCACTGACCTTCAGGACTTCCGTATCACGTGTGAGGTGTTATCTTTGGATTGAAGGAGCAGTTGATTTATTCGGCAAACATCTAAGCTTTAATAATATGGCAACAGCTAATTTAACAGTTGAGGTCAGACAGATCGGTGTTGGGATAACAGATGTGGAATAGACGTCCTCATCATGTCAATGATGTCCTCATTTTTCCTCGACCGAGGATTCCCACCAACGGTGATAGCAAAGGCCCTTGATGGTGTCCGCCCGATTTCCTGCACCTCTGCCCTCACCCCTTCCTCCTCATCCTGGAACCGTGATAGGGTCCCCTTAGTCCTCACCTACCACCCTACCAGCGCAGGAAATGTAATACCTGCCCTTTCACCTCCACCCAGACCACTCTCCAAGGACCGAAACACAGCTTCCATGTAAGACAGTGGATCACATGTACTACCACCAATGTATCCACTGTATCCACTGCTCACGATTTGGTCTCCTCAATATTGGGGAGACTAAGCGCAGATTGGGAGACCGATTTGCAGAGCACCTTCGCTCTGTACACAACGTCAACCACGATCTGCTGGTCTCCCTCCATTACAACTTGCACTCACATTCAGAGGCTGATCTCTCCGTCCATGGTCTCCTGCGCTGTTCCAGTGACCCACAGCGAAAGCTTGAGAAACAGTACCTTATCAATCTGCTGGGGAACCTACGGCCCTCTGGCCTCAACATTGATGTCAGCCACTTCCCTTTGTCTTCTTTGTCCCCTTTGTCATCCTTGTCCTGCCTGTCTCCCTCTCTAACTTGTCCTTAAAAACCTCTCCCTCCCAACATGCCCCAGTTCTGACACAGGGTCGTGGACCCGAAACGTTGACTCACTTTCCTTTCTCCATAGATGCTGCCTTACCTGCAGAGTTTCCCCAGCAACTTCTGTTTTTGTTTCAGATTTCCAGCATCTGTAGTATTTTGCATTTTGTTTAATGATGTCTGGGTTCAGTTAAAAGAGGAAGGAAGAAAACAGTGAGACTAACTGCAAAGGCGATGAGCTAGAAAATAAGTGCAGATGGAATGATTCTAAAGCGGGACTTTCCTTAGGGAACAGAATGAAATAACCCTGTCGTGTTTTTAATTGACCTTAATTGAAGAAGGAATGGTAATTCCGTTTGAACACTTAAAGATTTCACAAAATCTTAAGCACTGAGTAAGGCCTTCCGAACATGACCAGTGCCAGAGTATTTCTTCCATTGGTAAATGTAATATTAATCCCATGTCTAATTGATATAAGATTGGTAGCATTTTTATCTCGGAATCAGAGGCAGAAGGTGGCAGGTTCCAGCCTCCTTTTTGCGATCTGATCTCAGTCTACGTTGATACTCCCATCCCCTTTTGTTTCACACCGTGCAGGACTACAATCCAGTACAGTTAACAAAAATACCAACATGAAATCATTGATATGTTACTTACTCATCAGACTCCAAACCAGCTTCTCTCAGATGTTGTGGTGTGGTATACTATTTCCTGTTTTTGTACTCACTTAGATTAACTTAAGTACTTGATAAAAAAATAAACACAACACATACACACGCACTCACTCACCAGACCACTGGGACAGAGATCCAAGCACTTGCTTTTTCTGAACATAATGGGCGCCGCAAGGCCACAGAAAGATTTTATTAATTCCAATTTGTTCTTTGAAGAAGCATTTTGAAGTCTTGAGTGTTTTAGCTTGTGGGATCCCACTGTAAGGATTCAATCTACTAGGGTATATAACAGCCTGTTAAAGTCCCTATTACTGCATGAGATAAATCCAACCTTCTCTGTGACTTTTTCTCTCTCTCTCTGATTCTTTGTAGTTGTTTCCCAGTTATCTGCTCCAGGCAGTCGCTCTGTGCGATGCTTTATTTGCACCGAATGGTGAGAATTTTTCACCTAAAAGTATTCTTTGAATGGTTAAGTCATTCCTCATTTAGATTCCTCATGACACCTCCATTAGGTGGGATTTGTGGCTACGAGACATTTTCCAGATAACACGGAAAGATTTGTTGTATGGTTCCTGTCACTTTCATGCATCTGCGAAAACCAGCCACACTTCAGCGACCATCTTTATCCAATGTGCAGAGGAGATCATCAATACACAAACCTTTACTGCCAAAATGTGTCCTAGCCTTTGCCTTGTTCTGACTGATTCATAAAGCTTTGCAGTACAGTATATCAAGCCTTTAATGGCGCTGTGATCAAGTTTCTGATTACCAGCTGGGCAAACAGATAATGAACATACAGCTATAAACGCAGGGTGCTGTTAAAAGATGCTATATCAAATGTAAGGATTATTAGTACTTTTAGGAATTAAGAGGCACAAATCACCTTCTTTGCATATGGGGTAACTATAGATATTTTGCAAAGGATCTTAGCAATCAGTTGTAACTTTTGTTAGAAATCTGAAGTTGTCAACAAACTGGTTCACATTATTAGTTTTGACATGTTGGTATTACGTAATTAAAATACTTGTGCACAACAGCGGCATGATCAACACTGCTGACACTGGCAATTCCTCCCTCCACCCACCCCCCCCCCCGCATCCCCATCCCCCAACACCCCATCTTCATATAATCACACAGTAAACAACTTGGGGATTCATGGGAATCACCGAGGCAAATCTATGGCGTTGTCAAATCTGACAGAGGTTCTAAACTCTCAGCCATGGTTGAAAAAATAGCTCATTACAGTGATGGCTGCCTTCATAGGCAGGTATAAACTGTCAGTACATTGTATGTAGGAATGATATTCTCAAATAATGCAATTGACTATTACCATATTAGTTGCTTTCCGTCGTGCACACTGGAAATGAAAATGGGCTGATTGGAGCAGGACCAAGTTTGTTAAAGCCATACCTCTAACTGTGGCCTTTCAATACCAGTAGAACCAAGAGGATATAAGCTTAGAGTAGCAAAGGGCAATTTCAGGACAGACACAGGGCGACTGTATCAGGTTGCCAGGAATGGTGATTGAGGCCAAGGGACATTAGATTAATTTGATTAAAAAAAGCAGCTTGGTGCTATGATAAGGGTGAATGTTCTGGAGGGTTGAGATCAGATGGGCCCAAAGGCCTTCTTCACCCAAACCAGTTGTGATATAGTTTTATGTTATCTTTCGAAATAGCCTTGATGCCTATCCATCTCCTTCCATCACCATCAGAGCACTCTCTGTATGTCTCATCGAAAGGTTCTTCAGATGCATACATGTTTTATGACTGCAATTTCGGTTTATTTGGGTGGCACAAGCAATCATTTCTTTGCTTTAGATTAATATTAAGGGACTTGGATGAAATTCTTCAGTTGGTGCCAATTCCTCACTTCAATAAATCACTCATTGTTCAATCAATAATTAAGAAGCAAGAAATTGAGAATTCCCTTTGTTTTCAAGAGGCAGAATCTTTCTTCTTCCATGGATGTCAGGAAATTGACAGGAATGGGGACTTGCCCGAGTTCAAGTTACTGGTAATGGATTTGTTTGAGACTGTGTGAAAGTGCTGGAAATGTAAATCTCGTGGGAGAAATGACTTCTCCTCAAGTTTACTCTAATGACCATTAAGGAAGAAATTGGACATCGGTTTTGGCTGGATGAGAAGATATGGGGTGGGACAAAATATCAGAAAAATATGTCTGAGCTGTCACATACTGTCAGAACTTGTAGATATCAAGAAATAATCAGGTAAAGGTCATCTGAGACACAAAGTAACCCTTGAATTGTGTGTTCAAATTATCCAAAGCTATGCATTTGCAAGGGAAAGAAAAGCAACAAACCAAAAATACATAAATCTGCTGTGAAGCGAACCAAGGCATTCAACATGATTGAGAAATACAACACCTTTCTGATTTACACAGGTGGTAAAGGATGGAGCATTCTCTATTGATTGATGGGAAGTAAATGTAGGAAAATAGGATCATGTTTGAAGCATTCAAGGCCGATGCTTGGAATTGCCGGCAAGAGATATTGTTCAAAAGTTGAGCTATAAATTAATAAACCTATATATATATGAGCTTCAGTATTGGCAACTTCTGTATCCTGGGATTCCCACCGAGAAAAAGGTTAATCATTTGTTATCAAAATGTATTGCAGAAGGTATGAGGACTCTTGCAACGAGTTACGGTTCCAGCCACAACCAGACTTTCCAATGAGATAAGGTAAAATTTTGGGGGGGAGTTTGGATGACGCTCAAAATTGACTCTGGGAATTACTGTTCAGCTCATCGAATGGATAGCAAATTTTGGTTGGATCCTACAGTAATGATTGTCATCATAATAATAATAATAATCCTTGCATTTGATATAGCACTTTTCACATCTTCTAGACGTCTCAAAGCGCTTCACAGAATATACTGTGAATTGACTGCATATTTGTGGGTGAATGCGGCAGCCAATAGCACACAGCAGTATCCTACAAACAGTTGTTGAATGATTATTGTTTTTTTTGAAGGATTATTATCCCCAGAAAAATTATTCGCCAATCGACTAACAAACCTACTTACTGCTAGGTAAACAGAAGCATGTGGAATAAGGAAACTTGCTTAACATTTCGCCCTGCCAGGAATAGAACTCAGGACTCTCGATCGTGAGGAGTGTGCTCTAACCACTATGCTACCGATCTATCTTCACAATGAGGAGAAAGAGAAATGAACAGAGACGTCAGGAGCAGAGGAGCTAAACAAATAAGGAAAAGTGTTTAAACCGATTTTGAAAGGGCTAATAGATTGGAATTGAATGGAATACAATGGTTAGAATTGAAAGGAAATGAGCATATGAGAGAATGAGAACGGTTGGGTTTAGGTTGAGTGGTAGAAAATGACAGGTTGTGTTTGGTTATCTTTGTTTCGTTTGGCTTTTAATATATTTTCTCATCACGGTGATAGTATTAAAGTAATCACATTGTTCCTCTCACCTGAGCAGCTTCATTACTGCGATATCGAAGTTTATTTCGATGTCACTGTATAGGCGAGAGCTATATTTAAAAAAAAACACTGGGGCATCAGAAATTCCTCAGCGTTTCCTACAGCCTCAAGGATATGTGAAGTAACAAGTCAGATTTGTCAGCCCCAGCACAATTATCAAAAAGTGTTTGCAGCACTTTCTCTGGGGAATCCTGAGTTCCCACGCGGTTCAAGTGGGTAAGAGTAAAAAAAAGCACTCACTGGCTGGTAGAAAGAAAATTCAGACGCTGCCAAAATAATAAAATCCCAGACTTCCTTTATTTCAGCATCACACAAATAAATACAAGGGTTGTTTTTTTTTTGTTTGCAATCACATCATGTTCATGTATGTAACACTTAGTACAGCTAAATAACAGCAAGCATTTCAGCAAATATGTTTGAATATGGAAATATGTTTTCCAAATGGACCATTTTGGCAAAGGAGCCTTCTCGTGAAGTTCAAAGCAGATTAAAAAAAAGTGTTCTTTTTTAAAAAACAAACAGAGAAGTGTTTGGAGTTGATTTGCTTAGTACCACATCGAGGCAAGTGTGTTATGCCTTTCTTATTGAGAGAGAAAAAATATAGCTAATTTCGAATAATAAAATCCTGTTTTAACATGTGCATCTGATCTGAAACATAATGCGCATCAGTTTACATTTGTACATTCACTACTAAAGATACTGAGATTTATTTCACAATAACATTGAATAAGAGGAAACATTATGGGTGAACAGACTATGTTCAACTCCTAGCTTGCCACATCGTTTTATGCCCTTGGCTGTATTTTGTTTCAAATCAATTTTCTTTCAAATGAATTCAAACATTTTTGGCAAGCCTTCTTTTAAAATGCTGAGACAGTTTGTTCGAAAAGCACGATGGAGATGGTAGCCAACTTGTGTGGCACGCGGGCCGGAAGTGGCCTGTGGGGGTGTCAAGAAATGGCCCATCAAACATTCTCACCAATCCAGGTGACTCTGTTCCAAATCATTGCCGTGTTTCCAGTAGCTACCGAGTGGCGAAGCCCATGGTGAGGCAATCAATGAAGTGATATTCAATCGAGAAAATTGATTTGGCTGCTCGACTGAAAAGGTTGGCCACCACTGCTCTAAGGGATTGCATCAAGCATTTTGGATTCCCTAAGTGTTTCAGCGTCCATTATGACTCCGTCTTAAAACATCACCATTCTGGGTGACAGCTGGCATTCTATCTTCATGATCAAGGTTACAGAAATCTACCACATCTTTGTCCACTTTAGGTGGATCCTTCGACATTTGCAGTGGTCTTGTTTTGTTTTTTAAAAAATCAAACTTGACTACGAGAAACATGGGCAGAAACCGCAGATGAAAATAAACACAGGAAAATTATTCTCAAAACGTACGAGACAGCCTTGGGCATCTTCAGGTTGTTCTGGAAGAACAAGTGTATCTTCAAAGAATTACCGGAGTTTTTTTTGTTACATTTACACACACACACTCATAACTGTGTGAGTTGCTGTAATTTATGTAGACAAAGTCATCAACCGTGATGTGCTGAGCATGCCTAAAATGTTCTCTCAAAACTTACCCAATTGCTGTTTGTAGTGTACTTAAATCCAGAACTTAATTTCCTATTTTCTTGCGCGTTTACTTGTACTCAGGGATGTTGTCATTCCATTAGCCCATTCAAACATTTAAAATCTACAAATCTCCCAAGTATATATTAAACTTTCCTCCACAAGCGTATTTCAGCTCATTAGTTTTTTTCTTTAAAAATGTGGAAAACGAGACTATGCCTTCAGAGATCTGATTTTAAAAACAATGATATTCAAATCTACTTTATCTTTTATGTGTCACGGGGGCACTTGCACTGGCATTTTTGTTCACAAAATTTTTCTTTTTGTGTGCGTTCTCAACAGTGGACTGTGTTACAAATCAATTGAGCAGTTCTGTCATGCGGAACAAGAAGCTTGATTTCCTCCCTTCCCCCTCCTCCCCTCTTCTCCTGGCCGCATTTTTAACTCACTTTTACTTCCGTGGGTTACAGCTCGATGGAAGGAAAATTCCTTTCAATATCTCACCCGAGTGGCCATTATTCAAGTGTGACCCTTAACTTGAGCCCGATTCCACCCCCACCCCACACACCCTGAGGTTAAAGCAATGTTCTCGAGGTAGTGATATGGAAAAGGCTGACTTTCCTCCACTGAAACCAACTGGTGATCAGGTCCATTCAACACAGCATCTGCCCAATGTCAGGTCACTGATGAATCCTAGAGTGAGACTGAATTTGCAAATCTCCAGTCTTGTGTAACCCAGTCGATAGTGATGAGGAGTATTTAACATTCTCTGGCATCGAACATACTGTGAAACTCAAGATACTTGCTAAGGGCACAAAGGAGTTACCAACCACAAGATAGGTTTATTTGTACATCGATTCCCAAATACAGGAGATCTCAGGCACTCAAACAAAACACTTGAGGGTAGGGGCTGATAACAATGAGATATGCATAATATACATTTCACTAACTTCATCATTGTCTAATACCCCAAATCACACAGATACGTTGCATTTTAAGATGGCAATAACATCGATTTTTCAGGTTAATCTTGAATTCAATGCAAATTATGAAATACACTGTCAGAGCGCCATCCAGTTTTATACTTATAGGTACTTGAATTTTTGTAGTTGCACAACAGAGCTCCACACTGCCACTGCAATCTGCCTATACCCTATAATCATTACGTCGATAGGCCTTTATCGTTGAGCTCCTTGATTAGACCAAGTGAGGGGATGATGACGGCCTCAAGTCATTTTTACTTGCCATCATTGAGTAATAACCTCCATCGGAGGTCAATCCAAACCCGCGGCTTAAAACATTTAACTGATATCTTCAAAATAGACCGCTCAATATGTCAACAGCACTCTGAATGTTCAGGACTATCCTAAGAAAAGCACGAGCTGTGATTTATCTTCAAAGGAAACTGGGGCCCTGAACCAAACTATAATATGTAGAACTATTATACTTGCCAAGAGAGAACATACATAAGAATATAAGAATTTGATTCGCCCGCCACCATCCCGCAGTCACTTGATATGGTGTCCCAAACTATATACTGCATCCTGAGATATTATTTTCTAACAGAAATCTATTTAATTTGTTCTTGTAAAAGGAGGAAAGAGATTGTGTTCGAAAAACCTATGCTATAGAAATGTGGGATCCTTGATCTCATGAACAGTGTTGAAACGCACAGCAAAAATAAAAATCAATATGTTTTGATAGCTTTATATACTATAACATGTGTGTCTACAAAAAATTTTTTTTTTCAAAAGAACTTTTGTAGATGTTCAATTCTTGATCTAAATCAGAGTAGAAAAGTTTGGCACTGAATATATAGTGAATTTTTAAAAGGGGAATTTGGGGTGGAGTATGTGTGTGTGTGGGGGGGGGGGGGGGGGTGGTAGGGGAGAGGTTGACCAATTTGATTTGTTTTATGCATAAAGATTGATCAGAATTTTGCAACAGCTCCTCCCCTCATTCACTTGAAATAGAGCTTTTGCAGATGTGTTGGCTGAACAGATTTGAGCAGTATGTTAACGGAGACATTCTGGCCAGAATTGTATTATTATTATTGTTGGGATCTTACTGAAGGACACATCACAGTATAGTGGAGCACTAGGACTCATAGAGTTTACAGAGAAGTTGAGAAGGAATCATTGGTGACTGGTACAGGTTTTCTCACTGCTGTTTCTTTAGACTCCCCTTGGCATTAGTGATCCACCAACTGTGAACACATTAAAGCAACAAATCCGGTTTGGGAATATTGCAAGTAGCCCAGAATTGAAATCTTGTATAGTAGATTAAAAATAACATGAGGGAACACTGCCACAAATTGGCTTTCAACGCACGGAGAAAGAGAAGCAAGCTCACTGATATATTTGAGGGCGTCTGTGGAAAAAGGGAGGAAAATTATGATCAAAGTATTAAATGGAAAGATATTGGAAGAGTTGTTAAGGAGTTGATGGCCAAAATTGTAAGAAGGACCATACAGCAGATAATCCTTTGCGTTGTATTTCACTCCTGTGTGCCAGAACAGTGCTTAAAAACTCCTCCACACAGATGGGAGCAGGAATCAACTCTCAGGCAAATCTAGGCATTGTGCGGAATGAAAAGTGATGCAGATGGTAGGGAAGAAATCATTTGCACTTGGAAGGAAACTGAGCTTCTGGGAGACTGTCTGAGATTTTGTGACTGTCTGAGAAGAGGAAGGGAGAAACAGCAGGGGGGAACAATGTCGATAAAGAAAGAAGAGCGGAGCCGTCAAAAAGGTAAAAGGTGACAGTCATTGGTGAGTCTGCAAGGGACACTGGGAAGCTCTAATATGAGCTACTGAATCAAAGGACATGCAGATGAAATTTTTTACTAATTCATGCAGTGTACTACGAGCTGAATAAATTTGTGTGCACTGAAGGCATTCAATCCGCACGTCTCGCCCAACTGTCAATAGCTGAGTTGAGAGTTTGATGATGAATGGTAGAGATCATTGATGTGGACACAAAGCAAAGTGAGATCCCCAGAGGTGGTGGAAAAACAGTCAGGAGGTCGAGCCATTAATTGTGCCGCTGATAGACTGATTGGAAAATGAATTAGAATTTATGAGCAGAACTCTGGCCGAAGACTATCTCTAGACGTCTACGGTATCCCGGATCTTGACAAGGGCTTTGGAGGTGCCGCAAGTTCATGTCAAGTTAATCGCTGATGGCTTCAAGGGAAGAGGTCCAGAATGAGCCCTAATGATCCAACTGCCACAAGGGTTGGCAGAGGCAACTTAATACAGATGATGGGGAAAGGTGGAGCTTGGAGATTAGCTGGCTCACTGTAGGAGCTGGAATTTATCTTATATACATAGATTAAACGAATTCCCATCGGACCGCTCAAACAAGTGCTCAAATGGACTCCTGTGATATATTCACCAAAGCTCATAGGATCGTGGTGAGTTGAGGCCAACATGGATATTTTGTGAGTTCCACTTTTGCGTGGTGAATCTCTTTCAGGGTTGTCATTATAGCATTTCTTAGAATATATCTAGAAATAGGGGCATTTATTTCAATGTTTGCCTCCATTTGGGGGGAAAGAAACACACACACGCACACATAGCAATTCCCTCCCCAGTGAGTTAGCAGATTAATCTGTTCATTGCTGAAGCATCAGGTTGAGTTGAAAGGGAGTGGGTGGGGTGGGGGGGGGGGGGGGGGGTTGGGGGAGTCAAGAGACAAGTTACAAATCTTGCAGGGCTGCAAAGACAAGTCATTACTTCTCATCAATCCTAGCAGAAAGCATGCAATTAGATATCCAGTTGCCATAGTCTGTCTGGAGATATATCAGCATTAAACTCGAGAATTCTTTTGGATCCTCCCCTCTTTTATGACTCATTGGGCAGTCCCAAATGTTTTTAACTCTCCAAATTAGTTTCTCGATTAATCACCCCTCAAATGATAGCAGCGACACGTCACTGGTAACACAATATTTGGTATAGTCCTGTATGTGGCAGTATAGAGGTTTCTGAGGCTAATTCTGCCCTAAAAGTACCACTTGAAAAGTAAAACCAAAGAAACATCAACCGAGGCATGTACAGCAATATTCACCACTTACACACGACCTATGTTAAAACTTCCTCGACACACAGAGAACAGGAATCAACAGCACGTGTCTGTCTTACATAGCTTCCAAATAGTGTCTCGTGAAGAAAAGGCTTCTTTTGCTTTGACAAATCATGCTTCTTCTTCTTCTCAATGCCGTCGCCGGTAACATAATGGAGAGAACAGCATTGGGGGCAATTGTGTATCTTGTTTTCATGTTCTCTGCATAGATGTTCAAGTCGAACTTCAAGGGAAAGCAGTGCCACACTCGTTCACGGAGTTGAAACCCAATAGTGGAAGCCAGTAAGGTCAGAGGCTGTCATCGACCGGACCACAGTTTGATAGACTAGTGAAGGTACAAATTAAGGTACAAATTAAAGCGTGCTTGGAGCAAGGAGGCCTAGAACTTGAGCAACTGTAAATCCTGTAAACTTTTCGGATTTGGCTTTTATTTTTCTCTCTCTCTTTCTCTTCCTGTTGCCACAGCAACTCAATTAGGCAGCACCAAACAGCATCGCTTCTTTACAGGCCTGGGAAATGAGAGAGAAAAAAGAATCAATTACAGAGGTGCAACTTGTCTCTTTCTTTTCAGCAGGTAGCACACAAAAAAAAATTGCACACGGTGACCTGCTCGTTTGCGGATCACACTCGGGAACATTTTGCTTGGTTACAATGGTTTTAATTGAAGAATATCCATTTGGGTTAATACGCAAGACTGAGAAGATCATTTGAATTATCCCTCCTACACACTGCCGAGGTCTTCTGGATCCAATGGGGGCAATTATCCAACAGATAGCTTTAATGATTCTCTCTGCATCCATCACCAAATGATGATCCAAATTTAAGAACTATTTTTGTTGCCAGGTTACATTATAGCAACGATTCATTTCCCCTTGGACAAATGGTTTAACGAAAGCCAGAATATATCGTGTGCAGGTTGCATTAAAAACTAACCAAAGCAAGATCCTTGTGTTTGATACCGCGCCTCATTACGTTGTCAAGGCGTTGCAAAGCGCTTCGCAGAATTGACTGTAAAGTTGTATGACTGTACATTTTGTCATTCAAACTCCATTTTACTCCGGATTTTTGTGGCCCTTTTCAAAACAGCCCTTTCTTTTTGCAATTTTCTCAAATTCAATGGATCAAACCTCGAACCACAGGGCTCTGCAGGTCAGACATATTACTGTTAGATTCATATTGTGAAGTGTACAAAATATAAGGATTACAAACATAATCTGTTTTCCAACTGGTCTGTATTATTATTAATAACAGTAATAAATGTTAAAACTGTTGATTCCAGACTGCAGGTAAAAAACAATACCTCGTCGAAGAATAGTTTTATATTGTAAAGAACATTCAATACTAACAAAATTCCCTTTGGTTTTCCTTCACTGTATTATTTATACGTATGTGTGTGTTGAATATATTTTAAAGAGATTGTATTGTACACCTGGGATTATATGTGATAAATTAAATTTTGGTGGTTGTGAGGAGAGGAAATTGTTACAGTAGAACCAACATTGGAGAGAGGAATTTTAACCCAATTCGTATAAACACAAACCAATTCTGTGTACAATTTTACATATGTTTATGTTTAGCAGTCAACAAATAGATTAGCCATGATTTCAGATTGATAGATGCCAGTCCCGCGTGAGATACTGTGAAGGTGAGAATCTTCCATTCTTTAGGCTGCAATGGACCTTGCATTGTGAAGGAACAGAACTTTTGGGTATATCTGCCAAGTCAAATAGATCAAAGGTGTAAAGGATTGCCAAGTTATACTGTTAAATATCCTGGCCTTGGGTCGAATTGCAGAAGACGAACGGAATCTCAGGCATGAACTGAGTATCGGTTTTAGAGAGCAGCATTGTCAATGCAACAGGGCTGGGGGCAATTTTTACCAAATAATCCTTTCATAAAAAAAAATGATTGCGATGTTTTTTTCCCCATTTTAAGCGCTGAAATTATTGTTTTAAATGTATAACAATCTATGATTGATGCTTGAAATAAGGGTTGTATTGAAAAACTGGGAGCATAATCATCCACTAACCCAAATGTATGTCACATTAATTTGCAAGCTGTTGCAGTTACCAGTATCAAATGATGGCATGCGTTTTATAATGCAGCACAGGTCTATATGTTTAAGATGATTTCAAACAGCTCCATTTGCATATAGATTATAACAAAGGATTCAAGCTGTAAATTGGAAAGAAGGGGAAACAATTTAAATATGTTAGACCTTGGCTGAATCGTTCTGTTAAAGATCCCAAGTCCGTCACACTGTATAATAACCTTTGTCGGATTTATAGTCTTCCTACGCTCTTATTAAAACAGTCGCAGTAATTGCTCGTAAAGTTTTCGAATTATTTTGAGTCAGATTCTTCCATTAAACAACTTTCTAAATTTACATAGACCCATAATTCTCACAGGCAGGTCTTCACACCCTAAAAAAAAGTATGTACAAGACACCTAAAAAGTCGGGATGCGGATGAAAAATGAAATGAACATTGTGTTATTATTTACCATCCAGTGCCTTCGTTCATGGGCAATATTTAACTTTATTGTGCCTGGGAGGTGCAGGATTATCAACAAGAATATTGGATTGAAAGGTTACATTAATAAGAACGGCAGCGAGAAGGATATTGCTCCCTTGGGTTGGCACATCGCTCACCTCACGAGTTCCTAAGTGCTTAAAATAAGTGCTTGGAACAAACACAACAAAGCTGAGAAAAGTGCACAGCTGGATAAGGTCAAGTCCCATGAAGCCACTCACGAGAAAAAATGCCGCAGGGCATCTAGTGAAATTCCTTTAGGGCAGTCTACATTCGAACAGTGACCCTTTCCAAGACAGTGGACCAAATTCTCCCTCGGAATAAACAGCGCATGCAATGTTATAACAGTAATAATCCTTTGCATTTTTGATACAGAACCTTGTCACGTAGTCGCAACAGTGCTTCACTGGATTTTACTGTAGTGTCGTGACTGCGTATTAGTACGCTTACGTATCCCCCTCAAGAACAGTCAGATGTACACAGAACTCTCCTAACGAGGTTGTAAGACTTATCTCCTCCTTTATGGACCATCCTGACATTGACTAGTGAGCAGCCATGGACTCCCATTCTCCCATTGATAAAGTCTATAAAAATATTAAACCTCCTGGCGTGAACACCTACAGAATTTCACTGCTAATCCCCCCCTCCTGTATATTGTCCGTAATTGGATGCAAGAGAACTGGTGGGTGTCTTTTGCGTTTCTTGTCCTGTTCAAAGATGTGGACAATGATTTAAATGAAAAGGAAAGTCACCACCAGCAAACCGACACTATGGGTTCCTCTCTCCCTGTGACACGCAGTGCCAGCCGCCATCATCCGTAACATCCCCCCCCCCATGCTAATTCCACCTCTGTGTCTTCTCACGTACTCTGTCAACTGGTCGATTCAGGTGTCAGCCGGAACCAAGAAATGAGCGATGCCCATAGTCATGTGAAACAAACATTCCTTGCTGTGGAACGGGAGCTGCTTCCTAACCAATGACTCTTTGATAAATCTTCCTTTATCCGACAAGGAGGAACCAGGACCAATCTTACTTGTCTGACTGCGTTACCCATTACAGCAACACTCCCTGCTTAGCCCTGCTTTGATAGATGGATTCCAACTAATCTGTGCAGGAAGTGCCATGGATGTCACCTTTGGAACTCCATACTGCAGTCCGTCTACCTCGCCCTCCCCTCCCTGGCCTGCTTCAAGTCCCGCCTCAAGACCCTCCTCTTCGATGGTCATATTGGTCACTCCAAATCCCCCCCTTTCCCTCAACCCCCCCCCCCCCCTCCCCTTTCCTTAGCTCGGGTCCGAAACAATGACTGTCCAGCCCCTTGGGACATCGTCCTGATGTGAAAGGTGCTATACAAGTGCTGTTGTTGTTGTTGTTTCTCAAAGGGATTAAAACAAGCGTGCGCGCTCTCCAAGGCTCGCCCATGATAATGTCTGGAATGAGATAAGCAGAGTGGCTCCCTCCAGTGATTTAAAAAAAACACAAATCTCATTCAAGAGATAAGGAAAGAGGCAATTTAGACAAGTCACTACACTGTACAGCAAAGTGCTCCGACACGTCCTCCCAGCGTGGAGAACACAATATGAAAACGCGAGGATTTTTATATTTCCTGCGCGAAATGAAATGACCTTGTAGTCTGGTTTGTATGTCCTTCAGCATGTGCTGCCAGCCACCTGGCCGTCCGAAAAACACTACACGCTCACACACACACACACAAACACACACGCGCACACACAGGAGACTCTCCGCCGAGGATAGTGTTCATGATAGAATCGCATCTGAAGCACAAAGGCAGCTTGGTCTTTCAGCTGCTGAGTGAACTGAGGTGAATTGCCAGCATTCCTGTCCCCGAGCAGTGTTGACATAAGTGTGCCCGGCAGTGCCAAATGTGCAGTAAAGATAGCCAGAAATGTCAAGGTTCTCTTGTGACCGATATTTCGAATATGTTGCCAGCAAAGCTGTTAGTCGGTGGTTAAATGCCAGGCTAGCGCGAGATCCCCATTTGTATTTCACAGGGGGCTGACAGGCAGAGAAAATATGTCCGCGGTTCATTGAATGAACAAAACCTACTTTTAGTTCAACCTTTTTTTAGTTCAGCAGTGTCGAGTATCTACTGCCCATTACGGAATTCATTGGCACCAAAAACAGCCTGTCTAAGGGAGCTGTGGTGAGCTTTGCACCTCAGTGAGCATTAATACCCCACCAAAAGGAAAAAAAAACCTCGGCATTGAAGGATTCAACTGTATCACATTCTCATTTTCATTTCAAGTCTAGTATTTTGCCAACTGACTCCCATTAATGGCGTTATAATACGTGAGTTATTATCTGTTGTATTGTCAATAATGAGCTCTTCGACTTCCACCCCCCCTCCCCCCACCCCAATCTCTTTAAATTTTCTTTTGAGTTTCCTTTTTTACAAAATACAATAACAACAGCAAGTTACATTTTTAGAGCGCCTTTCGCGTCAGGAGGACGTTCCGAGGCGCTGAAAGAGTTGACGGCCAATCTATTGGAACTCCGGTATAATACGGTGTTTGGGAAGCCACAGAAAGCGAAACAGGATTTTACTTTACATCCCGGGAAGCAAAAATGGTTGCCTTTCATCTCATGCAATCGCTGATACACCAATTTCATTTTCTTCTTGTTGACGTCACTGCCTGCAAAGCAAGAAGTGGTGTTGACGGTGACCTGATGACCTGGAAGTCGGTCATTCCAGTGTTGGGAAGCGATCGCTGAGCTCGTGGGCAGTGAATGAAGTCCACAGTATAGCTGCCGTGGAACTGGAAAACTCGCTTTAGCGATGAGCGTTAGTGACCGTAATGTAGCTTTCCATCATATATTGCAAGGCAAGCGTGCCACTTGTGAAGCAATAAAAAAAACTGGCATTTTTAACGGCGCTGTGTCTCGTCGAAATCATTTGAGACTGAAAAGAAAGTGCCGGTTAATTCACAGCTCAGGAAATCCGTGTTTGTTTGCAGCTGAATTGTATTTCTTTGAAGTGCTTTGTAATTTCGAGAATCAAGCTTCAAATGATATGACTTTTTACGAACCTTAACAGTACGCAGTGCTTTTGAGCTACGAACGGCAAATCTCACTCACCTCACACGTGAAAAAAAAAATAATGGCTGGCATAATTTTAGTCGACATACCACAAAAAACAAAACACTCTTACCGAACTAACAGCCGCGATGTTAAAACACAACTGAATTTATGAAGGAATTACCTCGAGTTTATTGCAGATGTTAGTTACACTGCGGAGGAAACAACATAATAAATTCGAAGTACGGGCTTGAAACGTGAACAGGAAAAGGGCTTTGATGTTTTGTCAACGTGAGAGCGGAGGTAAATCGTTATGTATTTTGTAAACGGTAACTCACAGAATAATGTGATGCAAGAGAGGAGGAGAAGCAGGGTAAGGCTGACGTGATAGGAGCTGGCTGTGCTGCAGTCCATTTTGTTGTTCTTGCAAGAGCAAACTTGTACTTGGACATCCGTACTGTTAGTCAGTGGTGGCTTCCCGCTGTCTGTCACTACAATAGGGAGGACGTGATTCGCTTTATCCAGCTTTTGCAGCACGCTGAGCTGAGCGTGGGTAGCTAAACAGACACAGGAGGAAAGTGGGTGAACGACAGCAATAACAACAACAATAATAATACTACTACTAATAATCATCCTCGCATTTGATGTAGCGCTTTTCACATCTTATCGACGTCTCAAAGCCCTCCACAGGATATACGGTAAAGTGAACTGACTGTATACTTGTGGGCGAAACGCGGCAGCCAATTGCGCACAACAGCGTCCCACAAACAGTCGTGGATTAAAACGACCAATTTTTCTATTGTGGTTTTTTTTAGGGATTATTACGCGTGTGGAATAAGGAAACAACAACAACAAAATTACACTTATATAGCGCTATTCACGACAGGAGGACGTCCCAAGGCGCTGGACAAACAAACAAACAAAACTTACATTTATATAGCGCCTTTCACGTCGAGAGGACATCCCAAGGCGCTGTTTCAGACACGAGCTGGGGACAGGGACGGGGAGAGTGGAGGGAAAGGGAGGGATCTGGAGTGACCGATGGGACCGTCGAAGAGGAGGGTTCTTGAGGCTGGACCTGAGGCCAGGGAGGGGGTGAGGCGGAGGGATTGCGGGATGGAGTTCCAGAGGTTGGGGGCATTTCATCACGTCAGGACGTCTCAAAGCACTTACAGTGTTGACTGTAAAGCGGAGGGGCCGTGTGTTTTTTCGGCGGACGACGTGGCAGGCGGGTTTCACGCGCAGCCATGATGTGAATGACCAATGTTATCTGGGGGGACTTTTGGCCAAGACACGAGAGAACCTGAACAGACACAGAATGGATCTCGGCTAAACGTCTCATCCGAAGGATGGCACCCCTTGACATATGTGCTCACTATAGCGCTAAATACATAACCAAAGCTCTATTCATTTCAATAATTTGTGCCGCTTCTTGTTAAGTAAAAACCTCTCTTGTTTTCAAAGGCCCGACCTTGGTTGCAAGGGATAATTTTTGTTCTGATGAACGTATAATGCCCATTCAATATTATTTCCCGAGGCACATCGCCGTGTCCCTTGGCGATGAGGTGCAAATAAGGAAAACTTTTCATCGACGGTAAAGGATAAGCCCGTTTTCTCAAACATTCTGGTCTTTTTGAAGACAGGCTGCAAGATGGAATAAAAGGTCACACCGTGGGGTTTTCTTGTCTCCGCATTTCAGCAGCTTTTTTTTGTGTGTGTGAAAACGTGATACATTTCCCCGGAATTGTAACACCAATATTCAAGGATACAGTGTTCCCTGTCTTCAATGATGACAATTACATTGGGACACGGCTGAATGTGTTAGAAGCTGAATAGTGCAAGACAACTCACATTCTGATTACAGCACTAACCTTCAAAGCCACCTTTTTCGTGCTTTTTACCCCCACGACTTCTCTCCCACGACTTTCGTGTTCTCTGCAGTCTTTTGCTTTTTACATCTCGCCTCTCATTCCCCATCTCCCGTCATTTTCAGAAGAGACATTTCTCATTTATCCAGATGCAGAATTCAATCTTTCCATTGTGTCCCTCTGGGCTTCTTCTCTGGGAATTGCTATTTCTATCTCTTCAGCGGATCGAATTAAAAGACCTACATCCTCACCTCCAAGTCTCTCTGCCCACCCTGCCTTTGTGACCGACCACCTGTAACCCTACTGTCCTTAGTTCGCAAAGGACCGCACCCACCCATTAAGTTTGCAGTGTGATGGGCATCATGAACAGTAACACAGCCATAAATCTCCATGTGTGTGCGTTTGCAGCATTTATAGAGAATCTATTATCTCCATTTACCTTGAAACAACCGCATATTTTAGAGACTCAATGTGTTTTGTTCAAGGTTTTTTCTTCAGTTCTCGTAATGTCTGATTGAATGGGTCAAGAATGAGATTGTCAAACTTACTATTTCCCTCTTAGATTTGTTTACAACTGCACAATGCCACGGCATTAAATTGAGTGAACCCTAACCAGGCACATTAATCATCCATCCATCCATCAAGATTTGACTTGATTTGGCAACCGAACTCGGAAAATCAAGGGCAAAATGGAAATGATATATTTGGGTGGGAGTTTGGCTTTATTGCAGGACACCGGAGAGGGAGTGATGGGCTATGTCCGGTCTATATCATATCTGACATGACCAAAAATAGGAAAAATGCTGGGTTTCTAAATAAAAACTACAAATTACATTTATATAGCGCCTTTCATGTAGCAACAATGTGCCAAGGTGCTTAACGTTGCTCTTTATCACAATGAATGCTCGCCATAAAAGAATCTGTCTTTCATGGGGATATAAAGCGAGTCGGAGATGCTTTTTCACAATAACCTTCTGCAGTACAGCCATGTGTTTAAACACACTGTGAAGTGCATTTATAAACAAAGCTGGGAGACGTGCTTGTGGTCACGGTTTACGAGTTTAACATGCTAAATGTCTGCTATGAAAGTTACAAAGAATATACAGCACAGAAACAGGCCACTCGGCCAAATCTGTACCAGTGCCAAACCTGTCCACAGGAGTCCTCACCCATTCCTTACTCCCACCCATTCTCTTCTATTCCCCACTCCCTATAGACTGGACCTTGTGAAGGTCCAGTTTTCTCTTCAACGCATCTACACTGTCTGATTCAACCAGTGCATTGGGCAGCGAGTTCTACGATCTCACTACCCTTGCCTCGAAGTAGTTCCTCTTAAATTCTTTTTTATATCCGCTGGTCACTATGTTAGATCGTGCGTACTGGACAATGAACGGGACAATTATCGGGTCAGCTGTGCAGTGGACCTGAGGCTGAGACCATTTTGAGGATGCGATTTCAGTAGGATGCCCATTCAGATCTCAGAGCACTCGCTTAGATTAGAATACATATATACATACATACACACCCACCCACGCACGCACGCACACTCACACACACATACATACATACATAGCACAGGAAATAGGCCATTTGGCCCAACTGGCCTATGCCAGTCCAAATGAGCCTCCTCATGCCCCTCCTCAACTAAACCTACCCAAGTCTACACCCAACTAACACTTAGTTGGGCATCAGTTGTGGGTTGGATCTCACACCAGAATCTATTGCATCGCTGGAGGTGAGCCAACGACTCGAGGACAGCCTAATATGTTTATTAGCAGTTTTTGTTTCTGGGGAAATGGAGCAAAGGAGTAACTCTTACTGTTTATTTGACTGACTTTCCAGGTTTTTTCGACTCCAGGTTGCTTGCCCAGCTCAAAAATGAACGGATCGGTATTCGGTCGCAGATCTTTGTCTATCGCTCCGAAGATGGCCACGTTGAGAACTTTTGAATCCTTGCAAACTCTCGCTATTGTCGGATAAACAGTGGGAGGGTTGTCGTTCTCGTCCAGCATAGTGATGATTAAGGTACCAGTGCCGGTGGCTGGAGGAACACCTAGAGAAGGAAAGCAACACAACAGGCATCAGTGTTGGCACGTGGAGCTTCTGTAGCTCAGTGGTTAGAGCACTCGTCTTATAGGTGTGCGTGAGACCTGTGTTCGAATCCAGGCAGGTCAGGGTGAAACATTGGGCAAGTTTCCTTACTCCACACACACGCCTAATAATAATCCCTTCAAAAAACCCCACAATAATAAAATTGGTTGTTTCAATCCACGACTGTTTGTGGGACAATTTACTTTACAGTATATTCTGTGAAGCGCTTTGAGACATCTAGAAGACGTGAAAAGTGCTATATCAAAATGCAAACAATATTATTATCAGATCACAAATCTGATAATTTGTGATTATCAGATAGGCTAAGGCTATTCATACGCTCAGTCAGTTTACTTGTATATTCAATATCTTCCCTGATCATGTTCAAATGTCTCTCAGCACTTTTACAGCGTTTTTTTTTAAGTGTAGTGAGTATATTTGCTAGGAAATGCAGCATACATCCTGCTGCAGGCAATTGGCTGCCTTGTTTCGCCCACAACATATACAATCTTTACAGTATCTTCTGTAAAGCGCTTTGCGACGTCTCGAAGACGTTATAAGGTGCTGCATCAAATACAAGGCATTTTATCATTATTATTCATTATTATTATTCCATAAACAGCCATGAGGTGGATTTATCCCCCAATTGTATTTGGGGGATTGTTGGCTAGGACACCAGGAAAGACAAAACTCCCATCTCTATTCGAAAAGTGCCATGGGATCTTTACCGTACACATGAAAAGGCAGATTGCACAGTAAAGTGCTATGAGATGTACTCTTGATGTGAAAGGAGCTATATCAAATGCAACGATGATTATCAATAATTTATTAGTTGAGCACTGTCTCCTTTTAAGTTTGCCCAAGGAACCAAGCCTACAAGCCTTGTGTGGTCTTTTCTTCCGGAATTAAGGTCTCTCCACTGCAGAGTAACAATAAAGGCAGAATTTCACCCACAAATATACAGTCAATTCACTTTCAAGTATATTCTGTGAAGCGCTTTGAGATGTCCCGAAGACGTGAAAAGTTTCATATCAAATGCAAGGATTATTATAAAGATGTCAATCATCCCCGTTTGTTGCATTGGTTTCCCTGGGAAAGATTAAATGGCAGGGTTCTGTGAGTCCAGATCACTGGGGGATCAGTGCCCAACGCAGAGATCAGTCTCCCATCTCGAACACAACTGGCTTGCCTTCAGGGTAAAAACTGAGGTCGTGAACTTGGGATATTGATATTCACTGGGAAATTACCATGATGTGTCTCTGAAACTCCCAGAGAAACAGTTTGTGTGTGTGTGTGTGTGTTCCTTTGATTTTAATTTAATAGCGCATTGTCGTATATTTTTTATATATTTTCAAGAGTTATCAGGTATCAAACTTTTAAAATTTAAACCTTCCGTAACTTGGCACTGAATAGTAGGACCGGATGTTCTGTTTCCGTGTTGCCCTAAATAAAACCGACCGTTCGTTTCACAACTGTTTCAGGAACATTGCAGTAATTTACAGTACAGTAAATACTATGAAGTACTTTGAGATATTACATAACCAGGTCCAAGCTAAAACAATTGTTCTGAGCTTCTTTTACTCTCTGTGCAATCAAAATAAACCAGGAGTATGAACTTTAAAAACAATTCCCTGACAGTTAGTTCATCACCTTATTGCAATCTTTCCAAAGCCTTCCATTCCAAAGGTTGCAGTCAATAATTTTTTTTTTGTCTTTGCCTTCCTTCCACTCATTGTGGTGAAGGAAGAATATTAATGCTGGAATTTACTGCAGTGGAATTTGTTCCCCCCTGTGTTACCATCAAGCACTCCCAGGTTGGGAATAACGTGGGTTAGGTGCAGAATAACAATCTTTATATTTGATATAGCGCACTATTACCTTTTCTAGACATCTCGTTTCACAGAATATACTGTAAAGGGAATTGACTATATTTTGCAGACGAAGCACAGGTACCGATTGCGCACAGCAGTGCCCCACAAATGGTTGTGGATTGAGTGACAAATCATTATTATTTTGTTTGTCTAATCGATTATTATCCCGGAAAAGATTAGATTAACAGCCAGATTCCTACTTACTACTACAACAAAAACAGAACTCACTGGGAACACTCAGCAGCTCAGGCAGCATCTATGCAGAAAGGAAAAGTGAGTCAACGTTTCGGGTCCATGACCCTTCGTCAGATACAGAGTGCAGAGTTTTGACGAAGGGTCGCGGATCCAAAACGTTGACTCACTTTTCCTTTCTCCATAGATGCTGCCTGAGTTGCTGGGTGTTCCCAGCATTATCTCTGTTTTTGTTTCAGATTTCCAGCATCTGCAGTATTTTACGTTTTTGTCCTAGTTACTGCTGAGTAAATAGTGGCCTGTGGAGTAAGGAAAATTTTGCCCTTGCCTATTAACCAATACACTACAGCACTCCACTCCATCAATGTACTGTACTCTATTTCTCCTGATGTGAAAGGCACTATGGAAGTGTAATTGTGTTGTTGTTGTTGTTGTCTATCCTCAAATTTAGAAGTCTGATCAGAACTGACCTTGGAATAATAACTCCCATTTAGTACTAAACTAAGGGCAGTTTGTTGTGCTGTAACTCCAACCCCATTGGCTACAAGCCAACGTTATCGTCGCCAACCTTAATTACACTGAGCTGGTGTCATCCGTGTAACAAGCCTTTTTAATCTTTCATTATGAAACTGACTCCCAGAGGAAAGACAACAATACCTAACTCAGGAATGGCTTTGACAAGATTCAGAGATATTAAGGAAACCATGAAACAAACGGAAATAAGATAGGATACGATATGATTATTCTGCTCGGTGAAGTACACTGACCTCAAACAAACACAACACATGAGATATAGTGGCATACTGCAGATTAAGCGCAGTCATTACATTTTAATAAGTAAGGAAATGATTAGAGTTGTCTCCATGATAGATTAGCAATGATAGAATCACTCTTGGTTCAAGGTTACTTTAATATGCAAACCGAATTGCCATTGACCGCAATGTAAAACAAGGTTAAGAACCCTTTGGGATACAATTTTCACAATACATTTTAAGTAATTGGTCAATTGAGATTGTGTTTCTTTCCTCCACCTTCAATCTGATCAAATTGTGTAGTGCTTTGCAAATAGACTACAGTATACACAGAATCAAGTCAGTAACTTGGTGATATCAGGACTGGCCAATCTAATACCGTTGGCAGAGAGCACTGACCTAGTCTATTTAACGATGGACGTGGACAAATGCTGATGGCACAGAGGTATAAGTGGGAGCCAAGGGGGTAGGACAGGCAGTGTGGTGGGGAGAGGCAGGGTGAAAGATGACCGAAAGTGCATTGTAATAGATATATACACAAACACACACACACACACATCAAAATACTGAACATGGGATGGAAGGCTGCTTCTAATGTGGCAAGCCAAGCTTGGTTGGTGCCTAGTCAGCAGTGCGAAGCGCTATGAGTTGTGCTCCTAGCGTGAAAGGTGCTATAAATAACCACAGAAAGTGATATATATTGAGGCATTCCTATATGGTCACAGGATATGATCTGGCCAATTTCTGATGGATTTTGACATATCAAAAGTAGAAGACTCCCACCCAGCCCCTCCTCCCCATCCTATCCTAATATAACACATCTGGATGGGTTTTCACACCTGGAAGAGTAACAACAACAACAATTTAGATGTATATAGCGCCCTCCACACCGGACAGCGTCTCAGAGCGCTTCACAATAGTGGATCCCGGGACCGAGCCAAGGGCAGGGGTAGAAAGGTGACCAAAGGCGCGGTCGAAGAGAAAGGTCTTCAGCTGGGACCTCAAGCTGGGAAAAGAGGGGGCGAGGCGAAGGTAGTGAGGAAGGTACACTCGTGCGAGGCACAGTAAGGGTTAAAAGAGCCTTTCAGAGTAGGGGAAAGCAGCTTTTTAAACACAACAGCTGATGTGAAAGCTTATAAAACAGCAGCATACAAAATCACAAGGTATTTTAACAATAAATCATACAATGAGATACTTGATGAAAATCAGTAAAATGCAGTCTTGGATTCAGAGAAATCATTTGAACGTTAAGAAGTCAACATTTGCTGCATTACCGCACTCTTAAGGCTGAAGAGGTAATGTTCCCCTCTTTCTCTGTGCATAAATAATGAAAACGGGAGCCTTTATGTCAATATTTTCTGTACAAAGATGGTATTGATGCGTGAGATTTACTTTGTCAGGAACCAGCCAGCTGTATTCAATGCACAAGGAGTGAAATTGATTGTTGCTTTTCCATTTGTTTTATAAAGACCCCTTTTGATGTTGCACTTGGGATTCCAACACGGGTTTCTGAGCGAAAAAAAAAAGCACGGCTTGTACATAGTTCACAAACAGCACTTTTAGTTTTAATTCTAATTTAATTCAGATTTTCATCGAGGTTTCAAGATGCAAACATTTAAATCACACATTTAAATCTTGGATTTTATATAATATACCATTGGGCTAAAAGGACCTGCGGAAGTAGATAAATTCAGAAACCCAAGAACTATTTCTATCTTACGTCCACCAAAGGGTTAGTTGGCTCAGTTCACTAGAAATGGGCACTCCAACATCAATATGGCCCACACTCGAAAAGTTTTTTTTCCGGCTATATCGTAAGAATCATAAATATCGAACAGGGTTCCCCGGTGGTAAAAACTGATTGTCTGACACAGTTGGCACCTCTATTGGGACACAGGTGGTGGAACTTTCGTTTTTAAAATCTGAATTGTTAGCAAATAACATGCTCAATGTGTCTAATTGCCTCTAATTGGATTACCATGATAATTAATAGTCCCCTGCAGTAAATGGAAGCAATTCAAGAGAAATTAATCATTTTAATAGATACACACACATCCTAAAATCACAGGGGTTAGAAGGCTGGGAATATGGCAAGCCAAGTTTGGCTGGTGCCTCGCCAGCAGTGTGAAGTCCTGACGTGAAAGGTGCTGTAATTAGGCAACATTTCACAGTGGTTTCACAAGATTTACTGTAAAGTGCAATGAATGTATGGTTTGTAAATGAACGAAGGCAGACAATTTATGCACAGCAGTATCCCACACACTGCCATGAGGCAAGTAACCAATTTTATTCGGTGGGATTCTGTTGGCCAGAAAACCAAGGAGAAACTCCAGACTCTTTTTGAATAGTGTGGAGAAATCTTTAACAAGAAGACTGAACAGGCAGTAAACACTATTCGAAAAAGAAAAGTGAGTTTCTCCTAGTGTCACTAAACCTGATAGTAAATCCCGTGAGGTGCTTTTAAGACTTTGCGATGGCATGACAAGGTGCTGCAACAAATGCAAGGATTATCATTATCAAACACCCTTCCTGAATAATATGACAATACATTATAGAGTTGCTGACAAAATAAATTTTACTTTCTCTGAAAGAATAGATGCATCTTTTACTCTTCCAATTATTTGATTTCTATCCATGACATTAACCTGGATATATTAAAACAAAAATGAGATTTTCAATGCGTTTTAATCAAATTGTCAGAACTCAAACCACCATTTTTCTTACAGGTTATGAAGCGTGGAAGTGTATGGTGTGTGTGTGAGTAAATGTGTGTGTGTGGGGAGTGAGGGAAAAGTGTATTCAGTTGAGTTTATTAACTCTTGATTTTCATGTCCAGTTGTTGGTTATTCCTGTCATGGCTGTTTCTGGCATGTTGTGCTAAAGTGGCTGTTGCAATCACAACAAAGTCACTACACTTTACTGTAAATCCTGCAAAGCGCTTTTAGGCGTTCTCGATTAAGGTTCTTTATCAAATGCAAGGAAGGGTTGCCGGGGGGTTGGATGGGCTGCCCAACTCTGTACTGAGAAGATAAATCAGAAAAGATGAAGTTTGTTTAGAAGTCTTTGAGACATCTCAACGACCTGATAAGGCGCTATATCAAATGGAAGGATTATTATTAGATGTTGGCTAGACAAACTAAACATCGGTGGTAATAAACATTCTGCTGCTGTCTGTAGATATGCCACAGATGGTAGCGAGCAGAAGTAAGTCATCATGATTCACTTGGGACTAGTTATTTGCTTTGTGTGGAAAGCTGGAAGCAGAGGCATGGGAGTGGGGGGGTGGGGGGGGGGGGATGGAGGGAAGAGAAACAAAGGGACCTTAACACAACAGTAGACATTGACAATAATCTGTGGGAAACTGACGGGCGAACGCAAAAGAGATGTGCAAGGGTTGAACGGGAGCGTCAGAACACGCTACACATAGCGTGTTCTAACGTGTAACTTTCGGAATTGATCTTCCTGACTAAATCATAATCCCAACACATACCGTGCAAATACGAGACACGTGCGTTGTATCACGGGACAGTATGCGTTGGCTTTATTTCAATGTAAATGGAGAGCAATGAATTCAGATTGAGGGAGCTGGAGCTGTAAATAGGAACATTATAAGGATATGATTCTGAAAGATGATTTTTGTTGCGATCTCGTTTATCTTTATCGTGTTCTGCTGTGGATGTTAGTGGCACGTACTGCGAACTGCCGTTGAAATTAAAATGCGTTTTCAATTCACCATATAATTTCTCCGAGTCTGTTTCCAGTCCTCACAGTGGTAGTTAATAGTGCACCAAATCAAAGTTTTTTTCTCTCACTCTCTTTCCTTCCCTGATATTTACTAGAAAAGTGCTGCCAGGCATAAAAAGGAGCAAAAATATGATCTTTCCCAATTCCACGATATGAAAGCTAGCATCAATCTCACAAACACTGATAGCATCTAAGGCCGTTTCGGTTTTTTGGGGGGGAAGAAAACAAACCGTTCATTCCGGGAGATTTGCGAATTTCTACATCAACGCTTCACATTGCCAAAGGAGATTGAGGAGGATGGAGGGAAAGGGAGGAGGGGGGCAGTGGTGGGGCGGAAAGAAGAAGGGAACCAAGCAGAGATACAAATAAGGAAATAGGAAAAGGTTACCATCGCATTGTTATGAAGCCGACAGCAATATTACAACAGAAACAAAACATATTCATGACAAAATCAAATTGTACATAATCCAAGTATAATATGTAAAGGTCACATCAAGTGAGGCTTGATGTACCACGATGAGCAAAGTGACCTCTGGGTTATTGGCCGGGGCGCTTGCGATCAGGGCGATAAATAGATAAGATTTTGTGCTAAAAGGGCCTGGGGCATCCTTATCAGGATAAGCTGAATGAGAAGAAACATGGTTTCTGGGGGTGGAACTAACTTTGCTTCTGTCTTCAACACAGTTCTCACCGGTTTCCATCCAGTCACTCCTTGAAATCCGAGGGAGGGAAGCGAAGGCAGAGGGGCGGGGGCGGTCCTACCTGAGGCGCGATATCAAATGCAAGGATTATAAGGTGCTATATCAAAAGCAAAGATCATTATTATTATCAACAATAAGTTGCATTTATATAGCACCCTTTATCCAGGCTGGGATTTAAAGAGTAACTTTCTTTGTTCCCAAGTGAAGTTTACATAAGGCGCTTTATTTCTCCCTCATTTTCAGGCTGCAGTTAAAACATATATATTCAAACTCCTCTGATGACAGTTTGTGTGAAAAGTGAAGTCTACATTTTTACCTGTGCTGACATAACACCGCGCTAGATTTCATAGATAGAGATGAAATATTGTGGCTTTTATCTTGTGCAACGTATACAGAGCTTACTTGAAAATGAAAATACATCATTTTGAGTTTCCTATTGTAGCCTACACCTACACCTAACTGTCTAGTCTAAGTCCTTGGCATGACAGTTCCCGAAATAATATCTTGGTATTTAACAATAGACGCTTATGAGAGAACCTTTAACTGGAAGTTTTGATTTTTTTAATATGCTTTTCGCTGCATAAAGACCTTATCTATTTCCACGTACTGTATTGCATTATTCTTTACCAAGTAGAGAGCACAGGGCTAATCTTGCTCTCAGACCTCTGCCTATGCTCATCAACAGCTTCAATAATACTGATAACGCTCGCATCTCATGAGAAGTCAGAAGACTTTGAGCTCATAATCTAGCTCTGATGCTACAATACAAACTGGTGGGTGGGTGGGTGGGAGGGGAGAGCACTGCCTTGTTGAAGGTGCTGGGTGCTGCCTTTCAGATAAACCAAGTTCACTTAAACCAAGACGTTAAACCAAGCTCAGTGGTTAGAGCACTCGCTTTGCAACTGTGAGACCTGTGTTTGAATCCAGGCAGGTCAGGGCGAAACCTTGGGCAGGTTTCTTGAATCCACACATCCGCTAATAATAATCCATCAAAAAAAAGTATAATAAATTGGTGATTTCAACCCACAACTGTTTATGGGACACTGCTGTGCGCAATTGACTGCCATGCTCCACCCACAAATACACAGTCAATTCACTTTACAGTATGTTCTTTGAGGTGCTTTGAGATGTCTAGAAGACACGAAAAGCACTATATCAAATACAAGGATTATTATTACAGTATTATGATTATTATTATTCAGGTGGATTTTAAAGATCCTATGGCATTATTAGAAAAGGGAAGGATACCCTGGCCAACCATCCCTCAGCTAAAATTGCCTTCACCTACAAATTCACAATCACTACACTTAACTTGTACTGTAAATCTGGCGATGCGCTTTGAGGCATCCACCCAAATGTGAAGACGCTTAATAACACATGCAAGGATTACTTATATATCATATTTTGTCCTCGTTTGCCTTTTCCCTACCTCGATGCACTATTTTGTGCGTGGCAAACATCCGGGGAATGCACTTTGAGAGACTGGAAACCTCTTCCGATGAGGGTTGCAGCCCACAGAAATATTTCGCGATTTAAAGTGCTTAAGTGAGCAACCTAAAACTGCCGTCCGTAAAAAAGCGTGAAAGGAATATTCCTTATATTTTACAATATATATATATTTGGATCATAAGCAACTGTTGGTGCGTTAAATGAAAACCAATGACAGAATCAGCTATCGCTGCATACCCACAACCAACAAAGTAAATTGTGACAAGTTGAATTGGACCGCTCTGACTCTCATATCGACCTCTGAGGCGAGGTGCGAGTATTTGCTGACAAGGATTATTCATTTGTTTGTTGTCGGACGTACGTACCGTTGTCACTTGCGCGGAACAAGGCGGTGTATTGACTGTTCAGGACGTGGGTTGACTCCCGATCCAGGATGCCTCTGGTTGTGACTGTGCCGTTTTCAGAGTTGATAACCAGCCAGTCGGCCGGGTCCTGGAACAGTGAGAACCTGCAAAAAGCGGAAGCCAAAATCAACATCAACAAGTTACCCTTGTACAAAGCCTTTCACGTCAGAAAGATATCCCAGGGCGCTGGACAGTCAGGGTAGTTTTTCTCCCGAATCTGAGCTAGGAGTTGGGGGGTGGGGTGGGGGGTGGTCAGCGAGGGTGGAGGGCAGAGGGTTAAGGACGGCTAAAGTCACGATCGAAGAAGGAAGGTCTTTGGATTGGACTTGAAGGAGGTTTTTCTGGTCCTGAGCTGGGGGTTGGATCAGTAGGTCTGGATGACCAGGAAGGTAGGGGTGGACGAGCCGCGACTCACAGATTCTCTCGATTATACTCTCTTACTTAACTCTGCGCCCGCAAAATACACACTGTCACACCGATCCTGCCATGCATCCTGTGAAGTGCTTTGAAATGTCTCGGTGACGTGACAAGGACCTGCATGCATCAAATGCGAGGATTATTATTGCTTTGATACGATTCATGGACAGGATCATTATCCAAAACACAGTGAGAGAGACACTGCTGATCTTAGCATACACCGCCCAAGAGAAATTAGAATTGAACTTACAACCGCCAACACAAGCGAATGTGAAAGTGAAACCAGCTTGCACTGCTCAGAAGGTTAAAACCCGTGGTTTATGTGGACTGACAGGTACCAGAATCCCAAACTGCTGAGCTGTGATTTATCTAACTTAGGAATGTGTTTCTGCCATGTGCTGGAAATTCTACAAAAGTACAGTACAAAAATTGATGACCTGGAACGTTCCTGTTGAGGTAATCTGGTGGCATTCCGAGCTCTCCCACTACACCCCAACCCCCCCCCACCCCCACTTCTGCCCCCCCCCCCCCCCCCACCCCACCCCTCAACCACCACTGAACCGCGCCCAAAGTCAGTAATATCCGCAGTGTTGCAACTGCCAGTGTTAATTATGGTGAAAGTGGTAAATTACAAGTCATTATTACTCATTGTGTTTATTCAGTTACGAAAAATTTTCTTTAACCCCCCCCCACTCCCTTGACTGTTAATTTAATTGTCAGAAACATCTAATATCCAGTTGACATTTAGAATAAAGCTACATCCAATTTATGACATAATACTGTACAATAGCAAGTCCTATTGGGTCCTTGTTAAATAGACTTGAATCAGGAGTTGTAAATAAAACTGAGCTGGCACTGAAGCTGGAGGGGAGCACAGCAAGGCGAGAAGCCATGACCTAAACCAATTAGACTTGCTATATCATCATCGCTAGAACAGGCAGCAGAAAGTCAGCCTTGCTATTCCCCACTCCGCGATTGTGCAGATACCCACTCGGATCTACGATCAGCTAATCAGAAACAGAGGCGAGCTCAGAGGCAAAGGCAGAACATCAGCTCATGTTATACAACTTACGATGAAACAGTTGAAAGTTTTACATTTATTTGTGCAGAAATGAGCTCTGCCATCACTGGGTTCACAATCCCAACAATCTTTCTATGTGATGCAGTGCCTTTGGGAGGACATCACGAAGCTCTTCACAGGATATATTGTGAAGAGGAGTGATTGTGTGTTTTATGGGTGAATGGGTTTAGAGGGATATCTTTGATTAAAATATTTTTATTGTTTTTCCCTTTAAAAAAACCAGAACCGGTTTTATTCCTATAATAACTGATGACGAACATATTCAGGCATCGAACGGCTGTTAATTCTGTAGCCATGTAGTACTAGTTGCTATGGCACCTGATCTTACAATACACACACATGAACACAGGCACTTTAAAATGAACAATGGGATTATGGCATGCCCTTTAATCTTGAATGTCAGTAACATTAATAACACTCTTTCCAAAAATCACATTCCTACTTTTTTTTCCTAATAATAGTTAGTTTTCTGCCTCATTAAGTCCCTCCGGCATTGAGATCCATGTCGGGGGAAGAGAGGGGGAAATTCACATTCAGCACTTAAAAGAATAATGAAAGGACCTTTAATGCCTCACAAGTGTCACATATCATGGTACACTCAAAGGGACCTTCTCCTCAGTCAACAATCACAGATACAATCGATCGATCACTTCATGGCTGTTTTGGCAGCTGTGTTTGCCTGTGTAGTCACTGCACTGTATAGGAAACCGTGTGAAGCACTTTCAGACACTCTCCCAGTGTGAAAGGCACTATAACAAATGCATGCATTATTATCATTTTATATCTCTAGATTGCAAAATGGATCCTTTTCATTCTCCCGACTGCAAGTCCGAAATCCCACCCCCATCTTAGCGTGTCGAAGCCGTTTTGTCTTAAAACTTTAAAGTGGCATCAGAGGGGAGAGACAGCCTCCCTTCAGAACATCACTCATCTATCAGCACTCTCTGCCCCAAGTGGTTTAGGTTTTGTAGCATTTGTTCGGGATTACATTGAAACATTCGATTACGATGGGTTAGAGAAAAAAAACATATCCGAAGCCGCTGACAATATGACGAGGAAACTAATTCTGACAACAAAAGATGTGATGCGAATAAATATGTTGATGAGAACATGCTGCCATCCTACTGGCCATTGGGACTCGTAAACGAAAGGCTTTTTCTATTCCACCTCTTGGCTCAACTTCTATCAAATAGACAAAAGAGGGAACGCAATCCAGTTTGAGGAGAGTGCGCAAAATGCAGGTCTCCAAAGATACACACAATATCTCACAATGGCCCAGTTATGGTATCGTACACATTGTTCCCCTGTATTTATAGATTGAAGGTTCCCAAGCTGAAGTGGCAAATATGTGATGCGTGAGAGAATGGAGACAGATTATTTATAAAGAAACTCACCGACCGCCTATATGAAAGTCCCATGTTAGTGTCATGATGCATTTTTTGATGAAATGTAAGAGCTATGAATGACTAAAACCTGAAATAAAATACCGTGGAGTCCTGTAGCTCAGTGGTTCGAGCACTCGCCTTGTAAGCAAGGGACCTGGGTTAAATTCTCGGCAGGGTGAAACCTTGGGTAAGTTTCCTTGCTCTACACGCCTGATAATAATCCCTCAAAAAACGCAATAATAAATTGATCATTTCAATCCACAACTGTTTGTGGGACACTGCTATGCGCAATGTGTTTCTGCAGTGCTGCTGTGTTTCGCTCACACATATACACAGTCAATTCACTTTACAGTGTATTCTGTGAAGCGCTTTGAGCCGTCTAGAAGACATGAAAAGTGCCATATCAAATGCAAGGATTATTATTATTAAAAACAAGCACAATGGGTTACACCTGAACGGCTAACTTTGCTTTCTCTTTCACCCACTGATCAACGCACAGATATATCCAGCGTTTTTGCACGTGTGTCTTACTTTATGTGACTCAATTGGCTCTGAGTAATGTATAACCATAATGCTGGCAGACTCCTGATTTATTCCCATTGCCGCAAAATCTCATTCATTTCTCGGTGGTAGTAAATCCTAATTTAGCTACTCCTGTTTTATATTCCGAAGTTTGCTCCATCAATTTCCGGGAGCAACTGAAAATGTTTTGCAGAAACATTCCCGTGGAAATCAAATCAACTTTTGTGATGATGCTAATTAATAATAATTATGCTTACATTTCCAACAGCGCCTTTCACAACTGGAGGACGTCTTAAAGCACTTCATAGAAATTATTGGGTAGGAAAATGACTGCGTGTGTCATGGGCGAACATGAAAGCCAATTTGCACACAACAATGCCCCATAAATGTACAGCATGGAGCCCTAAATACCTTTTTCTGTTTCCGTGTAGGTTTCCAGTGTACATAGCGAATGTGGTAAGATTGACGACAATAACAACAAAATTACACTCGTATATAACAACTAACAACAACACAAAGACAACAACAACAACAACAACAACAACACAAAGAGACGGTACTGCGTGGGTTGAGATAATTTGGATGTGAAAAGACAAATGATATGAAAGTGCTACAAAAAAAAACTTCATCTCAAAGGGGAAGAAGACACAAGTGGAGAGAAAGCAAACAGTGATCAGTGGAAATGAACAAAAACCAATACAGGATATAAATTGAAAATAAGAGACAACAAAGGGGTCGAGAATAACATGTTACTCCCCCGTTATTTTCAAAAAAAAATGTCGATGTTATTTCTCCATTGCCAACGTCCCACGATAATTAAATTTTTTGCAATTACATTATAATCCCTAATGTTATTATAATTTGTATATGCGTAATGAAATATGATATCTCAACGCACTCTGCATCTTAATTCATCAATACATTCCCTTTTACCGCAGTGCGCAGTGGATGCATTTAATTGGATCACCTATTAAGGTGACGCAATATTTATAATCCGATTCATTACTTTTTAAATATGTGGCAATATTCCGTTAGTTTTAATAGCAGCTGGTAATAAGTTGGACACAATTGAACTCGCAAATCTTAATTAAAGTTGGCTAAAGTGAAAATTACCCATGGCATGCGAGCAATCGGGAATTTGTGGCTCATGAAAAAAAAAACACGCACACGAAAACACTACACGGCTGCAAATGGTGGAGTGGTGGGGATGAGAGTTGTGAAAAGAGCCATATACACAGCATCTTCTTTAGCCAAGGCAAAAAGCAAATTCAACATTGTGTAAATGATGATGGGCGTGCTACAGTAAAAGCCCGTTTATCCGGCACCCGATCAACCGTAACTTCTGTATAACCGGCACCTCAAAAAAAAAGTCCGCATTCGATTAACCGGAATTTATCTGGAAAAATGCATTATTTTTATTTTTTTAATTAAATTTAATTTTTTTGTGTTTTCAGCCGAATATCCGACACGCACTTTAACTGGCATTGGCCAGGTCCCGAGGGTGCCGGATAAACGGGCTTTTACTGCACTAGGTCAATGGCTCAGGAACGCCCAAAATAATCTTCCTGTGATATCTTTAAAATGAGATATAATGGTCAGCATAAGAGGGGAGGAGGTGTGAAAATGGGATACCTAACACGCTGATCATTAACACTTTGTGGCACTAGTCTTTCAAGCTAAGGTTGAATTGAAGACATGTTTTCCCCCAAAATACATGGGAGATTTCACACCTGTGCCACCCGCCAAGGACAAAACCACTGCCTTTGGCCTCGCCTATGCCTACAGACCGAGAGCTGAGAAATTGTCCCATACTTCATTCGAGGGAGCTAACAATAAAACGTTATTCCTAGTCATCTCGCTGAGTTTAACTGAGTTGCATAATGCACTCTTTCTGCCACTCCTCAACAGAAAGCTGTCAATTTCCAAATTGGCCGAGTCTATTGAGGGGTCAAGATGTGTTCAGCTGAATACACCGAGATATCCATAATTTGTTCATTTATATAGCTCAACGCAGAGGCCCCGTAAATGTATGATTTGGAGCTGGTTGGGCTGTTAAAAGACACATAAAAATGACTATAAATTTGCTTAGTATGACTGCTATGATAGATTAATGACCCATTGCCTGATTAATAGTCACTGCTTGACAGCTTTCTCAAAACCTCACTTGCACTATCAATCCACACTCCAGCCTGGCTCCATACGTGACATTCAACATATTGGACAGATTCAAATTTGCTATATGGACTGGTAAACAGGGATGCTGGTTGTCTCTTTCCTTCACCTCCCCCTCTTCTCTTTAGAATTGATGCATGTTGGTTTTTGTTGCCTGAATTGTCTTGTCCGCTTTAACCTCCACTCTCTGCGAGAGAAATAATCAAGCAGCAGTCAACGTTCAATGGTTGGGCTCCAGCTGAGAGCAGGTGCAATTTGTGCTACACAGATTCCCCCGCAGTAGATCAGTAAAGAGCGGTGTTTGCTCTTAAATTGATAAGGAGCGAAGAATTAGATCAATAACATCCATTTGCCACACAAGAACAAACTTGTACCTCAAGCAGCTAACGCAACAACCCAATTGGGTTTAGCCTAAAATAATTATTCTTAATCTCTTTTCACCCCACCCCTTTTTTTCCCACCACAAAGTTTTGCGCTTTTCATTCCTTCCATACTTTTTGCGTCCCTAGTTTTCTGCGCTATTTGGGGATTTGATTCATGTAGGCTGATTCACAATCCAATTTCCATCTCTGGTCTGAGCAGGTTGATCATATTTAATCGTCAATAGCTATGGATTTCTGATAAGCTTTTTCTTGAGGCTGTGCGTGTACAATGTTAAACGAGCGCTAAATTGTTGCACAAAACTCGGAGAAAATAGCCCAAATCAGGCGTCAATAACTAACGGGTAAGGATTAAATGTAAGGATTATGAAAATAATAATATGTGGATTCAGCACAATGCCTTTCACATCAGAAGGACATTTCAAAGAAGCTTCACAGGATTTACTGTTATGTGCAAAGCATATGTTTGAAGATGAAGCACAGTTTGCCCTCCAAAATACACAGTTGATGCACTTTACAATAGATTCTGTGAAGCACTTTGACTTGATAAGGCGCTAGATCAAATGCAAGGTTTCTTATTATTTTATTATGAAATCGGGAAGATCGATGCATAACAAATGCCTTGAAACATCATCATAATAACAATAATAATTATTTTAAAGGAATTATTACCCCCGGAAAAGCGATCCGCCAATCGACAAACGACAAATACAGCTACAAAACTCAAGCTGCTGGCAGGAGAGCTCATTCGGAAAACAAAATAAATAACTGCAGAATGATAAGTGAACACAGTGCGAGCTGGCAGACATCTGCTGCCTGCCATCAGTTTACCACTATCCGCTATGGAAAATGGTTATCTAGCAGCCGTGCACCCCAAGATGTTTGTGAGCGAACAGGAGAGATGCTTCTAAAAGCAGTTCATAGCAAGACAGCTCATTATTAAAAATATTGACACAAAATGTTGACTCAAAACAATGCTTGTATTTGATATCACGCCTTATGCTGTTGAGACCTGTCAAAGCGCTTCACAGAATGTACTGTGCAGTGAATTGACTGTATATTTTGTGGGCGAAAATGCCCCCCAATTTGCACCTTTTAAAGCATAACCGCAGTTGTAACGTATCATCAGCTACAGTAAACTGCACTTTATTGAGTGCAGAGCTTTCAGTTATAATATCAGCCCTGAGAGAGCTGTACCATTTTAATGCTTTGACATTAACAAGGATTTACACAGTGTCCTTCAATCAAGATAATGTCTCAGAGCGCTTCACGGCAGGTTGGTTGAACTTAAGAGCAAGGGAGAAGGGGAGGCAAAGGTGACCATACACGCTGTTGAAGCGGTTGGTTTTAGGGTGGAATTTAAAGCCAGAGTATCTACTAGTCAAACAATAAGTAAGAATCTTTCAGTTGAGAAGCACAAATCAGCTGCTAAACGCAGCTACCCTCTCACAGGTGCATCTGGAATCACATCCAATTCACACATAGTGATCGATATTACATAGATCTTAATAATATTCAATGCTCCTCAACACACCTTCGCTCTGCTCCCTTGCCAAGTCCCGGTATATCACTTGTTTCTCCGCTATGGCTCGCGCACAGCAAGGCACAAGCCAAGAAAACAATGAAACCCCTGCTATCTAGTCACTTAGAGTCGGATTGCAGGACTGGATCACAAAATTGAAAGCCTCGGGGGAAAATAATACAGATCAAAGGCATATTTCTTCTCAAAGCGGGAGGTTTTACGGGGATAATTTAGCCACTTGGGTAATTAATGCCATGCCAATCAACGCTTCTGAAAGAACGCTGAACAAATGCCAAACAACAACAAAAAGAATGCAGATGTCAGGGCTTAGATAATCAAATACTCCATGGTCCTTTGGCTCCAAAGCTAATGGGACCTTGGGAGTATTGCCTGTGGAACGCAACTGATCATGGTTACATAATGTGGGTTGTGATGTTACATTAATATCTCGAGGGGTTTTGTTCAATTGCCTTTTGAAGATTAGGGAGAAAACTTTACCTGTGGTTAGTTGTTTCCCACAGGAGATTAAACCATTTAGGACAAAAAAAAAAGACATTGCAAATTGTATGTTGGTTCATTGGTGGTGTGTCTATTTACGTTGCAGAGATCTTCACAACAAGTTGGAAGTGTCTTGAAACTGTGATCCAGAGCAAAATCAAAGGAATAAAACTACTGGGGTATGGGGAATAGGCAGGTAAATGGGATTGAAAGATCACTCTTTAAAAGAGCCAGCACACACATGATAGTCTAGATGGCCTTCATCTGTGCTGTAAATATCTACGGTTCTATCATTGGTTCTATCATTGTACCTATGTACAAGTGTTTGCAGCGGTTAACATTTGTTTTTTCAATTAAATTGATGTTTGAATGGCTCACTTTAGTTCTGTAAAGTTTCTATCGTAGTAAGGGAGTTGCTCGCGTGACGCAATAACTTTGTAGCTGTGCTGTTCATTTTCGGTTTCATCCGTCACACTGTAATCAGGCAAAACCGCCTTGTGCAGGGAGATGGGAATTTTTTCCGGACCTTTAAGCAGCCCGAGGAGTTAAAATGAATATTGATGGTGAGATTCCTCTTATTTCAATCTTGTCCTAAGGGCAGCAAACAATACATGTCCTGTTCCACCTTTATCTACCCCAAACAGACGGATTGTCAAACAACTGAATTCCTAACTCCTTTATAAATAGAAACAGCTTCTCAACCAAAGAAACTCGGGGGTGAATACTCGTTCTAATTAGAACATCGCAAAATGATACATTGGACACAATTGGCAGCTTCGTGCTGGCATTTTTTTTTGTTTGCTTTGTTATTTATTTTGGAGAAATACGATTCTTAATTGTCTATATCACGGCAAAGTTGCTTGCAGCAATTAAAATCCCTACGTACTTAATCTCACTCAGTGATAACAGCCTTCCGGGTGTTCAGCAATCACAATGGCAAACTCTCAAGATAGAACTGTTTCAGATTTTAGCGTTCAAAGCACACGTCACAGCATTTGCTGGCTCTTGACCCACCCCGCACCCCCCCACCACCTTTTATTTAGCGTGGCAAAGGTTAATATGAAGTTGACACAAACACAATCCTTACACCTGATTACAGATTTATATGGTAATTAATGTTTTCAGATGCACAGTGAAATGAATGTATTTGATTCCCATAATTAAAAAAAATCAAAGATTAGAAACTCCATTAAAAAAAACCTAGCAGGATTGCATGAATTGTAATTAATAGGGATGGATGAAACTACCCAACAGCAGAAATGTATTTTGAGGAATGAATGGTTAGGATTAATTTAAATAAATGAAGTTATCAGAATCTGGATTCCCCAGTTGATGTGATTCAATTGCATTTCATACTTGCTTCATATTTGTGCTGATTTTAATTGACTCATTGCGAAAGAATCAGTAATTTTCAAGCTATCAATTTATGATACCACTAAGCTCCTCTGCAGGCAATACTGTGTGAGAAACTTTAATCACTAATCCATAGTTTCAGCAGCACAAATAGGATTGCGCTTTATTTAATAGTTCCACTTGTTCCCACTTTGCTTCTTTTTGTACGTCTGCAGTGTACCGAAAAGGTAGGCTTTCAGCGAGAGAAAACGGTTTTGAAATTTGAAATGATTTTTTTTTGCTGGGGGGGGGGACTTCACTCACTCTACACATACGTTTCACTGCAGAGGCAGCTGCTATCACCAGCAACTTGGATTTATGCAGCACACTTTGTGTGGAGTAATGTGCTTTACAGAGACGGTGATAAGACACTGATCCCAAGTTTGGTCCGGATGAAAAATGCCCTTTGATTCACCTGACCTCATCCCTCCAGAACACTCTCACTCCTGTCCTCCCATCACAACATCAAGCAACTTTTTCAACAACTCCTGTGACCCTGGCCTCAGCCACCTTTCCTGGCAACCCTAGGTTTCTGTTGTTAATTGCCCTCCAGATAAAGAGAAAACATTGTTGGTGTCAATTCTGAAATCGCCCTTTGCAACTCTACACTCTCTCGCTCGCTCTGCTGTCTTGGTGCATCCAAAAGTATCAGTGTAAATGTGTGAGGTTCTTCTACTGAAATACATGCCATCGATATTACTTGCATTAGGGAATCGTTGGAGACGCAGTGAAGCAATGCACTCGGTTATACATTCTACTGCATAACCTGTTCTCAACCTTTCCCCATCTTGTCCGTAGCAATGAAACTCATCGTTGCTAACGATGACTGTTGGTTGGGGACTAACTCAAACTAAGTCTGTGCAATTGTGGGAAAAAAAGAAAAGACCCATTTCATGCACCAAGCAAAATGACAACTCAGTTTTCTGAATCTTTCAATCTCTCAAACCATCCAAACATGGCTTTCCATACTTACTTAATCGTCTGCTTCTGAAGGATATCAGGGTCAGTTGCATTCAGTGTCACCACAAGGCTGCCTACTGGTATGTTCTCCGGCTTGACCACTGGTGTTGGGTTTGGATTGAAAATGGGCGCTTCGTTCATGTCAAATACTGTGACTTGCACCGTGGTTGTGGAGCTGGGTCCAAAGCTGATCTCTGGCATGATTGGGTCTTCGTTCTCCACTTTAATCAGGAGTGTGTGGAAGGCAGATCGTTCGTAATCTAAGGGCTGAAATTAAATTGATTTCTTTTTTTAATTACAAAACAAAAGCAATAATGGTTGATATGTTGGAATAATTTTTTTTAAAAAAAACACCCACACCAAATCTACAATTCTGGGTAGAATGCCATTTCTTTGAAGGATTTCATGAGTAGCAGCTTGGCTCAGTTGCTGGGTCTCTAGATCAGAATATTGTGGGTTCAAGCTCCACGATAGGACTTTGAAAACACAATCTATATTGACACTCACAGTGACATGGGCAGAGCTGATGGTGTAGTGCTGACAGGTTACACCAAGGGTGGATGTTAAGGAAACCATTATCACTATTTGAAGTGAAAAGGAAGTTTCTCCCGGTGTCATGGCCAGCAATCTCCCAGATAAGATTAGTCGCTCACTTTATGACCGTTTGCGAGACACTGCTGTGCGCAAATTGGCTGTCGCATTCACTGTCAAACCCACAGTCACACTTGACAAAAGCGCTTCGGGACATCTGACATTATAGCCACTGTATTGAATGCTTCGGTTATTATTAGTATTGATTTTGAATGAAACATATGTAAATAATTGTCATTGGAGATTCTTTAAACAATTTACCATCTTATAATCTTTGGATTCCATCAGGGGAAAATTGTTTGGATATTCTTGAGCACAGAAACTGGCTTGGATACTCTTAAGCAGGGTGATGGCCTTTCCGCGTGTGTCAAGACACCTAACAACTAAAAGGTGAGGGATTTACAACGGCAAACATATTGTGTACCAAAAAAAATCCTTACTTTGTCAACTAAAAGCATTCCTTCATTGTTTAAAGGATTGGTCTGGACTTTGAAGTTGTTGTCAGGGTTTCCGTTGATAATATAATAGACGGCCCTCCAAGCTCCCGTCGCTGGGTCATCTTTGTCCTCCACAGTCAGATTGACTATTGTCCCAGTAAATCCCTCTTTCACTGTTGCCTGGAACTGATACAAGACATCATGTTATCACTTTATGTTACCCAACCATGGAAGGAAATGAAGGCCTTGAGCACTAAGCCCTCTCTGGGTTCGGAGAACGCAATAAGCTTTCTCATCAACAAACACCCACCTTAAGATCAGCTCAAGAATGTGGTCAGATGTGTGCCATTTTTTTCATTTCAGTGCTACACTTTTTTTAAAAAAAACATATTTCAGTACGCAATTGGCTGCTGCGTTTCGCCCACTCAATTCACTTTGCAATAGATTCTGAAAAGTGCTTTGAGATGTCTCAATATTGCGATGAGGTGCTTTATCAAATGCAGGAATTATGATTGTACTGATTAACAAATGAACACAAATTCACTCATGTGGTCAACCTGCTGACATGATTAATATCTGTTTGCTCATTTTACCTACCAATACGCAAAGCACTACACTTCACCGTAAAAATCCTATGAAGCGCTTTGAGGCATTTTGATGACACGATAAGAGTTGTATCAAAAATGCAAGGTTCATTTTGCAAAGAGCCTTGCGAAGTTTTTATGTACACCAATCTTACTCATCCTTGAGTTGGAATTGGCAAACATATACATTTAACGTGTTCTCTAGGGATGAACTGAACTATTGACATGATGAGAAATGATGTTGCAGAAGCATTCAAGGCATTGTGTGTCAATGCTCAGCCACACATTAACGGTCAACTGGTACGAGGACAGAACCCCAGGGATTGAATTAACATCTTCGCCGATGGCAAAATGTTGCGTGAAGATAACACAAAATGTAAATAAAACGCTGCGCAGAAACATCAATTAAAATTGCCTCTTCAGTCTCTAATCACTCTCAATAAATAGCAATTTTTGTACAGTAACATATCGCACCATTGAAGTTGTCTTCGAGCATCCGTAATTACAACATTAAGGCATTTCAGCAAAATCTTTGCCTCTCCAATTGTCACTAGTACTTTCCATTTGGTACATCTTTTCCCCCTTTTGCTGCTATTAATAAAATGAGCAGAGTTTAACATCTTCAGTGTGAACATCTTTCATCCCCCATTCATCAAAATGCATCCGAGTCTTTAGAATTGATCTGAATAGAGATGTAAAACTGTCAGTTATTGCACAAATGTGCTACCAATTGTCACAACTACTCTTTGAGCGGAATTGCAGATCTGCACTAGATTGTCGATTTGGTGTCTTGTTCCGTGATGCTATTTTCTGTGGAGGGTGGGTGCGGGGAGGGATTTGTATGTTCTTCTGTTTAGTCAATTGGGACGTCCTCCCAATGTGAAAGGCGTTATACAACTGTAATTTTGTCGTTGTTGCTGTTACCTTTCCCTAATTATCATTGAGTATTTAGGAATTATTTTCGGGTGCCAACTGATAATTTTTTGTTGAAAAGAATAATCTAATTGCTACACATTGTGGGAAGCTTTGTGAATTGCAATACTTGTTCTGCTTTCAACAATAACAACAAAATTACATTTCTAGAGCACCTTCGGGAGGATGTCCCAAAGCTTCAATGAGGAGCACTTCCGATGTGAAAGGTGTGATAATAATATACTGTAAATTGTATTCTATATATTTTTGCTCAACGTGCGACCGATGAGACTATAGTGAAATGTTTGATGTGCTGCAGATTGTGGACTGTGTAAGAGGTGACTTATTACCCTCCCTTTAGTCCAATTCCTGTCCCATATACGAGTTACGCAGGCATTTTGTGTTTGTTCCCTCAGCTTATTTGCTGTAAATGGTTAGCTAACCAGCAGCCAACTTTCTTATCCAGTTAGCTGAACCCTTTGGGTAGTAAGAGAGAATAAGTATTCCCTCCGGTTCACTGGTTGCTTTCCTTTAGTGCAGTGGTTCCTTATTCTGCAAAGTGGAGGAACAGTATGCTTTTCATCCAGAGGGTGCAGTCTGAATCAGATTGTCAAATATCTTCTGTGCTGTGCTTGAAGATTGAAACATATGGCATGAATTGGATGGGGAACAAATGGCTTACAAATGGCCGGGCGTTAGGGAATATTAACCTGCCAGCCACACAGAGTGTTGCCATTTGCGTTGTTGGACATCTGTGTCTTGGAAAGCAAAAGGCAAAATGAACAGAAGTGTGCTTGGTAGACATAACCTTCCAGACATTCACTACCAGAGGGGAAAAAACGTTGGTTCCCTCATTTTTTCCAAATAAATGAATGATGTCCTGCAGTAATATATCGATCACCACAATGGACAACCTCCTTAGACTCAAACACTGTAGTTCAGGCTACGGAGATAACACATTGCCAGATTTACAAGACAAATCTATCCTCCAAGCCTCAACCTAATACAATTTTGCTGTTGTTTGCACATTGAGCAATGAGACTCAGTTACCAGTTAAGGCACTCAGCATTTCTTCCTTGGCAGAGTAATGTAGCTTAGCTCAAGTCTTTGAACTCAGTCTTCCTCCTGATATTGACCTGACAACAAGTACTGGGATTTTAATTAAACACAAGACTAAATGCTATTTGGTTTGCATTTTGTAAGGGTTTACTGCTTGTATTTTCATGGATACAGCTTGCCTTCAAAAACAACTTGTGATGTGTAGTTAACTGAGACATTTAACTCAAAAAAATCTGCAATTTCATGTAGTTTCTGGTGTAAAGCCTCCATCTGAACTTGTTTAATAATTTAACAGTACAATGTTTGTAATTGATTATCACTACTTTTAAACTCCAAGGGTTTTTCACAGCATCTCCACTGATGGATTTCCATCTAACCATATGTGTGAATTGAGACACAGAATTGCTGATCATTCAACTCGAGTGTTTTGTGTATGCATGCTTCATAAGGATCGGCAGTAATGATGGGGAAACAATCAATGATAACGCACTGGCAGATTTTCCCACATGGTATGAAACTGTGGTGTTATCAAACCAAATGGGTAGGACTGCGAAGATTAACTACAGTGGTATTAATAGCACACTACATTTAGACTCAGCAAATGTTCTTCTAATGGCAAAATTACAAGGCATCAATATCATATGACAGCACAAACCCATCTATAACTAAACAGCACTTTGGCTGGCACTGGGGTTAGTGGCCTGTAGAGTCTTTGCTTGCATTTCATTATTGACATATTCCATAGTAAGAGTTTTTTTTTCAGGCATTGCAAGTGTTTGCTTTTGGGACTTAAGTGGAGGTCACACACAGAGATGGTAGTGAGTTGGGGGTGGGGTGGGGGTGGGGTGGGAGCGGGTGGGAGGTGGGAAGGGTGAGGTCTTGGGAGGATTTGAAAGTGAGGACAAGGATCTTGAAGTCAATCCATGCGGTGGGGATAAGGAGTCAGTGGAGCCAATTGAGGATGTGGAATGATCGGTTCCCGGAGCTTGATGCAAGAAGTACTGAATAGTCAACAGCTTGTGTAGGGAGGAGCCGGCTGGACTGGCAAGCAGGAAAAGATATCCGAAGGTCACAAATGCATGCTTATTTGAAAAGCCTGACCATAAATGACAGACGCCTATTTCACTTTCCTATCATTGCCTTTCAGCCCGGAGTCAGCGGTGAGTGACAATACCATTCCATCAACCAGCACAATTCTAAAGTCCGTCGCTTTCTGCAAATACAACAAAAGCTGAGAAAGCACTGCCCAGTCGGTCGCGCAGTCCAAAAATAACACGGGATAGTATCTTCTTCAGTAATTCCCAGCGTTTATTCTGCTTGGCTGAGATGAGGTTTGCAGATAGATTATCTTAGCAAGCGCAGAAAAACACAGAGGCTGTATGATTTGGACCCATAGAAACTGACTGAAGTGAGTACGAAGCAAATGTTCATATGCTAATGTATTTAATTGGAAAAATATGAATTTATTAATTTGTTTTTTCAACACTGAAACAACAAAATTATGCGCAGGGATTTAACACGGTTACATTTCCACTTAAGGACAGTAACTAATTGTTGACTACAGGAAAACAGAACAGCTGAGCTACTACTTTAGATCTGCACTTCTGCTCCTCAGTTCAGTTTCCGGTTATTGAAAAATAGAACAAGCAAGAATATTAATCACTTCATCTTAGGCTAGCCTGCCGTTGCTTGATTTACACTTAACTACATGCAGTCAACTACAGAACCCTTCCATAACCTACAAAGTTTATATCTGTGAAGTTAGGCCTAATATAATTTGGCCAACAAAATATACAGTCAATTCACTTCACTGGATATTCTGTGAAGTGCTTTGAGATGTCTTGATGATATGATAGAGCATTAAATCAAATACAAGGATTATTATTGTAAAGATTATTACTGTATATAAAAATTCATTTTATGCTGAAGGTATTTACTTTGTAAGTGTTTACAATGCGCTTTAAAGTGAGGTTGTCATCTAATCCATTCAACTGGGGCGGACGACTGCCAAGGGAACATTGCTTTTTAAGTACTTTATTGTTCTGAATACATCTACATTTATGAACACAAACTTTTTTCATCAGCTATTGTCTGCTTTCTGTTATCTCTTTATTACTTATATGCTGCACTAAGTGATGACAGGTGCAAGTTGCGAGTTGTGAGTTGAGTTCTAATAAGAAATAAAATGCGATAAAATACTATTTTCAACCATGTAAGTAGAACAACTTAGTCTGGGCAAATTTCCAATAATTGGGGGGAAAAAAATCTCCAACAAATGCTACCATTAATACATCAATCAGGCAGAAGTGCTCAATCCTTAGAAAACGCAGCAAGTGAAAATTTGGAAATGGAGCGGAAGAGGAGGAATACGATATTTCTTAATGGGTTTCTTAATAAGTTATGATCAAATTATTGAATTTCCCAAAACATTGGAAGAGCCAAAAAAAAAAGCATTTGTGCACACCTTCACGTTTTTGAAATTGATGACACATTTCGTAACAAGAAATCCGTTAAGAAACTGTGTATTGTCCACTTACCATAGATTTAGTGAATTCTGGGGCATGGTCATTCTTGTCATCGATGATGATGGTTGTCGTTGCTGTGCCAGTTAACCCCACATCGCTGCCCGCCATGTCTTTGGCCTGGACTATCAACTCATACTTGCAGGTTTCCAGAGACTGAAAAATAAAAGTATCATGGCAATAAATTATAATACTCCTTGCATTTGATACAGCGCTTTTCACATGTTCTAGGCGTCTCAAAGCGCTTCAAAGAATATACTGTAAAGTGAATTGACTTTATATTTGTGGGTGAAATGCGGCAGCCAATTGCCGCACAGCAGTGACCTACAAACAGTCGTAGATTGAAGTGACCACACTTAATAACTCTTTTATGTGGCGAGATTATTATTAGTGGAAAACTTGCCCAAGGTTTCACCCTGCTGGGAATCGAACCCAGGTCTCTCGCTTCCGAGGCAAGTCCTCTAACCACGGAGCTACAGGACTGTAGTCGAGACTAGAGGTTTCTTGAAAGAAATTGGAACCAAAAAGCGAAACAGCACTGAGTCCTGCTAAATGTTTTTCTTTTGCGTTAAAACTCTTCTTTGTCTTCTGTGTCATGGAATCAGAAAACCACCCACACAGGAAAGAACAATGGAGTGTTTCAAGGAAAGAAGTCTTGAACTGTTTGGAGAAACATTCTGAAATTGAGGAATGGTCATTTCACAAGATCTTGCTGATCACATCTGAAGAATCATTACCCTCAAGACATTATTGCTACAGATCACTTTGCGCCCTAGCACCTCCTCACATCTCCAATCTGTTGATGTCCCACTCTTCAACTTGCCCCATCCAGCCATGCCCTCACAACCTCTGTTACTCCTCTCTCGCTGAATCCCTCCACCTCAACCTCTCTTTATCACATCATATTTGAAGACTTTCCTCTTCGCAAGGCCTACAGTCACCTCCCCTTTCTCCCTAGCCCGGATTAAACTACACCATTGTTCAGTGATCTGACTGCTTCCGCTAGTGAAGGGCGCTGCGTAAATGCAAGGAGTTGTTGTAATGGAACTTCATTGGTATAATGTAGACTGAGTCAGCAGGGCATGGGGACACAGGTGTAGAATTGCAAAAGGCAATTTCAGGACAGTCTCTAGGAAGTGTTTCGTTACCTAGAGGGAAATTAACAACTGGAACAGATTAACAGGAAGCCAGTGAGACCAGGACCGTGAGCTCATTTCAGAGTGAGTGGGTATGAGATCAAATTAGCTGAAGGGTGTTCTTCATGTGAACTTTCCTTGCGATTGTGTGTTGCAGATTAGAAACAGTTACAGGTGTATAATCACATCTGTGTCCACGCCGTCTTCCTTCTATTTGCAATGGTTGCTGGTGCATTGAACAGTAATACAACTGATGCTTTCTCCCTGTGCTCCAGTGACAAACTAATGGGGGGGGGTGGGGAGCTATGGTGTTGGGGAGCCAGAGAAATGCCATCAATTGTAATCAGTTCTGTCTTTGGCCGTAGTGGCCGTGTGAGAAAAGGCCCTAGATTTCCATTCCATGATCAAATCGAACAGTTTTCATACAAGTGCTTTCTCACTGTCACGAAAAAATCCTTGTTGATTTGGGACAGCTGATTGATAAGCAGTACCCGAGCTCTTTCTACATTTCGGAGGTCAACAGTGAGAGTCACATACAGGTATATTAACCTGTCTCAGATTTAAATGGTATCAGTTAAAGAAACACATACCTCTCCCCTCTAAATATACCCGGTATTTGCGAGCAAGTCTTACTTGGGTCTGCTGGAGGGTGCTCACGGTTTATACATTCTTGGTTGTCATGGAGAAGTCCGTGGCAGGAATCCTGGCCTAACTGAGAACGACCTGAACAATCATCTCCTGAAGCCATTCATTCCCTCTCCTGTCAGGCCAAAGTCAGGCCAAAGAGCTTGCCTGTTGAACTTGTATTAATAAAGCAGATGCCAGGAAAGAGACTCGTCGCTCTTTCTTCACAATCGTAGCTATGATTGAAGTGCACATAAAGGTTTTAGATGATACACAGTGCCCTTATGTACAGGCGCAAGAAATAAACCCTGCACGTGAATGACACTTCTGAGAGAGAAAGGCAAGAGAAATGGGAAAGAAAGGGGAAATCAGCCAAGAGTTCTTGCTTCTGGTTGATGTCCAGCATTTCAATTGGGCTGTGCATGTGTGGACATTGGGTAAGGCAAGAGTCAAGGTCAGCCGTAGTGTAGTTAAATACTCTTAACCCTATTCAGCGTCCAGGCAGAGATGCAATACATTTTGGGGGAAGGAAAGCAGAACATTGTTTCCACATTGTGGCAATGGATCACAACACAAAGCATGGCCTTTGAGGAGGGGGCACTGGGAGTAAGCTTCAATGTTAAGGCCATTTTGTCTTGAAAGGTAAGACAGAATCGAATGGTGGAAGAGTCATAAATTCAGCTTTAATTTGGAAGCTCGGTTTCCATGGCAGTTTTCAAAACCGAAGCAGCCACCAAATTAAGACAAATTGAATACATTTCCACAATTCCGTGCAATTTTTTAAAGTTGAGGACCAAAATGTGACAGAGGTTCAATTGCAAGTCTCCTGCTGTGAATAAATTGCAATTTTGACCCTTACATGAAAATTATATCCTCGCCATTCAGATTCCTGTAAATTCAACTGACGAGACAGTCAGTCAAATGAATTACTTATTTCACTAAGGTTGCTGAACTTCAAACAAAATGTAGAAGTGGTTAGAATACACAGAGCTGATCAGTTTAGATAGCAAATGTAAAACTGAGGTTAGAATAAAACGGGCAGAGAAGAAAAACCAAAAGAGCAATAAATATGCTAAAAATAAAATTGGTTGTATTTCGATTTGAACTTCGATCTAGTGTTAACAATGGAGAAATAAAGCTACTGATAACAGTTAAGGAACTTTATTACTCTCTGTGTCAGTGTTTCAACAAGTGAGCTGACAATGGCCGATAACGGATGTTATAACAATCCTGGCATTTGATTCAGCGGCTTATCATGGCATCAAGCTTCAAGTCTCAAAGCTATTCAGGCGATTTTACTGTCCAGTGTGGTGACTGTGTATTTTGCACACAGCAGTTTTCACACAGAAACTTCCTATAAACAGCAAATGGTCAAGCTCATCTAGGGGGAACTGAGTGAATTTCCCGGCACCGTTCAGCTGTATAACACATCAAATAAAAGACAAAAATCATGTGATTTCTATATACAACTTGGAAGCATTCCAAACTCCTTAATTGCTTTCCGTCAGTGTCTGATTCCCCAACACAATGGTAACGCTCCATATGCCAACATATTCCCGGCACATATGTTGCTCTGTACATTTAAACTTCTTAAAAAAGTTAACAAGGTTCTCCAGCTATTAACAAAGCTGGAGCGTAAGAAGTTGACAGTGAGTAGAAGTAAGAATACCGGAGAGGGTTAGTGCCAGAAACCATATGTATTGGCTTTGAATCCACTCCTGAATGATATAGAGTAAAAGTCTCTTCTGATTCATGGCTGTCAGAGTCCTATGTGACATGAGATTTGGGGGTGTTTTGAAGTGGTGTCCTCTCAAGTCTCCCTGATTTGGTTCTCCCGATGGGAAAGGCATTACATAAAATGTAAACGTTATTGAATTATAATTTTATAAAGCTTGGCCGGTTGGGAAAATGTACTGACCACGTGCACACCATCATTCCCCTACGTACCAACAAATTTGTTGACCTTCACAGCCTGCCTTGCTAGTAGGACTTCCAATTAAACAACAAGGAGCCAGAAGAGGTAGCAATTTTACCTCCGGGCAGCAAATAATGGGAGACTGCTGACTGCATCTGAAGATTTACCAATACGTAGAACAACCCACCCAATGTGCTTTAACTCAACCTCAGTAAATCAGTTCTTGCTGAACACCATCCACCCCCCCTCCATCCCCTTGAGTGAGATTATCAATTTCTGTGCCAATTTATGCTCTTGGTCACCAGGAAGTGATTGACTGAATGCATTGCACATGGGACCCTGATGGCTGACTGAGTGGATTTCAAACTCGGGTCACAGAGACAATGGGAACCTGCTCCAACTCAATGTAACAACCAGTTAGTTCCTTGTACTGTATTTCTCAATCGGAATGACTGGTTCATTTTAAGTTAATATTCTAAAATTGAATGCACGAGTGCGATAAGAAAAAAAAATAGATTGAATTATGGAAAACTTACAAATCTCTTTCATTTCATTTCCAGAAATGGATTAGGTAACCCTGTTGGAATGGCTGTATGTATTACTAGATGTTTAACTAACAGCCTAATCTTCCTTCCCAAAAAAGACTGGTCATTTTAGCAGAAGTGGGATTACATGGCTTGGCATTGTGAAGTGCTAAATATATCCAAGAGCTATTAACATAAGAAGCTCAGCTGTTAAAATATTCAGTAACTACAAGGCGATAAATTAGTTTGGAGCAGCTGACAAGTATTTTGCAAATCGCTGGTCAAACTTTCAAAGTATCTGAACCATCATGTGAGGTTTAAATTTCCAGCTACTCTGAGCTGTAAAGATCACGCAGAAATTTGATCAATTCTTCAAGTTCAGTTTTAATTCAGAAGGTAGTTTTCTGCAGTTCCCACAAAACAAAAATACGATTTCTCCCTAAATTCTGTGCAATCTAAAATTTTTTAAGACAAAGTGATTCGGCAGAGTAATATCAGTCCAGCTGTTTCTCTTCCATTTCAATCTTATCCTCTCCTCCTTTTCATATAAATTCAATGGTTCACCTGAGCAATTTCAAATGGGATTGAGAAAGAAAACAGAGAACATTGCTTTCGGATGCACTCAATCGGGAGAACAAGAGGTTCATGGCTTCAATGGGCAATTTCGGGACCTACATCAGGAATACCTGGCGGGGGATGAGGGGGGGTGTAACTATCGACTGAAGCAAGTTGACAGGAAAGGTGGTGGAGGCCCGGACACTGTACTCACTTAAAGAACAGCTCAAAGCTGCGATGGGAAGGTTGGGAAACCAAAAAAGATGAGGTCAGATGGGCTATCGCGTCTTTTTCATCCAAACCAATATTGTTCCCGATTTTAGCGGCAACCACCTCCCCCACTTACTGCTCCACTTAAGATCGATTAACTCAGTACAAAACGTAGTGGAACCTGGGATCTACACAGATTAGCCACTCACCAGATCATCTCCCGCAAATCATTCGGGGGACGATTTACTTTTATTTTCGACTTCAGAGAAAGTTTACACAATTACAGCAGGAAAAGAAGAATCATTGGCTTCCCCCATCCCTCTTTCTCTTCCATCCCCCCCCCACTCCACCATAACACTTTAACACTTAATAAATTACCACAACTGTCAATGTTCATCCCTGTGACTGACACAAATACTTTGCGGTCTAGAAAACAGGGCAAATCAAGTTTGACATGTTTTCATCTCGGGGACTGAGAGCAGCAGTTTGTCAACATTAACATTCTTGTCATTTCTCTGACACCTGCCGCACGCTATTAGCGATTCCATGTTTGCAGACATATAGAGGCCAAGAGCTCACCTTTTTTTTCTTTTCCACCTCCCGCTCCCAGATTTACAGGACGCTGACAGCAGCCAGCTGCCTCCGCTTGAACTTGATGGAAGTAGAAGATAAGGGGTGGGGGGGGGGGGAAGGGAGTAGGAAACTGTATGCAGCTCAGACAACACTAACAGTATTTTCAAATCAGATTTGGAATTGACTAATACTCCAGTTATGTAAACTCTTACAGGAAGAGCTGCCTCGCTTGTAATGTTGCGCACTGAATTTTCAAGCAAATCCAAACAACAATAATCATTGCTGTGCTTGAGATGGCAGCTCTAACCCTAAACGTCTCAAAACGCTTCGCTGATAATCACTGTTGAGACCAGCGAATGTATTTGTAGGCAAGCGAGGCAGTCATTTCTCCACAACACAGAGCCATGAAGTGAATGATCCATTTATCTGAAGAAGCGAGTGTTGGCCAGGGAAACTGGGAGCAGTTCCTATTCTCCTTTTGTATAACCTAACGGGATCTATCAAAGTCCGGTTGAAACAGCTGGATGGGATCTTGGCTTAACATCTCGACACGGCACCTCTGGAAAGTCAAGCGCCCCTGACGTTGCAGGCTCTGAACCACAGCTGAGGAATTTCCAGAAAAGTGACTATTAAGTAACGTTGGGGTTCTAATCTCGTTGCTGAACCCTTTGAGGCCACCACCACAGCATGCGCTTTGCGCGCAAATCCCAAACTGGCAGAAAACCCCGTGTGTTTACAGCTGCAGCTTTCCACTTGAAGGCAAAGTGAAATGTGTGCCTTCCTCTGGCAGCAGGAGGAAGGAAAAGCATGTTTGTGAATCCGCAGGCAGAGAAATATGTTTAAGTACTAATATTACCATATCAGGCTGTACACATGTCCAATGTGCTTACGAGAACAGCCAGACAGTGAGTAATGCTATTACTTTCTGTAGCAGACAGATTGTGCGGTTGGATTGTAACAGATGTTACAACAAATGGTCTGAAGACCTTTTTTTTCCCCCAAAAAAAAATTGGATCGTCTAGTCCGACTTTCCACCCGCTTTCCTGAGCTCGAATCAAGGCATCTTCTTCTCAATGAGTTCACAATCACAGGAGGACGCAGGGCACCAGAGGAAGGGGAAACTGGGAGCCACACAGTGCAATAAAATCCTGTGCCTTTGCCATAACTCTGTTCACATCAGGAGGACTTCTCTAAGCTCTCATGATTGTCACGTTTGTGGAGTCCTGCAGCTCAGTGGTTAGAGCACTCGCCTTACAAGTGAGAGACCTGGGTTCGATTTCAAGCAAGGCAAGGTGAAACATTGGGCAAGTTTCCTTTCTCTACATGCCTGGTAGTAATTCCTCAAACAGAAAAGGAATTGGTCACTTCAATCCACGGCTGTTTGCGGGACACTGCTGTGCACAACTGGCTACCGCGTTTCGCCCACAAATATGCAGTCAATTTAGTATATTCTGTGAAGCGCTTTGAGACGAAGGATAATTATTATTAGGAATTATTACCATTCGGGTAGGAAGTGAGAAGAGTGGCTGTTTTACACACATCCATTCCAGATTATCTGTTCTACGGCTTGGGTTAGATGGAGTCTGCTTCGCAATAGGTGCTGAGAGTGATTTACTATCACTTTCGCAGTATGGCAGTACCAAAGATACCCCCCTTCCTTCTGCGCCATGGTTTTCACCCATCTCTTTCATCCTACGCACCGATTTCTCTCTGTGTCCTGTGCATTGAGACATATCAAAACAGTTCTACCTTTCTTTTTGTGATTGTGTATTTGCCCAAAGCCGGTTTGACAGCCAGACCTTTCACCTTGGCTCTTGTCTCCGGCTGTGACTTAAGAGTTAATCCATTCTTCTCTTTCGTAGGCTGATTGACCTGCTGCACGTCGGCTATACTTCTTGCTATTTACGACCTTTGGTCACCTTTCTATCCCTGCCCTTGGCTCAGTCCCGGGATCCGGTATTGCGAAGCGCTCTGAGACGCCGCATATAAAAGTTGTTGTTGTTATTTAAGGCTGGAAAGTGTGTCATTTTATTACTGCACAGTGGCAAAGGGGTTAATAACATTTCTAATGATTTGCTACCGGTCAAAGGCGGACAACTAAGATGAAGCGAAGAAGAAGAACCCTAAGCCTAGGTGGAATTTGGGACATCTGAGTATGCTGCAGTGTAGTACACAACTGCAGTCTCTCATGAATTGGTGCACAATGCGATAGGGAGTGAGCAAGTGTGTTAGGGGAGGACAGGTAGACCACGGAGATCACAAAAGATCAATGTATTTCAATTATACAACTGCTGCATGTGTTGTTTAACACTCCTGTGAGAGCAATAATCATAATCTTTGCATTTGAAGCGGAGTCTATAGCATCCAAAGCACTTCACAGCTGACACTGTCAAGTGTTGTGATTGCATTTCGCAGGCAGATGCGGCAGCCAATTTGCGCACAGCAATGGCTCATTAAAAAGAAGCCATGAAATGAATGACTAATTTCATCTGGGCAATTGCTGGCCAGGTCACTGTGAGAAACTGCGTCTCTTTTCAAGTAGTGCCATAGGGAGCCTGTCTCAATGTCCGGCTCTTTTGGGATGTCCTCCTGACGTGAAAGGCGCTATATAAATGTAATTTATTGTTGCTGTTGTTGTTTCAATCAAAGGACAACACCTCTGACAATGCAGCGCTCCCTCAACACTGCAAATGGAATGTCAGGCAAAATCCCAACGTGGAACTCTGCCTTCAACCGCCCTCCTACCTCTCTGACCTCCCTCATCCCAACCCTGGCCAGCTCCCCTCTTCCATGCCCAGATCCTAACCCCCGACGGTTCAGCGCCTTGGGACATCCAGTTGCTTTCTTCCAAAAGCCTGAAGTAAACAGAGGGAATATTGGAATCCGGCTATTTCTATATTAAAAAGCTTTTCTGAACTGAACTGATCGATGGAGCGTCAAAAAAAGGTCACCCCTTTAGCAATGATGCAACTCACTAATCAGTTTCCTGGTGGCTGCTTTTATGTTTTTTAAAAAAAATATACATTTATTTCTAAATATATTTGTTACAACATATACCCAAAACAAAATACAATATCTCCTTTCCCATTTTCCCAAACCAAAATTACCATTCCTTTGTTCGTGATACGTTTCTTCCACACACAGCTTATGCACACATCTTTTTGGATGGGATGCATCCTAGGTTACTAAGGGAAGTAAGGGTGCAAATAGCAGAGGCTCTGGCCACAATCTTTCAATCTTCCTTGGACACAGCCTGAGGACTGGAAGGTTGCTAATGTTACTCCCTTGTAAAAACCAAAAGGGGCAGAAGGACAAATCTGGGCACCATACTTTAGGAAGGATGTTAAGACATTGGAAGGGAAGGGTGCAGAGGAGATTTACCAGGAATGGTACAAGGAATGAGGGACTTCGGGTATGAGGAAAGGCTAGAGAGGCTAGGATTATAATAATAATAATAGTCCTTGCATTTGATATAGCGCTTATCACATCTTATCGACATCCCAAAGCGCTTCACAGAATATACTGTAAAGTGAATTGACTGTATATATTTGTGGGCGAATCGCGGCAGCCAATTGCACACAGCAGCGTCCCACAAAGAGTCGTGGATTGAAATTAACAATTTTATTATTGTAGTTTTTTTGACGGATTATTATTCTCATTGGAACAGAGAAGGTTACAAAGGAGACCTAATAGAGGTTTTCAAAATCATGAAGGGATTCGATAGGGTAAACAGGGAAAAACTGTTTCCACTGGTGGGTGTGTCAGTGGCTCGAGGTCACAGATTTAAAATAGTTTCTGAAGCAGAGGGGAGGTGAGGAGAATTTTTTTTCATGCAATGAATTGTTCGATTCTAGAATGGATTGCCTGAAAGGGTGGTGGAGGCTGATTCGATAACTTTTAAAAGAGAGGTGGATGCTTATTTGGGGAGGACGGGTTTGCAGGGTTCTGGAGAGAGAGACAAGGGGGTGGGATTGATTTTGAAAGCTCTTTTCAGAGAGCCAGCACAGGCACAATGGTCCAAATGGCCTTCTTTTATGCTGTAAAATTCTATGATTCTAAGCAGCTTTGGCACAAAGCCTGCTCTGAGAAGCTGACATACTCGGTAAAAATAAATTAGAGGAGAAAAAAAGCATATTTGTTTATTAACATGAAATCAGCTCTGAAAATGTGGCAATTCGGATATGAAAAACCTTGAAAAGAAAATAGGTTTGGAGAGAGTTATAACAGTGCCACTAGATTTTATGTGGGATCTTATCTATACCATTTTTTTTAAAAAAAAGCTTAATTGGGCATAGAAACTCAATATTTACAGTGAATACAGGATAATAGCATATTTATTTTCTGCACTCAATTCTTATTTCTTTTTCAATATAATTAAATTTTTCCCCTTTACGCCTTATTTAATTTGGGATTTAAACATCCCCTTTTCATTTTAACTTTTGCTTCCTCAACTGTTCAATCTCTCTCTCTCTCTCTCTCTCTCGGTCTTGATCAATGACACCTTAGTGTCATTGATCCTAAAAGATTTTCTTTTCAAAAAAAATTGCCCAACAGTTCGCAAAATAAAACCATTCTTAATCCAGATAAATGGTTGCCTGCAAAACTCTCGCTGTTACGCCCAATAATCTGACACTTCTATATGAAATACCAAGAGATACACGTGCAATTTAATTTTACATATGGTTTTGCAGCGATCACTCAGATACTCAAGGCGCAGATTTGATTTTAAGGCTGGGCAGATTTCAGGCATGTTTTTTGTTTGAAACGGAACTAACTGGGAGCAGAATATATCTGAGATGATACGTTATATCTGAGCGAATGCCCTGCACCGTATCGCAAAGAAACGCTTCCTAAAGTTCAAAATACAACAAGAACAAAATCATATTTGTATAGCGCCTTTCATGTCAGGAGGATGTCCCAAGGTGATGGACAGATGGTATTTTGGAGCTGAGTTGGGGTCAGCATTGGGGAGGCTGGAGGGCATGTGGGTAGGAGGGAGATCGAAAGCATGGTTGAAGAGGAGGGTCTCGAGTTGGGTCTTGAAAGAGGCAAGGAAGGGGGTGAGATGGAGTAACTGGGCGATGGAGTTCCAGAGCGTGGAGGCCGAATGACTGATGTGCAGGCATAAAGCGGAAGAAGCTGCGAGGTTGGTAGGGAGTGAGGAGATGACAAGAGGTAGGGGGGAGCGAGGCCACAGAGAGCTTTGAAGCAAACCTTTTTTGGGGGGTTTTGGGGCCTGACACCACACTGGAACCTTTTTTCCGCGCCCTTTTTTTCCCGCCATCTCAGGTCTCGTCCGGGCGGGCGGCGAGGACGGGGAGTGGTTGCTGGACGATTGTTGGTTGTTGTTTGTTGCTGTTTTTGTTGTTAATATTATTGCTTTTGTTGTTTATTATTGTTTATTATTGTTGTTTGATTCCCCACACCCCTGCCCCCATCTTCTTCTTCCCTCACTCCCTTTCCCCACTTTCTCTCCTCCCTTTTCCCCTTCCCTCCCTCTTCCCTCTTCCTGATCTTGCCCCCACCCATCTTTCCCTCCCTCTCTTCCTTGCCCCCCTTTCTCCCCCCTCTTCCTCCCTAACCCTAACCCATCCCACCTTTCCCTCCCTCTCCCCCCTTACCCTCTTTTCCCCCTTTCTCCCCTGGCCCCATTTTCGCGATTGTTTGTGGGGACACTGCTGTGCGCAATTTGGCTGCCGCGTTTCGCCCACAAGTATACAGTCGACTTTCCTGCCTTTCTTCCCCCTGCCTCGACCCCTCCCCTTTTGCTTCTTTACCCCCTTTTGCCCCTAGTCCCACTTCCGTGACTGATTGTGGGACACTGCTGTGCGCAATTTGGCTGCCGCGTTTCGCCCACTAATATACAGTTACTTTTCCTACTATTCTTTATCCTGCCCTGATCCTTCCCACCCTGCTCTTGTCCTACCTGACTGTACAGCGCCTTGGGACGTCCTCTCGACGTGAAAGGCGCTATATAAATGTAAGTTTTGTTGTTGTTTGTTTTGTCACAACTTGATCAGCAAATCCGCCACTGCTGAAAAAATAAACCAGAGTCTTTACACGACAGGAAGATGATTCAAAGTGCTTCATGGGATTTACCGTATCTTGGGAGGTGAATGCGGTAGCCAAATTTACACACAGCAATGTCCCACGAACAGCCATGAAGCGAATGAGCAATTTTACCCGAGGTTAGACGGAAACCTGGGGAGAAACTCCCTTGTCTTTTCCAATAAAAATAGTGGATACAAAGTTGCAGCCGCACAAAAGTGCACCAAATGCTGTACGTACAGCTAGTGGTTACTTGTCGTGTACAGTAAGACTAGAAAGGTCAACGTTTACCACTGAAATATTGATCTTAATGCCTACTCCCTGAGTATTTCTTTGCAAGGTGATGTTTCTGCTGCCCCTTGTTCAGCGACCTCATTGAAATTCATTCACTGAGCTTGACAACCAATACGTTCTTCTTCAAATCACGTACAGAATGAATTTATGGAGGCTTAAGGCACTGCCGATGTGCTTCCATCCATCTCTTCCCTTCATTTTTAACTAAAGGTGGCTTTGTATCTGGTTGTAAATTAAGTAAAAGCTTCTCCGCCGTAGACGTGTGCTGAAGGAAATCTTTCGTGTGTTTCAGACGCACGCTGAATAATTCTGAACTAAAAACGGACTGGCGGTGGCTGGAGATTGTTCATGAAGCTAATCTATCTATTCCAGTCTCCCACAGAAACTCTCTATCCATAAACCAACCCTACATATCAATAAAAAAGAGAGCTACATATTACATTGCTTGGAGTCATAGGAGATTCCAGTAGTCATAGATACTTTTGGACCTCAGGCTAGAAACAAAATTGAAAAGCTGAAAGAAAAATTGTACTTATTCCTCCGAGGAATTGTTTAGATGTTTACTGATCTGGCTGGTGGTATATGTTAAGAGTTAATGTGGACTTTAGGAATACCTAAATCCTGAATGAAAGTGTCAATAATCACGTGTACTCTGCCGGGTATATTTCAATTGCTTTGGGATTGGGATTTTCAATTGATCTGGGATATGGAAATAGATTTTGTCGGTCCTCTGTGTGAGGTAAGATCTATGTTAATTCAATGCTGAATTAATCCAGCATGTTTAAGTGGAGGGGAAATCAATGTGGGTATAAAAGAGCCTGTACTGCCAACACTCTTTGTCCTCCTGACTGAATGAGAGATGGAATTGGCAAGACTTTAAAAAGAGGCTTACTAAACAAAGATACTGTAATAGCTATTCATGTGAAACCTTGCATTTGAAATGGTGCTTTCTCACATCATGAGGGCATCTCTCAGGATGGATATTCCATAATATAATATTAATATAAGTGATTGTACATTTTGTAGGTGTTCTCAGATGACTATGATCTTAAAGTGCTGGACAGAGAGGACAATAAGAGAGAGCGATGACAGGATGAGCAGTAGGTACATTTTAATAAAAAATGTTTTATACCCATTTAAAATTCTATTGATTTCAGTGATGTAGGTTAATATTACATTGATAAAAGCACCCTGACATTTGAGTAGCTTTAAGTGCCTTTATGTTAGTATTGTACTTAGCTTCACAGTGCATTAACTAAAAAAAACATACAAAATAGGTTGGCGCACTGAAACAGAACTCTCCGTAGAACTGCCAACACTCCAAGGATTAATATGTGGGTTCCTTAAGCTTCCCACTGTTTCATCTGTTCAGAACCTCTGATGGTAATTGCTTTGTTCTGTTAATCAATAGCTTTCCCAACTTTGGCCAAATCCTTTTAAAGCGGGGTCACACTTTTCATGATCGATCGTTCAATGTACGAAAGTTGAGGTGGAGAGAGAGAGAGAGAGAGAGCAAATGCAATTCAGAAAAGAGAAAGGGAGTCTTTTTTTTTAATCGTATCGTGGGAAAGGGACTTCAATTTCTGCCCGACTAAAAGCGCCAGGTCCTGCGCTGGATAATTACCCAAGTAATGGCAAGTGTCGGCCAGTTACTTACAAGGTGGTTTAAGCTCTTCATACCTGATTACCCCATGAACCGCAATAAATCTTGTGTTGAACCCACTGAGTTCTTGTGCCATAATGAAATACATTAGTGATAAATTATAAGCTCTTAACCCTTTTTTTTAAAGGAAGAAAATATGCCTATTAGAAACCTCAATGTAACAGCTAAGTACTGTACCGTTAATTGCCCTTTAAAGCTTGTGTTGGATTTGGCTTTCAGCAGTTTGAGCGGTGGGTGCTTGGGGGTGGGGGGGGGGGTGTTGGCAGGGTTAGGGGGTAGAGCCATGGTTACTGCATTAATCATACAGGTGAAAGATGATTATTCAGCTGGCATGTTACCAAGTTGCTAAGTTTTGCACCACGGACTAACCCTGGACTATTTTATTTGATCATAATAGATTTTATCGACAATATCTCACAAGGTTCCCCCTCTCTCAATCCCAAACAAAAAAGCAGTTTGTTGCGGTGATGGAAGACGGGTGGCAAAATGGGTGTTCTATGCAGATGAGATCAGATGAGCTGAAGCAAGCGCATTGTGGCTGCCACGTTAGCCCACAAAATATACACAGTCACGTCACTTTACACTATATCCTCTGAAAAGCTTTGAGACATCGCGACGATGCGACAAGTCGCCGTATCAAGTGCAAGGATTAATAATCTGATGATGATTATTATTATTATTATCCAACCGATCTTTTGATAGCGGCAGTGATGCCTTGGTGTAGGAATATTCCTTGCAGGCAGTTTTGTGCTGTGTGGTTTTTTCCCTGCGTTGGAAAAGAAAATGGAAAAAGAAACAAAGGAGTCCGATATATATTGGGTGATTCCCAGCTCAGAGTGATATGGTTTTGTGCTCAACTTTAGCGTTGAAGGATAATGACAGCTTAGATGTTGAAAGACGAATAGCGATTCGGTGGACCTGATCTTTCTCTGAGATAAATGATTATTTTTCCATCCATCAAGTTGGAGATTTTTTCTTGAGGAGGGGGGGGGGGGGGGGGGAGGAGGGGGGGATTAAATGAGAATTCTTAAAGGGTGCCTGTGTGCGCGTGTGTTCATTCGTCATTTTTGACAGCTTATGAAAAGTAAATAAATCTTAGCATCGGATCGCATCCTCGGAGCTCTTTGAAGCTATCATTAGTGGCTTGTGGCAAATAAGTAAAACTGCTTCATCCAATGCGATCTCACTGGCATTTTAAAATAATGTTTCATTTATGACCACTTTCAAGCTATTTATTTTCGCACACCTTCATTACACCCCCACCCCCGACGCAATCCTGTGTGTCAAGCCTGTCCATCTCGTCATTACCCCTGTAACGGCCTTTGACAGTGCCGTTAACTAGTTCCCTCCCTCCCTCCCTCCCTCCCTCCCTCCCTCCCTCCCTCCCTCCCTCCCTCCCTCCCTCCCTCCCTCCCTCCCTCCCTCCCTCCCTCCCTCCCTCCCTCACTCACTCACTCACTCACGCTTTGTAATATCTCTCTCGCCACTCATGGATTAAGTCCCCCTTGCTCGGATCCCGACTTGACAGTTCAATGCCTTGGGATGTAAATGTAATTTTGTTGTTCTTGTTGTTGTAGCCCCAGAGCGTAAGACAAAAACGTGAAGCTAAAGAGAGTATTGGAAACTTCACTACACCTTCCAGAAATTTAACTGTCTCCACTTAATCTGAATGTATCACATTAGAGCACCTAAAGGTTAGCCTGTTAATCACATACGATATAAACAGGTTTCTCCTCAGCAAATTGAAGTTACTGAAACAGGAATCGACCGTAGTAGAAATGAATAAAAAGTTGCATTTGATACAGTGCCTTATTATGTCTTCGAAATGTCTCAAAGTGCTTCGTAGAATATATGGTAAAGTGAATTGACTGTGTATTTTATGGGTGAAATTGCCCTGGAGACGGAAATTTCTGATTTTATGCACTTGCAGTGTTGTTAGCTGCTTCCCTCGATGTGTAGATACAATTGAAGGAAGGAAATATCCCTCAGCAGATTTATTGGCCATTTCCAGGCCTGTAAATGCTTCTTCACCATGAGTAAATTCCTTTCCACAATTGCATCATTACATCTCAAAGAAGAAGAAAAATGCTAATGAGGATTAGCGAGTTTTGCCCTCCGAAAAAAAAATACCAGCCGCCCGGTAACAATTCCAGTCAGAAATCTGATGAGTCCTCCAAACAGCACCTGGATATTTTTCTAAAAGAAAATGTTTGATTTCTTCCAGCACAATCAAAAATAACCAGTTTCCACAATCGTTACAATATCTCAAATCTTTGCTCAAGTAGTTTGACTTATCAAGGACACCTTCAAACTTACTCAGCACAACTGTTTATCCAGGGGTAACAGGGATCTAGGGATTCTGTTGCATTGCAAACCCTTCTTTCCTGTTGATTTCCAAAATATCTTAAAAGCTATTATCCCGCATGGCCCCCAGTCTTTTTGTGTTTCCCAAGCCCACGTGTTGGTTTCAGTGAAAGATCGTGGAACAGGAGAATAGGTCTCATGCTCTTGTCTCCTACTTTTTGCGAGGCTTTGTATCAAAGCAGAAACTCTACAGGAGTACAGACTAATTAAAACAATCTGATCCGGAATAAGTTCCTCAAATTACTTTTTGATAAGCCTGGGCAAGACGGATAATGGCAATTTTATTCCTTCACTGATTTAACGCCACTATTTGCTGTCAGTTTTCGGCAAATTGGGGTTAACTCACATTCGCTAATTAACTGGTTGCTTTTTTTTCACAATTCAGTGAAATAGTTCAGTGGCAGAGTGTGTTTTCATACTGTGCTTCGCCCCCACAAGCATTGAAACCCAGAACCACGCAGTCCTACTGCTCAACTGCCTGAGTCAGATACATTAATACATGCATTTCATTGTGTGCCTTTCATGTCGGAAGGAGTTCCCAAAGATGTCTTATTTGTTAACATTGGGGGTAGATGGCCTGCAATTGTCTTCTCTGATCCTAGGTTCCAGTAATCAAACCCATCTCCTGGTCATTAAAGATTTAGAATTGCAAAGGAGCAATTTCAGAAGAGATACCTGGAAGTATTTATTTACTCTCTGGAACTAAATACAGTGTTTAATAATAATAATTTTTGCATTTCGTATAGCGCTTTTCACATTATCCAAATGTCTCAAAGCATTTCACAGAATATACTGTGAAGTAAATTGACTGTATATTTGTGGGCGAAATGTGGCAGCCAATTTCGTACAGCAGCGTCCAACAAACAGTCGTGGATTGAAGTGGCCAATTTTATGATTGTGCTTTTTTTTGAAGGGATTATTATTAGGCATGTGGAGTAAGGAAACTTGTCAAGGTTTCGCCCTGACCTGCCTGGATTCGAACACAGGTCTCACGCTTGTTAGGGCGAGTGCTCTAACCACTGAGCTACAGGACTCCATAAGGACTCTACTTCCTTCTGTCTGTCCTCAAATTGCCCCTTTGCAACCCTAAATCTTTGTTCTCTTTTTCTTTTCAAACACATCAGTTGAGTCTATCACACACACATTTTTCTGGGTTCAATGCATTCTCAGAATTACTATTTTCCAACGATCGTTTTCTAAGATCATCAAGAAACAGAACTCACATGAGAGCTTTTATAAACTGTGGATATTTAGGACCCAGTGCCAGTATTAATTATATTGTCGAAACACTCTGGTAGATAACTGTTTAATGTGGTCCAGTCACTTGTGCCGTAAAACTGAGCACTGATGGGAGTTAAGGAGGTTAGTTTAACAGGCAATAAAGCTGTCATGTGGAAGAAGGGGGTATAAGGAGAAGCAATCAGCACGCAAAAGGGTTGGTACATTGGATTACTGGTGAAGCAAAATGGATTAGCGCGAGTCTAATTTATTTTGCTTATAGATCGCAACCTGCGTTCACATCATATTTGTTGTGTGCTTCAAATAGCGTGGGAGAGTGTTTAAAAAATCTCAGGTAATAATGAGCCTTATCAATCATACTCAACTTTTTCTCAACCCTTCAAGGCCTTGCCCCACCCTACATGTGCAACCTCCTAACCCCCTACCAATCTGTTCGCTGCCTCATACAAATGTAATTTTGTAGTTGTTCATCAGAACAGCACTGGAAAGTGCTACTGCACTGCCCCCAACATACAACATACACGGGCTCAGATATCACCAAACACCACCCCTCCACACCCCCACACACCACCCACCTCAATTTGCCAACAGTGAATTACAGTACATCTTGTCTCAGAATCACCGAATGATATATGTGGCAATATTATTGATATTGACACCCGCACCACCACCACAAGTCATTTGCTTGTCAATCTCAACTGTGAGCTGAAGTCCCGATGTGAGGGCTTGAACCCACAAACCTTTTGACTTAACAAGCGAGAGCGTGCTACCAACTGAGCCAGGCTAACACCTGTGAATGTTTCACCAGACAGGTGAACACCGGGACTGTCTAATGGTATCAGTACCAGACTTTTGAATGAATTCCACAGCTCATCACCAAGATCAAACCTTTGAAAGTGCTTCATGAGTTTGAGGAAGCTCCCCATCTTCGTTTTACAACAACAATCCTTGCATTCGAAACAGCACAAGGATGGGAGGTGGGCGAGGGCGTATAAAATGAAAGAACTTTACTTTCTGAGTTGGTGTACAAAGTTTAAGGAGCTCTGACTTTTTCCCGAGGGGGTTGAAGGAGGCAACTGCCTTTTACGCCTCGCTGCTTTTCAATCTACCAGCAAAGCTGCAAAGTAAAATCTGCTCCACTTTAATAATGTCCGCTGTATTAAGCAGAGCTTTCAAGTTGCTTTGCGTAAAGATAGGAAGATTCCCCGAATATGATGCCTAAAATCCAACAGGCTTTCTCCACATTGAAGAGAGAGAGAGAGTTTGGGAATCAGTGATGCTTGACACTGGGTGATTGGAACATTTATATTTGACTTAAACATAAAAATCTACGCAAACAAGCCAAGCAGCGCCTTTCAATATTTGCGACTGGGTTGTGCATTATCCTTACTCCGTCCCAATCCCGATTGGGGGAGTTTCGTGTTGTTTGAGGTGCCGTCTTTCGGATGAGAACTGTGCAGGTGTTTAGCGCTACTTGAAAAGAGAAGGTGTCCTGGCCAAAATGGACACCAGAAAACATTGGTTCATTCGCTTTGTGGCTTAAAGAAATGAAGCCGCTACACTTAATGGTAAATCCTGTGAGAAGCTCACCTCCTCGCTAGGTATAAAGGCTGAGCCATTGGAGGAAGTAAGACCTCAAGATTACAATGTAATAACTGTATCACATACAGAAACATTTCACTGAAGTGGCACATGACGAAGAAGTAGCTCCGATGAAGAAGAACCCTTTGACCCATCCTATCACATCTGTCCAGAATACCCATCCTATCACATCTGTCCAGAATACCCACTCTACCGTCCTCCCGTCACAGCATCAAGCTGCTTTTTAAATGAGTCCCAATATTCTTTTTCTTTCCCGCCCTCCTTCCCTTCTACGACCAATTGTGCCGCTAGATTATGAACTCAGAGTCATAAAACTCCTCAAACTTTTCAAATAGTTTTCAGTGTTCAAATTGCACTGCTCATCTCTGGAACTACAGCAACCGCCAAAGAGTTAATTCACAGTACTCTGAGCTGGGTTGTGTTTCGCTGCTTAATGAAGTGAATAGAATGGTTAGAAAAAAAGGCTTAGTCTCTCCAAAACTAGCAAATTCAATGAGTCATAGAACAATTAGGATTGGTTTTGGTGATGTAGTGGTGATGATGATGTGATTTGGATTGTCACTGTTGGAAAGGTGTGCAATGTACTCGTGTGAAACCACAGTGACTAAATATTAGACAAAGTGTTAATTAGGGCTGCAGGCAAAGGAGCTACTCAGCCTCAATAGACCTGAGTTTACATCTGAGGTGGGATTCTCCTGGACACACTGCCTTAGGTTCTCTGAGGACCCTTCACCTGAACAACTAGGTTACAATCACATAGTGTATTTCCCAGTGTTTGTCATCACCAAGCACAGAAGAGCTTTGCTATAAGAGCTTCATAAATCATTAATAACTCTCTTGAGTTTCTCTACTTTGTTTCACTCTGAGAGCCGGAAGGTAATTCCAATCTGTCGTATCTAGTGGGGTGGGAGTGGGGGGCAATTTATTCATCATTCTGCACCCTACGAGGGGTGTACGATAAATAATTTCACAAGTGAGCTGGCTTGACACCTCATGAGAGACTAATTCTTTCAATGTCTTAGCTGGCAATGTAGCAAGTGGAATTATCTGTTATCCACACATTATGCCTCTGTTTACAACACTTGATTTTGGTATAAAACGTGAGCACGGCGAGGCTTCATCCAAGTTGGAAACAGGAGGGATAGTGAGTCCGAGTGATGCCTAGAAATTTTACTCTCCTTACTGAGACGTTTGTGTCTTGGATCAAGCACTGGTGAATGAAGGCGGTTAGCAAAGAGAGCAAGAAAGGCAAGGTGCCAGGAGTTGGAGGTGGGTGTTGGGGGGGAGGAGTGGGAGCGGGGTGGGGGGTGCACGGTGGTGGGGAGTTGGTTGGTGGGAAGAAACGATAAGATTCAGCAGAGGAAAACACTGGAGTTAGGAAAATAAAGCACTCTGGGGAACCAGTCTGCCAAGAAAAATCCAGGGAACATCCATCATGTTAAAATGCTAGGAACAAGTTTTGAAAGAACCAAAAAAAGGCACAATTGAAAAAAAAATGTACTGTCAACTTATAAAAGCATATTTACAAAATATTGCATCTGTGCCTCGATTCCTCTCTGCTGTGTATGTTTTAAAATATAGTCAACTGTATAATCTCCCTCACATTATTTTTGATATGTTTTACTCCAAACAACAAAAGAGGCATTAGGAAGACACAAAGTAGGCACTAATCATCCAATTGATTTTATTGGCCATATTCTATGCTGGCGGTTGCTGGCGGCTGTTTTAATGGCAAGCTCAAGGTTTTGGAGAAGATAGTGCCAATTGATTAGACTGAATAGGAAGTCAGCAGCAGAAGACATCCAATGAAGCCAGAGTACTTTGATAAGACCATGATTTAATGCGAGGTCAAATATTTAAGCAGACAACAGGAGGAGAGCAGAGTGTGCTTGTTGCTCTATACATACTTCTGTGATTCGACCGGGCAGTGTTCGTAGCTAAGTCCCCCTGATCTGTGGGTTCCCAGTCTTTGATGCAGGACTTCATGCAAAGAGGGAACAGGTTAAGGCCTGGCTACTTTCACACTCTTTTTTAAACAAATGCATCAAAAGAGTACTCAGCTTGGGAGCCCACCTTAAGGGCTGTGCAGCAAAACTGAGCGAAATAAGCACTACCATTACACAAGTGTTTTTTTTTAGGAAGAACAGAAGGAACCATGCAACGAGAAGACCAAACATTGGGTTTGCGAAGCCTGTCAGACGAATAACTAATTAAACCGCCAAGAAAAACCTATCTGAGCAGGAGTCACTCAGGAAATCTTTAATTAAAAGGAATCAACCTCTTGGCCAAATCACACGAGATTTTGGGGGCAGTTGTTGGGTTATAGGAAAAAAAATATCCGAGAGGGATTTAAATACTCGTTCAAAGGAAGCGAAGGCACCTGAGAAGTTAACATTCGGACAAATCAAACGCAGAAGAAAAGGTAAGAAAACAACAAATCCGCACTAACATCTCCTGGAGGACGTGACAGCAAACAAATTTATGTTGTGTTTATATTAGCAAATGGAAATTGGTTTCCTTTCAAAATTGGCTGAGATTCAAGCCCTGTTTGGCAGCGATACAGAAAAACACGGCAATCCAAATCAATAGAGAAGCAAATTCAGCTTAGGGACAGGTCTCACTCCAGTGCTGATTCGATGCTTTGCAAGGGATGTCCAGGGGCCTGAAATTCCACGCAGTCTCAACGTGTGTTGCATGTTGTTTTAGTGACATAATTGACAATTGAATATGGATGAGGAATAAAAGGATTCTGGGAAGAGTGACTTGCAGATTTGAGCGAGAGTGTGATTTGTAAAGTTTGCATTAAACGACTGAGCGAATCTGCATTAAGTGGATGAAATAACATCACAGCATGTTGAATTACCTTGTCCTAAATTTTCCGATCTGGCAGATTTATAGAAAAATTCTTAGCTTTGCTGTTGCATTAGAAGCTTTTTTGGGGGGACGGGTCTTACAAAGATCTGGCTTCCAAATTACAACTGAATTTTAAAAACTCTTCTCAAATGCAATGTTAATTTCTAAAGCCTTGAAACTTTGCTACATTTTCACCTGAATAAAACCTCCCTTCAATTCAGGTGTCTCGGAGATGTGATCAGGCGCTATCTTAAAAGCAAGGATTATTATTATTATTCTTGTTAAAGATACCAGCTGAGCCTTTCTTTTTGGCACGGTGGCTAGTTTGCATAATCCATCTTTTTAAACATGAAACGTAAATCAATTTCCTTTGACAATAAGTTAGTCTTAATGTGTTTTTAGAATGCAACATCATGTCCAACAAACAAGCCCCCGACACCAATCTCCATTGCTGGCTTTAATTAACTTTGCAGTGTGTTCAAGAGTAGATTATACAGACACAGGGAATCTCATGCTTTGATCAGTTTGTTGTCCTCTGCTCCATCACGAAAGTTCACTCTAATAAGCGAGGAGACAGACAATTTAAAATTTCGCTCTTCGACTCAGAACATTGGACTGTCACTTTCAGTCTCTGACCCATTGTTGACAGCTGGCTCCTGCCTGACAACAATATCAATCTGATTTAATAATCGTTCAACATAAGTTAAAGAAAGCAATCTGCCAGTCGGATTGGAATACTCATCGTTAATCGTACTGGAGATCAGTCTGTCTTGACTTCATGTTCCAGCTCTCTGACATTTTGCTGTGGGTTACTTACTCAATGTTCTTTCCCAGGCACAGTACCGTACAGCCCTGGGCAGTATCGACAACAAAGACTTGGGTTTATACAGCGCCGTTCAAGTAATATAACGATTTGCAGACCTTCTCAGGGCAGTGGGGCGTCAAGAAAGGCAGGGGGAATATAGCGATAGGGTGACTACAAATATCGTCAAAAAAGGTAGAGGGTGGATCTGCTCCTCTGAGAAATGCCCATTTTGAAATCTTTGAGCAAGCACAGGTACGATGGCCTAAATGAACTTCTTCTGTACTGTAAAGTTTCCTTTTCGATCGTGCCTTCTGCCGCCCTCCCACCTCTCTCCCTCTCCCCTCCTCTCCTCCCGTCCCCCCTACCGTATCCCTCCCGACCCCTGACTATTCAGTGCCTTAGGACGTCCTCCTGACACGAAAGGCGCTCTATAGTTGTAATTTTTTGTAGTTTTGTAGTAAGTTTCTTTGGCTCTACCGTATAAAACATATATTAAGAAAACGTACAAGGAGAAAGAGGAAAACAAAGGCAGTCATGCCAAACAACCTCATTCTTTCCAGAGGCCAAACATAATAGGCTCTGTGATTTATTTTTCACATCCCATGGTATTCATCCTTCACTGACTGCCTTGCTCATTGTGACAGTTCCACAGTCCCAGCAGTTCAGAAATGCTCCTATTCCACCCAGTATTCAATCACGTCAACCTCTGTAAACTTTCTTCAATCAGGCTCATCAACTTCCCTGGTGGACTTGATCCCAAAGTACCAATCCAGTAACTCAAATTCTAATCTGGTTCCTGCTTATTGAGTTGAAATTCTATTTTGTACCAGATACAATTGCATTATTTTCTAATAAGAATAATCCTTGCGTTTGAAATAGCGCTTTATTATCAATGCTAAATGGGAAATCTCAAAGTGCTTCACAAAATATATTGTAAAATAGATTTGACTGTGATATCACACGCTACAATTTTGCCCACTGTAGCTCAACTTAGAAGCACTTCCGAAAAACATTTGGGTTCTCATTATCTGGATGATTGTGGCTTGACTCCTGTTGTCAAACAATAAAACTGATGTCTGCATAGACAAAGATCAAGACTGGTTAACTGCCCGATGAAGGCAGAATCCCGAATCCACAAGCAATTAAAAGCCAGTATCATCCGGAAGGAGTTTTTAATTAAAAATTTATTGTGTGTAAATATCAGCCCCGTTTGGGGGATCAGTCGGGTGTCTGATGCATGCGGAAATCCATCACCATACTTGAGAGTAGTATTCAGACCAGACTGAGAATTCTACCAATAAATGGAAATTGCAGTGGCAGATTGTTGGAATGGAATGTGCATTCTCTTCCTGGAGGAATGCGTCCTGCTCACCTAATTCAGGAAAGTATTAGGTGCAAGTTGGCGAGAGTCAAGGTTTGGGAACGCTAGCCAGAGTGTGCGTGGGGGTAACCAGCTAAAGCCGCATAATCCTTGTAATAATTACATTTACATTCATGATCGCAGTTGCAAAGAAGGTAAGGGGACACATTAAATGTCTTAAAAGTAATCAGTCACAATTTGGGCAATCAGTCAACTTTCTCACCATTTTTGAAGCACTAGTTTTAATAGTGCATCTTTTATTCAGTTACTGTATATATATTGTTACTGTATATATATTTCACTGGTATATTTATATTATTTATTTTGCTTATGGAGCCCTTAATAATAATAATACTTGCGTTTGGTGTAGCACTTTTCACATCTTCTAGACGTCTCAAAGCGCTTCACAGAATCTACTGTAAAGTGAATTGACTGTATATTTTGCGGGCGAAACTGTTAGGAAAACTTACTGCTCGGTAAACAGGGGCGTGGAAACGTGCCTAACATTAACCGTGCTCTGTATTAAATGCTTTAGTCCGATGAGGGGCCACCTGGACTTGCCAAAAAAAACACAGCATAAATGCAAATGTAATTTGAGTGTCAGAAGTGGACGATTTTGAGTTGCATCTGACACTGTAATGATATTCTTGCTGCATTCAAATGAGGAGTGAGTGTCGCTGGCGTGCCTTGTTATACTGTTTGATTGAATTTAGCATGGAGGAGAAATGGCCTCTCTGTGCACCTTTCAAAGCAAATTTTCACCACTACCACCTCCTCCCTCCACCTTGCCTCCCACCTATATATTTTTTTTGTCAATAAACGCTTCAGCGGTTAAAAGGTGAACGAATGCATAAGTAATATGGATGCTGTCTTTTCAGGGAATCGGTATATCTCAATTTACTCGTTAGACGCATTGCTGCTAAGACTGCAAGGAGCAAGAGAAAGCAAGCAGCTTTGCCCTGTTTGCAGCCTGGTTTGAAACCATCAAAGCAGCAGAGTCAAAGGCCGGCACCCAAATGGTGCCCTGAGATGGAGAAGGTTGTTTTGACTAATCACGATAGCTTTGCGCCACCCTGTGCCAGCTGAGGACCCTATAAGACACTTTGGCTGCCTTGTCGCCACAGAATGGACAATCAATTTCACACGGGAGCTAGCGAACCAACCAACCCAGACAGACACATTTTCCTTTCCATGACTGGGAAATGTAGATGTCAGCGATCAAGGGGTTGAGAGCAGAGGAACATAGGAACAGGAGTAGGTCATTCAGCCCCTTGAGCCGATTCCGCCGTTCTATCGGATTATGCACCTCAACTTTATTTACTCACTTTCCAAGGAGTAAAAAATGGAATATGCCATAGTCTGCTTTGCTCTAAAGTGGCACCCAGGAACATTCTTTAGTTTATAGCAACAACAACAACAACTTTGATTTATATAGAGCCTTCCGGACGGCGTCTCAGAGCGCTTCACAATAGTGGATCCCGGGACCGAGCCAGGGGCAGGGGTAGAAAGGTGACCAAAGGCGCGGTCGAAGAGAGAGGTCTTCAGCTGGGACCTGAAGCTGAGAAAAGAGGGGGCGAGGCGAAGGTAGTGAGGAAGGGAATTCCAGAGTCTCGGGGCGTAGTGGCTGAAGGCACGGCCGCCGGAGGTGGAGCGGAGGATTCGGGGGGATATGGAGGAGGCCAGACCCAGTGGAGCGAAAGCAACGGGTGCTGGTTTGAGGAGAGAGGAGGTCAGAGAGGTAGGGGGGTGCAAAGGAGTGGAGGGATTTGAAGACATGGGATATTTATAGGTTGGGAAAGCACACATATTGCTAACTGTACTTTGGTGAAAGCATTTAGTAAATGTTGCTTAAACACCGATGGCCTCATCGCTGGTTCAATTTCCGTTTGGAGCCACGTTTCCTAAATCTGAATTGCGATGCTACCGGCCCATTTAGCATCAGCTTGCACCTTACCATATGTTACTTAGCTACTTACAGTGAAGAGAGAGGATTAAGATACACAGGCGCTTGCAAACGAGACTGACATTTCACTGCAAAGCACAGTTTGCGTTTCTATTGGAAAATGCAACACAAAAACAAGGTGCCTGGGAACCTGATGCATTTGCATTGGCTGCTCAAATTGCTGTTGCTCGGGGGTGGAAGAGGAGGGGAAGGGAGGAAGGGAGGAGAGGACAAATCTCTCCCAGCCCCTGTTTGCGAAGTGCTGCAAATGAATTATGTTTTCTTGGTAATTACATATATTTTCCAACGCTTATGCTTTTGACGGGCCGACCTTTGCACCGGTAATTAGGAGATGCATCAGTTAATGTAATGGTTTCTACCGCTGGGCTGGTTCTAAGCTCCACTCATAATTGCAGATCATTTGTTACATTGATTAATTAAAATTGTACTATCTGTCCTGCCTTCAATTTTTGGCTGTCGATATGTCTATGAAGTGCTGACAAAATGATGTCTGAGGAGGTATAATATTGGTGGGCGTTGGGGCGGGGGAGTGGGGAGAAATCGCAAGCAAAGCTCCTATAAATCACGAAACATAGTTTCTTTCTTTGAGCGAAACAATTAGTTTTCATAATTATATCTAAGCAATCTCTCAAATCTTTTTGTTGCGGTTTTGGAGGAGTTTGTTCAGAAGTTTCATTGATTGCCTTCTTCCCACCCCTTTGATACAGTGTACAAGTCAATGTTTGGCATTTTTACAATGTCACAAACATACTATGAGTAGGGTAAATTAATCCCAGTTGGTTTCATTTATTTGAAGATTTTCTCTGGGCTGGCAGATTCTGACTAGCCCTCTTGACCCCGGCTCATCTATACGAGGGTAATCTAGAGTTTAAGCCTTTCAAAGACAACTAATTACAGAGGACTTATAGCTTTCCTTACTTAAGTCGATAGTATTACTATTAATCTTTAGCAGGGTTCCTCCTCGCCTAATTGTGAGCGCATGGCCACTGAAATTATGATTAAGCAGAAGATATTATTTGCAATGCTCAGCCCTTTTTCCTGCGCAAGGTTTTTTTTTAAAAAAAACTTTGTTCATTTCATGTTGTAATTAGCAGTGTAGATAGCAGTGTGGCTTGGTAAAGTGAACAGAGATTCTGCCAAACCATGTCAGATCCTGTCTGAACCTCTCCAATCCCCTTATTTACTCCTTGGAGTATCTGCGTGTCCAGTGGACAATAAATACATTGCACTGTTCATAAAGAGTAGAAAGCTTTAAGAAATAATAATAATAATAATCCCTCAAAAAAATTGGTCATTTTCAATCCACGACTGTTTTACGGGACACTGCTGTGCGCAATTGGCTGCCGGGTTTCACCCACAAAATATACAACTGTAATTCACTTTACAGTTTATGCTGTGAAGCACTGTGAGACGTCGAGAAGATGTGAAAAGCCCTATATCAAATGCAAGGATTATTATTATATATTATAAGGTTTTCCCTTATTATTATCTCAATGACATGAAAAGCCATCATATCAAATGGAAGGATTATTCCTTATTATTTGATATTTGCACTTATCACTTTGCCGAGGGAGCCTCAGAGCTCACTATAGGATTTACTGTGAAGAGTAGTATTTGTATTTGTGATTGTTCCAGCTCTTTGTATCAGAGGCCAGCAGAGGAGATTAATCAAATCGATGAATCATTTAAAATATTTCACGTATATTGCTACTTTACAGAATATCCGATCAAAACATGAAATTGTGGCTGAATTATTTAACTCTCTGCCCTGCCTCCAACTATAATCAATCTCTGTCAAACTCCACCTGGAGACAGATGCATATCTTAAATGTCTGTTCGCTCTGCATAAAATCTATATATATATTATATATATATTTCTTTCCCAGTATTTTCTAGTTCGGATTTCAGGGCGGAACGAATGATTAATGGACCAGTTTTCTGCACGTAGAGAGACTATCACTGCAAAGTGCTCACATAGGTTACATGTGTTAATTAACTCCTACTCAGGAGGATGAATCTTTTCTGTGAAGCGCTGGCCTGCAGCACTCAGGAGTCTGATATGTGGCCAGATCATCGGGGTGGGCACTGGGACTCAGTGCTTCAGTGCTCCACACGGTGAGGTCAATAGAATGGTAGCTGCCATTGGAATTGATAGAGACATTATGTTCATTTTTTGTCTATTAGTCAGAGAGGCTCAGTGGCGTGACTGTGACTGACACACGCATCCTGTCTCAGGAAACATTTCCGAAAGATCCATCTTCCAATACAATATAACACAATTGACAGAGCCTTTCACAGTGGGAAAATGCCTCAAAGAGCCCAACACTGGCTGCCTGGGGTCCCAACAACAACAACATTCATCTATATAGTGCCCTCACGTAGGACTGTGTTCCAGAGCTCTCGATAGTGGTGGAGCACGAGGCCGAGCCAGCAGGAGAGAGAAGGTTGGCCGAACACACCCCCAAGCAGGGGATGGGAGGGGATCAAAATAGAAGCTTAATTTTCCAATTAGATTGTCTAGAAACACTACACGTCGCACTGATGGTTTTGCATGGAACGTTCGACAGATTTGCAGAACACGAAAACTCCCGTAACAGGTTAGCCGAGGAGTTAGGTTAGTCATACTCAACTGGACCCCAGTCTGTTCACAACACTTGTCTATTCTGTTTCTATTCTAGCCATAACTCATCCTTGAAATGGTTCACAACTATTATCATCATAAAGCATGTGATGGTTTGTAGCCCTGCTGAGTAGCATCTGAAACCTGTGGAGCGTCTTTTGTTTGGCTTTCAAAGATGTTCAGCACACATCCATGAAAGACTACCAGCATTTGGTTTTCTGCTCGCCCTTACTTATTGATTTCTATTCCACCAGCTCAAAGGGGCTCTTTATATAAGGCCAGTGCTCCAAAAATCACCCCCAAGCACTCAAACTGCTTGTGATGGGTAAAGGTAATCCTGCAATTTCATACAGCATGTTACCCTGTGTTTAAGACAACTCAAAGTGCTTCACAGGATTTTTTAAAAATAATAATTCTCACATTTCTCACAGTGCTTTTAATGTCGGGAGGAAGTCCCAAAACGCTGCATATAATATACTGTAAAGTGTAGTGATTGCATGTGACTCCAAAGGCTCTGAGAGGAACACGTCTCTGGATTAGACCCCGGATCTGATTTATTAATGCAAAAGGGTTATGTAAAACCTAGATTGTTCAGCCAATCTCTCCTGCAACTGCGGTTCATGTTTCGAGGACATGGCGCTTTGAGCCATAATTAATGCAGGACTGAATTGACAGCTCTGCAGTCAAATCATCTTGTTTTGTAAAACCCTGGATCTGACCCGATTTTCCTCTGAACGGTTTCTGAATGGAATCCCGGGCATTTCAGCAGAAATGAACTACTTTCAGTTCATCATCGTGATTCATTCCAACATGATTCCACACATTGTTCATTGTGTTTTGAGAGCTTAGCACAGTGGAGGCAGCCCTGATAGACTCTGACCTTTCTGATCCGAGACTTGTATGTGTGTGTGTTTGGTGTGGGGGGGTTAGCTTTCATGTCGTTCAGACTCGGTGAATGAAGATTGAAAGTCGAGGATGATTCAAGGAGCGAGTGCCTTAGCGATCTCAGCGTAGATAGCACGAGTAACATTTTGTGAAGCTTGCTCAGTGATCATTATCAGCACCACTTAGAAACAAAGACTCTGTACAATTGTTAGGATATGTTTTGTTTGTGTTATTTTCAGCAACGATAGGAAACATCTCACAGGAGTTAGCCTTAAAGTACCAAATTTTTAGCAGAGCTGAACAAGGAACAGCTTTTAAATGTGCAAGTATTACTTCTGTAAACAAGCATAAAGGAACTCATCAGCAAAATGAAGACCACAGAGTGAAGTTTGCCATAAGAATGGTTGAAAGAGAATAACCAATGCAAACAAATTGGGGCTTCATTAGACCTTGGGATTGAATCACACAGTGTTCTGTGTATTTAATGACTGTTAAATTATTCAGCGCTGGATACTCATTGCTTTTTCCAAGATCGTATAATGGTAGAAACTGGGTGTAGATGTCAGGATCTGAAACACCTACCAATTTTTATATTTTTTATTTAAAATAAAAGAGCCGAGGGAGTTAAGAAATCAGATGGAAGCAAAATGGACGAAACAAATTTTGGAGGTTAGACAATAACAATCAAGCACAAAAGAACTTAGCCAAAAATGAAGTAAATAAACTGACAAACATACATAAAAACACAAACATGGGATGAATTATACCAGGATGGAAAATAGAACTGGGGGGAAAACTATAAATCAACTCGCAATAATTGGATACCAGAATATAATTAAGTGATAAATTGTAGTAATGAGGCAGTGGATGAGACAATAACATTTTAATGTTGCTGGATAAATGCCAAGACTCCAGTGCCAACTCATTGCATCATGAGGTTTTAATGTTCCAAGCAGTAGTTCAGAACTAAATATATTGGTCTTGTGCCTTTTTGTTAAAGGACATGAATGAGATAGTAACTCTGTGTGGAAATATCACTCACTGGAAGCTACCTTTAGTGAAGTTCGCAACACAAACAAGAATAAACTACCAATCTCATTGTGTCTACCCAGGCAATTCTGTAAATCGTTCCCAGTTCTTTATACCTTTAATCCCATTTCCTGGCTCTCTTTCTCCATCTCTCTTAATCCCCTAATTTTTTTCATGTCTCCCGATTAAACACCTCCATTTCTCACAACCCTTTGTTTGGTTTCACTTCAAACTAGTTTAACTCTAATTCAAAAACGAAGGCTCCTTGCTTGGGATTTGTGTGATTGAGTCATTCCCAATCAGCCTTGACAACTCTCTTTGTTATTAATACCTTAATCAAAGCACCGCGTCATCTCCTCAGTTTTGAGCAACAAAGAACTCCTTACTTCCATGAAATCTCCTTAGTTTTCTTGCCAGTTTAAAGGGCTTCACTGTACTGTACTTCTGTTGATCTACCCATTGGCGCAGACATATTAAGGCACGGTAGGGGGAGCAGATACTTTGCAAATTTGTCCATTGCAAGGAAGGGAGGGAAAGGGGACAGCAAATGTTTCCGGCCTCTTTAGAAACAGATTATTTTCTTCTTTGAGTGTTTCTGACACCAATGTTCTACCTGGCAGTCCTACCTGTAACCCGTATCCAATGTCCAGGCAGTGTGTGTGTAAGTGATGAACACGAGAGACATCAGGAAACGAAAGTGAAGGTAGGAGAACGAGATGCATCACAGAACTCAGTGAACAAGCGGTTGCTTGAGGGAAGAAAAGGCAAACAGCACTGTCTGTTTCCAGCAAGTGGCGAGAGGACACAAACCTCCAGGGCGGTCCAGGATCTGGTTATAGTAATGCTCGCAATACATGGAATTTGATGCAAACAGTGCAGCGTAAATCAGGTTTAAGAAAGGAATCAAATTTGATTCCGAGCACAACTTCCAAACTCCCTGCAGGAGGTGGTTTTCCCAATCAAATCACAGCGTCTAGCTGCAGCACAAATTGGGTTTCTTTTTATTGCCATTAGAGATTCTTTCTGTCAGGGGTTCGCTTTGAAAGCCAACTGTGATGAGGGGCAGGCCGTTGGACTTTCCCAAGTTGTTAGTTAGCAAGGCTTGTGGGCAGAGACAGCGCGCCCAGCAAACCCACACAGCACGCAGACCAAAATTACTAGGCTTCACTTACCTCCCGGTCTAGCATTTCGGGCGGCACCACGGTAACAATGTCTCCTTTTTCGGGGTCTATGTAGAACATGTTCGGCGATGGGGTCGTGGGCGTTTGACTCAGGATGCTGTAGCGTAGAACCGCATTGTCTGTGTTGGGGTCATCCGCGTCATAAGCTGTAATTCGCATGATCGTGGTGCCTAGAACAAGAAACGTTTGAAAAATCAAAAGGCCTGATCACTTCAGTACTTGTATTTGTGTGTCAGTAAGGTAGATACACCCATGTTTTGCCCCCAAAAAGTATACGTCAATTCACGTTACAGTATATTCTGTAAAGCGCTGTGAGACAACAACAATAATTTGGATTTATATAGCGCCCTCCATGCCGCATGCGTCTCACAGAGCACTTAAGAGACGTCTCAAAGACGTGATAAGGCACTACATCAAATGCAAGGAATTAACGGCCAGGTTTCAGCCTGGCTCAGTCAGTAGCACTCTTGCCTCCGAGTTAAAAGTTTGAAGGTTCAAAGGCCCATATCAGGCCTTTGAACTCTCCTAGCGTCAGCTGAGATTCAAGTGTAGAGCTGGGGATGGGCGGTCTGCATTGTTGGAGGTGTCGTCCTTTGGACATTAAGACATCAAACTTTCTATCTGTTCACACAGACATTCAGATCCCGCGTTACTACTGTAACCGATCTACTCTCCCCCTACACGCCCACCCGGACCCTCCGTTCAACAGGACTTGGCCTGCTCCAAGCCCCCCGCCCGAACCGCCCCACCATCGGAGGCCGGGCCTTCAGTTTCTCCGCTCCCACCTTATGGAATGCCATCCCTCAATCCCTCCGTTTCGCCTCTTCCCTTTTCTCTTTCAAGGCCGATTTGAAGACTTTCCTCTTCGATCGTGCCTTTTGTTCCACTCCGAACTCTTTTACCTCCCCTTCGTGTTTCACCCCTTCCCAAACACTCCCCTCCCAGCTCGGGTCACACGCCTCTTGTTTAGCGCCTTGGGACGTCCTCCCGACGTGAAAGGCGCTATATAAATGTAAATTGTTGTTGTTGTTGTTGTTGTATTCACAAATAATTTCTCCCAGTGTCGTGGCCAACAATCTCCCAGAATATTATTTCTCATTCACTTTGTAGCTGTTTGTGAGGCATTGCTTTGCAGACACAGGCTGCTGTGTTTGCCTGCTTAAAACCCCGGTTATTTTACAATGAATCATATGAAGTTATTTGACTTGTCCTCCCGATATGAAAGAGTAAAAATACTGGGATTCTTAGTGCAGTAATTAATGATGTATGATCCTTGAGCTTGTTCAATGCTAATTCTGAGTACCTTCGTTGAGTTCAGTGGAAGGACCTCGGAAGCTTCGAGAAAAACATCATCGCAAGGCAAGCTTTGAGAGCAAGCTCCACTGTACCACCCAAATATACAGCACCATCTGGTTACCAGCTCACAGCTCTGTCTAGTGTTACACAATCAGTGTCTGAGGCTACTGCGAGTAGACGGAATTATCCCACTCCCATTTTGCAATGCAATTGCAACCAAATAAGCAGTTCATAATCCAATCGGTGGTCACAGCGGAGTAACTGAAATATAATCTACAACTGCAATTTTCAATTTGATTGTCATGCAGTTCTGCAGCCCAGAGAGAGCAGGAACTAGTTGATTTGGACACGGTAGCCTGCTCGATTGTGTTACGTATCCCAAGGCATCACATTCGTATGGATTTCCTCAAGTGGGAGCTATGTGAAGCCACTCTCTCGTTCAATCTCTCCTACCAACCGTGTCCTATCCCCTTCTCTGCACCAGTTAAACAATCTGCCAAGCCTCATTATCTATACACTTGCAGATGAAGATAGTAATAATATAATAATCCTTGCATTTGATATAGCGCTTTTCACATCTTATCGATGTCCCAAAGGCACTTCACAGAATATACTGTAAAGTGAATTGACTGTATATATGTGGGCGAAACACGGCAGCCAATTGCACACAGCAGTGTCCCACAAACAGTCGTGGATTGAAATGACCAATTCTAATTCTTATGTTTTGTTTTGGATTATTATTAGGTGTGTGGAATAAGGAAACTTGCCCAAAGTTTTGCCCTGATCTGCTTGGATTTGAACACAGATTTCATGCTTGTAAGGCGAGTGCTCTAACCACTGAGCTACAGGAGCTCCACAACCATTGAGCTACAGAAGCTTGGATGAGATAGCAAATGGGATAGATTTAAGTTAGGAAATAATATGTTGGGATATAGTATATAGTTTGGGACATGGCATGTGTATACAACTGCCTGGATGGTGGAAGGCGAACTGGATGGACCTTCTTTTTTTTTTGTCTAGCAATAGTGATATTCTTATGCACCAGAGAATTCCTATACCCCAATGTGCCTTCTTCAGCAATTGAGAAACAAAAATTGAGAAGGCAAAATAGAAAAGATAAGCCTCTTTCAGTTCAGAGAATTAAAAAAAATTAAACACAGTAAAGCGAGACATGATAAAATACCAAAGCGGAAGACATAGTATCACTCGACAACTAATAATAAGCCAAAGTGTTTTCATTCCTCTAAAACGTAACCTTGCTTTGACCGAACAGTCTGGTGTAAGCAAGTTGGTTAATTATTTAAACTGTAGTAGATCAAATAGATTGTTATGCAAAGAATCACTGACGTCTCGAATCTTGCTGCCGTCACAAAAGGATGTAACTTTAAATAAGACCTTCTCACAAAGTAATAGGGGGTTTCTGCATGGTCCTAGAATTCGCTTGTTTCCCATTCAGTTTGCAATCAAGGCAAATACTCCCTAGTTTAATGGCTTCTGAGCTTCTTCACTTAAATTTAGTCAGAAAATAACTGAGGATAAACGTTAGGAAGAATTCAAGGACGTGGTATAGGTTCATTTTGTTGAGAATGTATTGGGTAGAAAAAATATAACAAAATCAAGGGAATTTGGGAGTTAACACCTTCAGTCTGTCAACAGCAAAAAAAATTGTTCCCCATGATTGAACCTTGAGAGAATCTATGAATTCTCAGGGAAAATAAATCAGTGCGTGATGTGATAGTTATCAACAATGCCAATTATTATTACTTCCATTATCGCATTCTCCCACCACCCCCTTTCCTCTGTGCGAATAGTACATTTCTGTGCCCAATGCAACAGTCAGCAAAAATATGATTCAACAACAGCAACAACCACAACAACAAATTACACTTATAAAGCGCTTTTCACGTCGGGAGGACGTCCCAAGGCGCTGCACAGGAGGCGTGTGACCCGAGCTGGGAGGGGAGTGTACGGGGAGGGGTGAAACACGAAGAGGAGGTCGAAGAATTCGGGGGGGAACAAAAGGCACGGTCGAAGAGGAAAGTCTTCAAACCGGCCTTGAAAGAGGAAAGGGAAGAAACGAGACGGAGGGATTGGGGGATGGAATTCCATAGGGTCGGAGCAGAAAAACTGAAGGCCCGGCCTCCGATGGTGGGGCGGTTCGGGCGGGGGGCTTGGAGCAGGCCAAGTCCTGCTGAACGGAGGGTCCGGGTGGGCGTGTAGGGGGAAAGTAAATTGGTTAAATAGGGCGGGGCAAGGCCGTGTAAGGCCTTGAGGGTGAGGACGAGGATCTTGAACTCGATCCTCTGGAGGATGGGGAGCCAGTGGAGACGGGCGAGGGTGGGGGTTATGTGGTCGCGGAGGCGGGTGCAGGATAGTACACGGGCTGCAGAGTTTTGCTCACTGCACTTACAAGAGCCAAAATAATTTGACCCCCACATGGATTCAGTTGAATAATGTCTATTAAAAAAAATCCTTTAATGGTTTTACAATGACTCTAATAAATCAGTCATTTTTGTTGTTGTTCTTCTGCCATGGACAGCTCAAAGTCCCCATTCGTCTCATCACTGTTCCATTAAATTGCAGTGGCCTTGTTCTGAGTTATTCTTTGATTTGTAGTTTCCTGAGAACCACCACCCCCACCCCACCCCCCCCCGCCCCCAACCCCCACCCCCCCCTCCACCCAATGACACGACTCCTTTCGCCGGTAGGAAATTCATCAGGCAAGAACAATGACGAGCAAGTGCGATTCATTTGCAAGATGAAGTGAGCAGCAAATAATTCATTTGAAGCGGAAATTGATAATCACGAAATTCATTTGCTGTGAATGATGGAATGTATGAACTCTTTTATGTAACTCATAAATCAACATTGGGTTGGAGAAGGGAATCTTATCTGGCAGAGCAAATAATTTCCCCCGTCGTAATAGTAATTTGTTTTCAGCTACATTATTTCATACGATAAACAAGCTCCTGGAATTTTCCACTTGCCACATTGAGGGACTAGTTTTACCATTGACCAAAGCCAAGTCAAAGAAACAGAGATCTCATTCAAACAGACTTGGTGACAAAAGGTCTGGAAGGTATGGTTAAGATGTCCGCTGTAATATGTTCAGAGCTAGAGCATAATGCAATTTACACCACTCAAAAATATCGCACAGAAGGAACTCCCCTTAGCACTAAACCATGCAGCACAGAAGGTTGTGGGTTCAATTGCAGATCTGATTTGACTTAGCTGATCTCAAATTGGATGCCTGTTGAGGTCCTGTGAATGACCTTAGCACTGCTGAGGCACACTGGTGATCGTGGGTAGATAGAATGTGCTATGTATCTAATCATTCTGGCACACAGGATGCTTAAAGCTGACGCTTGGTGCCTTAATTAGGAAAAACCAGGACCAATGTATCTTGTCTTGTTGAATCCAAACTTCACCCCTGAAAATGTCAGTATCCAGAACACAAAAAAATTACTGTACAGCACAAAACAGACACGTTTGGCCCACTGTGTCTGCTCTTCAAAAGAACAAATCACTCACTAAAAGAATATCTTATTCAACTGCCCCCTCTTACCCCTGCAATATCTATCGATCTATCGATTGGTCGGTCTGTCGGTGCATGAGTGTCTCTATGTGTCTATAGAAAATTCTTTTCTGCTTGACTTACAACAGTAAAGGTCTTGTGTAAAGCTTGTTAACGACTAAAATTTAAGAGCGTGCAGAATTGTGACATATTTTTAAACTGAGCCTTAATTTGGGAGCTGGTCTTCGGAGAGATTTATTTGAACAGTTTTTCCCAATTCTGTGCGACCTTAAATAGTTCAGACAAAATGAAGGTGAAGACTTATGATGGAATTTCAGGCCTTTAGCCAGCAATGATATTTCACCTTTACAATTAATAATGAATTCTTCTGCACGACAGTGATAATTCAATGTCCAGTGTTTCATTGTTGAGATTATGCAACAATAAAATAGGACGTTGCTATGATAAAAGTGTTACATAATAGGCCAGTATTTATGGTGTGCAAGGGAATCGAAGAGCGAGACAGACTGCCGTGTAAGGACAAAGGAAAATCAGTCCTTCAATAAGATAATTATTAGCAATTATTTTGTATAGCACAAAATTTGAGTATTACTTGTCCATTTTCTAATGATTTAATTGAGATGCCAGCATCTGTCTGAATCACTGCCTTGTTTTTCTGATCGTTTCCAGTTCTCCAAGTAACTACTTCATCTGGAATGGAGCACTCCACGTCTCTGTTAAATGGAGTGCTGAAAGGGTTATTGACATCTCAGGTATATTGTGTTACAGACTATATACACAGGGCTCACTTGCTCGGAGTGACTCCACAATCAAATTTGAATGTACAGTAATCCAACAGTTATAGACATTGTGTCTTTAAAATACCACGACCGATTTGAAGCTATAAACGTTGTCATAACCAGCTAGATTATAGAAAAGTTCAGCTGTGTAGAATACAGTCCTTTGTCACTATCGGAGAAACTAAGTCTTCATTCTACCCAACATTGATTCCTCTCTTGATAACTCTGAGTGCAAATTATTTACAGGAAAACCTTAAAGCATCATTTATCATGACATGAAAGATGCTTTTCTTTTCTCTTACAATATAATAAGAATCATGGTAATTGCGCCTCTCACGTTTCAAAGCCCTTCACCAAATTTATTGCTGACTGCAGTGCCTGTACATTTTGTGGACAAGTAGGAGTAAATTATCAGTAACACAACCCCAAAAATCCACACAACGTCCAGCATCATGATTCCCTTACCAACGAGCTACAGATTAGCAAATGAGAATAATAATCCTTGCACTAACTCTTCCCCCTCCCTCACTCTCCTTCCACTTCCCCCTACCCCGACCCTCCCCCTCCCGCTCGGGTCCCGACCTGACTGTTCAGCGCTTCGGGACGTCCTCCCGACGTGAAAGGCGTGTTATAAGTGCAATGTTGTTGTTGTTGTTGTTGTTGTTGATCCAGCACATTATTCCGTCAAAACATTTCAAAACACTCTGCACAATTGATATAGCAATTGTCAATGTATAAAAGAAATGTAGCCATTAAGCTGCACCAGCAACACCTTTCAAACAATCATCAATTCATCCAATTTGGATACTTAATTACTGGCCATAACAGGCGGATGGTCAGGAAGGGTGGTTGACACCAGGAATATTGGAATCAAATTCAGAGACATCTTGAAGCTGTAATGGGAGGACAGTAGGGGGGGCGCGGGTGGGCTGGAAAGGTGAGATGAAATGAATCGCAATGTTTTTTTCATCTGGATATTTCTTGCAATTTGGCTCAAAAGTTACTCAGTTTCCAATGCGTAACCTCTATACACACCCATGCCTTGTCATTCCTCCCAGAGCTCCTGCATAAGAATAACAGCAGTGCAAAAACAAATAGGTTATAATTTGAATATTTATTTGCAGAACACATTGCATGTTAAAACCACTATTGCTATCAGCGCTGATGGATGGTGGTGGTAATTAAATCTTGCCCCCTAAACCATGTGTTGCGCTGAGACACAAATTAACGGAACATCACCCAGTGTTCAGCTGCAAGTGGCTCACATTTAGCCCACGTACTACACAGTGTGTGATCAATGCTCTATTTGTGGTGGTGTGCTGCATCTCCAGTCACATTTGAAAAAGAAATTACTGCATATACATCAGCTACGATAGCTGTCAGTTTTTGAAGTTTTATTTTACCGTTAGATTGGGCTGAGTGCGGCAAGGGGATTGTCCCTGTGACAGAACAATCCCCCAAGACAAATTGGGTCAATCATGCGGCTGTTTATGGGGACATTTCCTCGTCCGCCCGCACAATACTCAGTCTCTACACTTTACAGTAAATCCCGTGAAGCACTTTTCCTCCTACCACAATGTGAAATGTAAGTTTTATAATTAATGTCACAACAGGGATGCCAGTTCTGGATCGAAACTCCAAAGTTTGAAGCTTGAGCAGATTCTTGTGCTATCATTTTATCCACATAATACACAGTCAGTACACTTTACAGCACTCTGAGATGCTACCTGGTGTGGAGGACGAGATATCAATGCAAGTTTTCGGTGTTTTGGGGGGGAATGTTCACTCAACGTGAAAGACATCAAATGCAGGAATTACATAATTTCAATTCAGCGCAATTCTGTGCAAAAAAAACATGCAAGAGGAAATATTTCAGGACACCAATAGAGATTTGCGATTGTGTGCGACAGGCTCGGGTGATTCATTCAACGTTCACATTTATAGACGTGGGATCTCTGCTCAGACAGTGAGAGGTAACTCTCATGCTCGAATCTAATGTTTGCAGTTAGCCTATGGATTGCCAATGGAGTGAGTTACAGCCTTGCCAAAACGTGGCACGCTGGACTGAGTCAATGCCTTGTAGTACATTATATTGATCAAAACGAATAGTTTCTGAACTAATTCGTCCTCAGTGGAGTCATACATCTATTTTCTGGTCTCTTCATCATCGGTCAATGGTTTGGAACTGAAAACTCCAAGCGCGTTATGTCCCATGAGTGCCGTACCACAGTGAATTAAGGTCTATCCTACCATCGGAACTCTAGTAGTTCATTATGTGCAATCACAATAAAGACATTTATCTGTCGAAATGTAACTGCAGGGATTTGTATAGTAGCACTAGCTCTTTATCCAATTTGGTATGTGCTACATTCAGTTATTTTATTTGAGATTAAATCACCAGGTCCCCAAATGATCTAGATTTTCACTGGGAATCATTTTTTATTTCTACAGGACCTGTTTGGGCAAAGGCTGAACAGGAATATAATGAGATTGTAATAATAATCCTTGCATTTGATTTAATGCCTGTTCTTGTCGTCGAGCGGTCTCAAAGCGCTTCACATGATTTTACTATTAAGTCTAAATGATTGAGTTTAAATGAGTATTGGTTGGGCAAACACAGCAGCCAACTCGCACCTAGCAATTTCCCCCAAACAGCCACAAAGTGAGTGAGCACACATCCTCCGCTCCCCCTTTGGAGGCCACGCATTCAGTCACTATGCCCAGAAACTCTGGAACACTCTCCTTTCAATCCCTCCGTCTTGACCCCCTTTTTCAGGTCCCACCTAGAAACCTTATTTTTTCTCATGTCTCATTGAAGGGACAGCACCTCTTAGCTTCACTTTACAGTATATTCTATGAAGCGCTTTGACATGTCTAGTAGACATGAGTAGGCACTAGATCAAATGCAAGGATTGCTATCATTATTATGATTGGCAATCCACTGGGGAGGTGATTGGTACACACAGGTTAAAATGGAACACATTCACACTTTCTTCTCAGTTGTCCAAAGCTCAGATGTATAATTAATTCCAGTTGCCTTATTGTGACAAAATGATCAAGCTCAAATTGTCAGGCCATTGAGTGCTGCATGCAAGATCAATAAAGATGTTTCTAATGAGTCGCTCCTCTTTTGTTTCACTCAATTTGCCCAGATTTCCACCTCTCAGCAACTAACAAGTTAACAATAAAACTCAATAGATTGTGCTAACAATAACTGTGAACATACGGAAATTTAATGTAGCAGGCTGTCCAACTCTTCTGGACTGTTTCATCAGTTTATTGGATCATGGCAGATCTTTTGATCCTATTTCCACACCTTTTCTCCACATCCCTTAATAACTTCACTTCCTAAGTATCGCTCTATCTTCCCTTCTTAAACATCTCACCTGATCCCGACTCTTTCGGCTTTTTGGGGCAATGTATTCTACATCTTCACAACCCTCTGTGTCGAGAAATGTTCATTTTTTATTTTACTTCTAACTCCGAAGCTCCACTTGCATTAGCATGCACATATTTCAGAATGATTATCTCAGAATGATTTGGATGTCACTGGAAATGACAGAACCCTAACCAGGTGTCAATCAAAGCTAAATCTGTGTCACTGACGTGCTGAATGGCTTGCACAGGATCAGAACAAACTCATAAATTAAGTCACAAATGTCAATAATATAAGGCGTAATGACTGATTGAACATTGCACTAATGTGCTCTGAATAAATTGTTGAAATCCTGCCCGATTTAATTGTTTGCATGACATACCTGTGTAAGCATACAATTTACGTACATTAAACAAGCATTGCTGGATATTTTCATCGGTGTTTAATTACAGTAACTTCACCAGATGGGGTATTTGCAACACACAAAATGAAATGAGATTTGAGGGCAACATTAACGTTGTGGGCAGCATGATTTTTTTTGTGCGTGTCAAACCTGGTTTAGTGTTAGCACTTCTGCCTCTGAGTGGTTCAAGCCCCAGTTGAGGACTTGGAATCACAACGTCTAAGATGACACTCCAATCCAGTGCTGTGTTGGTGCTGGTTGGGGAGGTGGGAAGGGAGAGGGGGTGGGGTGAATAGTGGGGGGAAGGTTGCATTGCTGGAGGTGCCATCTTTTGGATGAAACATTACGCAGCGGTTCCATCTGCCTGTTCAGGTGGACATTAGAGATCCCATGGCATTGTTTGAAAAGAGAAGGGAGTTTCTCCTGGTGTCTTGGTCAACAATCCCCACACGGCTGTTTGTGGGCCATTACTGTACACAAACTGGCTACCACGTTTCGCCTAAAGTCCACTTTACAGTATACCCCGCAAAGCACTTTGAGACATCTCGATGAGGTAATAAGGCACTGTATCAAATACAAGGATGAACATTTTTATGTCCGTAAAATAAATTCGGTTTTCTAGGTTTCAGCAACTTAAATCTTTCATGAGGCATTTCATAACAATTTGCATTTAAGAGATCTGGTATTCATTTTGATCCTTCAATCCAACACTTCTCAATGATCAGTCTGAGCACTGGCCCCAGTCCTGGAAGCCTGGGAAAATCTAAACTTCTCCCTTTCGCTTGCGAGGTGAGTCACTCAGTCCATGTCTTATTCAACGCAATATTATATAGAACCCCACATATATCTTATTCATTGCAGGACTCCAATAACATGTAGCGCCCTGCGCGGAGGGTGCTAAATAAGTGCAAGTTGTTGTTTTTGAGTATCTTATAGCTTTTCTCGATAATAAAACCTAGACGAACTATTACAATCACTGCCTCAGCACTCCCAACCTACCGCCCCCCTCCCTCCCCCACCCCCCGACTGACTTGGACTGAATGAACTTTACAAGCTGTGATCTGCGTTACTGCATGGACTGTTGGCGTCAGTGTCAACCCCACAGAGAGTGAACATCTGTCAGCCAAACTGAGAGCAACCTTGGCAACACTCCATCCATCCCACTCCCCCGACCAACGGTGTAAACATAACATTGAACGGAGCAGAACAGGGATCTGCAGGAGGGAAGGCGGAGAGAGGATATATAAATTTTTGAAAAGCTATATTTCAGCATCCTTTTCATCTCTGCCGTCGGAACCTTTTATGGCCCTTTCAAATTCATGAAAGGTTTGAAATATGCACGAGAATATTCGGTGAATCGCACAAACCTTTGCAGAGCGGCTGTGCGATATTTAGTTTTTCATAAACAAACTTAATCTTAGTAACGTTTCGTTGATCTTAAAGCCATTGTGCTATATGTAGACAATGCGCGGAGGAGTGACAGTCTGTGGTTTAAAAAAAACTAGAGAGCGTATTTTTTTTCAGCAGAGCCAATGGCAACATGGATTCCTACATGATCATACTTAGAAGCGGTTTGACACAATGTAGACCAGAGATTTCTCTGCCACCGGCAACTTGCTTTTTAGAGATAAGCTCTCACACTTCTTCAGGGTAACATTTCCATTCTTCACATTCTCTATCCAGGTGGCTTCTGTGAGTGTGACTGAGGAATTGATGCCAATTAGCATTAAACCGCTGAGCTGAGCTGTGGACACAAGGCATCTGGGAATTTGATCAAGGCTGTCCAAACACATTCCATTTCAGTTTTCTTAACCGTCGCACGAAAAGCAGCCATGTTACCCCCATTACAACATTTAAGACAATCTTAGAGATAATGGAAAACACTCTAAAGGTATCAGAGCTATCATAAGACTCTCATGAACATTGAAAAACTGAGCAAAGCAGAACGGAATGTGCTAAAATCACACATCACAGCAGTAAATCAATCTAATTCACTATAAGTGGAAGAAAACTCTCTATATCCCAAAAAAAAGCCACACTAAATTAGGGAGTTTGAATGTTTTCTGACATTTTCGGCAGGGACAATCGGACACGTACGGAAACCCATCACTGGGTTTCAACTCCGTCTCAACCCCTCTGCCTTGCCCATCTTGAGATCATGCCATGAAATCATGTCCCCTCTGACCATGCCTATGGTTGCCTTTCCTCCCTCTTCCCAGCTCGACATCAAGGTCCCACCACTATTAAGCATTCCAAGTGAAGGCTGCTTTACAAATGCCAAGTTGTTCAAAGTATTCAAACCAAATTGAAATTTCCACGGTACTGTATAAGTCACCTTCACATAGAAATTTCCCTGCATACTTTTTCTCCTTGGAGGGAATCACTGCTTACAATTCATTCTGGAGAGTAAGTAATGTTGGTGTGTAGAGTATGGCTTTTGACTCGGTCCCGGGATCCGTTATTGTGAAGCGCTCTGAGACGCCGTCCAGCCTGGAGGGCGCTATATAAATCAAATTTGTTGTTGTTGTTGTTGACTAGTTTTGCAGAAGCCATAAATAATAATCCTTGCATTTTATATACCACCTTATCATGTTTTCGAGATATCTCAAAGCACTTCACTTGATATGCTGTAAAGTATAGTGAATGTATTTTGTGGGCTGCCAAACACGGCAGCCAATTGCACACAGCAGTGTCCCACTAACAATCGTGGATTGAGTGACCAAATTTGTATTTTTTTTGAAGGGATTATTACCCCCAGAAGAGCAATCTGCCAATCGACGAACAACCAGTATACTTTGTTACTGCATATTTGAGGCGATTCCCACGCACAGGAGCCATTGAGTACATGATCAACAAAGGTTTTGACTGGCAAACAATGAACGGTGGAGGAAATGGAAGGCTATATTCCGGCGATCATTGACGAAGGATGGGTTCCTGCACACTCACTGGTGGGAGTTCATTAATTTCTCAGACAGGTTCCATTTGACTTGTTACTTTTCTGAAAAACCCCCAGTGAGATGGAAGAGATTTGGTGCTTGGATATAAATTACTTTCTTGTTCAAATTTCGAAACGCCTCCAAAATGTGCTGCATATAAAGAAACGCGTCTCCGATGTCTAAATAGTTCCAAATGCACTGTAAATGCAACCATAGAAATTCTATTTTTTCTGCAGGGAATAAAGTGTGGACAGTTTTGAAATAATAGGACTCTGGCGTGATTTACACTGATAGATTAAATGTCACACTTAAAAAGTCGCTGTTTCAATCATGCGGGAACTCAAGAGATGAGTTCCTCTTAAGAAGCGTCAACCACGTGTGGTTACGTTTCAAGTGCAGAACGCGGAAATGTCACACAATGACGTCAAAATGGGAATTGAAATCTCAGCGATATCCAAAGGAATTTCATAAGATGGACTCCGGAGTAGCAATCCCTTCCTGTAACAAGAAGTGTGGCGCGGAGTCTCGCCAAGCAATCACTTTGGGAACGGAGATTGGTTCATACTCATCCCGATTGAAATCACTAGGTGGTGTCCAGGAGTTCTGCCAGAGAGGGCAGGTTCCTAGTGTTCCTCCATGAAGTCAAGTTATATGATAATAATAATAATCCTTGCATTTGATATGACACTTCTCAAATCTTCTGGGTGTCTCAAAGCGCTTCACAGAATATACTGTAAAGTGAATTGACACTATATTTATGCATGAAATGTGGCAGCCAATTTGTGCACGACAGTGTCCCACAAACATTCGTGGATTGAGTGAGCAAATCATATTTAATATTTTTATAGGAATTATTACCGCCGGAAAAGCGATCCGCCAATCGATGAACAACCAGGTTCCTATTTACCGCTAGGTAAACAGAGGCATGTGGAGTAAGGAAACTTGCCCAACATAGAAGGTTTGGGAAGTTTTCAAAATGATCAGGGGATTTGATAGGATGAACACGGAGAAACTATTTCCACTGGCGTGTGCGTTGGTAACCAGAGGACACCGATTTAAAATAGTTATTAAAAGAAACAGAGGGGAGGAGAGGAGGCAATTTTTCACGCAGTTGAGTTGTTCAGATACGAAATGCACTGCCTGAAACAGTGGTGGAAGTCAATTCGATAACAACTTTTAAGAGAGATGTAGATAGTTATTTAGGGAAGACAGGTTTGCATGGCTATGGGGAGAGAGCAGGTGAGTGGGATTGATTTTGACAGCTCTTTTCAAGGAACCAGCACAGATACAATGGGTCGAATAGCCTTTTCCTGTGCTGAATAATTCTAGGATATCTATAACCACATTTCGGCCTGCTCAGGACTCTTGCTTGCAAGGAGAGTTCACTGACCACTGAGCTATAGGACTCTACTTTACTCAGTAATGAAAGTAAAAACTCTTATAGTTGAGACATGGAATCACTGAGCCATCAATAAGCTCCTAATATTATATGTTCAAATTTACTTTGGTAACTTCCCTGCTAACTCACAGGCTTTGTTTGGAGTGTTCAATGTTACATCTCCCAGCTGATATAAACATACAGAGTGCATGCCAATTATTTCTCAAGGGCACTCAAAACACATTGTGTGCTGGTGTGCTCCATACTCTACCTTGGTAGAGATAGTTTGAAAGCTGGGCTGAGGTTTACAGGCAATTAATTATACCGCACAGAGAGGTTCACAGAGGTGAACTCGCTCTCATTAAAAAGAAGATTGAGGAGGTCTAAACCACTGAGTGGCATACAGTAGGACAATGTAAGGTGGATTTTGTGTCTTAAACCATGGGAACAAAGCTGGAGGGCTGTGTCCTGAGGTCAAAAACCATGATGCTTTTGTTTCAAAGACAACAGTCAATCTCAGTTCCTACATACGGTACAATATTTCATTAATCTCACTTTACTGATATCAAGAACACTGCACTCCATACAGATAACGGCTGGAAGCAGTAAGACATGTATCAGTCTCTTGCTAAAGTCTAAACTATTTTATAGAAAGTTAGGCAAACAACAGTATGATGCTCAAAGGAGACATCTCAGATGGGGACCTTCTAGAGGCATGTAAAATCCCAAATGGGATTCTTATTATTAATAACGATTAATATATGGTTAATATTAATAATGATAATCCTGGCACATGGTATAACGACTTTATTGTGTCATCGAGACTTCTCAAAGTATTTCTGTGAAGTGGACATACTGCAAAGTGAGTCGATTGCATATTTTGTGGGTGAAACGTGGTAGCTGGTCTGAAGGATTGAAAACGGATACCCAGAACAATACTTGGGGATCCTTTTTTTTATCCAGTCAGTTGAATAAAGTACACAGGTTGACAGCAACAAAGTGAAGTTTCAAAACAGACATTGGGAAGATTTTCGTTTTGCCCAGAGGGTAAAATTAACAACCGGAACAAGTTTTCACAAACGGTGGTTGAGGCCAGGACACTGTACTGGTTTCAAAACAGCTCAGTGCTCTGATGGGGAGCTTGGAATGGTGAGATCAAATTGGATAAAGCGCCTTTTTCATCCAAATCTATCTTGAAATATTCCACAGAATCACATTGTCTGAAATAGTATGAATTCACATAATCTGAAACACACATAGTAATGAAACGGACCAATTGGCCCAACTAGTAGTCATATCCTACACGGCACCACAGTTTATTCAGAGCCGTTAGTCAACTCCACTCATTGTTATTCAGTAAGCAGAACTCCACTTCAAACCTGATAATGTCAGCAAGCTACCATTCCAACTCTTCAAACTAGCTAACTTCAGCAACTCACATTTCTAATTCATCTTAAGATCCGATTATACCCTAGGAATAAAACGCAGATGCCTCAAAGTCAAAAGTCAACCACAAATCTCGAAAAATAAAATCTGTGTTTATCGAATGGAGTTTCTTTCAGAGAATGAAACTGATGGAAAATGATATTTCTAAAGTGGAGCCCGTCAGTCCCAGGATTGACATTAACAAATCTCTGTGCCACCATTGACTGCATAATAGATTTTTTTCCTCCTCAAAGAAGATGCAGGTAAAGTATGTATTTAAGTGAATGTATAGGAACAGAAGACGTTTGGGGATCAAGAAAGCGTCACTTAGGTTAAAGATATGCGTTCCCTCCATGATTCTCAAACATATCTAACCACCAACTCAGCATTAACTTCAATGCCTTCTCACTCTTTAGTGTCTGATGTTTACACTGCACTTTACAGTATATCCTGTGAAATGTTTAGAAACATCCTCCTGATGTGAAAGGTGCTGCATTAAAATGTACTGATTATTATTTATTGTACTGTATTATTATTTATGTTATTTATGTCGTGTGGTTCTATGGGCTTCGCTGGGAATTTCTGTTCGAAGTCTGTAATCCTTTGTGGACTATATGTTTTGTCCAATTTACGTCTGTTCAAAGTTGGGAATGATTTTGTGCCTTTGAACCCTTCATTCCATCGGTGGCCATGCCTTCAGCCACTGTACTCCTAAACCTCTAGAATACCCTGCCTTAATCCCTGCACCTTGTCGACTCTTTAATCTACCTTTAAATACCACTTTCAGACATAACTCTTTCACCACTTAACCTTCTTCCTTGTTCAGTGGCCATCCCTGCATCTGTGTAGTGCTCTGAGATGCTGCCATGTGTGAAGGGCGCTATTTAAGTGCAATTACCAAAGTACGTAATAATTAGCCTCAACACATTACAAACCTCCCAATATAATTTACTCCACCTTAGACATTATTATTGTTCTGAGATTAAGCCTCAGATCAGATCCTAAGAAAGCACTAATAAAAAGAAGAGAGCAATTGGCCCAAGTCTGCTCTTGCCTCAAAATCTACCCTGACGGCTCAATTACTTATTAGCAAGTCTGTCAGTTGTTAAATAAAATTGCCCACGTGTGACAGAGGTAATGAAACCAGTTCATTTGTTAGTGCCAAAGGGTTTCAAAATATCCAGCTCCGCGCTAGTTATCTGGAAGCTGGGAACCATTAAACCCCAACCTATGTTAGGGCCACCATAAACGCACAGCACTTGTGCATTCACTGCAAATGCAGTTGTGATGGACTTGATAATCCTGATGGAAGACGTGCTTACACACTCAGTGAATGGTGTCCATTCTCCTTCACCCTATAAGAAACTGCATTATAGTAACCCAGAGCTACTTTATACACAGAGTTATTTAACTCGATAATGAGCTAAAGCGGCGCATATAGTTCACTAACTGTAATCATTTACTGCTGTGTTGAACTTACAACTCAAGTGCCCTTAATGTCTGGATTGTAGCTTTCTGCCTTTCCGGTAATTTGATGGTAAAATTACCAATGCTCCATAACCTTGGCCCTTGGTCTGATTTACACTCCTGAGATTAAGTCAGCTGTCGATCACGCCCCCCAAATCCCCCTTTCCCCACCATTTGTTTTTTTTAAAAAAAGGCTCATTTGCACCAATTCACCACCGTAAGAAACAGTCACTGCTAACAAGTGAAAGGAATAATTACAGTCAAAATTAGCATAGATACATTTCAGCCCGGGTGTCATCTGCATTAAATATTGAGAGGAAACAGAAAGGAATTTGGAAATCGAGGGATGGCGTGAGCGAGTTCAGGAAAAAGAAAGCTGTGAATGCTGGGTTTTCGGATGGGTGTGGAATAGCTATGGCTACTTTGCAGTCAGTAACAACCAGGTCGTTAGCAGATTGCTTTTCCGAGGGTAATAGTTCCTTCCTTGTGGGACGCTGGAGTGTGCAAATTGGCTGCTGCATTTCGCCCATAAAATATACAGTCAATTCACTTTACAGTTTATTCTGTGAGACTCTTTAAAGTGTCTCAAAAATGTGACAAGGAACCATATAACAATAATAAAATTGGTCACTTCAATCCACGCCCGTTTGTGAGATTGCTGTGCATAGTTGTCTGCCGCGTTTTGCCCACAAATAGTCACAACACTTTACAGGGTATTCTGTGAAGCGCTTTGAGATCTCTAAAAGACATGAATATATCAAATGCAGGGATTAATTTTATCATTATATCAAATGCAAGGATTACTATTATTGTTAATACTGCAAAAGCTAAACTAAACATCCTTACGCCGTTTTGATTCACTTCCAAACAGCTATTATTAAATATTCAACCTGAGGTTTTACATGGAAACATTAAAAATATCCAGTGCATTATTTTAAACCAACAAGATCCTTTAGGCTCAGATCCAATAGGACCACACTACACAGGATACCTCCCTGCCAGCAGTGAGAGATGGGAGCAAATTTTCACACCAAACATACTCAGTCTTACAAGTCGATGTATTTACCCTTGTCCTCCCTGTTGATCGCACAAAAGCGTTCAACTTAAACCACATACCTAACGGTTTTATTGTCAAACCAAAGTACGATATGATTAATGAATGCATTGAGGAGAAAACTTGATATATACATAAGGGTAAGGGAATAGAGGAGTGTGTGAGGGGTAGGGGTGGGGGAGAGCGCACGTGAAACATAAACAGCATGTGGCCTATTTCCGTGCAGCATGTGGCCTATTCTATTCAATATATGATGTGAAAAAATATCCCCACAAACCCCATGAGGTGCATTAAATATCAGGTTACTCGCAACTGCATAAAAATGTAGCTGGTTATCACCAATTGAAGGCTGGAAGCAAGGTTTTAAGTCTGACCATCTAATTTGGCACGCTGGCTGTTGGGCTCAGCTATTCAGCCTGTCCATCATACTGCATTCACGGAGGTACAAGCTTGTGTTGTATTCCGGACACATTCTTCGATCATCAACTCAGTGCTTTTGCTGGCTATCCATTATCATTCTGATACATGTACAAAATACAGTCCCCAGATGATAACAGGACAGACTGCTGCTTCAGGCAATCAAACCCACCTACTCACTTTACAATCAGGTTCCTTAGAACTTGATTTTATAGATTTCTCAATATACCTGTCTCCTGAAATACTAATTTACTAGAGCTGTTGACCATGCAACTTAGCTACTTGATAGGGTTGACAAGACTGTCACTGTACTTTAGCTGGCACAAAGCCCTTCGCAAACCCTCTAATCTGGATAAACCATTGCTTTTCCACATTCCTTTGCTTATACTCACAGTTCAGCAATTTAGAGATGTGACGGGGAGCGTAAGCAGAGAAGGCAGTTTAATAAGGAGGTTGATTACCAAATAATTGTAGGTGCCAGTGTAAAACACGCGTTGTCGGAAAGCCACTCTGGGCTTTGAAAGAGCTAATGTGAATTAATTGGACATGAGCTTCAGAAGATTTCAACCATATCTCTTTTGCATCTCTTTCCGTTTCCTGGCTGGATTTTGGTTCAGATGGGCAATATTTCTCCAAATAAATAAGTCTAAGGCCCACAAATCCACACTTAGCTTCAGCTAATATTGTGCAGAGCTGCAGAAAATCTTTCAATGCATTCTTAAATTTGGAAGCCGAATGATTTTTAATCCCTTGAATCCCTCGAAATAAATCAATACTAAATTGGTCATTTCAATCCATGATTGTTTGTGGGATACTGCTGTGCTCAATTGGCTGCCGTGTTTTGTCCTCGATCCTGCGCATCTGTCAATCTAGTGAGCACAACGTTATTGCCCTCCCCCACCACCACCAAAAAAAGAAAATTGCATTGCAAAATAAATGTTAAAAGAAAGCCCTTTGAGAATAATGCCTTAACAGTTCTCAGCAACCCTTTACCAACCACATGCTTTTTAGTCTTGTTTCACTATCTTGTCATTTACCCAAGTAAAATTTTACACGAGTAAAAGAATCAGAGAATGATTACTCTTATAAAGATTTGAAAGTATTTTAGGCAGAAAAAATAAAATGTCCTGTGTTATAACTAGGCCTGCAAAAGAAAAAAAAATAGTAGCTGTGCCAATAGGCTTTTTATCAATGACTGTTGCTTTTTTTAAAAAATTAACTTGATTGATGCATTAATGTTTCAACAGAAAATTGAATGGAGTCTTGACAAGCATTAGATAAGACAGTATTAGTGAGATCTGGAAGCAAAGTTATAGTATGGGGACACTACTGAATGCAAAGCTATGCGTCAGCAGATATTAGAGTCTGTTTTGGCAGATTCCAAAATAATTTTCTCTTCCAGTTGTAAGATAAATTATGTAATGACTATTATCAGCAATGACCGGGACTGCTAACTTTAATCCCACATGAATGCTTTTTCCATGGGATTTAAGGGTTGAACTCCTGCTGAAATCCTTCTTTACTAAATCGTACCATTCTTGGGATCATGGCTAAATGTGATGATTTTAAATAATGGATTGAAGAATCAAGCAAGCTCCTGACACAGTCACAACCAGCTTGAGGTCCACCAACCTAATACAGTACAACTCAGATTTTCTGATGATATTTGATGTGTAGCCTTATTGTTAATAATCCTCGCATTTTATATGGGGTGCCTTTCACTCAAGGTGAAGTTTCAAAGCACTTCAAAGTATTTACTGGAAAGTGTATGGACTGTTACACTTCAGAAAATCCAATGAGGGGTGAGGGGTGGTTAGGGGAAAAGAGATGGAAATGCACCCCATTCCCCTACCTCAAAAGCCACAAAAGTAGGTAGAAATCAGATCCAACATCTCTCTTGGACAACAAAATAGCTTCTTCACAGGCATTCTTTCCTTACCTCCAACAAAAATACTTTAATCTAAAAGCACTCCACATTACTATCCACTACTAGAATGTAGTGCTCTGCTAACAGAATGTAAATAGTGAAGAGAAACATGTCATCCAAGGGCCAACGTTACATAGAATCATAGAATTTTACGGCACAAAAGGAGGCCATTCGGCCCATCTAGTCTTAGTCTTTAAAGCCCTTCTTTGTCTCAGTGTATGAATTGTGGAAATTCCTAAACTCGATCTTAACCTCGATGCCGGTTTTTGTTAAGTACATCTGTAACCAACTGCCAAATTGAAATTGAAGTTCCCAATTTTTTTTACCTTTGCTCCATATCGAATTTTAAGACTAAACCCTTTCTTCAAGGCTTAAAGGGTGTAATTTCAAGTCTTAAATATCTAGTCCGTTTTATGTGCAGATGAAAGTCAAGGTCACATCTCAGATGGAATGTGTGCACAAGGCACCGTCCTTACACCAATTTAGATTGTGGTTTACACTTGCACTAGGAGAACTATTGGAAGAACTTAAACTATGACATTTACTTTGTCGAGAGTCTAATACTTAATGAATGATGAGGCATTAAACTAGCTCATTTGCATGAACAATGATGGATCCCAATTTGCATAGGTGAGAACTGGGCCATTAATCCGCTTTATGATGCCTGCAATGTGTGTGGACTGCAAAACTACATGTAAAATGATTATTAACCTTATTTATAATGGACGTAACAAAAATATGGAAATAAAAGGGATTGAAAATCGCTGGAATCTTTTAGAAAAAAAATCTGTTGCAGGTTACTTAATTAACTAGTACTGTATAAAGCAGGGCCAGAAATTAAGGTAAATTAACAAAATTGTCTTTTTTTAAGACTTCGACATTTTCGCTTTGTTTTCTTTCATGCATAAAATTTATTCTGCATCGTTCAGGGTTAAACACTGGAGTTCAACCTCCTCTGGGGATCCATTGTGGTTTGATATTGTTCATTAAAGGGGATTGTGCTGTTGTGGATGCATTTTACAGAGATAATTATCTGTAACAAAGTTGCATCAGGAGAACCAAAAGTGGTCTTACAATGTAAGATTATATAAGTATTTTGAAAGATTTTTCGGTCGTCTTGTTACCGAGGTCTTGGGAATGTTTTGGACTAAGCCTTTAATCAGTGCTACATAAAACACTGCTGCTTAATTGCTTTAAGAAGAAACGCATTATCTGGAATGAGGGACCATCGAATCGAATAATTCTTGCATTTGATACAATGCCTTTCAAGTTGAGAGCATGTCTCAAAGCACATCACATAATTTACCGTAAAGCGCAGTGAAGGGGTATTTTTGTTGGCAGTCAATTTGCAAGCAGCAGTGTCCCACAAATAACCATGGCGTGAATGACTTCTTTTTTTTTTAATCTGGAAGATTCTTGTCCAGGAGATCAGGAATAACTCCCTTCTCATTCACGCAGCATCATGGGATTCTAACCCACTTAAATAGGGAGATCAGATTTTCGTTCAACATCTCATCCAAAGGATGGCGCGTCCGACAAAGCAACACACCCCAGCACTGCCTTGTAGTGTCAGCCTCGACTGCGAGTTCAGAGGAACCACAAAGTCGTCATTTTATCAACGGCATTGAAGATGGTATCAAAACCCGCTGAGAGGGGAACGCTCTCCGCGGCTGTGAGATTGAAGTACTGTCTCAAATTCGCTGGAAGATAGAATATACCTACGGCAGCCAGTTTTCTTTTAGAAATATCTTTTCTTCCTGCTTCGTCGAAAATGAAAGCAGCGATGCACGGTGCAGAACAAAAAGGCGTTATTGATTTCACACCTCAGCACCTGAAAGCGTGGTGCAGACTGAGGATTCTAATGGGTTTCCGATACTTGCAACGCTGTCATATTGTTAGCTGTTGATTCTTCTCGTTTTTATTGTTAACACTGTTGATTTTGTTGTTTATTATTGTTGTTTGATTCCCCCCCCCCCCCCCCTGCCCCTGGCCGCCTCCCCATCCCACTCCTCCCCCTCTGCTTCCCTCACTCCCTTTCCCCACTTCCTCTTCCCCTTTTCCCCTTCTCTCCTTCTTCCCTCTCGCCCCCCACTTTCTCGCCTGGCCCCATTTCTGCGACTGTTTGTGGGACACTGCTGTGCGCAATTTGGCTGCAGCGTTTCGTCCACGAGTATACAGTCGGCTTTCCTGCTCTCCTTCCCCCTGCCCCGAACCCTCCTCTTGACATCTGTTCCCCCCTATTTCCCTTAATCCCAATTCCATGACTGTTTGTGGGACACTGCTGTGCGCAATTTGGTTGCCGCGTTTCGCCCACAAATATACAGCCAATTTTCCTACTCTTCTTCGTCCTGCCCCAACCCCTCCCACCCCTGCTCTTGTCCCTACCTGACTGTACAGCGTCTTGGGACGTCCTCTCGACGTGAAAGGCGCTATATAAATGTAAGTTTTGATCGATTTTGTTTGAGGTGGAACTGGGGATTATGCTATCCGGGAGTAGGGGTTGACTCTCCTCTGACCAGCTTCTTGGAAGTAAGTTCAGGTTCCTTGTGTAGAGTTCTGTGTCATTCACTCCTATTATTAACCTGTCTCAGGTGTGTGTGTGTGTGTGTGTGTGTGTGTGTGTGTGTGTATGTGTTGTGAACAGAGGATATGTTCTTTGCAAAAAACGAATGCAGTTCCTTCTCTGTTCCCATCAACTTGTTTTGAGGCAACTGACTGAAGTGTATATATATGCATATCAATATATACATAGTTGCAGAAGTGAAAAGGTTATGGAAACATCTGCCTGTGATGTGAGGTGTGACTAGCACTGCAATTATGTAGTTTGGGTCCTAATATCCCTGACTGTTCAGTGATTTGGGATGTTTTCCCGAGATGAAAGGTGCTTTACAAATGTAATTTTGTATTTTAAAAGAAGTACGACTTGGTTACTTTTAGTTTTGCTTCCCACCCCCTCCCCACCACCACCCTTCCTTTCTTTCTATCAAACAGGGAGAGATGTGTCAACAGCATAGATCTTGAACTACTTTTTGAAATATGCATTGTGACACGGCAAAACATATCTACAGGTTAAATTTTTACAGGTGTAAACTCAAGCACGTCACTCGAGGATTACGCATGGTTCATCGTGTCTACTGCCCCGTCATTCATCAAGCTGACTCTGCTGCTTTTTATCTATGATATGCTCGTAATTCGTCATTCCACGGAGCCAGCTCACATCAAGCCATTCTTTTTCCCCTGTGTAAAAAGGTTCCATTTTCGAATTCTAATCTCAGAATGTAAATCCTTGAGGGTCTGCTGTTCTCTTAACCTGTTCTTTGCACCTTAATTTCAGACAGTCTGGGAAACATTCCGCAGACTATTTCCACAGCCTTTGCTGATGCCTTTCAAGATGAAATTAGCTGGGTGTGAGCTGGATTATGAATTAAATGTCCCCCCCCCAGATGTACGCTTGCTCTCAGTTGATTCAAAACAATGTACACTTCTGGGTTTCCATTTGAGGGGAAAGGAAAGGAACAACAGAGATCAATGGGAATATCCTGTTTTTATTTCTGAATGATGAATGGTCGTGAAGCATAATGCACTGTGATTGTGGAGGACCGGGGAAATTAGAGGGTTAAACTGAACAGGGAAAAAAAAGTACGGAAAAGGTATAAGTGGACGAGCCCTGAACTCAATGCCAAGCATTGCTGTCTTTGCTACGATTGTTTTTCCTTCATATATTAGCACCAAAAGCCTCACTGCGCACACTTTATATTCAACCCCAAAGACAGAGTACTCAGTGAATCATGCATTCTCAATATGATATGCGATGTGTGTTATGGCCAGTAACTCAAATGCTGAATTTCCAACGTCCCTATTTCATGTGTAATGTACGCTATTTCACTTAAAGGATAAAGTGCATCAAGGAGGTACTGTAAAAACCCTGTCTACCTCTCAGTCATGTACCTCTGAACACCTTTGAGATGGTTCACAATGATTTGTTCAGTTCCACTGAAGGAAAATGCTTAGCGTATTTATCGCGGTGGTGTGTGTTATGCACTAAATTGGAAGAACGGAAGCTGAAAATCCAATCTTGGCTTCAGCCTCAAATTTTCCCACTGCCAGCAACCCACTGAATCATTAAACAGTGCTCTGACTGAATTGGAGGTGCCAGCCTGACAAATAAGGGACTCTTAGTAGGATATATTACCCCAGCTCGTGACAGTATGGGGTCGATGAAGGTCTTGGGTCCTGACCTGCATGTCTTGGCTAGTTTATGAAGAGGATGGTTTGTAGGCAGAGATTAATTTAAAAAAAATATTGGTAATAATTATCTCTTTTATATTACATTACTATTCCCTTGGTTGAAACTGATCCATAAAGAAGGGAGAAGGGAACAGATGGGTATGGGAGGGGAGGGGCAATTAAAGGGCTGCAGGGTCTGTGCCAGTGTTTATACTCCTGACCAATCTGGAGCAGGAAACCACATTTATATTTCCTATTCCCAAATTGCTTTCTCTGGTAACCGTAACTAAAACAGGATGGTTGTACGGCTGGCTTCTCGCGGACATTTAGAAGCTTAAGGTCAATCCAAGAACTTTTAAGGGCCAATTTTAGCGCAGGACCTGAGCAGGCAGCAGTAGTGAAAATTGTTTGCCCGGCAGAACTAGCATCTCACACCGGTCTTGTTAACACCCAGAACTGTCGTGTCCATGGCCTTGGCAATTACAGTCTGCCTTCAGTGTGGCTTCAAATAGAATCGCAGAATTATACAGCACATGAGGAGTCATCATGCCTGCTGAGCTGACTCTCAGTAAAAGTAATTCCTGGTCCTGTTGTTTTTACAAAGTTTAAGACTCTTAGAAAGCAGAGAATTACCCCCAACATAAACACTTAAATTCCTTCTCTTCCAAATGAACGAAAGCAAAATTTTGTCTCAATAACCAATACCCTTTTGTTTCAGTGTTTATTATGGGGTGTTTTACCTGCTGAAGTTTTACTAGCTTGGTGCTGGTTCCTAGTCCCCTGCCCTTTCCTGATGTCCATTATTCGACGTATTTCTGGGTTGGATCAACCCTGAAAAACACAGTGTAAAATGGAGTAGAATCTGTTTCCCTGAAGCATATTGCATCGGCCTTATTTTATGCTGTTTGTGTAATGGATTAAGCAAGATCTCTTCCGGTGCTAGAGCAATAGGGATGCATAAACTTATAACATCACTCACTCCACTCAATTGTGAAATGAGTCAATGGTTCGCATTCAATGTGGGGATCCAGGCACTAATGTGGACGAGAATGCTTGAGAATGTCATTCACCATCGCTGGCACTCACACGATAGAACAGTCGACACAATGATTGCAACATGCTTAAAGGAAAGAGACCACCATCTTCTTAGGCTCACCAGGGGATGGTAGCTGTAAATCTCAGCCCTGTCAGCATCGCCCACATCCTGAGGCAGAGTAAGAGAAAATCAAAGATCACACTGGTTCCACTCTCAAATGCAGTCCTGAGGTCATTCAGCATCAAATTGACTAAAAGTCTATTTGAGGAAATTCGATTTGATTCCCAGTCCTCTATTGACACAACCCTGCTTTGGAATCCTCCTCCGTACAATGTGTCGGAAACTCTGTTTTTCAGTAAATAATGGGTTTCTGTACCGCTCGTCATTCATCATTCCTGAACGCACATCAAGTGACATAGACACAAAGACTGGAGTTTAATTTGAACACCGAACGTTTAAACATAATTTTGGAATTGAAATATAATGGAACTCAGCGAAGCAGTAGCAGCTTTTGCATAATCAAAAGGTGAATGCATCTAGCTAACGAAGAGATTAATCCATCCTTATAAAAGCTATTAAAACTGCTAACAGGAGCTATCTTCATTATCCCAATCTGTCATTCAACAGCTCAGCATCAAGTGAGTAAAATCCTGGGGTAATATGACATACAACATACAACTTCCCAAACAGACAAAGCACCAAAATAAAGTTATTTGTTATCATGTTCAGATTTTACTTTTGGAGGAGAAGAAGTTTATGCTTTCATTTTAAGGAAATTTACTGATTTCTAGGAGTCCGATCTTAATTCTCTTCATTCACAATAGAACGAGGAGGTACATAAATTGGCTTAAAAAGAAGCTTGCGAGATCATTGCTCTGCCACCACATTTTTCCTATTGCGGAACACTTTAATTGAGTAGCCGATGATGCAATTTTCTTAACAGCAGCAAACTGATTCAAATAGCTACCTTGCTTCCTCCAAACCACTTTTGCTGGGAAGTAAATGCCATTACTGTTAAGCTAACAATAAAGTAAGTGTTAAGAGTGGCTGGAGAACACTGTAATAAAGTTCCAAGCAAAGGATAATTATCCAATCATCCACTCCACTAAAATTAGGTTGATGTTTCTTATTGAATAGAAACCAACATCTGCCTAACAATAAAGCTCAGCAACATATAACCATCAGCAGTTTCTTCATGTTCGGCGGCTTTGCAATAAATGACCTTTTCTCTTAAATTGTAGGTCTTTGTGTCCCTCTGTCATTTTCTGAACACTACAATTAAAGACCTTTTTGCAAGACTCACAAGCCACCTATGGCCACCAAGAAACCATGAGATCTGCATTGGCTCAGAAATATTGAATAACGTCCTCAAAGAAATGTTTTTCCTTGTTTCCTTAAATGTCCTTTATCGTGTATAAGTTAGGGCTCTCCGATTGTTCTTGCATCGACAGCTTATCCAGGCGATGTGCTCTGTGTAAGAGTTTGAGAAGATTGTAGGGAGGAATTTGGTACATAAAGGATGACTGGCTTTAAGAAGGAAAAAAACCTTTCCAGGCAGATAACCTTCCTTTCTTAAGTCTCCAGCATCCTCTGCATTACGTAGGCATATCGGGATCAAAGTCTTGGACTCTCTCAGTTCTTAAATCGGAAACTAAGCGCTCATCCCCAATGTCAAGCTACCCTTTGAGTATTGATTCTATGCAGCGAACATAAAGTGGGTGTTCATCACAGTACCTGGTAAACCGTTATGATCAACTGAGCTTGAAACCGAAGGGAACCGATTTGGCAAGGGACCAACTGGTTTGGTTTATTGTGGAAATGATAGACCGCCACATTCAGATAAGGTGATTAAACAAGAGATATAACATAGTTAGAAGAGACATTTGTCTTGCAGTCGACAGCAGCCATTGAGAAACTAGTGCCTTGTAGTATTTGGAGATGAAACAGGGCTCAAAGGGTCAATTTCCTTTAGCCTGCTCCCTTTTTTTTTGTCAAATCTCAGTTTTGTAACCCTGGAAATAAATCACGCAGCCAGCTAATTATTTCTTAAATCCAGGGAGGTTAAATGAAATCGAATGCTCGAAGTATAATAAGTAAGACAAATTTCTTGCATTGAATGAATCAATAAACCCCAGAAAGCACAATGTGAAGACAAAAAACACGACAGGGTCTGCATGAACCCAATGTTTCAATTAATCTGCCGATGGATTGCACCTTGCAGATAAATTCACACCATCCAGACGTAAAAAAAGAATAGTGGTACGGATGGCAAGTTCACATTGAATTAGTGTCATAGTGGTTTACTAAAATTGAATATGTCACCTTACCTATTTCATAGACTTCGGTTTAACGTCTCATCCAAAGGACGGCACCTCTGGCATTGCAACACAACCCCAGCACTATATTGAAGTGTCAGCTTAGACTGTATGAATAAATATCCATTTTATCCTTGAGTTTAAAAATAGGGGATCCCAATACAATAATAATCCTTGCATTTGATACAGCAGCTTATCGTATTGTTGAAAGATCTCTAAGGATTTTATCTCTCCTCTGCATCTCTTCTCTGTCAGAATACATTATATGGAGGTCAGCAGGATATGCTCCAGTATTTTATTATTATTAATTATTACAAAGGAATTTCACTAGAAATTGTCACTTATCAATACCCCCAGGGTGTCTCTTTTTCAGTGATTGAATTATAGATTTCAAGTCAACTAACTAAATCAATAAACCAGCAATCTCTATGCCATGGTTTGAAACTGGATCAATCAGTAAATCTATTACTGTAGCTCAAGATATAATCCGAGAGTGTGGGGGGAAGAGAGAAAGAGAAATGGGTGGTATTTGATGCGATAATTATCACGAGTGTTATATTTCCACACTTCACTATTTATGAATTTTTAGACAGCCAAAATCCCAAACACAAACCAACTCACCTCACTCAGTCGTTAACAGTGCAAGGCTACCTTGTTAAATAGCAAGGTCAGTTTGCATTGGAGGCATTACAATGTGGATTGGACTAACAGCTCGTGTGCTAACCCAGGTTTAAATAGAAGCAGATATCTCTAATCATACTAGTCCTCCAAGGTATCGATGCAATGTTGTGTTATATAATTAGCCACCATTTAAATGGATCTTAATATCCTTTTAATTGACTATTCACTGGTTTTCTTATTTTTTAAAAAAAATTTCAGATGACATTCACAATTGCAATGACAAAAGGACCCACTGCTGTCCTGTAAACCTCTTCCTGTCCATCTGATTCTCTAAACAACATTCAATCAATGCCTCGGTGGAGGCTTGCTTTACGTCACGTAATATTATGCCTCACTATATGTAGGCAAATTGGAAAATTCACCAACCTTATGTCAATTTGTACTCCCCACATCTCTCCCTGTTGTTGACACAGGCTGCATACATTTGCTCAGCAATACAGAACTCATTATCTCCTTTGGTTCCATTACCCACGGTCATAGCCTCATTTAGCAAAGCCAATGCATGTCTAACCAACGTTAATGGCATGTCCAAAATCGTGACATCTGTCATGTTCATTTCACTAATGATTTCGTGCTTTGACTATTACCAGACCCTCAGGGGAACTTGGCACTATCAATGAACATGTCTCCCTAATGCATGATTCCGACGGGAAATTTAGAACACAGCTTTTGATTGCCTTACGTTTGAGCAGAATAATACAATCCAGCCTCCATCATTGCATTAGTGCTGTCTTGAACAGTCCGAGATGCTAACTCACATGAAGTGCACTAGATAAACGCAAGCTGCTGCTGCAACGCTGGCAGACGAGCGGGTGCTTCTCTGGAACTGACTCACAGACTTTACATGAAAAGTTTGGAGGCTTGTGCCTCAACATGAACAGAAACTCTGCTGGTGCGTTGATTAAGCTAAGGATCTCCACGCCGGGGAACTCTACAGCGGCAAACAAGTCATTGAAGTCGGCGCAAATGCCTTTTGCTATTCATACAAGGCAACCCAGCCTGAGGGTAGAAGAATGTTATCGCTCTCCAAAGGTAATCTTGATGACATTTTCATTTGCTGCCCTCTCAATCCTGACAGTCTCAGAGACATGATTGCTGAATTAGGTGTCAGATATTGAACACTCATGTGCTAGAAACACAAGTACCCTGGGGCTTATTTGACAATGACAACACTCTGATCGTCTGTGAACCTTACCATTCCAGCGCTTCAGAGAAACCTGAGCATTTTACCCTCCTCTGGGTTTTAATCAAACTTAATCAGTATTTTGGTTTACGCTCTTGCTCCCTGTAGCAATTTTTTTTAAAAAAAAGCAATTGCAAAAGGAAAAGACGGGAAACATAGTACAGTAATAGAAAACGCAATATCATCTCTTACCGTGTTACCTTACGGATGTATATAGCTATTCCTTCCAAATATGTTCTGTTTAATAAAGTAAAATTAATTTAACAACTGCACAAAAGATGAGAGCCACATTGCAACGCATCTTTTATTAAGTTCCAACTATAACACGGGCATTCATTGCTCCCTCTTTGAATCGTCTGGTTGGAATAAACAGCTGTGGAGCAGAATATCTAATGTTTAAATCATTGGGTGAAAGGTTTTGATCTATCGCTAACTTGTCTTATTAATACTATAATTTGGATGGCTGGCATGTCTCTTTAAGAGCCTGGCCTGCAGTATTTGGGGATGTGCAAAGCTTCTGTTTTACACAGCATTCAGTGTTATTAGACTATCACAAGGTTGTAAGATTAGTTTGGATGAAGAAGACTTCTTGGCCCATTTGATCTCATTTCTCCAGAACACACACATGCCTGAGCTTCTAACAGAGGATCATGCTGATGGTTTTTTTTAAAAAAAACCTGATTCCATTGTCCTAGCCTCAGCCACCCTTACTCGCAACTTAATACATTCATTAATTACTCTCCGAGCTAAGAAAATATGTCCTGTCGTCTGTCCTGAAATCGCCTTTTGCAACCCTAAACCTGTGCTATCGGTCGCTTTTCTCTCCTCACCAAACCCCTCATCTCCCACCCTCAGCTCCAGTGCCCAGCCAGGCTATTATGGGAAGTTCTCCTAATGATAAGATGCTACAGTATTGCAGTTCATCCGCCCTGGCATTCTGCAATCGCATGTAAATGCACACATGCCTTTGGTGGGCAATAACCAAGGCAAATCCACAATTGAGACAATCCTTCTGAATTGTGCTCTCCATCCAACAAAGTGACTGTGAAATATTTTGCGACCATCAACAACCGACAACAAAATTACTTTTCTAGAGCGCGTTTCACATTGGGAGGACATCACAAGGTGCTGAACAGTTGGAGGTCAAGACAATGAGCAAGAGGGTGGGGGGGTGGGGGGTGGATGGCTTGGGCGGGGAGGCAGGGTTGGGAATGAATAAGGTAGGAGGGTGGCTGAAGGCATAGTCAAAAAGGAGGATCTTGAAGGAGGCAAGGGAGGAAGCAAGGTGAAGGGATCGTGGGATGGATTTCCAAGGGGTGGGTGGGGGAGGGTCGTGGAGGGCCTTAAAAGTGAGGACGAGGATACCGAATTCTATCCTCTGAAGGATGAGGAGCCACTGGAGCCCATTGGAGCCGGGTGGGAGTGATGGGGTCACAGAGCCTTTTGCGGGAGAGGACACGACCTGTATGAAGTGGAACGAGCAGTACTGGATTAAGGTGAATTTAAACCATCTCTTCCAATAAAGAATTTAATTTGATGTACAACCCACTTTGCTGTTATTCCCGGTTGATTAGTCGTATTCCTTAACTTTAAGTAGCATTATCCCAATTGTTTTCAAAAACAAGTCTTTTTCAGATCAACCCATAGACCCCTGAATTACCAAATATACGCAATTCAAATCAAAAATTGCGGGAACATAACCACGTTAGGCCTCTCCGATGTCGGGAACATACAAACAAGGCACAGATTTTGCCTATCGCCAGCATCAGGAGAGGAACTAGTTACATAATACAGTAAATAGAATCCACTACACTTTACAGTGCATCCAAACCCTGAACAATACTTCAAAGTGCACCAAGGTAGATGAAGAAGAATAAAAATAATAATAATCCTTGTCCAGTATTTGAATTAGTGCTTTTCATGTCTTAAAGTGCCTCAGAGGATGTATAGTCAATTCAGTTTACAGTATATTCTGTGAAGCGCTTTGAGACGTTTATAAACTGTGAAAAGCGCTATAGAAAAATGCAAGGGTTATTATACTTATTGTGTAAATAGAATTGACCGTACTGTAAATATATATAGGGTGAAACGCGGCAGCCAATTGCACACAGCTGTGCCTCACAAACAGTCACGGATTGAAATGACCCATTTATTATTCTTATCAGGTGTGTGGAATAAGGAAACCTGCCCAAGGTTTTGCCCTGCCTGGAATCAAACCCAGGTCTCTCGCTTGCAAGGCGAGTGCTCTAACCACTAAGCTACAGGACTTCAAACAAGAGAAGAAAGGTTTATGGTTGCAAAGGAAGTTTTTTTTTATCCCGAGGCAATCAATAACTGTAACAGGTTGCCAGGAAATGTGGTTGAGACCAATACATCAGAATTCATTAAAAAAAAAACAGCCGAACGCTGTGGTCGGAGGATGGGTGGTTGGGTGTTCGGAAGGGGTGAGATCAGATGGATCAAAGCACTGTCTACATTCAAACCCATCTTGTGAAAAATGAAATATGCTACATAAAATGCAAGGATTAAGACACGAAAGATGCTTTAAGACATAAAACATGCTACATCAAATGCAACGATTATTATAGTTTTGTATTCGCCCACAAAATACACAGTCAATCCACTTTACTGTATTTATCCTCGCTTTCAGACATCTTGACAACGTGAGAAGGTGCTGTATCAAATGCAAGGATTATTTTTTTTAAAAAACCTGTGATTACATTCTTACCATGTATTGCATGCTTAATGTTTATCGGCAGTACAGGAACAAACATCTTTTGAAGCTGTTGTTTCACACTCTGATACCATAACACTCCATTAATAATGTTAGGTTTGACTCAGTGATAGATAGCTCGTCTTTTTCAAATGTTATCAACCCAGGTGTTTTATTATTCACAACTCCAAGCAAACAGCTTTTTAAGCAAAAAGGCCTCTTCATACATCAAATCAAGTGTTTTCCCACTTCATTACAACTCAGTGGTACTTTCAACAGCCTTGCAGTGTGCGATTGTGGCTCCTTTGCTATTATCGTTTTGTGGTTTGTTTCAGGACAAAATTGTTCTCTCTCCCAAGTCAAAAGTGCTTTCATGTGAATCAGCTTTTAGTTTATAGTTCACCGTTTTCATCAACGTTAACACCTTTTCTTCTGACTGTTCTGAGATTTCTTCATGAGATCAATGAGATTGTTTTTAAATTTCTTACAAATCCTTTACGGAATGGAATTTAAATGTTAATGTAATTTTGTTGTTGTTTTTGCTTAAATGTAAGCATGCAAATGGAAACCCATTGGTGTCGTGCGGACACCACAAAGGAAAATCAACAACAACAACAACAACAACAAAATTACACTTATATTGCGCATTTCATCAGGAGGACGTTCCAAGCTGCTGGACAGTCAGACCCAAGTTTCAGACCCAAGCTGGGTTTGAGGATGGGGAGGGTGGAGGGAAAGGCAGGGATTTGGGGTGACCGATGGAACCATCGAAGAGGAGGGCCTTCAGATGGGACTTGAAGGAGTCCAGGGAGGGGGCCGATGCGGAGGGACTGTGGGATGGAGTTCCAGAGGTTGGGGGCAGAGTGGCTGAAGCCTTGCCTACCAATGGTGAGGCGGATGGGACAGGGGATGGGGAGCAGGCCGGAGCCTGTTTCAACAGTGTTTACTGGAAGCAAAGCTCGTTAGGAAATCCAGCTTTGAACCTATCCTGGAAAGTTATTTTTGCTGAGGATGTTATCCAGTCTTAAAGCGTGATGTTTAGACAAATTAAAGTGTTCAGCTGATTCAATGTTGAATCTCATCTACATTTCCAGGAAAGATGATCGTCTTCCATTGGACATCCTCCCGACGTGAAAGGCGCTATACAAATGTCATTTTGTTGTTGTCATTATCTAGTTTAAAAGAATCGTTAGTTCTATATGGAGGGATTGTTGGCCTAGATAACAGGGAAGAAGCTCCCTTCTCTTTCCAAATAGTGCCATGGGATCTTTAACATCTCCTTAAACAGACAGACTGTTTAGTCTCAACTTATTCCAAAGACCCAACTTGAGGCTTGATCCTTTGTGAGAAATCCCATTCTTGACACTTTCTATGTTCGATACAAGCTCTCGTGTGTCGTCATGTTAGAAAATAAGTTCCCAGAAGTTGATATGTTTAACAAGGAATCTGGTCAGAATGTCACAGTGACTTGTGGAAATTCTGCTCTGGAAGAAGATGTCACAGAAGTTGACCTCCCACCGGTCGACACAAAGCAGTTCCACTTACTGTGGTTACCAATCCTTCGAATCGGACGTTAAACCAAGGTCCCGTCTGCCCCTGTTCAGGCGGACGTCAAAGATCCCATGACACTATTCGAAAAGAGGAGGGATTTCCTCCATGTCCTGTCCAACATAATCTCCCAAATAAAAATGGTGATTCTTTTTATAGCTTCTGTGGGATTTGCCATGTGCTTAGCAATACACAGTCACTACACTTTACAGTAAATCCTGTGAAGCACTTTGGTATGTCCTCTAGACATGAAATGCACTGGGCCAAATGCAAGGATTATTATTATTGGCATGATTCTACATTTCCACAGCTGGAATGCCTTATTAAAGAATTCTAATTCGGAAACAGTGCAAATTGGGTGCCAGTGAGGAACTGTGACGGTGTTTTAGTTGAGAAAGGCAGCGAAGCAGTTATCAGCTTGGTTTATCGTTTTGCGAATCGTGGGCCCAAGAGATCCCATCAGACGGGTGTCCAGGACTGAAATAAAACGCTGCTGAGCTTTAGCTCGAGAACAAAATTTATTTATGATCGGGTGACACAAACCAGAAAAAAAAACTGCTATCAGAAAGTGTAGCAAACGAAAGCCCAAAATCGAACTGCAATAAAACACGGAACTTCCAGCCTTCACTGCTCAACAACCTAATTTCACACCTCTTAAAACTAATTTGGTTGTCTGAAAGCAATTTTAAAAAACTGTAAATATTTATAACGTAAGTAAATTTTCAGAGGCAAAAAAAAATTGTTACAGGAAATCTGGCTTATGAATTCTCTTTGATGTTGTTCAGAGATAGTTCTGCAGATTACACACACTATTTAACCTTGGCTCCCGACTCAGTCGTCATAAATGAAGAGTTCCAGACACGGCTGGACTGACTTCCATTTATTTTATCATTAAGTATATAATACAGTGCTGGAGACAAGGGAACACAGACACTGGGGATGTTGTGAGCTCCCTCTGTACCTGTTATTGTTGAAGAAGCTTTATTGCAACACACACAACAACAGGATTCAATTAAACATTTAAGATTCTTCAGATATACTGTACAGCCACATATTAATAAACCCCGCATTTCATTTTCACGCCAGGAGGATGTACTCAAAGTACTTCAGGACTCACTGAACAGTATAGTCACAGTGATGTCCCACAAACAGCCACCGAGTGAGTGACCAAACTCCCTTCTCTTTTCAAACGAGATCTGCCGTGGGATCTTCAACAGGCAGAAGAGGTTAAACCTCGGTTTCCTGTCTCATTCAAAGGACAGCACCTCCAACATAGCACTGCACCCAGCACTGTGTTGGGAGTGTCAGCCTGCACTACACAAACTCAAAATCTTGACACGAGTCTTGAACCCGCAGCCATTTCACTCAGAAGCGAGAGTGCTACCGACTAAGCCACTCTGACATCTATATATTCGAAGCAACCTTAGCAAAGTCACCCAGAAACTGCCACCTCATGGGTATGGCTACATGTTATTCTTTCTGAACCGTAGCGTTCTGAATTTAAAATCATCTCAAACAAACTGTTAGCAATATAAATCAGGTCATAAATATCAGAACTGAAGTGCCTGTGAGAATTAGGGCAAAGACTACGGAGAGACGCAGCTAATAAGTAAGAAACAGCTTCCATACTGAAGGGTTCATTAAAATAGAACTGTGGAAAACAACAATTTGCCCTAGTTGTTATTGCTTCCCATTCCTATGGGCAAAAGCTTTGTTTCCTGTCAGCAACTCGCTGCAGAGTAAAGATGTATAATGGGCTTGTGATGTGGTAAATAGCACATCCCAACCACCCCCACATCACTTTGTGCTACAGTAATATTAATAATAATAATCCTTGAATTTGATACAACACCTTATCACATCTTCGAGATGTCTCAAAGCACTTCGCAGAATTTACCGCAAAGTGATTTAATTGTGCAATTTATGTGGGCAAAATGTGGCAGCCAGATGTGCACAGCGACGTCTCACAAACAGTTGGGGATTGAGTGACCCGATGTATTATTTTTTGAAGGAATTATTACCCCCAGAAAAGTGATCCAGCAATCGGCTAACAATCGGGTTCCTACTTACCACTAGGTAAACAGAGGCGTGTGAAGTAAGGAAACTTTCCCAATGTTTCGCGCTGATGGAAAAGCAATTTAAAATCCAACAAAAATTCATAGGGTGTCAGTAAAGCAGTTGGCACAAAATAACGGGAAATATTAACTTTGCAGTCGAGGTGAAAAATGTTCAATTAGTGCTTTGTGGCGTCTTCACAATGTTCACGCACACAATCAGGTCTTCTGACAAATCAGTTGCATTGGACTTGCTTGGTCATTTTAATCAAGCGGTAATATCCATTATTATTTGGTGCACAAGGCAATAAAAGCTAACAGCGCTGGATAAATGCCAAGGATTCAGACTGGAGCTTCTTTACTGCAATGGGAATTTTCAATGAATCCCTGGTAATAGATTGTAAGCCCGGACATGAAAAGAAGTTGTTGCCAGATCCTTGGGAAGTCGTATCTCAAAATGTGCTTAGATATCAATTCACTATCCGTACTGTTCTGCTGTTTTTTCCAATGGAAGCAATTGGGTGAAAGCAAGGTTCTGTGGAATATCATCAATGTGTGCATTTGATATAGACGGGAGAGGGAAAATTGACCAAAGACACAATCAAAGGCAGATGGGTTAAAGTAGGATTTAAATACAAGACAGAGAGAAGTCCAGAGAGGCGTAGAATCTGCAGCCTCAGCCATCGATTATAATACAACTGTAATAATAATCCTTGCATTTGATATAGTGCCTGATCACGTCATTGTGATGTCTCAAAAGCGCTTCACAGAACTGACTGTAAAGGCTACACGTTATTATTTCTGAACCGCATGGGATCTGAACTTAAAATTATCTCAAACAAACTGCTAACAGTATAAATCAGGTCATAAATAGCACACACTAGGTGCCTGTAAGAAGTGTGACAAACTACAGTGGAGGGAAGACAAATATAGGACTAAAAAGGCAGAACTGCAAAGCAGTAGTTGGTGGGTGAATCGATGGGGGTGCGGAGAGATTGCACAGAAAACTAACAGTATTTTCAGCACTGTTTTGCGAGCACCTGAGCACCACAGTTGGGTGAGTTACCAAGCTCAGCTTCCATCGCAGTCATCGCAGCACTTTACAAACTTTCCTCCAATTGAATTTCGACGTCTGCTCACTCCATCGAGAGACAACTTAGTTCAGTGGTCACGTCTGATTGGAAATGACACGGGAAACACAGGATTTCATTTAACTTTGTAGCCGTAAAGAGCTCTAACAGCTTCAATTACTTTGAACGAGTTGATTTGCCATTTGCGGCCATAAATGTGAGGCTATTTTCTGCCTTCCATAGTGTCACGGCCACTCTGAACTCCAATGCTCTGTTTTACTCCATTGATTAGTCCAGCAACTAAAGGCACAAAATTTCACCTCATCTTGGATTATTCGCACAACTTAAAGGTTTCATTTTAATTGAAACCTTTAAGATCTCACCAGATAGGGCAACTTTGTTAAATCTCTGATATAGAGGGGAGAGGGAAAATTGACCAAAGACACAATCAAAGGCAGATGGGTTAAAGTAGGATTTAAATACAAGACAGAGAGAGGTCCAGAGGTTTGGGGAGTAGAATCTGCAGCCTCAGCCATCGATTATAATACTACTGTAATAATAATCCTTGCATTTGATATAGTGCCTGATCACATCATTGTGATGTGTGATTGCCGAAACACTTGTGCATGCATACATCACCTCACGGCTGGACTACGGAAATTCTCTCCTAGTCGGCCTCCCCAGTTCCTCCATTCATAGGCTGCAGGCCATCCAAAACTCTGCAGCCCGTGTACTATCCCGCACCCGCCTCCGCGACCACATAACCCCCACCCTCGCCCGTCTCCACTGGCTCCCCATCCTCCAGAGGATCGAATTTAAGATCCTCGTCCTCACCTACAAGACCTTACACGGCCTTGCCCCATCCTACTTAACCGATCTACTCTCCCCCTACATGCCCACCCGGACCCTCCGTTCAACAGGACTTGTCCTGCTCCAAGCCCCCCGCCCGAACCGCCCCACCATTGGAGGCCGGGCCTTCAGTTTCTCCGCTCCCACTCTATGGAATTCCATCCCTCAATCCCTCCGTTTCGCCTCTTCCCTTTCCTCTTTCAAGGCCGGTTTGAAGACTTTCCTCTTCGATCGTGCCTTTTGTTCCACCCCGAACTCTTTTACCTCCCCTTCGTGTTTCACCCCTTCCCAATCACTGCCCTCTCAGCTCGGGTCACACGCCTCCTGTGCAGCGCCTTGGGACGTCCTCCCGACGAGAAAGGCGCTTTATAAATGCAAATTGTTGTTGTTGTTGTCTCAAAAGCGCTTCACAGAACTGACTGTAAAGGCTGCACGTTATTATTTCTGAACCGCATGGGATCTGAACTTAAAATTATCTCAAACAAACTGCTAACAGTATAAATCAGGTCATAAATAGCACACACTAGGTGCCTGTAAGAAGTGTGACAAACTACAGTGGAGGGAAGACAAATACAGGACTAAAAAGGCAGAACTGCAAAGCAGTAGTTGGTGGGTGAATCGATGGGGGTGCGGAGAGATTGCACGGAAAACTAACAGTATTTTCAGCACTGTTTTGCGAGCACCTGAGCACCACAGTTGGGTGAGTTACCAAGCTCAGCTTCCATCGCAGTCATCGCAGCACTTTACAAACTTGTCTTGGATTATTCGCACGACTATTTGATTTGAAACCTTTAAGATCTCACCAGATAGGGCAACTTTGTTAAATCTCTGTCTCAGTTTAGATAAAAAATTTCTAAGACTGAGGCTGGAAGATTTTTGTTATGTACAGGTATCAAGGGATATGGAGCAAAGGCAGTTAAATGGAGTTGAGGTACAGATCAGCCATGATCTAATAGAATGGTAGAACAGGCTCGAGGGGTTTATTTTTGTTGTTAAAAATGTAGAACAGTGGAATACCAACACAAAAGGGACCAATCGGCTAACAATCGGGTTCCTACTTACCACTAGGTAAACAGAGGCGTGTGAAGTAAGGACACTTTCCCAATGTTTCGCGCTGATGGAAAAGCAATTTAAAATCCAACAAAAATTCATAGGGTGTCAGTAAAGCAGTTGGCACAAAATAACGGAAAATATTAACTTTGCAGTCGAGGTGAAAAATGTTCAATTAGTGCTTTGTGGCGTCTTCACAATGTTCACGCACACAATCAGGTCTTCTGACAAATCAGTTGCATTGGACTTACTTGGTCATTTTAATCAAGCTGTAATATCCATTATTATTTGGTGCACAAGGCAATAAAAGCTAACAGCGCTGGATAAATGCCAAGGATTCAGACTGGAGCTTCTTTACTGCAATGGGAATTTTCAATGAATCCCTGGTAATAGATTGTAAGCCCGGACATGAAAAGAAGTTGTTGCCAGATCCTTGGGAAGTCTTATCTCAAAATGTGCTTAGATATCAATTCACTATCCGTACTGTTCTGCTGTTTTTTCTAATGGAAGCAATTGGGTGAAAGCAAGGTTCTGTGGAATATCATCAATGTGTGCATTTGATATAGACGGGAGAGGGAAAATTGACCAAAGACACAATCAAAGGCAGATGGGTTAAAGTAGGATTTAAATACAAGACAGAGAGAGGTCCAGAGAGGCGTAGAATCTGCAGCCTCAGCCATCGATTATAATACTACTGTAATAATAATCCTTGCATTTGATATAATGCCTGATCACATCATTGTGATGTCTCAAAAGCGCTTCACAGAACTGACTGTAAAGGCTACACGTTATTATTTCTGAACCGCATGGGATCTGAACTTAAAATTATCTCAAACAAACTGCTAACAGTATAAATCAGGTCATAAATAGCACACACTAGGTGCCTGTAAGAAGTGTGACAAACTACAGTGGAGGGAAGACAAATACAGGACTAAAAAGGCAGAACTGCAAAGCAGTAGTTGGTGGGTGAATCGATGGGGGTGCGGAGAGATTGCACAGAAAACTAACAGTATTTTCAGCACTGTTTTGCGAGCACCTGAGCACCACAGTTGGGTGAGTTACCAAGCTCAGCTTCCATCGCAGTCATCGCAGCACTTTACAAACTTTCCTCCAATTGAATTTCGACGTCTGCTCACTCCATCGAGAGACAACTTAGTTCAGTGGTCACGTCTGATTGGAAATGACACGGGAAACACAGGATTTCATTTAACTTTGTAGCCGTAAAGAGCTCTAACAGCTTCATTCACTTTGAATGAGTTGATTTGCCATTTGCGGCCATAAATGTGAGGCTATTTTCTGCCTTCCATAGTGGCACGGCCACTCTGAATTCCAATGCTCTGTTTTACTCCATTGATTAGTCCAGCAACTAAAGGCACACAATTTCACCTTGTCTTGGATTATTCGCACGACTATTTGATTTGAAACCTTTAAGATCTCACCAGATAGGGCAACTTTGTTAAATCTCTGTCTCAGTTTAGATAAAAAATTTCTAAGACTGAGGCTGGAAGATTTTTGTTATGTACAGGTATCAAGGGATATGGAGCAAAGGCAGTTAAATGGAGTTGAGGTACAGATCAGCTATGATCTAATAGAATGGTAGAACAGGCTCGAGGGGTTTATTTTTGTTGTTAAAAATGTAGAACAGTGGAATACCAACACAAAAGGGTCTGTAAGGGTTGAAAGAGTTCATTGATGGAATGAGTCGGGAGTCAGACAGCGGGAAAGAGTTCTGTAATGACTGAAAATTAAATGCTAGGCTCCGATAGTTGGTCTCTACACCTGTGCCCACGTAGTATTCATACTTCAGACAGCAGGAAGCTTTTATTTGCAAGTCCCAGCAGGTCTTTTGTATTTCCTCACCATAGAAAATTATATTAGCATTAAGTTGAATACAAATCTCACGTCTGCAATGATTCTAAATCCTTTAACTGAGGGCGGAATATTTACTCCAGATGTACAGGGAGAATTAATTGCACAATACGTACTGGAAAATCAGCTACAAACTCACCCTATCTTTGTTGCAAATAGAATCGGGAAGACATAGAACGCAATCAGCAGAGACAAAGAAAAGCAGATAGTGTGTGTCCGAGACAGATCAAAGCGACATCGAATGACAGACATGGAAATAAGGACCCAGAGAAAAAAACCACAGGGAAACAGATAGACAGGCAGAGTGACAAAGAGCGACAAAAAGTGACGGGAGGCAAGGACGCAGAAATAGCGATATGAAGGCAGAGAGCGATGGGGAGGTGCACACACAGATACAGAAAGGGACAGATGGGAAGCAATTGATAGAGGAAGGCAGATCAAAAGAGAAAGAAATCCCTGACTCTTTCTGTTCGGGTGTTGATCTGAACGCAGGCGGTGATGGTGAAATGTCAGCAGTTGAGAATAATTTGGGGATTGAACTCTGTTGCCTTGTCCCAATTGGTTTAATTTTGAATGCTCAAATCACAAAGCCGTTTGGATTTGCAAAGTATCAAACAGCACAATGTGTTTTGTTGCAATTCTCTCCGCCTGCTTTTTTTAAAAAAAGAATCAAACAAAGCAGGATTGAATGGAAGAATGACAGATAAAATGGACACTGCTTTCTTAATTTATTTCATTGACAGTCATTCAGTAAAAGGCTCACTCAGAGTGGTTGCAATATCTTCTAATCCAAGCTAACTACTTGAAACAAGTCCATTTTAATAAAAGGAGACTTAAGTAATGATTGAAATGGGCTGACTGATTCACCAACAGAACATGATTTAGCTAGCTGTTAATTAACGAAAAGCCGAGTACCCTTTCAGTAATATACACCCAAAAATTACAATGCAGTGATTGTCCAACAACTGTTTATTAGCTTTATTGCACTCGGGAGAAAATTGCAGTGAAATCACTGTTTTTTCCCCCCACAATTACACTAATTAAAGCAAGAGTAAAGGAACAAAATGATCCTTCGCTGACTCAAACGATGCCTTTCAAATGGAATGGTAGACATGCTGCAATACTTGAGGGCACAAAGTCTCAATTCTAAATCAACGTATCCCCCATTGCTGTTCTCAGGTATCTGAGAACATAGAATCATACGGCACAAAGGGAGGCCATTCAGCCCATCTAGTCTGTGCCGGCTCTTTGAAAAGAGCAACTCAATCCTACTGTCCAGCTCTCTCCCCATAACCTAACAGACCCATTCTTCCTAAATAAAGATCTAATTCTCTGATAACCTAGAGTGATTTGGTTCAAAGATATACAGTACTAAGGTGAAATACAAAGATATGCATTCACAGGCATTGTAATTTGAAGGTGTATATTATTGTGTATAAAAATGGCATCTCTGACAATTCAGTGCTTCCCCCCACTAGAGACACTAGAGAGTTAGCCTCGGACTGTGAGAGTGCAAAGACCCAATGTGGAGGCTTGAACTCACAATCTTCTGAAAGTGCTACCAAGCCAGGCTGACCTCTCGTTTATGCGAACGTCTGAAGAGCTATGTTTATGAACAGCTCAATGTGGACAGCAAGATGTTTAACTTCCCCCCCACAACCACATGCTAAATATATAGTCTATGCTTGATGGCATTATTCACCTCCAGGGAATTTGGGAGGTCAACAGAGGTGGTTTGCCACAATGCGAGATTTATCCACCTCACCTGGAGAGTTGTGAAATGGTGCTTGCAAGAACTTGACCCAATAGAGATGGTAACTCTTAGCCAACACAATTCTAACTGGGGAAGAGAAGAATGGACAGCACACTTATACACGTGCGAGCCATTGAAAGGATCCAAATCGGAAAATTTCCTGAAATCTATTACAAATTAACCTGTTGCTCAGAGAACGGCTCTGGCAATTGTTAGTGCATAGAAAAACCACAATAGTATGGCTGTTAAGCGCCCACCTTAGATCGGTCCCAGCTACTTAGCTAATTATTCTGAGCAATTTGCTTGTTAACTATTCCCACTAGGCCCTTGTTGATTCTCCACTTAAGCAGGGGAATAAAATAATGCACTGGAAAGCCAGGCAATTCTCCTGGTTCTGCGTGCAAAATATCTCTCATTGATATCAGAGTGGCTGTTCGGTTATAGAGTCTCAACATACAAGTGAACATTGTACAGTTTCCAAAGAGCATTTTGCAGCAAAGCACGTTTGTGTCCACACTGGCCTGCACAGGTGGACATTAAATACCCCAAGGCAACAACAAAATTACATTTGTATAAGGCACTACTCAACGAGAAAGGAGTTCCTTCCCTCCTGTCATGGACAGTAATCCCCAAATTTCTCATTCACTTACTTCATGGCTGTTTGTGGGACATCGTTGTCCAAAAATTGGCGACCACTTTTTCCTGCAGAACACACAGTCACTACACTTAACAAGGAATCCTGTGAAGTGCTTTGAGATGTCCTCCTGGTGTGAAAGATGCTTTATAGAATGCAAGACTTGTTATACTAAAACTCAAAGATGCCAGGCATCTTATTCCAAGTCTGGCATTGCATGCTTTTTGCTGCTAACCTAATTCCCCTCTTTAATACACTTTATGAACACCTCCTGTGTAATGTTCAGCCAATGGAGTGACCCAAACTAATTAGTAACAATGAAACTTTCCTTTCTGCATACAATGATCTAATCAAACTTATTCTAATGGAATCACATGGCTGCTCTTGCAACTTCCAAAGCCTTTGTGGAAAAACAGCTTTGTACAAAATAAAATATCAGCAAATGGCACTGACAGCTTTAAGTACGTGGATCATTAACACTACAGCATCGCATCTGCTCTTTGAGGCAGGCGTTCAACCATACTTCCATGGATTAAAATGTTGATCCTTCCCATTTTTAAGCCTCAAGCAGTTGGATTTGTAGGAGGTCTACCGGAACCTATTACATTCTACAATTTGCAAGTAAACATTCCATAAGATTTCCGAGCCGTCTCATAAGTTTTTATCGTATTAGTCGCTCAGTGAGAGAGAAAAGAAAATGAAGGAAAGAACATCAACAACACAGTTACATTTGTATAGCGCCTTTCATGTCGGGAGGACATCCCAAGACGCTGGACAGTCAGTGCTTCAGAAAGGCGGGGAGATGCAGGATAATTAGGAAAATGATTCATTGGTGTTCCACATTTTCAGGAAATGAATGAATTTTGAACGCTCAAAGAAGAGAAAAGAAAATTGCGTCTGCTACCAAAGCTTATTTCTATATATCTCAAGATACCGTTGACAACACGAAAGCATGAAGGTGATTTGACCCTTTAGCAAAACCTTTGGAAAACAATTTACTTGGTTTCTTTTCTAATAATCCAAACGGGGACTTTTGCTTTTTAAATTAATAATCTGCTTCCCCCAGATGAATGTTCGTTCTGACTGACATTAGCTTCTGCAATGCTATATGAGGAGGCAAAATTCTGCAAGCTAAACATGATACAATATAACCATATTTCACCCATTTTAATTTAATTGAACGACATGAGGGTTGGCTCATGCACGCACATACATCTAGATCGGCATCACTTGTAAAGGATGATGATAATAATAATAATTCTTGCATTTGATGTAACAGTTTATCATGTCATTGAGACATGTCAAAGTGCTTCACAACACTGTAAAGTGAATTGACTGTATATTGTGTGGGTGAAATGCACAGCCAATTGCACACAGTAGTGTCTCACAAACAGCCGTGGATTGAGTGAGCCAAATAATTATTATTGTTTAGTTAATTTTCTTAAAGAGATTATTAGTGATTGATGCATTAAGCAAGCAATGCATTTTCTGTGTTTTTTTTTAATTCTCATTTGTTGAAAGGGTATAATGTGGTCATGCACTCAAAAGAAAATGATTTGATGTCCTGAAAATCTTTGAATGCCATGACAACGGGTGTGCGGGGGAGGGTGGGGGGAAGGGATGGGGGAATAACACCTTTTCCTTTCCTTTGCATCATTAAACACAAGAGCAAGTCATGCCTCAGGCATCAATAATTATGTTCCCTTTGAGCTATGACCAGGCTTGTACTTTTCTTTAATTTTCTACAGCTGAACATTTCTTCGGGCAATTGTACCTCGATGTTGTAAAAGTGCAATAAATGTAACGTTACTTATTTCATCTAAAGCTGTATGTAACTTGGTAGATTCATTGAGCCAGCCTTCAATCTGGTCACGTTTACCAAGGGAAAGTTTCACTCGTTCGATCCAACCCAATAATGTTTCCTCTCCCATTTATTTGGGGGGAAGCGAGATAATTGTGAACGCAACTTACCCTGCAATAATCAATTATCTTCCTCGCCGTTGCATATTGGTGCAATAGAGAGACTTGGCAATGCTGTCGCTTGAACAAATGAAACTCTCATTAGCCCAATGGCTTTAGTCACCTTTGGTACAATTATTTGCATTGAATATATACTGTTGGAACTGGGAGTCATCACCTCAACCAGCCTTCCTGCTGACCTCAACCAAGCCATACTTGACAATGGTGATTGGCACCAGTTAAATTATTTTGCTCTTTGCCTTAATCAGGAGGACACACTTGAGAGCTGAAGCTTAAACGGCAGAAAATATTCACCTCACACAAGAGCGCACGTCTGTGTGCATATGTGCCTGTAGTGTGCACGTGTGAAATATTACGTTCACACCATAAAATAAAATCACATTTAGTCTGAAGGACAAAAAAACGAATTGGATTTCTTAATGAAGAGTCACTTTAGAAACACATTAAAGTAAGGGTAGTCTTAAACGAAAAATGTTTACTCTTGAATATGTGTTGTGAATTTTTCAATGAATATCCCTGAGGGGACATTTCACCCGAAGATTCATCAGCCAGATCTGGAGATATTTTGCCTACAAAACACACAGTGTTTAAAGTGTAAACACACGACACTTTAAAAAATAAAAAATTCGGCAAAGCACCTTGAGATGTGAAAAGCGCTACATCAAATGCCAGGATTGTTGTTATTAATGCAACATTCCAGGGGTGGATAGCTTGACCGTCAGATATCAAAGCACTGAGCAAGTATTCAGAGAAGAACTATGCTCATTGAGATATTTCAGTGCTGATCTCTACAATGTACCATGACAGGCTGCGTTAATGATCGCCATATTCTGCCTCTCCATTAGCTGGCCCCATCATTAATGCCTATATCGTATGACAGGACAAGAAATTGCATTCAAAGCCGCTTACCAAAACCCCGTCAGGACCACGAGAACAGCAAACAGAGAAAGTTAATGACGAGGCAGGTGATTGTGATCTACAAGGTTTTGACAGACTCACAAAAATAAATGATGTCAGCCAAGAATTCGGTTCCTTTTCACCTCGACATTTTGACTCTTCTTCTATCAATAAAGCTTTCACTGCTAGCAGTTACCTTCAATACCAGTTGCTATTCTCAACAAATCTACGTGATTAAGTCTTATGTAAAGTGATCGTTTTGTAAAAGAAAAAGGTCCAATATTGCAGACTGTTATTTTGCTACGTGTGCTTGATAGAAACACGGTTTAGTTCTTCAATACTCAAAGCCGCAGAAACAACAATGGAAAAACTGCGCAGAGCTAAAACCCAAGGCCAATTGCTATCACATCATATATACTTACGCCTTATTCAATGTGTCACGATCATATAAAGGTTAATATTGGGAAGTTGAGTTCTACCAGCAGCAGTCCATTTAAATAGCTGTCATGTTATTGTCAGCCACCTCTCTTGTCAGTGCGAATACTCATGCAAAGCCATGATGAGTGAAACAAATAAATCCATGCGGCACACTGGGCAAAATAATTAATAACAAGAGAAAACAAAGGCCATATTGTTGTGATATCGAAACAGAGGCATTTTCTTTGCAGAGTGAAAGTCCTTTATTAAATCCACAGTCGATGGTAGACCAGCTCACCTATTCGGATGTAAAATGGGTGGGGGTGGTGGGGCGATTTGTGAGGACTAAACAGGAGCCAATCACAGCGACAAACAACCACTGTCCGCAGTGAAACCACAGAAACTTACGCCACATAAGAAGGCCATTTGGTCTGTTGTGTCTATACTGGCTCTTTAAAAAGAGCAATCCATTCAGTCTTATTAACCCCCCAATTACCCGCTGCCTACAAATTACACAGTCATCAGTGGAAATAATCAACCATCAGAGCCACCTCACTCTCTTCTATGTTTCACCTGCCCTTTGGTTTCTTTCATTATATCGTTGGGAAAGGTTTGATTATAAAGAGTAAATGACCTTTGTCACGTGGGCAGGGTAAGTCACTGGGATGGCACAGTATTTACCCAAGTTAAATGTGTAACTTGTGTAAATACTGTTACACAAGTATTGGTCTGTGAAGTAAACCACACATTTGCAGTGTCGTATGATTTACTTGCATTTTGGCACATGCGCTTGAAAAGAATATCCATTATTCACATTGCACGTGAAGAACTTTCCATTGTTAACAGGGTAGGATTTTATGTCAGTGAAAGAAACCTGTGTCTTTTTTGATATGCTGCCATTTGTTGTGAGTAATGTTTAGACAAACTCGGGATCTTCAGAGAGAAGAAGATTCAAGGGGACCTCCTAGAGGTGTAAAAAATTTACAATGGGATTGAAAAAGTAAACCCTGATCAATACTTCATGATGTATCAAGAGAGTAGAACAGGGGAAAATAGATTTAGAGCTGTACAGGGCAACTTCAGGGCAGATATCGGGAAGTGAACTGAAAATGAGTGAATAGATCGCTCGGCAGTTGAATGTTGAAAAATGCACATCTCACACAGGAGAGGCAAAATGTCCATCTCAAATAATAGGAAAAAAATCTCCTCCCCATCCACTGTACAGGTAAAATTTCCACATCATATGACAGGGAACTATGATGGAGAACTAGGGATATACAGAGTGGAGGAAGTTAAATTAGATGTGGATCCAAATTGGGAGTTATTTAACAAGCACAGAGTTTGCTAATCCAGAGTGCAGGTGTAATTCTTTTCTTTGAGCATGTATTTAATCAAATATGGCAATATTACAATTCAGTAAGTAGGTGTGTCAGTGAAATAATTTTAGCAAAGGATCCACATAAGGTACATAAGCTGTTTATCGTCCTGTAAATATAGTTGAAGCACATCTTCGTTAAATACATCTTTAACCAGTGAAATTTGCTGAACTTTCAAAATCTTCTTGCAATATTACCTACAGAAGAAGGCTTATCAAGGTAATCCTCTGGACGTTTCTGATTAAATTAGAATCTTGTTTGATCTTCTGAATGGAAATGTGGAATTGAAAAGTGCACAGCGTTTTTGAAGGGTAGGTTTTCTCAAAGAATGCCCACATGTTCACCATTACACGCACACAGATTTATGTTTGGATGCATGCAAGTATATCTATTTACACAGGTTATATGGATTTTTCACGTTGCTACACGACCTGACTCATATTCAACACACATGATGATTCTAACTGATCTGTATGAATTTTTATTGACTGCGTCCGTATCCCATATATTTATCCCATATATTATTAATTATTAATAAACATAACTCACATCAGGGGGATGCCTCAAAGCACTGCTCATGATATAAAATACAGTGTATTTTGTAGGCAGACGTGACAGTCAATTTCTATACAGCAATGACCTACAAACAACCATGAAATGAATGGATAAATTTATCTGGAGGATTGTTGACCAGGAGACTGAGAGAAGCTCCCTTTCCTTTTACAATAGTGGATGTTTAATTTCTGCCTGGACAGGCAGACAGGATCATAGTTTCCAATATCACACCTGAAGAAAGACACCTTAAACAATGCAGTACATCTCCAGCATTGCATTTGGAGTGTCAATTTGGATCATGTGAGTTCAAAGTCCCAATGTGGATCTTGAGTTCACAAACCCTCCAACTCAGGAGGCAAGAGTGCAATCAACTGAGCCAGGCTGACATCTGGAAATGAATTCAAGTGTGTCTTTAATGCACACGATATAGGCAATTCCTCAACACCGAGGGAAGCAAACGAAACCCCAAAGATATTCATTCAACCTCACATTTCCACTATTCAAACTGATCTTTCTTCCTTCCACGGAGAAGGTCTCTCCCCAAACCACCCACCCCCCCACCCCCCCCCCCCACCCCTACACACACTCCCGAACAGGACATTTATCACTGTGTTCTACTAAGCATTTTTTATTTCAGCCTGCATCTTTTCCAATACAGTTCTCTTCAATTGCAACATTCTGTCAGTTGCATTAGAGTAGCCGACTGAGTTGTATATTCTCCAGCAATTAAAGCAAATCACTGTGTGTGTTCTGCAAATGGCAGAGCGTATGGTGTAATCATTCCTCCCCTCCAGGCAAACCATCGAATCTCCAAACAATTGGCCAGAAATCAAAAGGACAAGGGCTCATTATTTCACACTGTAACCTGCACAGTTCCCAATCCAGTTGTCTTGCTGGCGATATTCGAGAATGGCTGAGCGCATGCAGAAGATTTATCCCGAGCACGGATTTCTTTCTACATCCTTGTGAACTTTTCACTGACGAGAATATTGCTTCTGTCAGGATTTCTTTTCTTTGGGCCGTCTTTCAGGTTCTCTTGGCTGAAAAGACAGGCAACTCAACATCATCCTCTATCACTGAGAGTTGCGCATGGTGCCCTGTGCCTATTATGAAACGTTGAAACATAACTCTTCCCTGAAGGCCTGACATCCTGCTGAGATCAATGAACAGACTATGTGTTTGGCACAAAGATGTATTGGAATATCAGAATACCAGATTGTCAATGATAGAACTGTGCTGTAACATTATTGTTTTTAATATACCAGTGGACCCACAATAATATATTTTTAAAAACTCTCTAGCCAAATACAAGTCACTTAACTGCTATCAATTATAAATAATGACACTAATAATAAGTTTCATAATTTGGTATTGTGTCTTTCAAGACAGAAAAAGATCTGAAAAAGAGTTTCACAAGATTTACTGTGAAGATTGGATGACAGTATACTTGTGGGTAGCCAGTTTGCACACAGCAAAGCCATGCAAACAGCCATGGAGCGAATCACCAATTAGCCATTGGCCAATTGAACAGGAAATTGCTAAATACTGTATCAGCACATTAAATAATTGACTCAGGTTTCCTGCATTCCAGGTTTTGTAGCCTAGCTTTTACTCTCTCACTGATCTGTGAGACAAAAGCAGAAGGCAATGCAAGTCAAGACAGAACACTTAAGAGAATAGGAAATGGATCTTGTATTTAAAAAAATGTAGTGAGGCATGAGCCTGGAAATTATAGAGCAGTTAGCTCAACATCTGTACTGCTAAAAATGCTATCAACACTGATTTAAGGAGCTGCAGGATCCTACAAGGATAAGTTAACATGGATTTAGATGCAATGGGTCACGCCTCACAAATCTACTGGAGTTCTTTGAGGAAACAACTAAACTAGTTGATGAAGCTTAACCAGTGAGTTTAATGAACTTGAATTTCTCAGAAGCCATTGGGCAAAGTTCCACACAAGAAAGTTTTAAACAAGCCCAAAGTTCCTGGAGTTTGGGGAAAATTTGTTTGTTCAACTGGCAATAAACAAAACATCTTCACCCAGGGTAGTAATTGGAGAACATTTGTAAATGTTTGTTTTAATAAGAATCCTAACCCTATTGGACTTAATCTGTTTTTTTATCGAACACTATTGACTACAAATGCATAGCTTGGAAACACCGAGTGGGTTTCTTTAACACAAAGGAAGCTTGGAATGGCATCCTGAGAAGGTACATACATTCAATTACCTAATCAAATGGAATAAGTCTGCAGTGTTCAAAGACTCAAGATCTCAATAGAGTGGATTCCCCAGTCTCGAAGTGAAGTGTGCGACTGCACTATTGCGGCAAAAATGTTTTCAACTGTTCGGTAACCTATTTCAATAAAACCTGTTCAAATTATTCAAAAATTTGTGTTCTCATTATGCTCAGCCACAAGTTGCAGTTTTCTCTGCAGGCGCTGAAACAAATGAAAAAGGTTGCATTCTTGCACATTGTTATTCGTCATCATCTTAATGAGGCTTAATTAATTAACGACACAACATGAAAGAACAGGAACACACTGAATAATTTATTAATAGGATAGGGCTTAGCGCTAACTGTTGCATCCTGTTATATCGCTTGGATTCAATGCACAATTACTCATAAATTGCACTGAGCAAAGAGGTCAGTAACCACACTCATCAGATTGTTTGTAATGCAATCACAAGATTCAATGTAGAATAGGTTTCTTCAATCAAATCAGGGGAATGTTGCCCCAAAAAACGTGAACTGCCCAGTAATTGGGCTAACTGCATCACTATGATGCATTTAGCCCAGTAGTTTAGTGGTTGGAGCACGCGCCTCACAAGCGAGAGACCTAGGTTTGATTCCCAGCAGGACAAAATGTTGAACAAGTTTCCTTACTCCACAAGGCTGTTTGTCTAGCAGTAAGTAGGAACCTGGTTGTTAGGCGATTGGTGTATCGCTTTTCCAGCAGCAAGAATTTCTATTAAAATAATAAATAAAATTTGCTCGCTGGATCCACGACTGTTTGTGGGTCACTGCTGTGCGCAATTGGCTGCCGCATTTCACCCACAAAATATACAGTTGTTGCGATAATGCATGATATACAAATGCAAGGGCGATTATTATTATTAATAATCTGAAAACAGTTTCAAAGAAGCTTTCCAATGGTGATTTTATGGAGCAATGCAGTTCAAGCCATGAATGTAATGTAGTCAGTAGAAGATCTAAACAGTGAGTATGGGAGAAATATTTCCATGCAGGGGGTGGTGAAAGTGTGGCACTCACTGCTGGAAGCAATGGTTGAAGCCAAAAGCATCAACTGGTTCAATAGAAAATTTGATGAATGCATGACGGGCAAGGGAATAGAGGGCAACGGGAGAGGGGAACAGAAGAGACAGAGCTCACACATGACGTATTAAATACTGACACAGACTAACTAATTCGGCTGTAACATCTTTAGGAAATCGATGTAAACATTTAAGTATCATTTGTTAATATCCAAATGGAAAAACACACTATTTACCCTGGGATGTCTTTCTGACGTGAAGGGCACTATTCAAGTGTAATTTGTTGTTGTTGTTGTTGTTGTCGTTGTAGTTTCCAAATTCTCCTAACTTTCCCGATTCTCCACCACCACCACTCTCTCCCCCCACCCACATCGACACAACCCTCTCCCACTCCTAACCCCTCCCCATCGTGATTGCACTATCATTGGAGGTAATGAACTGCAATGGTAGATTTCAGCACCAGCACATCAGCATTTCATGTGAAGTTCCAAAATGATGTCCATTAATCACCTCCGACCATTGCAACGATAGTATCAATGTCCCCCACTATCTAGCGGCTTGCATTCGTGAAAGCATTTAGCAGCTTTTCAGCTCCAATGCACATAAATCTTTTTTCTTTCCGATTGACGGGCATCCAAGTTGCTAGAAAAGCAATTTTACTTCACGGGAATGGCTTGGAGTACATGCACTTAGACAATTTTTTTGCCCTGCTTTTTTCAAGTTTAACATGGGACATTTAATGGCTTATTGTAAAAGGGGGACACAAAATTATGATTTTAACACTTGGGTTTGTTATTGTGTTAATAGAACAGAAACCAAGGCAAAGGTCTTCTTAATGTTGAATTAGTCACTAACTTCCTGTTTACTTTTACAAACCACTGATTGCGCGGTTTGAATAGTTATTTTAAGAATAGCTACTAACATGCTGTGATTTCCCATAATTGGGAAACCAAGTGAGGAATTTCTTCCAACAACAACTTGCATTCACTCCCCAAGTGAGGGAGCATCTTGGAGCACTTGAGAGTGACGGAGGATGATGCCGAGCGGAGGCAGGAGGGGAAAGGTGACCATAGACACGGTCGAAGAGAAAGATCTTCAGGTGTGAGTAAGCACTGCACAATTCCATTTCTTTATCGAGAAAACTGGTTTGAGACTATCTCTGGTTCACCCACAAGATACACAGTGCCGACACCTTAGAAGAAGTCCTGTGAAGCTCTATGAAATATTTCAATGTGATAGGACTCTAAAGAAACTGCATGGGTTATTATTCTTATTACAGTATAATGATTAATATTGTGATTATCCTGACCCCCCACCCCACTTTAACCCACAGTCCTTAATTTATAAAGATTTGGGCACCATCCTTCTCGGCAAGACTATGAGCTCACCGAGGTTGTGGCAATTATTTTTCAGAAATTCCACTGGATTCTTAACGGTAAGAGACACAAATCCTGTGAGATGGTTTCCAGCGAGGATGCATCGCATCCACATTCAGTGAAAGCGCAACCCAACAGATATGTGCATCCATCCATTTCACGGAGCAGAGAGACATGAAAGGTTGGGACAGACGCTGTTGGAGCAAAGAAGGTTAAGAGGGGATCTAATGAATGTTTTCAAAATGATGAGTGTTTCTTCCATTTTTTTTGACAGCGGGGCTGTTTTGAAGTCTGTTATTGCATATCATCCCATTCATCCTTGCAGATATTCAGATTGTAATACATTTCTCAAACTATTCGAAGAGAAAATGCCACGTCTCGGCAGCAGAACGGACGTGGGAAGAATATTAGCATGAAAACAGTGAGCTCTCCAATCAATTTGTTTTTGCACGGACCACTGTTTGCACAAGAATGGGTTAGTTTTAATTAACTTGTGGCACACTTCACCCCAGAGCACACAATGATGGCGAGTCCAGAATGAGACAAGCAAACAAACATCAGAACTGGGACCAGGTGCCAAAATAGATCATGTACATTGCTAGATTCACTTTTTTCCATAAAAGGAGTTCTATTCAAGTGTCTTTTCTTGTAGCCTCAAAGGCACTCTGTAAGTGATGTGCACTCCTGGTACCAGATTTGGAGTTTGTGATATTTAATTCTTAGTTGCAACCGAAGATCGAATTACAGTCCATTAACCTGGAGTGAAAGACTTCTGATGTTTTTAGGACACACAATTCAAATGGAGAAAGCATGCAGAAATGGGCTTAAAGATATATTTTTTAAAAACTGACTTGAATAACTTGAGGTCGACGCATATTTCGGCGACGTTCAATTCCTATCATTCTTCAAGAAGATTGCAAGAGAATATTGTTCCCCGTTACATTACCTCAAATCCCCCCCTTTCCCTCCACTCTCCCCGCTTCCGACCCCAGCTCGGGTCTGAAACAATGATTGTCCAACGCCTTGGGAAGTCCTCCTGATGTTAAAGGCGCTGTACAAGTGTAATTTTGTTGTTGTGGTTGTCATTTACAGAACTGACCCAGAGGTAAACGCAGTACACACCGAGATTGCATCCGCATTCAAATACGAGATCTTCATCCTGACATTCCACCCCCTTCACCATCTTGTCCAACTGTACCTCTGCCATCTCTGCCACCTTAAGAAACTGTCCGCTCAGCAAACAAGGCAAACTAAGTAACCTTTCAATACATGCGTTAACATTTTGTGATATTTCCATCATTCCACTTATATCACGGAGTCACTTACTTAAAAACATTGCACCCAAGAACCAAATGTTGAGACAATTAATGCATGTTACACAGTAGAAATGTAGATTTTAGCTTTTAAAAAGAGTCCAAATCCTCAAAAAGCTTGCTTAACATTTTTGATTGTCTGCATAGCTCTCTTAATATTAATATGCCATATGACATTTCATAATCAACCTCTATGCAGCCTCAAACCCATCTTCGGTGCCCAAAGTACATTTGTAGAAAGAGTGCAAAAAACACTTGAGAGATAAGACAAGGAAAAAGTGGAAAAGCTGGGGCTCCGAAATGGAATCAGAAATTGCTGCAAATGTCCAGCGGGTAAATAAGAAAAGTTCCTTCACCTGCTGCGCATTGCAGTTGATAGAGAAGAATAATGATCTCTGACAGTGTATCAATGAAGAGCGAGCTTGATCAATAGATTGGGGGGTGGTTTACTTTCACACATCATTGGGAACTGTCTCACAGTGTGAGCTAGTGTTCAAAGTGTAATGCTTCTCAAACAGCCAAAGCAGCTTGGCTTACGTTTGTGCTGTCGGGCTTCCCAATTTAATGAGGTCAGATCGAAGATAGACTGCCCTCGGCATCATTATTAGACGAGCGGTCGGTGAAAGCTTAACAATCAATAATAATACAACAAACTAAAAGCACTGCAAGAGTTTTAATCCTTTGACCACCCCCCCACAACCCCCCCACCATTTTAAATTTGAAAGTTAAAGTTCAATGGGTTCTTGCTGATCAACAATCGGCAACAAAATTACATTTGTACAGCGCCCATCGAACAAAGCCCAGTTCTTCAAAATAATTTGCATAGAACAAATAAAACAAAGATTGCCAGGAGTTTAACTTACCAGTGGGAGATGCCTCCAGCACGTGGCCCACATAAGGTCCTTCCCTGAACATGGGTTTGTTATCATTCTGATCGATAATAGTGATATACAGTGTGGCTGGTCCATCAATGATTTTGCCATCGGGGTCAGTAGTTTCGACTTGCAGCTGTTTGAAGCAGAGATGGATTGAATGAGTTGGATCATTACAGTGACAAAAGCATGTGCCAAAATTCTTTCACATCAGCGATTTCCTTTCAACAAGCCCCAGGCTGGGTTAACAAGTTAGTCTCAGAGGAATTTCCACCAGAAAATAGGTAACAATCTAAATGCTCTTAGTTCACAGAAAATCAATTCACGTTTAGATCCCGCTTGACCCATTTGCAATCGGCTGCAAAGATATGCTGAAATAAATAATAGTGCGTGCAAAAAGTGCACAGGGCTGCATTGAGATTCTGCATAATAAGTTTACCATCCTTTTGGCAATAAACACAATTGAATTGAAAAACAGATAATATTGAACTGATCAAACATTTCCTTTTCAGTTCCTTTAATCCCAAACCACAATTGCTCGTGTTAAAATGCTCAAAGGCTTATTTCTGCTCCCAAACATGCAGTGTTGCGTTTTAATCGCCCCTTACATTAGTTTAAGTTTCTTTCCTTCCCCTAGGTGCTGTGTTGCTTTTCCCAGCAACAGCCTTACATGAAGACTTTGAAACCGCCGACCGTTTAAGAAACATAAAACAGAGAGAGAAAAAAAAACATCTAATTTGTTGTATGTCAAGACATGATATTTCAATTGGATGCCTTGAACCAGCAAAGCCAATCTAAAGGCTACACTTTCCATTTAAATCACATTATAATTACAGTCACGTCAACTGATGGTCATATTTAACCTTCCTCCAATTGTGTACCTGTAGACTTCAGGGCACAAAACAACAATAGTTTGCATTTATTTATCATCTTTTGTGTTGGGAGGACATACCAAGGAGCTGGACTGTTGAGGGTATGCAGATGAGATGGAGGTTGTATTCCGAAATGATGTCCCCTTTATGGATTTCCCAACTAGTATGAGGAATCACTTCCCTATTTATTTGATCAAAATAAGACAGGATTATCTTTCCTGTCCACGTTCATTGGTTGGAGCCTCAATGCATAAATCTCTCCCAAGAGAAACACATTTGTGGGAGGAACATGGGAAAATGGAAGCAGATGGAAGCCATTAAAACCATCTACCCTGCTCCACTTTAAACAAAATGTTTTTCGAACGACATTGATCATGTCAATATAGATCTTAATGAATCAATGTCAAAACCGTTTGTACTAAGGACACGGTTTTTGTATCATTTGGACCCACTTGGAATAGATACAACCAACATCTAGGTCAAATCAAAACCAACTATTAGTCTCAATGGAAGTTATTTGTTGGTGACATCTCACAGACTGAATGCAGAGAAATACAGTTTACTGGTAATAAGTGTTGGCAAACAATATAACAGAACACAATGAACATTGATAACATCAAGGCTAAAGTATGATTGCTTTGTACATTTGTAATGTTTCTGCCTCTGAATGCACACAAAGGGGTTTCTAGATATGCAGAACAGAAAATGGAAATTCCATTGTGTAAACCTGATAACAAGACCATTTTTACTTAAAATATATTGTGGCAAATATTCTATGGCACCATCTGTTTTGTCATTTGACTTCCGTCGTGATGTCCTCACTGAAAATAATGTTATGATCCGTGGAAGAGCGCATGGAACTGTTTGATATTTTTATCACTTGCGCGGAATATTTTTAATTTTTAAGAGATGTAAATAAATTCTCCGCACATAAATGCTTCTTAGCACTCTCGGAGATTATTTATTTTGACATTTTGCAGCCCGATAGACCAAAACAAAAGTCACTTCTGATGAATGTTTGCAACAGCCATCTCATTCTGGGCTGCCACAATCTCCTCTATATCAACTCACTGCATCGTTTCCTCATTATTACATTAGAAACTTTGTAGTGTGGGTCACACGTGATGTTAGCTCATTAGTAAGAATGCTTGCTCACTCGGGAGTGAATGACAAACCTCCTTCCCATCTATGTATCTCCCAAAGTATTTCTATAATAAGCCTGGTGTGTTAAACTCCTCGCACACATATACATACAAAAAGACAGGTGAGCTTTGAGTTCACTTGTCAAGATACAGCAGCTTGGCTCTCTCTTTTTGCTCATAATTAATACTGTACATATTTCCTACTTTTTATGATCCTCTTAAATGCACACTGGCACTACTAATGTAGACACAGAGGCTCAGCACAAAACCACGCTTTTACCTTGATAGATAGGCAGATAGTTAATAATAGTTAGAAATGTCCTTTAGGTCAACCTGTGATTTCAGGAGGGTTTTACTTTCCAACAGGAAATCACACCAATCAGAAATGCAAAATACGCACAAATACCTCCAGAGGCTACATTTTTGTGAATGAAAGTCAAGTACTGTACATCAGATGTGGTCCATTTTTTTCTTCTAGCAACGGCATTGACACTATTATTTCAGACTGACCTGACATTAAACTTACGTCAAATACCAACGAGGGGTTCCTCCAATCTCATGCAAAGGTGTATTGCCCGAGGTGCATCATAATTCTGAGTATGAACTGTTTATAGCATTGGGAGTAATTTACGTTCCTTTTATTTTAAAAGAAGAAAAATACGAGGCTGAAAGAAAATCAGTAACAAACAGGCGCCAGAGGAAATATTCTCTTTTCTGGGTTCGGGTCGAAGTTTGAAATGTAAGTTTATTTTCAGCGCAAATCAATAATTGACAATTGGCTTCTAGAAATCGCTTGTAATCGTACTGGGATGAATTGTAGTGCTCAGGGTGGGGGGGGAGGGGAGGCCACAGACAAGGACCCACTGACATCGTGGTTAGTGCTTGCAGCGCGAACTGTTGGGATCTGATCGTGTTATGGTTTTATTAATCAGAATGAATTACTCGATAAAAGGCGGATTAACAAAAGAGTATTTTGAGGGCGGGAATCTACATCCCTCCCTCCTCCCAGCTCTTTCACTCAATAGACCGCAAGCCATGAAATTTCCAGCCCATTATTGTTTCCCCAATGTGAATGCAAGGCAAGATAAGGGAAGATTTATTCGGCTAATCATCACTCTCACCTTAGAGCAATGCAGTGACTGAATGCTGTGCTAACTGAATGTTAGTACAGCTTCTAGCACAAGTAGACACCGGTGAAATAGATTGTCAGTCAGAACCAGAGGCGTTGCCACCTACCTCTCTTGCAGTAGATTGCTGGGTCTATGTTTAATTCAGGATCAAGAGGATCTGACTTCCCTTAATTTGATAAGAGAATCCACAAATTGGACTAATATACAGCGATATCAAACAGGATTTTGTAATTAAGAAACTGGAAGTACACCACAGCGACATAAACTCAAAAGAGTCAAGGCTGATAATGCAATGCAATGCCAGGTAGGGGGGGGAACGCTGACTGCACTGTTGGAGATGCTGTCCTTGGGCTGAGATGTTAAACTGCCTGTTCAGGTGCTGGAAGATAGCATGGCACTCTTAGAAAAGAGAAGGGAATTTGGTTATTTACTCCATTGCTGTTTGTGGACATTGCTGTGTGCAAATCGAGTGCAACATTCACCCACAAAATACACAGTCACACCACTGTACTTCATATCCTGTGAAGCGCTTTGAAACATCCCTACATCATGATAAAAGCTATATACTGTATATATATACACTGTACATAGATGCTGTATATAATAATCCTTGCATTTTGATATAGCCCCTTCTCATGTCTTCAGGACATCTCAAACCGCTTCAGAGAATATACTGTAAAGTGAATTGACTATATTTTGTGGGCAAAATAAGAGCTATATATAATGCAAGGATTATCATTCGTATAAATTTTGTTTGTTTTTCTACGTGGTCTATTTATGTAGTTATTAATGTAAATCCCAAATCAGTTATCTATACCAATCATTTCAAATCCAATTGCAACTCCATGTTTTAGAAAGATTTGACAAGAAAACAACGTGCGCTTATATGTAACACCTCTTGGATGGAATCATGTCTCAAATTGCATAATCATTAGTCAATTTATCATATAGTAGCACTAATTAATAATAATATTCCTTGCAATTGATATAACACCTTGTCACACTGTTGAGACATCTCAAAGCGGTTAACTGAATATATTGTAAAGTGAATCGACTTATTTTGTGTATGAAATGGCAGCTAATTGCGTTCAGCATTTGGGTGTAAAAATCCCTAAAAGAAAATGGGGGTTCCTACTTACTGCTAGGTACCTAGAGGTGTGGAGCAAAAAAACTTGCGTAAGGTTTCACTTCACCCAGAAATCGAAGCTGGGTTTGTGAGGTGGGCACGCTAACCTCTGAACTACAAGATTCCAGATGGCAAATAAGCCTTTTGCCTATATGAATCATGAGTTAAGCATCATGACCTTTGCAAGCAACATTCATTCCCTATTGCATGAGGCCATAGAAGCAAAGCCTTCATTAAGCACATTTTCTTTTGACTGTTTGAGGGCATATGATACATAATTTAGCTATTATGGTATTCATCAGTCATTGTTAATAACTCTATATAGGTATGAGGTGGATGCATAATTTTGTTCTGAAGTATAGAGTTCTAAACCTTCATTAATTTTAATTAGGAACTCTAAGCTCTCAGGGCAGTGCTGAAGTTCAAATCATAATCAATTTGGATTAAATTATTCAATCCAGCATCATAAAGGAACAATAATAAAAAAAATTACAAGGCTATTTTGTCTCATCACTTTTTCATTGTTTACATGCTGTCTTTTATTTCCCCTGCCACCGCAGTCCTGACATTTCAAGTGGAAAAGGTTGGTTTTGAGAAACAGAAAATACAATGGCTATATAAGTTATATCTTTGACGTCATGCTTTATTCTTCCTTCATATGCCTGCCCTGCCCACTATGATCGCTCACGTATATGGACTAACCTTGCGCTGTGGAATGTTGGGTCAATATTTCTTCCCTTCCCATGACTTCCAAGTGCCAATCTCACACATTGCTCACCCAACAAGCCGCTTGCTTGAGGTGAGATGGCAAACAAAAAATGTTATAAACAGTCAATTTACAATATATTCTGTGGAGCACTTTGAGATGTCTCACCAATGTGATAAGGAGTTATATCAAATGCAAGGATTATTATTAATATTAATTTCAGCTCCTCCAATTTGCTCTGCTCAAGGCATCTTCCCCGACAAACCTGCTGATCCTGTCTAACAAGCCAACTTGTTAGCAGTAAGCAAGAAATATCAATCAAGATTGGGACCCAACCCTTACTTAACTGACGCCTTCCTTCCCAAACTGGGGTTCCCGATGTCAATCCTAGAACCAATAATGAGATCACATCAAGAATTTGAGCTCCCTCACCCATCCCCCACTCCCCCACCCCACATTCCCCCAAAGCAGCTTAAAATACATACTTTAGATGTACAATTCACCAGCATCAGAATATAAATCACAACCCATCCCTCCCTTCACTCATCTATTAATTTCACTGAACCAAGCAAGTTCCATGGATGGAAATTGTCTGATGCAAAGTCCGCCTATTAGAGAGACAATTACTGGATGATCTAATTGATTAAAAGAAGCCGAGTCAGTATCGCATGCAGGAACAGATCATGCACTCCAATTACTACAGCCCTCTGGTAAGAGAGCTGTGTCAACAAAGACTAATATTCATTCAGCTTTCAGGCTCCGGCTAGTCGCACCAGAGCACTGTAATCTAATTTTAAAAATGTTTTTACTTGGACAAATGGTATGCACGTCTGAACGGGTGTTCTCCATATCCATCTGTACTTTCTTGAAAGGTTTAGCTGATCAGAAATCAGAGTATGGGTCACCGCCATAATCACATCTGCTCGTGGGCCATTCAATAATATCAAACTGTCCTCAAACCCCTTTAACCTTCTGAAACTGAGCAATACTCACTTTGGGAGCATCCAAATATTTCGAGGAAAAACTATAGATAGCAACATCCTCATAGTTAAATATTTCCACTTGTACATCATAGGCATTGACTAAGCTCTGACTTCCTTCATAGGGTATTTCTTATCCCAGTGCTTATCCCAATCCCAATGGCTTCCTGCTTGTCCACTCCACCATCGGCAGCCGCATTCTCAGCCACTACACCCTAAAACTTTGGAACCCTCTCCCTCAACTTCTCAATTTCAACGTTTTATCCCCCATCATACCCCTTTTTTCAGATCACACCTGAAGACCTTCCTCTTACACTCACCTCTCCCCCTGGTCCCCAACTCAGAGTCAGGTTAAGCCACTATTAAGCACTCCAAGATACTACCCCCATGTGAACGCTATAGAAATGCAAGTTGTTGTTGTATTTTGCGGGTAAGAGGGGCAGCAACGTCCCACAAACAGTATCTTTGCATCTTTACAAATAAAATTTTGGGGCTTTTATGTAAGTAACAGTACTTACATAAGCTAAACAGAGTAACATGGAAATAACCATTAACTATCAAGCTAGCCAAGTTTTATTGTGGTGATAAATGAGCATTTCCCAGCTTTATATCTTGGCGAAACATTTGCTCGAGGATTGAGTGCAGCCGTTCACTTAATCTTCAATAAATAACTCCCATCTGCCAAGATTTTAGCACCATTGTCTGCAAGATGCTTAAGCCATCCTGGGCTGCAACCAGCTGATCATTCAGTGCAGATCCACAACTGAGAACCAAACTACATCCAGAAATCAGGAGAACAAGAACAACAACAACAACAATTTAAACTTATTTAAACTTAAGCGCCTTTCACGTCGGGAGGACGTCCCAAGGCGCTGCACAGGAGGCGTGTGACCCGAGCTGGGAGGGGAGTGTTCGGGAAGGGGTGGAATACGTAGGGGAGGTCGAAAAGTTCAGGGTGGAACAAAAGGCACGGTCGAAGAGGAAAGTCTTCAAACCGGCCTTGAAAGAGGAAAGGGAGGAAACAAGGTGGAGGGATTGGGGGATGGAATTCCATAGGGTGGGAGCGGAGAAACTGAAGGCCCGGCCTCCGATGGTGGGGCGGTTCGGGCGGGGGGCTTGGAACAGGCCAAGACCTGCTGAACGGAGGGTCCGGGTGGGCTTATAGGGCGAGAGTAAGTCGGATAAATAGGGCGGGGCAAGGCCGTGTAAGGCCTTGAAGGTGAGGACGAGGATCTTGAACTCGATCCTCTGGAGGATGGGGAGCCAGTGGAGATGGGCGAGGGTGGGGGTTATGTGGTCGCGGAGGCGGGTGCGGGATAGTACACGGGCTGCAGAGTTTTGGATGGCCTGCAGCCTGTGAATGGAGGAGCTGGGGAGGCCTGGAGAGTTTCTGTAGTTCAGCCGTGAGGTGATGTATGCATGCACGAGTGTTTCGGCAGCACGGGGGGTGAAATAATTGCAGAGCCTGGCAATGTTGCGCAGGAGGAGAAGGGAAAAAGTCAAGTGGTTTCTTTTAATTAACTGAGTGAGCATCCACGAGAGGGAAGGGAATCGAGGTATCTTACAGAGGGGATTAGGAGAGGAACAGAGGCTTGTGAGGAGCATAAAGAACGCACAGAATTGTTGGGCTGAGCAGCCTGTAACAGCCTTTGCAATGCTGTGCAATTGGATAATTGGCTCAGGTAATCATTGGAATCAAATTAGGTATAAATTCTGATATTAAAAGTGCCCCTTTTTTTGTGGAATCCTGTTCGAATTAGTACCTTTGGAAATGGTACGCCTAAATACACTGCCCAGTCACACACCGAGAACCTAAAAGTACTCAGGTAGAATTCACAAGCTCAAAAATCTTTCTGAAATGAAGTCTTCCCTGTTGAGAAATTTACTCGACTCGGTGGGCTCTTATAATGGATTTTTTTCCTCCCCCGTTATAAATACTTGGCAAATTGCCTGACAAAGGGAAAATTAATTATTTTATCTTCTGCAGAATACTTCATGTGTCATTTTAAAGTACGTGGAGTTAAAAGTACATTGCCCTTCTCTTCCAAGCATTCGATTTATGCCCGATATAAGCATATTGTGTTTCACCTCTGAACCGAGATGTGTTGTATGATTTCATAATCAAGGTTTTAATTGCTGCCAGATTTTGAAACGCGACTGCCGACATTGCTCGCTCACAGTCCTCTTTGGGAGTGTGGTTCTCCCTCTTAAATCAATCCTCAATCTGGACAGTGAAAATATAAACTGGTCTATCTGCTGAAATTTCCAAGCAAAGTAGACGTTTGCCACCAGAGACTGAAGCCATATCCTCTTCACAAGCCCTGAGACAGAGATGTATGCCCACTGCTCAACAATATATAAACACCGAGCAAGCAGATGCACATCATTAAACCAGGATAAACAAATTATAAGGAAAGGCTGTTTTCGGAAATTATATAAAACCGTGCTCCTGATACTAGCGTTATTAGATTAAGATGAATATTCAAGTAATCGAGTTCTGAGCGCTTTATTTACTCTGTGAGTAAATCAGAAATTCAGATAATTTGAAAACATCTGTGGTTACTTTCAGTACCAGGAGCCTGAGCAGGGATTGCGTTGAAACGGTCAGCCCAAACAGACAGCAATTTATATTCCTAAATTACCCTGCAGCATCAACTCCTGCTGGTGAGATCCAGTTTTCTCGGCACGGGTGAAACTCCCATATCATTGATTTCCCCCAGAAGATCAATGAAATGAGATTAAGTGAATGGGCTGGCGACGAGCAGATCAGAGTAAATTATCGGGAGTGTGAGTTAGCCTTAGGAAACGTTTATAAGTGCAAGAATTATTCTTATTCTTATTCGAATTCAAGATCCTCTTCCTCCATTTCAAGGCCATTCACGGCATTGCCCCCTCCTATCTCTCTGATCTGCTGTCTCCCTATGAACTTGACCACACTCTCCATTCAGCCAGCTCCAGTCTGCTCCATGTCCCCCCGCCCGACCACCGGTGGACAGATTTCAGCCTCTTTGCCCTCACAGTCCCTTTGCCTCGCTTCCTCCTTTCCTTTACGTCCGCCCGATGTCAAGGTCACTCTATAAATGTAATTTTGCTGTTGTTATTATTATTATCCTTAAATGGTTCCAAATGTCAAGTCAAATTGAGCAAATTGGTCGTACTCCGTGTAGTCCAAAGTAGCTAATAATTGAACCCTTTGGATCATTTAAGAAAAAACAACTTGGCTACCTTGATATTTTTTAATTTAATGCAAACTTCTTGCAAATAACTCTCTGCTGTGGCCGAGCCTCGGGTCCATGGAGAGAAGAGTTTAAGACGTGAACTGAATCTTGTCAAAATAGCAAAATAATGAACCCAGCAGGGCTTTGTTTCCATTAGCTCTGATACACCTCCTTCGAAAATAAGCGAGATGTTCAGCGCCAGCTGAATTTAATTCAAACAATGTACATTTTACTGCAATGTAAGCAAAGCAATGCAAACACAAGAGCAACTGTCTGACGATGCAAATAGACATCTTTGTGTGGGGAGAGGAATATATCCTGAGGCACCCTTATGAATTTTACCTTTTATCCAACAAGCTACTATATATTATTTTACAATGCAAATGATATAAGCATTAAGATAATTCCCTGAGATGCTTTGTCAGTTTACCACTGGTTGCACAGAATGTATTTTCTATAGACTGATGTTTTTGTGTGTTATTTTGTGCGTAAGTTTTTCATGTGTGGTAATGTTCTTTTGATGCGCTAAAATATTTTTTTACAGCCATATAATGGGATTGTATATATGGGTCAGCTTGTGGGAGGAGGTGGGAGAGGGAAGAGAGGAATTAGTTAAACCGTCAAATAAATGCAGACATTGAAGAAAAGATGACAAGTTCATTAAGGTTAACCCACTGTGAATGCTCAGTTGATAAACTAATTCCATTATCTGAAAGGAAGCAGATCTGGAAAATGTGCTGTGCAGTATTTAGGTTGTGAGTGTTTACTTCTGGTAAACATGCTGACTGTGAATGCTTTCATCTGATGTGCCCAGATGCCAAAACGGGCCTTTGATCAACCCACATCTTACTCATGTTTGGATCAATTCATCCAAGCCGGGATTTGACAACAATCATTTCATTTCGTATCAAATAAATCCCCTATCACAGGTTAAGAAGCTAGAATGCGGAGCAACGTACGTTCTGACGGGTCCACACAAACGTTCTGAAAAGGTTCTTTACATAACTCATCACTCGCTCTTTTGAGAGAATCTTATCTGTCGTGTCCAGAGTGTTTTGTTTTTTAACGCCCCCCAAATTACAATCATCGAAAGTCCTGTTTTAGAAAGCAAAAACATCTGTTTCGCTCGTAGCCTTGCTTATTCAATGGGATGGTAAGGAAATTTTCTGGAGTCAAATATTACCACTCAACAGTTGTCCAGCGCCTTGGGATGTCCTCCTGATGTGAAAGACGCTATACAAGTGTAATTTTGTTGTTGTCTGATCCAGGTCAGCAGTGGGGCTCTCATACAATCAGGTTTTCCTTGTCATGATGTACGTGTATACCTGGTGTCAAGGTCACAGACTGGCGAAATTAAATCAACTGAGCTTTGCTCCTTGGCTTCTCTGGTTGAGTGTGCAATGAGGTGGCTAATGGTAGCGCTGTCATGGCAAAGGATGAGGCAGCACAGTGGCCTCACATGCATATTACAGTCCGAGACTTTAAACTTGTCTGATTCAATCAATAAGTTCTCTGGCAGAACACAAACTACCCATTTTTGCACTGGATCCTCTCACTGAGACTCGGCTACCTGTTCTGAGGGGTTAAAACCAACAGAGCAAAACGGCATACATGTTTTGTTTACAGGGAACCTATCGGCAACTAATACTTAGGTTGAACTGAAGCAATTGAGGCCTTGAAGAGAATCCGTAATAGGCAGCAGAGACCTTTGGAGTTGGTCACTATATATATTATATATATACACGAACAGAGACTAGTGCTTTCTAGCCTCATTATAAGTGACATTAAAATCACACAGAAGCTGCCATGTGTGTAGGGGAAACTCTGAACCATAATCTTAGCTGACAGCAGACAAGAGGAAAATAGCTTTAGGGATGCAGAGAGCAATTTGAGGATGGACAGCAGAAAGTATTTGTTTATCCAAAGGATAATTAACAACTTTGAACGGATTACCAGGAAGGGTGGTTGTGGCCAATTCAATTTTAAAAAGCTTGATGCTGTGATGGGCAGACGGAAGGTCGGGTATTCTATAAGGATGAGATCAAATGGGCTGAAGATCAAATGATCTTCCTCATCCGATTCTCTCTTTGTGTTCTTGAGAAATTCTGCTACAATATAAGTAAATATAATATCACCTTCTCTGTCCACACCATGAAATAATATGTATTACTTCAAAGCTGAATTTTGTTAAGTGAATGGGTATTTCAATGAGATTCATTGGAATTTAACATTGTAATATATATATTTTTCCCTTTAAACCACAGTAATGTGAAGAGGTCAATTAAGAAACTACACAGACCACCCATTGATGACATTCTGAAGGTTACTTGAATAATTAAGTGACCCTCGGTGATAGTAATTTAAACAGCGCATTAATCAGTACTGACACTGCCAACATACTAGACTTGTATAAAATAATTTCTTCATAATAAGAGTCTTTATATAGAAGTGACCTGAATTGCAATGCATACGGCGAGACATGATAACGCAGATAATTTATTCTGCAGTTAATGTCACCCTTAAACATAATATTTTAATTCTGCAAGGCAGATCAACACAAACAGGTCAGGGCGAAACACTGGGCAAGTTTCCTTACTCCACATGCCTCTGTTTATAGTAAGTAGAAATCCAGTTATTAGTCGATTGGCAGATTGCTTTGCCAGTGGTAATAATCCCTTCAAAAACACAATAATAATGATAATAATTTGGTCATTCAATCCATGATTGCAGGACACTGCTATGGGTGTATTTAATGGGTGAAACTTGGCTGCAATTGGTAGCCAAGTTTCACCCATTACATACACCTACTGTTCACCTAATTCCTGGAGAGTATTAAGCGCGGGTTTTGCAAAAGCCAAAACTGGTGGAGCCCGTAGTGTCCGTTTGCTGTAATTGCTGGACGCTTAGTCAGTTAAAACCGCATAGCTGGTCATTGAAATGGGATTACAATGACATTTGCCGGGGAGAAAAGCAATCAGGAACAGCAAATAAGCAAGGTAAAATCCATCAAGCATTATTACTACTGTATTTACTTGTTTCTAAATATAGGCACCTTTCATTAGAGGAGAGTAAATATGGAAGAGTTCCTTTAACCTAGAAGCAAGTGTATTTCTGTTGCGACAAGATAAAGTGAATTTTGTTAGGAAATAATGCAATCTCATTCTGAGTTTTCTCTATGCTGACGAACTGGCATTACTATCATGCTATCGCGGTGCATGTGATATGCAATCTCTGCCGCCACACTTGAAATGCATGGCGTATAAAACAATGAGTAACTGCTCTAATTGGTTGAGGTCTTGAGGTGAGCAACGTATGCATATTGGATGTGGATTTTAGTGAAAACTTATTTGGAATGAAATGATATGAAGAAATATCTCCTCTCCAATTATTGTATGATGCTCATTTGCGATATTAATTATGACTGTGGACACAGCATTAAGCATTGCTAGTCATATCCTGCCCACGGACCCAAATTAGACAGAACTACTTCAGACATCAGTCCATCGATTAGTGTTTTGTCTCCCCTTTTCCCTCTTTCTTCTATTTCCCACGGCCACTGGTACACACACACACACACACACAATCGTGCCTACACATGTAAAAGACTCCCTCTCTCTTGGGTGCCTGATGTGAGGTAATGAAGACCATCCTTTTCGATCGTGCCTCAAACCGCCCTTCTACCTCTCTGTCCTCCCTCATCCCAACCCCGTGTGTGTGTCCCCCGACCCCCTACCACCCGGACCACCCATGCTCAGATCCTAACCCTCAGCGCCTTGGGACATTCTACCGGTGTGAAAGGGGCTCTGTAAATGTAATTTTTTTGTTGTTGTTGTAGAATGGAGTTTTTACCTTGTGCGAGGATACATGTTATGATTGCGTGCTTTACGGCGAACAACAAAGTTAGCCTCATTGACTTTGGGCTTGGTCCATACAGGACAAATGATTCATAATGTCACCCCAGCTCTCTGCTTATAGAAACCAGACTCGTAGAAGAACCAGTTTGATTCCGCAGTGGGATGGGGATAGGATTGCTATCCTGGGAGGATGAGATAAAAGATTGACTAAGAAATGTAGAGCACGGAGACAGGCCACTCGGCCTAACCAGTCGGTGCCGGTGTTTATGCTACACATGATTCTCCACCCGTTCCTTTTCCCCTCCCACACCCTTTTATTCTCCTGTCCCTTATGTGAAGGTCTAAATTCTTCCTGAATGCATTTATACTGTCTGATATAATGACCGTTTAAAAGCAGCAAACTCCGTGATCTCAAACTGGCCACAGTTTCCTTCATCTATAGCTCTCATGTTGGCACAGATGCTATTTAATTTAAACTAGTTAAGGCAAAAATTATCCTTTGCTTCTTCAGAACCAAGTACACACAAAGCTTGCTAATTAGCAAATAAGACCCAGTGTTTGTTTAATTTGCCTATAGTAGTGTAACAGATGGAAAAGAACTAAATGTTCCTTTAACTAAGAAAGATGTTAAACACGGTCTATTATATTTAATGCGATAAATTGAAGTGGGAAATTAAATTGTAGTTCTGTGATTTAATGATAATGAACAGAATTGTGTTATCATGTATTAGGATAATATTCGTGTTTGATTACATCTCTTTGGAGCGTTTTTATGTGGGCTTTTGACATTTGGAATGAAATTAATCAGTCAAAATAAAGCTGCCTATTTAAAATACTGGTTGGCAGATTTTTCAACTTCTAAGACTGACAAGAAGATCATTGCCGAGTAATAGCTACAGAGATAATTTCTGTTAGAGATGTCAGAACACTAAACGACTCCATTATCAAAAACGCTCTAAAACTGCAAGTTCCTTTTCCCAACAATCTCCCAATCGATTTCAGGCTAATTTCACAGGTTCCGCACATAAATCAGACTTTATTTAGAAGCAGGACGGGTCAGTATGCAACGGTTATCGTGTTGCAATTTCAAACAGCTTTGAAGCGAAGATGGGGAAAAACAAAATCAATCAGTGACTCCCAAAAAACATTCCTGTGGAAATACAGAAGCTATTCAATACTTTAGTGATCCATTGCAACACAACAATGCCAATGTAGAGAGAGAGGAGCAGATGGGTCAGATCAAAGTATAATAATAATAATTCTAATCCTTGCATTTGATATAGTCCCTTATCCCATCTTCTAGAGATCTCAAGATGCTCATAGAATATACTGTAAAGTAAATTGAGTGTATATTTTGCGGGCAAAATACAACAGTCAATTGAGCACAGGAGTGTTCCACAAGCAATCATGGATTGAGTGACCAAATTATACCTATTATTTTTGAAGGGATTATTACTCCCGGAAAAGCGATCTGTCAATTGATGAACAAGCGGGTACTCACTGCTAGGTGAGTAGTAAAGTAAGTAAAGGTTCCTGTTGACTGAATTAATTGCAAACTCCATTTATATTGAAAGGATTGAGAGGGCAGAGGACAGTTGTACTCAAATGTATTTTAATAAGTCGTATTGATTGTGTCTTTTTTTCTGTTCATATTGTCGTAGATATTTATAGATTTGGGGTCAAAGACACGAGGCTATTTCAAGGTAAACATGACACTGTTTGATAATGTACTGTATCTGCATTGTAACACGCGAGCATTTAAAGAGGCCACAATATAATTAACCCTGCATTATCTTCGTGTCACTGTGTGTCTCACCTGGAGTGACACTTGCGGTCAAAGCAAAGACAACACAGCAGCGTAGCCATGAGTTGTCGTGTAAAGTCACTGTGTTCAGCTCAGCGCTGTTCTGTTTCTTCCCAACAGGAGAATTTCAATTGGCGGCTAGTTTGCTCGAGTTGCAATCTCGAGGTCGGAGCCACTTCTTGAGGATTCGGGGTCGCAGGCGTGACCAGCGCTCTAATCTGCCAAGTGAAATGAGCGTGGGAATCGATAGGTAGACCGCCCAAAAAAGGACACTAGTTTACTCCAAGGAAGGACGCCTCTTGCCAACGAAATGGAAGGAGTTTGCTATAAACCAGGAGGGAGGGAACGCCCCTGTTATTAATAATAACCATCATGATAATAATAATCTTTGCATTCGATATAGCACTTTTCACACCTTCTAGGCATTTCAAAGCGCTTCACAGAACATATTGTGAATTCACTGTATATTTGTGGGCGAAACACGGCAGCAAACTGCACACAGCAGTGTCCCACAAACAGTCATAGATTGAAATGACCCATTTGTTATTGTGTTTTTTTCGGAGGGATTACTACGAGGTGTGTGGAGTAATGAAACTTGCCCAAGGTTCATTTAGCCCTATCTGGAATTAAACCCAGGTCTCTGGTTTGCAAGGTGAGTGCTCTAACCACTGGGCTACTTACAGGACTCCACAGGACTCCATTGTCTGCTTTCACAAGAAGCAGAAGAAAAGCCTGATTTTGACAGTTATCTGCTAACAGTATATCGATCGCCCTGTTGAATGTCTCATGTTCGCTCTCTCGCCTTTTCTCAGCCCAAATCAGAAACAGGCTGAGAAGAGGAAGCGAAACCGTTAGCTGCTTATACCATTGGTGAAAGAAAATGTGATATTTACAAATTGTTCTTGGGTTGGTAATGTGTTATTTTCCATTCTCCCACCACCAAACAAACAAGTTTTGTCTGTTCCCAAACAGTGGGGGTGGATCAGTTCCTAATCAGAACCTCTAACAATGACTGTTTCGTGTCAGATATTGAATAGCAATTCGCTGCATGAGCAACAACAACATTCCTGAAACACTTCTTGAATTCAGGCTGTGAAACTGTCCTCGGGCTGATTGCCCTGTCGGATGTTGGTTGATGATTTTCTCACCTTCTTTAGTACCTGTGCTGCCCTGCCTCCTAACCTAGATGGCTATGACTCGAAAAGTAAATCATAATTGGTTGTTCTTTCGTTCGAATTCCGAGGTGTGATTATATATTTCTCTCCCTGGTAGGAAAAACTTCTTCTGTCTTGAACTGTTTGCTCAACTACCTGCTCATCGTTACAGCATGATCACACATTGGGAACAGCAGACCATATTGCGCTGTCCTGAATCGTGTTTCTCACCTGGGTATATCGGTCAATGCATAACACGGAAATGTGTTTAAAATCCCTCCACTCCTCTGCACTCCCCTACCTCTCTGATCTCCTCAAACCAGCTCCTGTTGCCTTCGCTCCACTGGGTCTGGCCTCCCCCATGTCCCCCCCGAATCCTCCGCTCCACCCTCTGCGGCCGTGCCTTCAGCCTCTACGCCCCGAGGCTCTGGAATTCTCTTCCTCACTACCTTCGCCTCGCCCCCTCTTTTCTCAGCTTCATATAATGAAGTTATATGGTACTTTGTCTGGCCGCAACTGAAGTATTGTGTACAGTTACTAGCACGCCAGAAAGTAACTAGGTTAGAATGACTGCTACTGAGGAATAACAATGAGCTCTCTACTGACAGGAGAGTATAATATAATCCTTGAATTTGACGTCGCGCTTTTTCATGCCTTCTAGGCTGTGTCTCAAAGCGTTTCACAGAATATGCTGTAGAGTGAATTGATCTATATTTGTGGACGAGTATTGGAAGTAGTAGAAGAGAATAGAAATAGAAAGACCATGTGTGGTATCCTGCGAGTGTAATTTCTTTTGAAAGGAATGTCATTGAAACAAGTACATTTCCAAAGAGAAGAGTTTCTCGTCTCGTTTGGGAGTGGGGTTCAAATCTTATTTTGAGAGGTGAAAAACAAGAAGACACTCTTGCCCACTGTTCTCTAGCTCGCCTGTGCCAGCAGTGTTAGATGCTGTGGAGCTTCGGAGCGGATTGAGAATCAGAGTAACTACGACTCCGAATGTTTATTGATTGTATGTGTTCTCGTTTGGTCACTGACAAAGCAATAAAGTCCTGATGAGAAGCGGAATTAAATAGACTTATTAACCAGAACAGACAGTAAGTGCATCGGTCCAGGAAAGATTAATCAAAGCATTTGATTCTCCAAAGCACCAAAGAGCTTGCTCATTACCTCACTAAACGTTCACAGCTCTGCCAGTCACTCGTTTGATACATTTACCCAGTGAAGCTATCTACGTCTGGGGTATGCACACACTCTCATTCGATCTCCGTTTGCCAAAGGAGTAGAGTTGACACTTGGGAGTTCAACATTAGTGTTCGAAGTTCTTTGTTATCGAATGCTGTTCCTCAACGCAGAAGCAATATTTTCCATAATCCATGCCTATTCCCCATGGGATTGCATGAGTTACAAGAATACAGTGATCCCTTCTCGGTTACTGTGTACGTCAAACTAAAACAACGATGATAGTCTTGGCATTGGCAAGCCAAAATGTTACCGCCGTTATTCGCAGCAGCGGTAAATGAAGGGAGACGCAAAATGACTGAATGACTGTCATTTTGTCTCCATCTCCATCTTTGTCTCTCAGTCGGTTTAGGCACCTTCAAGGTCTTCGCTAGGATTTCAAAGCACAGACATGTCATACGAAATGCACGGCACTTCCCTATTAGTAGTGCAGGCACTTGATGCCAGATTGTCAGCCGTCCTCGTGACCTGCGGTCACATAACAAGAAAACCATCTATCTGCATAAAAAGTTCAATGACCCGTTCTGCCTCTGCTCATCGTACGGAATCTCCACTTCTTGTTTCATTGTGTAGGGCACCTTACAATGTCACGCACATCAGCTCCAGTGGGCTGGAAGCCGGACTGATTTATTTTGTCAAACGCTGTCTTGTTTATTTGAAAGATTGCCTCGAAAATCATAATGTAAGTCAGTTTAGCATTGCTGGAGAGGTCTCAGCTGGTAGGGCAATACGAAGGAGGCAGAGCCTTCAATATAGAACTGATGAAAAGAAGTATATCTTCGCACAGCTAATAATAATAATCTTTGCATTTGATATAGCGCTTTTCAACATTTTCTAGACGTCTCAAAGCGCTTCACAGAATATACTGTAAAGTGAACTGACTGTATATTTGTGGGCAAAACGCGGCAGCCAATTGCACACAGCAGTGTCCCACAAACAGTCGTGGATTAAAGTGACCAAGTTATTATTGTTTGTTTTTTCTCAAGGGATTATTATCAGGGTGTGGAGTAAGGAAACTTACCCACGGTTTCGCCCTGCCTGGAATCTAACGCAGTTCTCTCGCTTGCAAAGTGAGTGCTCTAACTACTGAGCTACAAGTGTGTTGCTGATTTGCAACATACCTCTCCAGAAGTGAGTGGTCCTGGAATCGATGGGTGGGGAGAGGGTGGGTGGGGGAGCAGATAGTAGAGATAATAAAAAAGGACAGGGCTTTGCAACTAAAATATCTGCCAAGATTCAATAGATTAAACGTACCGTCAATACACTTTACACTGTACTCTGTGAAGCTGTTGTAGATATCTCAAAATCGTGACAAGACACGATATCAAATGCAAGGATTAATGTTACTATGATTATACTGGGGGAACAGACTTGATGGGCTGAATAGCCTTCCCCTATTCCTGTTTCCTGATGTGATTAAAAGCTTCCTGAGCTGCTTGTATCTCAGGATTGCCCATCAACTGCCTAGTTCCGGCAGAGGAAAGCGAGAATACATTCACTAGCCCTCCTGGAAGAACACATCCCATCTGCCAATCGTGATACTTACACTGATGGCAGTCATTAAAAAGTCCATCACACCAACAGATTCAGCCATTTGATCATCTCAGGAGCGCAGTGAGCAGGTGTTGGAATGAGATAAATGGAGAGAATTGGAAATAGGGGAATTTAAGCCTCGGATTTGGAGATTAATATAGTGCTGCTTGTAAAGCATTGCTCAGTGTGGCAGCATGCCTTAACATGGGAGGGAGTAATGGGAAGGGGAGACTAATGATACCTGTGCTACCAACAGCATTCAATTGAAAATTGTCATCGATACTTAAAAAGTCATTGAGAAGGAAGCAAGTTTCAGAGAATGCGATATGAGGATTACGCTCATAATGCGTGTATGTTGCGCGTTTGTTGAAAATCACTGCAATTCCCCACCCAGCACGAGGTGTAAATTGTGTGCGAGCTAGTGATAAGTGCATTGAAGCCTCAGTCGTTCCTGAAAGGGGATGGTTAACAGTACGACAGCCCTTGGCACATTTACACAGCGCTGCGGCAGGTGTGAGCAACACTGGCAGCATTCCCCTGTGCCGGGGTTTTTGTTTAATAGAACATTTATAACCGCTGGCACGACAGGCTTGCTAGCTAACATCCGAAAAGGCAAACACCTGATCACCACCATAATCAGTGCCCTGGCTTTGTTACAGCCATGGTGTGATGCATTACACAGCGGTTGGGGGAGGAGAGAGCATATTTCCCATAAACCGCTGGACTATACTGTAATGTAAAGCAATGTAACGTACCGCTGGGATCAAAGCTAGGCTTCCTCCCAGCAACATAGAGCACCTCATTGATTGTCCTGCTGCCCTCTCAGTCAATGCCACGTTCGATCAAGGTAGAGTACCGGTATTCAGGAAGCAGGGATGCAAACCTAAATTATTATAAAGCTAAGCTTATTGCTGTATGAGTGCAGGCACGAGTATCTTGATTCTCCGAAACCTCTGGAGGCTGGCACTGTGGGAGTGAAACCCTTGAGGTGAATAAACCAATGTTCTATGATCTCATGTAGCAGGGCCACCTACTGCTTTGTCTTGTTGGAGTGTGAGCTGAAGAGGTTTGCTATCACACGCTGCAGGAAATGATTTGATTATGTATCTCCTATATGTATCACTTTTATGAAATATGACTTAATTCCCCATAAACGACTCAGCATTGGATATTTTTTAAAAAACGGATTACGAGCAAAACAGGGTGTTGTATTGCGCTTACACATATCGATGGGACTCAACTTTGCCAGAAAAATATTTAACTGGAATTAAGATCTGTAAGGCGGAAAAAATCAGGAGGAAATACTCACTCACACACACAAAACAACAACAATATAGCACCTTTCATGTCAGGAGGATGTCCCAAGGTCAATCAGTGCTTCGGACCCAAGCTGGATTCAGGATTGGGGAGGGTAGAGCGAAGGGAGGAGAAGGGGAGTGATCGATTGGTCGAAGAGGAGAAGAGTCGTTGACGGGTCGAATTGGTGAGTCTTGAGGTGGGATGTGAAGGAGGCTAGGGAGGGAGCGAGGTGGAAGGATTGTGGGATAGAATTCCAAAGTGGCCACCCGCCATTTGCGGGTGGTGTGAGGCTGAAGGCTCACCCACCGATGGTAGAGCAGGCGGGGGCAAGGTGCATGGAGCAGGCCCGAGCCCAATGAACAGAAGGAATGGACAGGTTGGTAGGGGGTTGGAGAATCGCAGAGGTAGGGATTGCACACACACACCACATAAAAAAAAGCCCAAGTTCAAAGACTCCACTGGTAGCAATCCATAAAATAGCTCTAGATCCTATCAAACACTGACATCTTACCACTTCCACTGCTTCACTTAACTTTTTTTTATTTCAGAGTTCACACAAATCAGCCTTACTTTAATACACGCCTGCTGCTTGCTAATTAATAATTGCAGTTGCAGATGACACCAAGCTTGGAGGTGAGGAGGGAGGGGAACTGTGAAATCAGAGGAGAGATTTTATAAAGAAAGCTTGACAGGGTACAGACCTGGGTTGATTATATAAATTATAAATCGGATGCAGTACTTACAATGTACATGTCTATTTGCTCGCGGTCCAGGGTACGAGTGACAATGATGTCTCCGGAGGTTTCACTGATTTTGAAAACATTTTTTGGTTCCTGATCCACGCCCTTTCCACTCATTCGGAATTTGATGCCATGTTCCTTGTCAGTTATGACCTAGAGAAATAACACGACACACACATTCAATGTCAGACAAAGAGAGGTAACCTCAGAAGAAAGCGACATGTTTGCACCTACTCATTCACTGTTGCTTCATAAAACAACAACAGCAAAATTACATTTACAGAGCGACTTTCACGTCGGAAAGAAGACTTGAATCACAATAATAATCCTTGTATTTGTTATAGCGCCTTATCACGTCATTGAGACACCTCAAAGCGCTTCGCAGAATATATTGTAAAGTGAACTGACTGACTATTTTGTGGGAGAAATTACACAGTGACGAAGTGAACTGCCAATATTTTCATGTCCCAAACTGTTGGCCAGGGAAATCCACCTGAACAGGCAGAGAAGCCTTGGTTTAACAGCTCATCTGAAGGACAGGACCTACAACAATATAGAACATTCTGCCCAGCACTGCACTAGACTGCCAACCTGCACTATATGGGTTCAAAATCTCAATATGTGGCTTCAACCCACATACTTATAATAATAATCCTTGAATTTGATATAGCGCTTTTCACGTCTTCTAGACATCTCAAAGTACTTCACAGAATATACTATGAAGTGCTTTGTGGGCATTTGTGCCCAGCAGTGTCCCACAAACGGTCGTGGATTGAAATGACCAGTTTTATTATTGTTGTTTTTCTTAAGAGGGATTATTATTAGGTGTGTGGAGTATGGAAACTTGCCCAAGGTTTCGCCCTGACCTGCCTGCATTCGAACACACGTCTCACACTTGTAAGGCGAGTGCTCTAACCACTGAGCTACAGAACTTCTGACTCAGTGGCGAGCCAGGCTAAGCCAAGAAGGCACGAAAATGCGTTGCTGGGGAAATTCAAAATACTGAATAACAACAACAATATATTTACATTTATAAAGTGCCTTTCACGTCGGGAAGATGTCCCAAGTTGCTGCAAACGAAATAACTAAAAAAAAACATCAAAAAGACAAGCAGAACAAGGTTAAAAAAGATTGCAGAAAAGCGGACCTTCAACCAATGAAATACTGACGTAGGTTACAATGTGTGACCTTGAGTTCTGATTATGCTGCCTGGCATCTCTCCCCCCACCCACGCCCACCTCCCATCTGCATTCAGCCCCCACTACCCCCTGGCGTTTTTCTAATCGCTGGCATCAATTTGAAGCGAGGCACTTACCGCAAGTAAGAATTATGCGTCTCACCTGCAGTGAAGGCGCAGATGCAGCGCACAGTGATCCCATCAACTCTCTCATACATCCTTGATTTAAGTACAAAGCATATGGGAATTCAGTGCTATGACCATGAAGCTTAACACGATATGTAGGCAGTTACCACCTACTGCCCGGTGCTAAAAGGATAGTAAACTCGCAGCCCATGAGAAAATTAGCCTGGATATTCATTAAGTGGTTGAGAACATTATAAATTTAGAAGTACGTTTCCCCCGTTAAGCACACACTCTCTGCAGATTTTTGCTAAGTGAATTCGTAAACAGGGCGTATTGATGGAGGTTTGATTTTCATAGTAGGGGATCTCAAGAACCAGCACAAAAAGCCATCGTTAGATATGAAAGGTCACCGCTGATCTCACTCTATTCTTACTCTGCTCAGAGTAACTTACTCTGCTCTCCAAGGCACTCAAGCTCCCAATACAAGAGCAGCCAGTATCTAAATCAAATTAGCCTGGTTCACTATGAACCTATGGAACGCATTTACATATGTGATCTTGTAGGTCAAACAGACCCTTGCATTTGATATAAGGTCTCAACATCAAACTGTTGCAAGGAGCTTCACAGGGAATGGAAAAGCAACTGTGTGTTAGTCAGAGCCTGCAGAATCCCACAATATAGCCGCAATGTAAATGACCAATTCATCTAGAGGAATACAGGATCCGCAAGCGGGGCTTGTCTGTAAATACACAGTCACTACACTTGCCAGCAAGTCGCACCTGTGAAGCAGTTTGAGTGACATCAGTGTTGCTGGCACTTTATGGAAAGCAAGGATCACCATCATTAAACCTGATGCAGTGATGGGAGTACAGCGGGATCAGGAGGGATGAGATCAAAAGGGACAAAGGGCACCGCCTCGTCTGAACTAATCTTGTGGTTTTCGATTATCATTCGTACAGAAGAGCCGTAGACCGAAGGCTCTAACATTGACTCAGACACCCTGTGATTCATTTCTATAGGATTGCAGAGTCTTCGAATGTATTGCTGAAATCAGCTGTAAGGGATGAATTTTCCCTGCAGCCCAGCACTGCAGTATTCTCCATCAGTACTGTTACACTGGCTGCAAGTGTAGACACTATTAGAACCTCCGAGTGTGACGGCATATCCACTTACATATGGGATTTTGAACGCAAACGATTACGTTTGAGTCTCACAAGAGACAAGAGTATAATGTGCCTCCACCTGTACAGATTAGCAACAGGAAATGTTTAAGGTGGGTGGGTGGCCTAGCAAGTGAAATCCAGCTTCTGACAGTGCTTAGAAAGCAATCTGAGAAACTGGGTAGAGGCTGTGGTGGGAAGAGAATATTTTTGATGTTGATCAGCTGTAAGATGAACATTAAACCCTCTTTTTGGTGGGGAGGGGTGGGTGGTAAAGGTTCAGCAAGTGACTAATGATTGGTTGTCCCTTGAACCCTGAATGCAGCACTTCTGTGCCTTTCACTCCTTGTTTTTCATTAACTATAATTTTGGTTTGTGGTCTCTGCATAAAAACCCATCAACATCAATGCAAACTGCGTGGTGGTAATGGCAAGATTTACACAAAATGTCGTCTCTCACATTATCCCTTACCTGTAATGACTGAGGAGCTCGTCTACACACACAGACACACACGTAATCACACACACACACACACACACACAGATATGGAATCAGTAAAATATTCCCATTCCTTGCTTTCTTAACATCCACCAAAGACAAAATACCTTCAGCCCATCCGTTCAGATAATATTCAAGACAGATCTCCAAAGATATTGTGTGTACGTACACACATACACACGCAAATTTACCCAGTTTAAATGTGAATTTTGCAAACTACTTAGCTCGGAGGTGGAGTCTGCGATTTGATATCCTCTAATTTTAACTCAAAACACTGGTGCACAGGAGGGAGCAATGTAATCTTGCAAAAAGAAAAGACAATTTTCAGACTCTTCTTAAATGAATAATAAGTGGGTGATTTATTTTGCCCAAAGCATAATGATGTGCGATTGATTTACTTGTCCCACATTCACTTAATATTCTATTTGTACTATACTTTGGTCCTGTATGTTTTTACTGTGCCATTGTATGAATATTTTATTCAGGTCTTCTCTTGAGATTGCAGATTTTTAAAAGATTTTGTAGTTCTAGACGTTACTGGACATTCGAGCAGACAGCTGAATTTAGTCTCAAACCTCTAACGATTTTCAACTGTTTTCCTTCCATTTCCATGGGTGTTGGGCCTGAAATTCACTCTAATTGCCCAAACAATCTCTACCAAGGTATTGCTTTAAAGGCAATCAACATATGAACCTATTGAGCTTGAGGCCTATCAAATAAAGTCACTTTATTGGTGAAATGCACCAGTTAAGTCACACAGCAGCATGTTTTGTTCTTTTGCTTTGCATGTTCTCTCTCTCCATCCTCCCCACACCTCCTCCCTTGGGCCTATCCCTCTGCTTCACCTCCTCTTTATCTATCTTTATAAACCACTTTAAGAGTTAATTCTCCCACCACATCTATGGCGTCTCTGCCTCCTCTCTCGCTTGCTCAGCGACCGACCCCACCACTTCTAACGCTCCCGAGAGATTGAAGGAAGCTCTATCTAAATGCAAGCTGTTGTTGTTTAACTTATCAATAATAATAATAATCCTTGCATTTGAGCACTTTTCTCGACTTCTAGACGTCTCAAAGCATTTCACTGTAAAATGAATTGACTGTATATTTGTGGACGAAATGCGGCAGCCATAGGCGCACAGCCGTGTCCCACGAACAGTTGTGGGTTGAAATGACTAAATAATTTTTTTCAGGTAATATATTGTTAGGCATGTGGAGTTTGGCCCTGTTGGGAATTGAACCCAGGTCTCTCACTTGTAGCGAATGCTCTAAGCACTGAGCTACAGTTAAATTGAATAGGTAATTGCGATGGAAATGTTTTAAAATCTATTCATAAATTTATTTACCGGTCTGAAGAGCTGGCCAAGTTCAAAATTTTTTTAACCTAAAAGGCAATTTTTTAAATACAAGACCTGAGAGTACTGACTATACATAGGCTTATTATTTTAAATTAGTCCTGCTAGGAGAGAGGAGAAAATCTGGCATCTAAATTGACACAGGATGAAACCATGAGAACGGATGGAGGCAATTGCTCCGTAAGCCTGTCTCCCCTCCTTGAAAATGCCGGACTTAAATAAACTTTTATTGCAGTAATTTATTTGTTGATGGCCCTCTAACAAAATCAGCCTGAATACACAGAGATAACTGGTTGGTTGATTTTTTACATTTATGATCCCAGCCTGAAATTGAGAACTGCTGTATTTCATTGGAAAATGAATAACTCCGCTTTATTAGCAGCTGTTGGGAAATTTGTTGTTGGGGCCAATTTTCTTCCTTTCGACATAAATCTATGCACGGATTGTGAAAAAGTGGAAGGCAGGTGGTGTTATTTCACTCTGCATCATTATCAACAACTGCAATTATATACAGTAATACAATTTGAATAATACAAATAACAATCCTTGCGCTTGATATGCTACTTCATCGCTTCCAAAGTGTCTGAATGTACTTTACAGTTTTCTGCAAATTGTGTTGATTGTGCATTTTAGAGGCAAACACTCCATCCAATTTATGCATAGCAATGTCCCACAAAAACCTGCGACAGAGTGAACAACCAATTTTTTTTTAAAAAAAATCTGGAGGATTGCAAGCCAGGACTTCATGAGAAACTGGGGTAAAGCTTTGACTCAGATGTGAAAATGTAGGTTGAGAACTCCAATTAAGGCACTTAATTAACAAAGGAACATGATTCAGCTCAGAAATCTCCAACTTTCTCCTGCCTGCAAGATTCGCAAAGTAAGAGAGCATATGTGATGCCAAACTGAGCAAAGGCCATTCAGTCGACAGATGCTTAGCACTTCCTCACACTGCATCTAATTTATTTTTTAATGTTTCTAATTCTTCAACAACCTTCGACTCTATCTGACGGCTTGACCTAAACGCTCACATCGTTTCTATTTTAAAACTTGTTCTTTTTTGCTATTTTAATTTTTCCTGTCTCTCTTGGTTTAATCCGAGGCAATATTCCAAATTGCTGCAGCCACTGAATTACCTGAAAAGCAAAGGGATTGAGAGGTAGGTAAGAGGCCATTGGTGGAGGAAGCTCTACACTAGATTTGTGTGAACATGTGATGGTCTGTGGATTCAAACTATCGCGTCTAAACCTTAAGGAACCTGGCATCTCTCAAACAGAGAAATAAACATTTAAACAGCGCGTTTCACATCGGGAAGACATCCCAAATTCTCAACTCGGGAATGATTTTATACATCAATGACGGAACCAATAATATTCAGATTTTAAAGCCACTAAAACCAAGGCACTGTGAAGCAGCCTAGAATTTCTGCCAAATATGATCCAAATGGGTCAAATAAACTTTTATTTTGTGTGTTTTTTAGAAAACAAAGTTGCATCCAGAATAGAGGAGTGTATTTTCAGCCATTCGTTCATTTCACAAGACTACAAAAGAGGTTCACGGCATTGAAAGACTTTCAGCCCATTTGATCTCATCCTTCCAGAATGTCCAGCTTCTTGTCCAACCGCATCAAAACTGTTCCTTGAAGGATTCCAGTGCCTTGGCCTCAATCACTCTTTCTAGCATCCTGTTCCTGTCATTATTCACCCTCTATATGAACATATACACACAACATAAATACATACACACACTAGCCTTTTTCAAGGCATCTTTCATGCTGTGAAGGAGGTCAATTATATGCTATTATACCTTTCACTACAAACAAACAAACACACAAATAAATAAACAAACAAACAAACAAACACTACAATTTGACAGCCAGGAAATAATTACTGATCTCTTAATTTCAAAGATGAAGAAAATACAAGTATACTGAGTATCCCACCTGCATCCAGATTCATTAAAGTAGCATATTAATTTATTCAATATTCATTAAATTTATGATCTATCCTGTGAAGTGCTGTGAGACATCTTGATGACATAATAAGGCTCTATATTGAATGAAGATATTATTATTGTTACTACGAAAGGGTATCGAGAGTGCTGTGGTTAGAGCTCTTGCTTTGCAAGCGAGAGACCTGGGTTCAATTCCAGTCAGGGTGAAACTTTGGGCAAGTTTCCTTACTCCACACACCTAATAATAATCTCTCAAAAAAATAATAAATTGGTCATTTTTTCAATCCACGACAATTTGTGGGACAATGCTGTTTGCAATTGGCTGCAATGTTTCACCTACAGATATACAATCAATTCACTTTACGGTATACTCTGTGAAGCGTTTTGAGACATCAAGAGACAGAAGCTATGAAAAGCTCTATATCAAATATTGTACGAGGATTTTTTTAAATCCAGAATTTGGCAAGTTTTTTTAAAAACAGCCTTAATTACGAAGCTAGTTTTCTGTTAAATTTATGTTAGGAACCACAGCAATCTGCCTTGAAAGTTTTTGGATTGAATTCAACAAGTTTGCAAATGGTGACTGCGCTGAAATGTTCCACAGATAGAGAGACCTTTGACCTCTTGCACACGGGACTGGTATTCACATGTGTTGATCGAACTATGGATTATGATACACTTGGATCAAAAAGGAAATGAAGCTGAAAACTTTTGCTCCCCAGTTTACACAACAACAGTAATAATAATAAGAAAAATCTTTGCGTTTGATGTAGCACTTTTCAGGACTTCTAGATGTCTCAAAGCGCTTAACAGAATATACTGTAAAGGGAATTGATTGTATATTTGTGGGCGAAATGCGGCAGCCAATTACGCACAGCAGTCTCTCACATACAGTCGTGAATTGAAATGACCAACTTCTTATTGTTTTTTTTCGAGGGATTATTATCAGGGGTGGGCAGTAGGGAAACATGCCCAAGGTTTTGCCCTGACCTGCCGGGAACCAAACCCAGGTCTCTCACTTGCGAGGCATGTGCTCTAATCACTGAGCTACAGGACTCCACACAGGACTGCACTCTATTCCATTACTGCCATGTTAGGCTTACAGCAAAATTAAAAGCTCTTTTTTTTCCCCAAAGACATGATTGATGAACCTGAACTAACAGTGACTGAATTAAAAGCAGGCACTCCAGTCATCATGGAGTCCTGGCTGGTGGATACAATGCCTGATTCAATGGGAAGGATGAATGATTATTCACTCGTTAAAACTGAAGGGAGGAAGAAATGTGAACTAAAACAAGCTGGAAAGATATAAATATATGTTAAATCCTGTTGATTTCCCATATGAGCCCCACAAAATAACAGCAAATGTTGGCAGTGGAATATTTGATGCTTTAATGGGGCCCCAATCGGGATGTTCCTGACATTTATATGATGTGATCCTGATGTTCCACTATCAATTGACATTCTTGTAACAAACCACTGAATGTCTTCCTGGCACTGGTGGAATAAGGAGAGCTCTAGGAGTATTATCACAAGCAATTAATTAATTGCCAAAGAATCCCACCCGCCCACCCTCTGTGGCGGTCTCAGTAGTCCAGTTCCTGAGCCAGATGGGTCCGCATTATTCCAGGGTTGAATCCAGCCCAGCCTATACAGGCTCATTGGCAGGAATTAGAAGTGCAGGCAGTCATTCCACTCAGTTCCTGTTAACCCTACAAACCAAAGCTCTAATAGGGAGGGTGGTCATTGCTAGACAAACAGTGGGGAAACTTTTTCAAACCCACTGACTGGATTATAACACAGGTAAAGTAATAATAAGTGATTCTACAACCCATGTATTAATAATCATAATAATCCTTGCATTTAATATAGCTCTTTCCACCTCTTTTAGAAGTCTCAAAGTGTTTTACAGAATATACTGTAAAGTAAATTGATTGTATATTTATGGGAGAAATACGGCAGCCAATTGCGCACAGCTGTGTCCCACAAACAGTCATGGATTGAGTGGCCAAATTATTGGGGGGGGGGATTATTATTAGGTGTGTGGAGTAAGAAAACCTGCCCAAGATTTTGCCCTGCCTGGAATCAAACCCAGGTCTCTTGCTTGTGAGGCAAGTACTCTAACCACTCAGCTACAGGACTCCACGTAATACAGTACTTAACATACAGTAATATAATTCTCACCATTTAACACCCAGTGCTAAACAAATAAAAGCAGCCAAATTATACAAGTGAAAAGGCGTCTAGATCGAAAATAATTTGCAAAAGGAAATTTGCACTTAGAGAATTCAGCATCTACTTCGGATAGCTGAGAAGAATGGGCATCACTAAATAGACTTCAGCTTGATTTTTTTTATTTCAAATTTACCATTTTGACCACGATTCTGGTCATCGATGGGAAAGATGCTATATAAATTTGTATTATATATTTCGCCTCCGTGCCCCTCCTCATACGTACACATACCCCTTATCTCTGGTACCTCGACAGATTTGGCAAGCTCCTTGAGCATCCTCACAGCTCGAAAGGCACTATATATGGGTAAACTATTATGTTAATCTATTTTACAGTATTTCAGTTTGTTTTAGTATAAAAAGTACGTTAAAAAAAACACTGCGAGGCATTTAATTCAAATAAAGCCTGGGGATGATTAGCCTTGTGTAGTGATAAGCTGTGTATAACAAAAATAATCCTTCCATTTGATCTAGCGCCTTATCACATCGTTCAGATTCTTTCAAAGCGCTTCGCAGAATATACTGTCAAAGGGATTGACAGTGTATTTTGCATGCGAATATTCAAACCAAAGTTTGTTGTGAAGTAATAAGACTTAAAACAAAAACTTTCAGAAGCATCTCATTATGCAAGCGGGAGGTAACATAAATCCACCGCCAATGTCCCCTATGGATTTCAACCCCCTCCCACTCCCTACCCCACACCCACACCTCCAACCCCATGAGTATTGTTTTCATAATTGCACTGCCTCTTGCCCCCTGTATTGGGATGAAACACAAGCTTTAAATCAATGACAAATCAGGCCACTATAAAATTGCCTAATGAGAATCTACTGTCATTTTTGCACAAAGGAGAAAAAAACACAGCGCGTGCATTGAACTGATAATTTAATAACACCCACTGGTATCTCGACTCAATCAGGGGTAAGTGTAAATATTGTGAGAGTGTATTCCATTTTCATCAGGGTGAAGCAAACAGAATGCAATCTCGGTGTGTAAATAAGGTGCTGAGCAGCAATTTCAAAAACAAAAGAGATGCAACAAAATAGGTTGAGCAATGCCATCAGTAGGAGTATTTTGCAGCAATGCTGGAGTGAAGTGGGATCATTTTCCACTCTCAAGCCTAACCAGAACTAGCAGCAAATAAACAGAATAATCAAGCCCACAGCACACACCCGGTGCCTAGCTCATGGCACAGATCAATTGGAAGGCAAATGGTTTTTGTCTGTGTATCGCTCACACTTTTAAAATTCAACGTTAGTTATCCGAAGGAGAAAATAAAACGCAAATTCCTTCTTGTAAAGTGATGGGGTGTGTTTTTTTGGTGCTTTTCTTAAAGCGCAGCCATTTAAAAATGTCAGCAACTGTTCCACTTTGCTTTGACCCGACAAACCTGAACAGGTTTCTGCTTAAACGTGTACTTTTTCAGATGACAGATTTGTGGCGGGCAGCACAAAATTGTTCCCAGCATCATCTGATAGAATACATTCATCTAAACAGGCAGCAATAAGCCTTTGATACGGACTGTGAAAGGTTGAGATAATCAGCTCTCTACCTGAGAAGTGGAATCATCAAAGGGTTGCAAGAATAAACCACTGTGATCTTTTTGACTTTGTTTACAAAGTGAAAACAAAATTGAAAAATGAACCGGATACATAGGAATACACTGTCATACTCTCATTTGAACCTATTGCTAAATAATTACCTAATTCCCACTTGAATTTGCCACTACAATCTGCCCCCAACCTTTCCCTGGGTAACCCACTCCAGATTTTCTCCGCTGTCTGTGCAAAATCATTAAATCTGAACGGCTGTATCTAGCCACCTTCCCTATTCACTTCACGGCTGCTTGTGGGACTTTGCGTTGATCAAATTGGCTCTTGGGTTCGCCTGCAAACACCCAATAAAATCCCGTGAAGCGCTCTGAGGCGTCTCGACGATGTGATCAGGAATTATATCAAATGCGAGGGTGGGGGAGAGGGTGAGGGTGTGGGCGGGGGTGGGGGTGTAGGAGGGAGATGAAGGGGGGGGGGGAGAATTACCGTTCCTGAATCTTTTGACCATTTCCAACAAATTCTCCACGCTCATTTGATCAGAACCATTCAGGATCTTGAAAATTGCAATAAAATCTCCGCTGGGCTTTTTTTTAGCACAAATATTTTGAGCTGGCATCATCTCCCTTCTGAATTCAGCAGCTGAATTCCAGCTATGAGATAGTTGCTCTTTGCTGGATCCTTCTGACACCAAGATGGTCGCACTGTGATATAGTGTCCAGAATTGCACACAGCATTCGAAGTGAGTGGCTTGTGTTGTATCCCTTGACTTTCTACACATCCAAAGTTCCTGTTTGCTTCCTGATAAGCACCACGATTGGTTGAGATTGGAGGACAAGGGTTATTATGCTCTCTTTGCGCATTCTGTTCCTTTCAAATACGATCTGACACAAGAAAAGCTAATAAATGTGGCAGCGTTTAAAGTTCAAAATCCAATATACCAGTCAATAACAAAACTCAGGGAGATCGGATCATTGTCATGAGGGATTTGTAAATTGATCTATTTTGGGGGCAAAAATAAATTAGCAGCTTCGAGAATACGTTTTTTGCCATCCTCTGCCATCTGCTCTGGAAGCAAAATGCTGAAATAGACACAATAATGCTCCAACAGCAATAATTTTTCTATGTAAGCTCAGAGTTTTGCATGTGGTAAATGTGTAACAATATCTGCAACGGTTTTCATTACAGATCAAGCAGAAATCGGAAGAAATCTCTTTTTGCCCACAAATATATAGGGAATTCACTTTGCAGTATATTCTATGAAGCGATTTGAATCATCATGAACAACAACAACGACTTTGATTTATATAGCGCCCTGCACACCGGACGGCAACTCAGAGCGCTTCGTAGAATGAAGAATGATGACGGCGCTATATCGAATGCAAGGATTATTATTATAAGAAATAGCACAAAGCTACGAATGCACCTAATTAAAATCTAAAGTCCAAAACTACGGTGCCTTAGGCTGCAAACCCATTTCCAGTCTTCACATTCAATTACGCACACAACTGAGGAAAATACTTAAATTCATTCTCAATTCGAAAACCATTTTACTGCACAAAGTGGCTTCCAAATACCATTGTAAATTTTAAGTCATAGCAATCTTCCGGGCGAAGATAATTGGAGTTTCATTCTCTATACTAAGCAATAATAACTCTTGCATTTGATGTGGCACCTTATTATGTTGTCTCAAAGCCATTCACAGGATTTACAATTTTTTTTTTTTTTTAAAGATTGCAACAATATCACTGGCTCATTCATCCAATCAAGGATTCTCTTGTCAAGGTATTCACTTGTAGGGGATGCTAGGCAGGGAGGGGAATGTGTTGGGTATAAATTAATGAAATAGCGCAACCACAAGATCACAAGATTAATCTGGATTTACAAAGATTTCCAAAGAATGGACATCATGGAAACAGACGACTCGGACCAACCAGTTTGCGCCGTGTTTTACACTCCCCAGGAGTCAATGGCGCCTTGGCCCATCCAATCTCATCACTCCAGAATACCCTCTGTACCATCCCCTCAATCATAGCATCAAGCTGCTTTTTAATTGAGTCCAGTGCCCTGGCTTCCACCACCTTCTGTTCCAGTCATTGAATAGCGTAGCACTTACCCTGCCAATAGTTTTGGGGAATGGTCCTCTTTGGTTCTCAGGGAACGAAATGGGAGGAGCAATCAAAGACCTTTTACTTCTGCCTAGAACAGCCTCGCTTCCAATCACCAGTGGCTCCTTCGAAAAGAAAAGGCAAACGTGCAGAAAGGTTTCAGTCCATGTTTCGTTATGCAAACAGATTAAAATACAGCATGCTTCTTTTGTTGTAAAGGCAGAATTTGAATTGCTGACGGACATTGCTGAACAGTATACAAGAGCAATAATAACAAATAATAATCATAATCTATGCATTTAATGTAGCTCCTTTTGTATCAGGAGGACGTCTCAAAGTGCTTCACATGTTACAAAAGAACTATTTTGCTTTACAGGGTAAGCAAACTCAGCAGCCATTCTGTCAACACTCATATCCCACAAACAGGTATGAAGTGAATGACCTATTTTATCTGGAGGAGAGTTGGCCAGTACTCCAGGGGAAACTCTCTTCTCTTTTCAAATAGTGCCACGGGATCTTTAACGCCTGCCTGAGCAGGCAGACAGGACCTCACTTTAATGTCTGATCGAAGGACAGCACTCCTGACAATGCAGCACATCCCAAGCTTGCGTTTGTGGCAGCCTAGATTGTGCATCCAACGTCCTGATGTCTCGCTTGAAGCCACAGCCTCATGACTCGGTTGCAAGAGATTGTTAGCAAAGAGCCAGGCTGATAATTTGTGTTAGATTTGATAAATTGGACAACCAAAACTTTTATTCAGATTAAGAGAGCTTGCAACAAAATCGAGATGAAATAGTCCCTATAGTGGGTGCTCTATTAAATTAGGTTTTGCTTTTGAGATAATACTGGCAAGTGTGTCAAATGTACTTTGCAGTCCTGTGCAGACCGGTTAACATTGGAAAATGCTGGCAAGTTTAGCAGTGAACTGAACAAGTTATTTAATGAGTGTAAAGTAGCCATAATTCACCAGTGATTAAGGGTTGAGTTAATTAGGCCTTTCATTTCAGTAAATGAACTCCTCACACAAATAACTCAAGACGTTTTTATATTGGCAAAATGCAGCAGCCTATTAACCCACTGTTGCAATGCTTGACTTAAGTAATCAATTGCAAAGATGCATTTTACCAGCACAACTAATCCAGATTTAGCATCAAAACTTTTTTTTTAGTATTCTAAATAGACACGAACGGAACAAGTCAATTTTGGAGTGCCCAGTAAAAGAAAACCATCCAAACACATCGGGTCTTATCCAATGAAAGCACAAGATTTGTGTCCCTGTCAACTCTCTTCTTAAGGGCGCTAAAGTAGGTAAGAAAGAAAGTATAAGGACAAAATTTGGGAACAAATGAGAAAACAACTTGAAAGCCAATTTGACATTCCTTCTACGGGCCACACAAAATGCCTCTTATTGCGGCTCTACTTATCCTATAATACCCTATCTTGTCATGTAGACTTGTCGGTCACCAAACGTGATTATGCAACAAAAGAAATACTACAACACACAGATATGACACTGTCATACACTATGCAAAATAAGGCAAGGAACAGATATTTTATAATTGATTTTTTCTCACAATCAATAACCTATCGTTCCTATAAAATGGTGATACTTCAGTCATTTTTGATGCTATGTAACAATGCTTAAGAATTGCTGCCTTTATTGTACTGATGGATTAAGGGGATTCTGCGGGATGAGAATCCTTTGATTAATTTGCCATCCTCATCTCCGTAACTCAATGTAATACAGTCCAGTGGTTTGGTTCAGTCAATATCTTTTGTGATTTGACGGCACCTCTCTGTTCTGATCTTCCTCAACCTTTAATGATCAGGCTCAGACAGTAACAGAGCACACAGTACTGCTTTACTGCTGACGGGAGTAGTTGAGTGACACCTCCATACATTAGCGTGTCTCAGGGGGCGTCTTGATTTCTGACTTAAGTCAATTGAGATTGAATGTACAGAGATCAGTCAATCTGAAAGCTGTGTTTTCAATCATCGCTACCGAATAGATTAAAAAAAAGACTGGAGTGGGGGAGGTGGGTTGAGGGAATGACTCCATCCCTTTGAACGGGCACTGTAACAAGGGAGGGTAAATTGCACCGAGCTTTAACCCGTAAAACTATTTTAGGTTAGAATTGACTGGTTGTAGTGGAGTTGTGGATTCAGTATTTGAATCCACTGGTCACCAGTACAAAGCTACTCTGGTAGAAACTGTACTCTTAAATTGTAGCAAGTAATAGGCAAGGTAAATACTGTGAATTATTACGAGGAAAGAACATGGAGAACAAGCACCGAATATAAGTACAGTATATGATGTTAGCAGAGGTTTGCGATACATCCTATTGGACACAATTACTGACTGCAATATTCATGCGTTATGAATCAACATGCTTTATTGTCACTTCCAATGTGCCGGACGGAAAAGTGAAACAAAACAAAAACGATAACAGCAGGATTTCCAATACGGCTATCACGCCATCCCCACAGGACAGGGCCATCTTCAGAAGTATTCGATTTCAATAAAGGAGCACAATGTAATAATATGTTCATTTCAATCCAGCTATCCCCAAATGGAACCTCTATCCAGTAAATGCAATCCACTTTTATATAAAAAAGTAGCGATTACATTGCCAATTTCAAAGCAGACTTCTTCCATAGTGAGATAGAAAATGCATTATGCGTCCAAAGTGTTAATATGCTGGAAGCTGAAAATCACAAGATATTGAAGCTATATTATTGTAGCACTCAGCCATTGGAGGCTATGTTATTAAGTACTGTATTTTAATCAGCAAAATATAATGGGTAGACCTGGCACACCACTGCTACTTTAATAAGGTGATTTGCATTTGCCAGTCAACCCCATCTCTCTTCACCCAATGTGGAATCACTATATTTCCGATTAGGGCAACCGCTGGAGTCAGCCTGAGCGAGAAAGTATGGAGGGCTGATGGATTCTGGATCGGAGGAATATGGTCCCGGAGCCAGCGAGAGCCAAATGGGATGACTGCAACCCAAGCAAGGGCTTGTTGTTGGACTGGCAACCGCAACCAGACAAGTCAGCAACACTGCTATTGAGATTTGGAGGGTGCGTAGCCAATTAATCTGGAAGATTTCTGTCCAAGGCACTGGGAGAATCTTCCTTCTCTCTATAAGCAATGCTCTTGGATTTCTTTACAGAACCCGGCCAGGTAGACACTTGAATGTCCCTTCCAGAAGATGGCAACTGACAATGATTAATTGTCAGGCTGGATTCATCTCCTGATAGTGGAGCTTAAATTCATAAACGATTCAGTCAGAGGTGACAAACTGAGCCAATGTGGCAAACATCTCATCATGATTTACTCAGTTAATTTGTTCTCCATGGGGATTTTTTTTTGCACGACCACAACCATTCACCATGGAACATACCTGAGCCGTCCTCTCTATCCTTTAACCCCTCCTATTCCTCAACCACACTTTGGGGCTGAGTTTCCACACTCTACGAACTTCACATTAAAACGTGGGGTTAGCTTTTATGTGTTTGCCTTTTGCTTTTGGAAAATTGCGAACGAGCAAAACACCGCATGTTAGACTTCTGTCGTGAATCAATACGTTTCAGAAATTATAGTTCACACAGTCTATAACTCCGTCAAAAGCTCTCTATTTATAGCACGCACTAACTTAATTGCAGCAGTAAAGTCATGTTAATAAAGGGGGCGTGGGAGTGGGAGCTAATGTATGGAAACATCTCTGCAATTTCAGACAATGATGTGAGCCGTGTTTAATTGAAACCATCCCAATTATTTATCCTGACCACAGGGATTCTAGCTGAAAATGGCCATTACCCACTAAATTCAGGATATTCTGAGATTTCTCTAGCCATAACTGGCTGGTACAGTATATCTATTCTCTGAGATTACATATCCCTGACAAAATCAGCTGGGTGTGCAAATTGAAACCCTATGTGAAGCAGATATCTACCTTTAATAGCCGACTTATTTAGTGCTGGTCTGGGAGTTTTTATATGGGTTATATAATTAACGGTAGCATTATTCAATATGAAGTCCATTTTTTGTAGTAATCTTTGTACAATATTGAAATATGACCATAATATAGAGCAGCCCTAAAGAGCAGCACTGAAAATTACTGGCACAATTTAAAAAGGATGATTTCTTACCAAACTACTCTCTTTCCAAGTACTGCCACCCACTATATAAGACCAGATAATTACTTTTATTTTAAAACAAGTATCGCCTGCATTTAACTTAATCCCTTTCTGAATTCTGAAGGATTTAACTTTGTTTTGCCTTGGAGGAGGGTGTGGGGAGTGGGATCCAGCACACAATGGTGTCTATTTTGTGGTACTGTATTCACAACCTCTGATTTGTTGTGTTAATGCCAAGAAAAATAAATAGACACGAGAGGAATTTCTCTCTTGCTTTGCCAAGAATTCCCCTTTTAGCGCCGACCCAAGGTTATCGCAAGGTCATACCTGAATCCGGACTGTTTCCAAATAGGGATCAGTGTGGGTTTGGAGTTATTCCAAGCACTCCAAGACGCTGGCTCCGAGCGTGAAGGACATTATATAAAATGGAACTTGTTGCTGTTGTTATTCAGCGTGAATAATTTTAGTCTTCAATTGCCACTCGGCCCGCTCGTGGGCCGCAGAAAAGGCCGCGGCAGATAACAATTGAAGTAGACAGTAAACAGACAGGGTTACACTTAGAAACACAGATCTGAATTCAAATTTACTGGCAGCAACTGTAATCCACTGAACTCCAGGTCAGCTCCACACCATAAAGAGGCCATTAAAGTCTAGATTACAAGGAAAGCTCCTCTTTATTCTTCTAATTGAGAGGAGAGAGGAAAATCCCATTATTTCAAAGGAAATCCTAACCTTACTTGACCTTGGCTGACCCAGATTATCTCGAACATTTGACCTGGGTGGGTACATATCCCTCATAACCATTCTTAACAAAACAAAAGTCAGCATTTCATGAGTGATAATTGCTGCACATCAGGCAGAACAAGGCTCTAAAACACTGCCAAGGTGCAAGATTCATAAAGGTATTCCCATTCCATATATCTCATTATTATCACTGATACTAGGACAGCTTTATGTCTGAACCCACTTAAACTGCTCTGACCCAACTTATTAATTTTAAACCTGGAATATTTCTGAGGCCCTTGAGAAACAAGAGAGAGAACATTGCCATTTCACCTCTGGGAAATTGATCTGAGTCCACCCTAGATTAATGGATTGACAGTCTCGAAGGATGCTGCTCAAGGTCATTTGATTACAAGTTAAACAGCTTATTTTATCCCTTTATAACTCATCGGTCAGGCCATTAACTCAAAAACTGTCTAACTTTCAGTAGACTATATTCCAACTGAGGTGGAAGCTTTGTAGAAGAGTTCAGAGGAGGACATCAGGAATAATTGTGAAACTTGTGGCTCACAGATATCACCAGTTTTCAATGGAAGAGAATCAAGAAGCAACGGGATGAACAAAAATAACAACAACAACAAGTTGCATTTACTGTATATTGTACCCTTCACTCAGGACGTCTTAACATGGAACTTTAAAGCACAGAGTTACGTGGATAATGTAGACATAATTAGATCACTTTGAGGCCATGATCACAAAGACGCAAGTAGCAATTTAACCAACCTCCTTCAATCCAGGAAATTAATGATTTGTTTTCTCAGAGCATTGACTATGCAGAATCGATTCTCAACAACACTTACTATGGAGTTTACTAACGCCTCAAAAGGGATGGATAAAACTTCGTTTAAGAACAGCGGGGAAGTTCACACAGGAAGGAAGAGCTACAAATATTCTATTTAGGAAGTTTGATAGGTAGACTTGTTGGTTTGATGCCTTGGCTTCCTCCACGGTTCTTTTAAGACAACCGATTTGAAAGTTCAGACAGAATTTAACAACTTGCCAAGAATCTGCATGCACTGAAATTCTATGTTAATAGAGTACATCTATTGAAGCGCTCTGAGACGCCGTCCGACGTGGAGGGCGCTATATAAATCAAAGTTGTTGTACATCTAGGCCCGAGTGGAATCATTACATTGAATTATGAATAGCTCAAACTTTCACTCCAATAGTCCTTGTGTTGCTGAGATCATGGATGATTCCCATGTGAAAAACAACTGGTCAGAGTTCAAGACAGGCATTTGCTGGACTTTACTGATAACCTGGAGTTTCTGTTTGCTTTATTACCTTTGGGAACCTTTTGGCAAAGTTTTCACAACACTTTATCTTGTTGGGCTAGGTTGTAAAGGATCCATATCAAGGGGTTTGCACTTGGCCAGTGGAGGGAATGGCCTCAATGCGAAACAGCTTATTCTTGCTCCACATTTTCTTATAGAATTATAGAATTTTACAGCACAAAAGGCCATGCGGCTCTTTGAATACAGCTATTCAAAGTCAACCCCACTCCTTGGCTCTCACCCCAAAACCCCACAAATTTATACTCTGCATTGGATGAAAAGTGCAGAAATAAAATGATTCTGAATCACCTCACTTCCTACTCTTGCTCCCACCCAGCCGTCCTCACCACCACCACCATTACCTCCTCCACCCTCAATACATTCTCACTGAGCGTGAAACTGCAATGCCAAGATGCCAAGAACACAAGACTAATTCTAATTGGCACAAAAATTCAACTCCCACTCAGGAGAGAGGGATAAAGTGGCTGGGGTGGGAAATTAAAGTGTCAGTGTGATTCTACGAGATAGGCTCTTCTGAGAATAGGTTAAGACACATTATTGAGTCAGTGGAGCTTTGCCTTGCATCTCATTCTAGGTGTACCTCACTGCATGTTGAAATTGCTGCCAAAGCAAGAAAATATGTTCCCATTACCTACACCCTGCCTTTAATGAGCACAGATTCCCACCCGCCAAAAGAAGCGATTCGTTTTGCAATTAGCAGATTCTTCGGCCTCGTGGGGCGGAAGGAGGGGAGCAACGCATGGATTTGCTGATCTTAAAAAGTTTGATTAAAAACCTAAGCATGGATCGTGGGTTTCCCAGTGTTTGTGAATGGCGAACATCTGCCGACCAGTCACACAGCTGTTGTTCTATCGTGAAAGCCTGTTAAGCATCCATAGCAACAAAAAGGCTGCTTCATTGAGCTAATTGCACTTCTGCAGTCTGACTATTAAACAAGTGATTTTCACCGCATTTGCAAGCGTACAACGTGCTATCATGCATGCGGACAGAATGTTCTCTACTCTCCTCTTGCTTGTGCATAGGAAATTATGCAAGAAGAGCTGCGTTAATCTCAATTGCTTGGCTGTTCTCAGGATGTGGGTTTTGTAAAGGATGTTTTTATTCCCCAAATAATGGCTGTCCCAAGGTGGCAGACTTTTGTTGCTTGATGAAATTACATTTTATACAGGGTCTGATCAAGTCAAAGTGTCTCGAAACATTGGGACAAAAAGTGTAGCAATCATTTGTTTGGGCTTGGAAATTGGGTGAGCTTTTGAGACTGCAAAGTCTTTCACACACAGACATGCTCCGAATTATCGATTAACCTGGAGGATTCTGACCGACGGCAGACATTCAAATCAGAGCATGTTGATGCCAATAAGGAAGGCAATGTCCCACTAGATCAAAATAGAATCTCATCAGTGAGTAAAGTCACTTAACAGAATTGATGTGGTTTGTTTTTTTTGCCGGCCTTGGTGTCTGACGCACACAAAATTAATAGCATTCTAACCACACTGCTGAGAATTTGGTATATGGGCGGAAGTTTCTGTTTGTCTGTAGCGAAGCTCGTGCTCTCTCCCCACAGGCAGGCACCACTCGCAACTAATCCTGAAAAAATGATTAAACATGGCAAGAGCCAAGGCTTGGGGTTTGGGGGTAACTGTGTGTGCTTTGGGGGTAACTGCTGGGGTTTAACTAGTTTTTACACTGCGCAGCTTGCCATGTGCAAACAGTGACTCGCCAAGTTTCTCTATCCCTTGGCACCCTAATCCTTTATTGCTTTGGTTTGCAGGGTTAAATAGAAAATAGATTGGAATTGGCACGGAAGTGGATGTAATAGAGATGGTAAGGTTTAACAGGCGAGATTTGGTTAAAAAAAATTACAAATCCCAGATGTTTCATATTTTCTGCCCTCCGCAACAAGAATGCTCTCCATTGATCTTGAGTTCCAACTCCCATAAAGTCAGAGTTAAAGTCTGACTAAGTTACGGTGGAGTTCAAATCCGTTTGTGGTTCCAAGTGTCCCTCAAAAAATTCTACTTCAATTGACCGCGGATTCATTTTTCAAAGGACAAAAAATGCAGAATTATAAATGAAATTCTCAGAGAAAATGTTTTTGCTGATGATACATTCTACAGTACAACAGGGCCTTTCACTCCAGCATGATATTTAACAATATATCCTTACAAAGGTTAGCACTTCACACGACTGTTATTGCTTCAGCTTATTATAAAAAAAAGTCACCCTCTTTTGATATTATATTAGGACAATCAATTTTGTTAACTATTCTTGGCAATCTAACATTGAAACGCAAGCTCATAATCTGTTAAGTGCTTGGAAATGCACTTGATACATTATGAATTAGAAGTACAATTACACTGCGCTCCCTCTCTATAAGCTGTATTTAACAGGAGTAGTAAAAGTGTGCGATGGAATGCCATCCCTCAATCCCTCCGTTTCGTTTCTTCCCTTTCCTCTTTCAAGGCCGGTTTGAAGACTTTCCTCTTCGACCGTGCCTTTTGTTCCACCCCGAACTTTTCTACCTCCCCTTCGTGTTTCACCCCTTCCCAAACACTCCCCTCTCAGCTCGGGTCACACGCCTCCTGTGCAGTGCCTTGGGACGTCCTCCCGACGTGAAAGGCGCTCTATAAATGTAATTTGTTGTTGTTGTTGTTGTTGTTGATGGTGCCTGTGTGTGCGAGACAGAGTACTTGGTACACAGTCTTTAAATCAACGAAGGTGGCATAAACTTGACATGCGCGGAAAGCTGCTACTGGAATTAGAACAACAACAACTTTTATTTATATAGCGCCCTCCACGCCGGACGGTGTCTCAGAGCGCTTCACAGTAACGGATCCCGGGACCGATCCTGGGGCAAGGGCAGAAAGGTGACCAAAGGCGCGGTCGAAGAGAAAGGTCTTTAGCTGTGACCTGAAACTGGGAAGAGAGGGGGGAGGGCGAAGGGAATGAGGAAGGGAATTCCAGAGTTTCGGGGCATAGTGACTGAAGGCACGGCCACCCGAGGGTGGAGCATAGGATTCGGGGGGTGGGCATGGAGGAGGCCAGAATAAAGATTAAAACAAACACACAGATGAATGTGAGTCATGAAAGAGGCATGGCCTGAGAAATACTATCCAAGCACTGCATTGCAGCAGGGAAACACTGGCTACTGGTTGACCTGGGTTTCAAAGGAGCTGCACGACAGCGAGAGCAAGAAACGCACGATGTCGCTAACATGAGGTTAATTCAAAGATGCAATGGTTAGACCCTATCATTCTAATGTTTTTGATTAAATCAGGCTTTGGGTTCAATAATACCCAGATCACCACATTGAGAACAGAACCGTTGTCACATTGGCTATCTTAACCTTTACGATCGCTGTAGCAAAAGATGAAAAATGCCTCTTTAATTCAGCAGTGGATAGATTACACGTGGAACACAACAGGCAGGTTGCTCATTCAGCAAGTTGCTCTCTGGTTTACAACCGTATGTATGAAAAGCGTCTGCATTTTGTTAAGAATAAAAGGCCATAGGGCGAGCAACAACAACAACAACAACAATTTATATAGCGCCCTCCACGCCGGACGGTGTCTCAGAGCGCTTCACAGTAGCGGATCCCGGGACCGAGCCTGGGGCAGGGGCGGGAAGGTGACCAAAAGCTCGGTCGAAGAGAAAGGTCAAAGAGCAATTGTCCACTTGGAAATTAATATCAACAAATGTTATTCTTTTAATACATCAACTGGAAGATGCGAAATTGTGAGCTTCCAAGGATGCGTTTGCAACACCCGCAACTCCTGGAAGATTGCTTTTGTTTTTTTTTTTGCAAACTCTGTATTCCGTGCGTGCACAACACAGCTGATCAGCTGTGAATTGGTGGCCAGCCACTTACAAAAAAAAAAGAGCTGTCAGTTCACAATCGGCACCGCAAGCGAAACACAAATGCAAACTGATCCAAATTGCGTTCCATCTGATTTAGTTTAGAACTATCCCAAGCGATACACAATTCAGTCTGGCTTAGATTCAAAGGTGCCTATCTCCATCATCAGTCATACAGTGAGTCAAAGACACACATTACTGCAGGTGGATTTAACAGCTCGCAGTTTTATTTGCTTCCTGCCAATCCAGGGCATTATGTATTTTTAATCTCTTGCCATACCAGAGGTGGATGGAGCGATCTATCTTGCAGTAATTAAGAGCCTGACCAGCCCCAAGATGGTCTGGGGGAGGTGGGGGGGGGTGGGGGGGGGAGTGGGGGGAAGGAAGGGTAGGGGGAGAAGAGGAAGGGGAAAAGAGTAATGAGGTAGGAAATAGAAAGGTACAAACATTTTGAACTGTTCTATTTTCAAATAGTACTTCCGCTCGTTTCTCTCATTGTTTAATGATGGTGTCCCTCAGCCTAACCGACCCATCCTTGAACCTCTCCCCTGCGCAACTTAGGCGTCAGGTTCGATTCCCAGTTATCCTTCCTCCCCACATCCGGTCCCTTACCAGCACTGCTTTCTTCCATCTCTCCGTCAATATCTCACCCCAAAAAGCTGCCAAATCCCTGGTCCATGCCTTCGTCACCTCTCGGCTGGAGTACTCTCGTCTTCTCGTCCATCTCGCCTCCTCCACCATCCACCAAATTCAACTAATCCAAAACTCTGCCGCCTGCATTCTCACCCGTACCAAACTTCACTAATTCCTGTCACAGAGTGGATCAACTTCCAAGATCCTCACTCTTGTGTTTAAATCTCTCAACTCCTTGACAACCCCCTAACTCTCTAGTACTGTCTGCTCACAGCAGTACCCTCTGCTTCCTTTCTACTGGGCCTAGCCTCCTGCTTGTCCCCTGAATCCTCCACTCCACCATCAGTGGCCTTGCTTTCAGCCACTATGGCCCGATACTTTGGAACTTTCCTTCCCCTTGCTCAGCCTCAGGCTCCCCCATTGAGAAGCACTCTTGAGACGCTGCCCGGCGTGCAGAGCGCTATATAAGTGCCAGTTATTGTTGTTGTTATTGTGTGTGTTAGTACTGTAGCAATAACAGACAGTAGTGTTGAGTGCTAGGCTCTGCACGCACCACTCTTCCCCCTAACCAGTTACTACTCTGTTGCGTTCCAGCACTGCGAGAAGTTGATTTCAAGAATCCTACAGTCACTCTTCTCAGTCTGGCTGTTGTCATGTACCACATGTGGTCAATGTTGGGATATTGCCAGGAACGTTGCTTCACTCAGCTACAGCTGTGGCTGGATTCAGGGAGATCACAAGGGAGGTCTAGATGAGGAAAGGATTTTATGCCAAAACCAGTGAAGGGAGAAATAAATTTGGAACAAAGCAATTCAACTTGCCAAAACCACCTCCTAAATGCAACAGATTTAACATTGAGTCATTCCCAATGTTAATGATTCACAGGGATAAGTATCTCAGAACATGTGTCTGTTCGTCTGCTCTTCCATACTCCCACCACATGTCAACATATAGAGCCGACAGGTTTCAGGTTATTAGCAATAAGCAAAGCTCACGAAAAGGTTTATTTTTCGTCTTGGGTTTTGACTCTAATTGGTTTTCAATTTCCTTAGGGAACAATGCAGAATCCCGTTTCATACAAGCTCAAAATAAATAAGTGACAACTCGATTGAAACTATACTGAATTCAGCACAAAGAGTTGTGTGTTTACCCAGCTCCCTCTCCCAGTTATTCCTAGTTAGATTGTTTGACACTGGTGCAATGAGGTCATCACAATGCAAATTATTGTTAGTCAATGAGCCAGATAGCAGAAGTGTGTAATAGGTTTGTCCTTGTAGATCCTCAGTGAATGAAGTTGTCAGAAAATTCTCATGACAATTTACCAGCAATAACAACTTTGACAATGTATTCTCACAATGGGATTAGTCTTTAATCTGTCCAAAGACTACCTTGATGGCTTCAGCGTCTTTTACGTCGGGAGGACGTCGCAAGGCACTGAACAGTCAGGTAGGGATCAGAGCAGGGGGGGAGGGGGAGGGTGAAGGAGAATAGGTAAATTGACTGTATATTTGTGGGCGAAACACGGCAGCCAAATTACGCACAGCAGTGTCCCACAAACAGTCGCGGAAGTGTGGCCAGGGGAGAACGGGGGAAAAGAGGGTAAGGGGTTTTATACATTTAATTGGCTTTATACATTTATTGCTAAAAAAAGTCACACCTTCACATTGATTTGTAATTAAGAATTAATTCATTAATCCTGCAATTAATGTGTTAAATTGATATCTTAAGTTCTAAAGCCTATGTGGACGGTTGCACCTGATGGGACTTGGTTGTGATTGACTTGGTGGAGGATATCGAAAGGGGAGAAGATGAAGAGTAACTCTACAAGCACTTGGATACTTTCAGATGTCGGACTGAAAACCGTATAATACTTGGATTCTTTTTTTTAATTAATAAATATATATATTAGTTGTACAACAATTGTGTCAGTCCTTACTTCACCGCAGGGTCACGAATATAAATCGACACTTAAAATTGGCGCCCGAACAGGGACCCTGTTGTGTTCAAGTGGGATAAATACAAATGTTTAGTATTGGTTAGAAGTTAAGTATTGGTGGGAATTTGAAAAGATACTTTTAGCGTGTTGATAAGAATGGCACCCAATACAGTCAGCAAATATTATGCCCTGTATAACTGGATATGAGATACGGTCTGATCCCATTTGGTGCCTAATTATCCTAAGAGGTTTCTTGAGCTCCATCATTTTACTTCTTCTTAACGCTATGTTTAGAATAGGAAGGAGAAGGCGGTTTGAGACAGAAGAGAGAGCAAAATGAAACTTAAACTTCAGAATGCCTTGGATTAACCATATGGGTAGAAAATAAACCTAAAGATATGTGGAAAAATTAGTGACCTTTTCAAGAAAAAAAAGGGGGACATTACAGGAATGAGTGTAAAGAAATGGAATATAAAAATGATCAGAGACCGAAGGAACTGGGACTATTTTCATGGGAACAGAGAAGATTGAGGGAATACCAGACAGAGGTCTCCAAAACGATATGGGGAATTGACATTGTAGAAAGGGAGAAATTATTTCAAGTGGTCAGTGATTCAATGACTTGTGAGCATCGATGTAAGATAGTTACCAAAGGAACAAAGAGAGAGATTATGCTAAAAAAAAAACTTGATGTCAGGTATGGCCTGGTAGGCCATTGTGCAATGGCCTACCAGGTGCGATTCTCACGTTACAATCCATATTATCTTTCAAGAGTATAGGAAACGGGGTAAATTGGTGAAAGGCACGAAAATGGTTCAGGATGGTTTGCTCTTTCAAAAAGACCCAACGTATACATGATGAGCCGAATGTCCTTCTTCTACTGCAGTTCAGTTCCAAGGCTTTACGGCTGGTGATATGACTGAGAGAGCAAATCAAAAAATAGTCATTTCCCATTTGATTTGACTCTTTTGTCGAGTCAACTATATGACACGGAGCGTTAACCCGGCTCATTCATCTTTTGGGGTTGACACGAGGAACCAGATGGAACCACTGAGGCATTATCCGCAGTGTCAGACACAAAGGCAAATGGCCTCGTTCGGTGCTGAGGTGAGACACACCTGGTCGTGTCAGCAATTGTTGCCGTGAGAGTTTCAGATTGTTTCATACTGGTTGGCCAGTGCCATGAGTTAGCTGTCATTCTCCAAGGTCTCATCGGACGCAGGCACAAACAAGGTGCTCGCTTCCATTCATCCTCCCTCTGCTAATCATAGTCCTCCGGCATTTTCTGACAGCCTGCAATCTCGACAGCAGAACTGATCAGAATGAGAAGGCTCCTTGCATATTTCTCTCCACAACATCATCTTCCCCCGCCCCCCAAGAGAGCGACAAAACGTCCATCATTCTAAGCCCACTGGGCCCACTTATAGAGGTTCAATCCATGTGTCTGCCTCACTAAGAATATTAACTCCCCCCAGATTTCCTGCTTAAACAAATAATGGTCCAGACAATTCATTTCCCCGTCATTCGGGGAAATGAAAAACAAATGAACTGGACTATTTTCGTGGCAACAACAGTTATATTATTTACTTCTATTGGTTCTGCAAGAAATTTGGACTACTGTGATTACAAGAGTTTGTAATCGAGTGTAAAGTGCAGCAGTTTCACATGGGATTCAAAAACAACAACAACTTGCATTTATATAGTGCCCTCCGTGTCCCAGAGCACTTAACCACAGTGGAGCCTGATGGTGAGCGAGGGGTAGGGGGAAGGTGGCAGGCTCGGTCGAAGAGGAAAGGTTTCAGGTGCAAGGCGAAGGGATTAAGGGAGAGAGTTCCATAGTTTGGGGGCATAGTGGCTGAAGGCACAGCTGCTGATGGTGGAGTGGAGGATTCAAGGGACAAGGAGGAGGAAGGAGGTCAGCACCAGTAAAGCAGAGGCAGCCAGTAGTGCTATGAGAGAAGGTTGGAGAGATAGTGGGGGTGTCAAAGCATCGGGGGATTTAAACACTACAGTCACTATTAAGGAATTTTATTAGAAAAGTCATATAATGGGTCCCACTGAAGAACTAAAGTTAGTTTGTGCCATTAATGAGGTATTTGAGACGCCGTCCAACGTGGAGGGCGCTACATAAATCGAAGCTGTTGTTGTTGTTGAAGCAAGAAATTTGGCAAAGAGTACAACTCAGCGTGAACTCACTGATTTCCAAAAGCTACTCATCATCAACGTTTTGGATCTTAATGCGTGTGTTAAAATATAGTCCTTAATTATTATTCAGTGTGTAAAGATATTTTAACCAAACCGAGTAATGTAAATATTTCAACATGTTCAGCCTCCTACACTTATTGGAGAGGACAGTGTTTATAATTTGTTCTCATAAACTTGTTTCCTGCTAAGTAACATCAGAGGAAAATGCTAAGGGGAAGAATGTTTCCCTGAACCATAAGTCACAGACTATATTGAGTAAAAGGCCTGCTTAATGGTTGCTGAGCTGTGTCCCCTCTACATCCCAATGGGCTCTCCACACATTAGTCGTCCAACAAATGGTTGAATGTTAGAATAATGTAACAGTAAATGATCCCATAATTAATCCCATAATCAAATAATCGTTGGAATGCAATTTGCACTTTCTCTTGGGACTTTGTTAATGTTTTCTGGTGATTTATAAGGCTTTTTTTTATCCTGTATGGGGTAACAAACCTATATTATGCAGTGAACTCCTGAAAACTCGTCACACCATCCTTGATGAGATATCAGGAGGGGCGAGTTACATACATACACGTATATATAATATATATATACATTATATTATATACATATCTACATATACACATATATAAATACATAAATAAATGTGCCTGGCATATTAAGAGTATGGTGAGTTAAGTGGGAGTGACAAATTAAGTAAGGATCAAGTTATCCGGAGTTGACTGACCCAGTTAAGTCAAAGCCTTTCTTTGGAAATACAAAGCATTGGTCAGGACATTACTTGGTATATAACTTCACAGAGTTCAGGCACTGCAAAAACAGCGATAAAAGTGATGGACAGCGTCCAGGGGTAATTCAAAAGGACAGAAATGATCTTTTCCAACTTTATTGATCGATATTAGATTTTCAGAATTGATTAGTCAATCACAAAAATGTATCGTTGATACATTCCTTCCATGTCTATGCGTCAGAGCTAGGCAGTTTACCAGGGTTTCTGCCTCAGACAGGACTTTCACAGCAAACAGAAATATTATGAAGGAATTCCTTAAAACCAGCTTACGCTGAGATCAAGGATGACAGCTGACAATGAGGAAAATAGCAATGATCAATTCAAACTGATTGAACCTCAACCCTCGACTTCTGCATTGACATTCTTCTCAGTCTTTGCTTTATCTGCAACCCAGACCACACTTCATCACTGTTCTCCTCCCCATTCCCAACGGCTCCCACCCACCAGCTCTGGTACCCAGGCAGCACGCATACATCACCTCACGGCTGGACTACGGAAATTCTCTCCTAGTCGGCCTCCCCAGTTCCTCCATTCATAGGCTGCAGGCCATCCAAAACTCTGCAGCCCGTGTACTATCCCGCACCCACCTCCGTGACCACATAACCCCCACCCTCGCCCGTTTCCACTGGCTCCCCATCCTCCAGAGGATCGAATTTAAGATCCTCGTCCTCACCTACAAGGCCTTACATGGCCTTGCCCCATCCTACCTAACCGATCTACTCTCCCCCTACATGCCCAACCGGACCCTCCATTCAACAGGACTTGGCCTGCTCCAAGCCCCCCGCCCGAACCGCTCCACCATCGGAGGCCGGGCCTTCAGTTTCTCCGCTCCCACCTTATGGAATGCCATCCCTCAATCCCTCCGTTTCGTCTCTTTCCTTTCCTCTTTCAAGGCCGATCTGAAGACTTTCCTCTTCGATCGTGCCTTTTGTTCCACCCCAAACTCTTTTACCTCCCCTTCGTGTTTCACCCCTTCCCAAACACTCCCCTCCCAGCTCGGGTCACACGCCTCTTGAGACGTCCTCCCGACGTGAAAGGCGCTATATAAATGTAAATTGTTGTTGTTGTTGTTAAGCACATTGTGACATTATCCTGATGAGAAAGGATCTGTGCAAATATATTGTATTAGATTGGATGCACTAACAGAGTTGTGCTATCAGCAGAATTCAAGGCTCTTTTGTGCAATCAGTTATTACCTGCAAATCCCTGTCACCTTCTCTTCCGACAATATTAACCGTGGCGGAATCCTGTGCGTGGGCAGACATTCCCAGGATGTAGAAAACTTGCACAGGCGAGCGAACGTCTTTTGCTGCAAACACAGTCCCATCCTTCTCTACCCGAAAGCCGGGGTTGGAAATTGAAAACTCCAGACCTTCGTTCCCACTGCAGTCATCGAATTGGACTGAAAAAGAAATTAAGGGGAGAAAAAAATGGCAATTAATGGCAACCAGAGACGCCCCGAAGCTCTGGAACTCCCTTCCTCACTCCCTTCGCCTCGCCCCTTCTCTTCCTAATTTCAGGTCTCGGCTAAACACCTTTCTTTTCGACCGCGCCTTTGGTCACCTTTGTCCCCCTGCCCACGGCGTGGCCCCGGGATCCGTTATTGTGAAGCGCTCTGAGGCGTCGCCTAGCATGGAGGGCGTTATATAAGTCAAAGTTGTTGTTGAGGCAGTTTGTTCTGTGTCTCATACTCCAAGGCACAGGCAACCACTCTGTGTATTTGTGCCTTCTTTGCAGTTATCAGTCTTAAGAAATGAATAGGAAAGTGCTATTCTATCAGAACCACATTAGCTTTGCGGTCACCAATGCGTCATTTATATCATAAAGGTGGATGACACAAGACCAGCAAAACGGGAAATGCACTGAAAGTGAATACAGTTTGGAAGAAAGAGTATATCCATTCCCTTGGCCTACTTTGGAAACATGACAAGCTATGGTGTACACACTGTTTAGACAGTTCAATCCAATTCAGTCAACATGACATATTATGCACTTTCTGGTCTAAGGCTTCAAGTAACAATAAATATACTGTATTCATTCATAGCCCATTTCCTTTCACTTTGACAAACAAATAACAGTGAGAATGAGATGCACTGATCAGAGAGAAAGAGAAGGATTAAAAAATAATTTCAGGGTGAGCAGAATATTAGAATATGTGTTTGATTTTTTAAATGTAATTCATGTGAATTGTAATTGCTTCATCGTTTAGGATTGATATTAGAGTAATAACGGCTGCTGCACTATGCTGTATTATTCATTTCAGCAACACAATTAATTGTGCAAACTGTTCATTGTACAAACAACAAGTAAACCAATATTTCCCTGATATCAGTTGGTTATCCTAAGAGCCAACTTTGAGACATATAGAAGGCACTTTGACCTGTCTAGAGGCGTGATATAAGGATCATTATATTAACTATTAAGGGATGATTTTTAAACACCTTGAAAGATTAATAATATTTTCACTGATCTTCAAATCAATAGTCTTTCCTCAACTACCTTCACATAAAGGCTTTGTACACCTAATGCACAGCCGTTAATACTTTGCCATATAAATGTAATTTTGTTGTTGTTGCTTTTGCTTTCATCATAATCCCTGTGTTGGAAGCACACCCATGCTTTTTGGCTTTCAGTCCCCCAGGTTTGACAATTAAAATAAAAAACATGCTTCGTAGCTGCCAAAACTCAGCAGGATTCATAAACCAATAAAAATAAAACAGGTGCCTGGAGTCACAGGGAGAAAATCAGATAAATTATGTCAACATGTCTGGAATACCTAACGCTCAGTACTAAAGAAAGCTCAAATCAGAATTCAGCTAGTTTCAGAACGTCATGAATTTTCTTGATCTGATTACACAGATTATACTAAAATTCTGCTCTTATATTCAGGCGCTGAAATACATTATTTATCAATTATATGCCTGCTTATGTTCCAAGTAATATACCTGTGTTATTGAGCACAATGTCTACATTCAGTTACAATTTATATTCTTAGGTGTTTCATCAAAGAGTAGGCTGAATGTTTATTTATTTGTTTGTTTGTTTGTTTGTTTGCTTGTTCAAAAACTCAATTCTTCTTTCATGAAAGCATTTGATGTGATTCCAGGTGTCGCAGCGTGCCAATAACCCTCTAAGGCAAACAGAAATAGAAAAGGAAAGATTGTAGACTACCGTCGCAAACAAAGCCAGCAACACAAATGATACTACTGCTAATAATAGTAATCCTTGCATTTGAAATAGCGCTTTTCACATCTTATTGATGTCTCAAAGCTCTTCACAGAATATACTGTAAAGATGAAATGACTGTATATTTGCGGGCGAAACGTGGCAGCCAATTGCGCACAGAAGAGTCCGACAAACAGCCATGGATTGAAATGACCAATTTTTTTTTATTACTGTGGGGGGAGTTTTTGGCGCGATTATTATTAGGCTTGTGGAGTAAGGAAACTTGCCGAAGGTTTCGACCTGATCTTCCTGGACTCGAACACAGGTCTCACACTGGTAAGGCAAGTGCTTTAACCACTGAGCTACAGGAGCTCCATGATAATTAATACAAGATAATTAATACAAGCGCATTTAATATCAAATTATAAACATGTCAAAGGAATTGATTGGCCTAAACATGAACTAAACTATTTGAACTTTATTGGACAGTATAATCCACATAAAGCATTCAACCCCCACTGTTCATTTGGACTTCAATACTGATTCTGAAGCCATGCTTTAGCCTATTCTACAAAGGGATAGCCTGAGGGTGTAAAGCAGTATTTGTCAGTATGAACCATTCATAAGGAGGAGGAAAAACAATTATTTTTATATATATCAGTAGAGCTTCCTCAGATCAATATAGTTTTCTTATTGTTTTAATGAACAAGTAATGGAAATGCCAGAGGAATAGATAGAGTGTACCTATATCGGGAGTAATGAGCAGGGATGAACGGTTGAAATTCCACAGACGTTGAATTTGGATTCAGATTTGAATCTATGAAAGTCAAATGAACCCAACTCCAAAATTGGAGAAAGATCTTTGGAAATTCATCAGGGAGTGGGCTCAGCATTCAAATTACCAGCCTGTCAAACATATTCAATACAGTATGTGTAGACAATTGTAAGTTCAGAAGAAAGATGTTACACACCCACACAGACGTACGTTAACAACAAACTAAACAAAAATTTGGACCATTCAGAGATATTTCCATAAGTCTGTCCAATGAACAGTTACACCAGGGATCAAATATCCAAAGTTTACAGCCTTTTAACACTAGAAAATTTCTTCCAAAGACATTTTACATCTGTGAAGGGCACTACATAAATATCCCAAAGGTGTTACATGTTTAACCTTCCTTCCCCAATAAATGTTTGAGTGATGGTGTGGGGGGGCTACTTTGAGCTTGGTGTTGGTAATAGCAAGATTATTTCAGTCCAGTCATCTTGTTTTTTAAGCGGGTATCAACTCCTCCGCCAGTGGAAGGGCTGAACGCTGAATTTTGTGTGGTTGATTGAAAATTAATACGATACAAATGTATTTTAATAGCTTTCAAAAGAGAGAACTGCTTTCATGGGGAAATGAGTCTAATTTGTTCCTCATGAAAAATAAAATTCCCGCAGTGATCACAGAACTTCAGCGAAATTATGGGTGAAGGTGTTAAACCCCCTTGAGCTTTTGAACATATATAAAATGCACATCAACCTGGGAGCTTTGTCCATAAATCTGTCAACCTTGGCAGGGAGCAAGCCCGTTCTCTGCTGGACATTAAATGGATTGACCTTGATGGTGTGAACATATAGTGAGACTGTGTAAGTTCGAAAACCACCTTACTCCGTTAAGTCACCAATGATCAGAGAATCTCCCCATCCACCCCCACCCACCCCATCTGATATTTTTCCTTACATTGAACTTCTAGATAATGTCCTACTTAGGCAGCTCCGAGAAAGATTAATACTACTAATAATAATTATCCTTGCGTTTGATATAGGAGCTTATCAGGTCGCTGAGATGTCTCAAAGCGCCTCACAGAATATACTGTAAAGTGAATGACAGCATATTTTGAGTGCGAAACACGGCAGCCATGGATTGAGTGACAAAGGTATTATTATTATTTCTTTTAAAATTGCAATGCAAAAAAATTACGACTACATTTTATGGCAAAGTGAGGATTACAGGCTGACTAAGACGATAAGCATTTTTTAAAATCTACCAGACACATTCTCAACAGGTTAGCTGAAGGCATTTCATATCAGTACAAGAGGAATGGCTTTGAGTTGGGGAATATAAATAAATGGCCTGGCTAGCGTTAGTTTATTAATATACAACAATGTTTGAAGTGTACACAACAAATATTTAACCTCTATAGCACCGATAGCCTTTGTCATACAGTACATGACCTGCCCTCCAATGCTAAATGTGTAACTTTGCATCAATTAGTCGAAGGATCCACAGCTGCCTGTACAGATTGGAGCCATCACCACTGGAGGAATCATATGCCACTGAAAAGGTCACGGTTTAAAAATAAACCTTCGGCAATTTTATTAGCTTCAATGACCTTGCCATTGCTATATCTAACGTGCACCTCTTCCCCCTCCCTGCCGACCCCATGTCGCCACAGCAAAGTGAGACAGGAGGAAAGGCTGACCTTTTTAAACATTCATCTCAACAGCTTTTCACTTCACCTGGAGATTTCCTCCCTTAGATAGCGGAACTGTAGTTATCGGCACTTTCCTTACTGAGCCTGGTATGGATCAGTCGGTCAGCCACTAGCATAACGGTCAGGCCTCAAGTGAGCCATCAATTGCCACAGCCTAGCAGCCTAGCAGAAACACAGCATTGCATTTCCCATTGAAGGCCTAATTAGCACTGATCCACTTGGCTCATTGCAAATACGGATCTCATCACCCTCTCACTGAGACGATCGCAGATGCCCTGCTCTGGAGGATGAGATGGAAGCCAAGGGCCTTAGGGGAATACAAACAGGCAAGCGTGCACATGGACTCGTTTAAAAACCTCTGCGTCTAATGTGTAATCAAGTGAATCAACTGGCGAGAACTAGGGCCTCCGTTCAATCAGACAAGGCCAATGTCATCCGTTGGGATTTTAATGAGATTTTAGACACCGAGGTGGCGTATTTAAGAAGAAAGTTCAACAGTTAGGTTCCAATTGCACAAAGGTTTCCAAATTATGACTATATATATATTCGTTCAATTTGTCCAATGTAAATCTGAATAATGAAAATGGAATTAACAGCTGTTGATGTGTTTTACCACACTGGATGTGCCTTAGCGCTAGGGTCCGTCGATATCGAAATTTTCCGATATCGATATATCGGTTTGCCCATATCGATATCGCGGTTTTTTTTGTCCTGCGCATGCACGCGCATTCGGAGGTGCGTGCATATTCGGGGGTGCGCGCACATTCCGGTGTGCACACGCATTCAGATATCGACAAGGTAAGTTGAAAAAGTCCGCATCATACTGATATATACCGATATATCGCCGGATACGATATAGCGATATTTGCGATATATTGATATTTTTTTTCATATCGAATTTTTCGATATATCGATATATTTTAAATTCCGATATCGGCATATCGATATAACCAATATATCGCCAGACCCTACTTAGCGCACAGTAAAATGTTGTGCTTGGGCGGTAGGGAGAGTTACAGCTTACAGATAATAATACTAATAATAATAATACAGAAGATCAGTGAATCATTTACACAGTCACTTCCAACTAGGCAGAACCCCCCGGCACAATCTGTGTGAGGTTTGGAAACTTGCTTTGCTGGGTAGTGACAATTTATATTGTGTCACGTTTGTGCAAATGCTTTTCCTAATGTTTAGCTCATGATGTGTTCATTATAATGGGACAGAACATATCCACACACACACAAGTTAAAAGGACAATAATGCTCTGCCGCAGAGTCATTCAGTACCTATCGATACAGATAGAATTTGTACTATTGGGTAGTGCCGCCAAACCAAAAGATAGAATAAGAATTGGTTGGAAAAACTGACTGCACAATGGCAGCACAGATGACATGTATTCGGTGACAAAAAACAGGCAACTGTGCAGCCCTCTGTAGTAACGTTGAACTGTAAAATCCTTTATTCACGGATTCATATTTTTTTTAGGATCAAGAAGCAGATAAAAACATAATTTCAGTAATGAATTTATTCAAAAGAGAGAACGCATGCACATCAACAGATTTATTTATAAAGGCAGCAAGTTAAGCAAAGCAAAGAAATATATTGATTTTTATGGTTCTATCAAAAGGAGTAAACTAAAGGCGTATGGGGAATAGGCAGGTAAATGGGACTGACAGGATCACTTTTTAAAAGAGTACAGATACAATGGGATGAATGGCCTTCTTCTCTACTGTGAATTTCTATGGTTCTGTAATTTGAATACATATGAAACCAGACACTAAGATGTGAATGCTCTCTTTGTGGAGAACATAGCTTTGAACAAGGAACAGTGGAATTCTATTCCATTGCATCTCTTTGAACCCAGTTAAATCCCAGAGAGACTCAACTTCCCTAAAGGGAATATTTTTAGTTATTCATTCTAACAGCCTCAAAAAAGGATAAATGTCTTAGTGGATTTCACCAACAACAACTGATTACATTTGTATAGTGCCTTTCATGTTGGGAGGGTGTCCCAAGGTGCTGAACAGTCAAGGATGTACCTGAGCTGAGATTTGGGATCAGGAGAGATGGAAGGCAAGGAGGGCGGAGTAGGAGGATGAACAGAGGGGCGGTCAAAGAGAAGCATCTTAAGACAGGTTTTGAAGGAGGAAAGGGAAGAGGGTGAGGAGACAAGACTGCGGAATGGAGTTCCAAAATGTGGGGGACAGAGAAGCTGAAGATGTGTGACAGGGTCTGGGCGAAAGCATAATAGGCAGAGCTAGCTGAGTTGGTGCCAGAATCTCTGTAATATCTATACAGTACTGTACTGAGATCTTGTAGCTGGCAACAAATATACTAGCAAAATCTGAAATAATGTACTTAATCCTCAACAGGAAAAAAAAGCTTTGTAGCAAAAGCCTTCAAGAAATCCAATTAAATAAATTATCATGTATTGTATAATATAAAATAACTTTAATGTTATAAAATGTTTAGCTTCCCCTCCTCTCTGTCACTTTAGATGATTTTACTAATTGGCTTGTGGCCTTTAACTCCCTTTGCTTGGTGTATAATTCGGGGGTCAATAGAGGTCAGATACAGTCTGAAACATGATCGCAAGCCTCTTGCGTTTGACTCAAGACGATAGTGGGGGGGGGGGGGGGGAATGGAGTGGAATGGTAGGAAGGAAGCGTGTTTTCAAAAAACTCTGAAAGCAACAAAACTCAGCCAAGAAGCTGTGCTATATTTTGAATTCTCCGTCTTGTAAAATCAAGCCCATAGCAAAACTGCCCTTTAAAGTCACTCGGACCTGGAGAAGATATTCATTGGGAGCAGACCCAAGCAGCACCTTCACTCTAATATTTGGAAGAAATACTTTACTGAACACTCGCAAACCAACTATTTGAGGTTAACTTTTTTTGAGATGTGTAGATTAAAAGCCATTCTACTGTACAGTATTTGGAAAATTACAGACACTCAAGCATCCAGAAATAATGATAACTCTCCTTGCATTTATTTAGTAAAGCACCTTTCATGCCAGGAGGACATTTCAAAGTACTTCAGATGATGTACTGTAAAGTATAGAGGCAGTTTGGTTTGTAGGCGTAAGCTAATAGCCCAAAGCAATTTCACCTCAGTGAACTACTTAGCTTGGATTCAGAAAGGCTTAAATTGAATCTTTAAAAGCATTTCATCTCTAAAAACCTGGGGCTTCAGTAAAGTATACCTTGACCAAAAAGCATCTATTTTTTCCCCGCGTCACCAAATGACAAGGTCCGACTCCTTTTAGTAAAGCTAACAGGAACAATTCAGGATGCCTGAAAACCGCCACTTAACTGCTCCATTGAAGATGACCAGATTTGGAAGGTGAAGCTGAACACAACCCAATGCAGTGGTGTAATGGTCCTCGACTCTATAACTGTACCCTGTGCTCAGGAGTCTCTTTAACCAATCTACTCTCCCCCTACACGCCCACCCGGACCCTCCGTTCAACAGGACTTGGCCTGCTCCAAGCCCCCCACCCGAACCACCCCACCATCGGAGGCCGGGCCTTCAGTTTCTCCGCTCCCACCCTATGGAATGCCATCCCTCAATCCCTCCGCCTCGTTTCTTCCCTTTCCTCCTTCAAGGCCGGTTTGAAGAATTTCCTCTTCGATCGTGCCTTTTGTTCCACCCCGAATTTTTCGACCTCCCCTTCGTGTTCCACCCCTTCCCAAACACTCCCCTCTCAGCTCGGGTCACACGCCTCCTGTGCAGCGCCTTGGGACGTCCTCCCGACGTGAAAGGCGCTCTATAAGTGTAATTTGTTGTTGTTGTTGTCTCATTCTGCCCATAACTGTGGCGCGCATGAATCTATCAGTTCTGGTAACAGTGACCACCTGCTGCAATCAATAGCAACTGCCCTCACAACAGCTTGCAGCTCGCACGGCGAGACTATAGAACACGCACAACCCAATTTAAACTCAACGGGTCTGTGAAACCTAGAGAATTTGAGGCAGTAAAACGGTGCACCGCCACCTTATTTTGCTTTGTTTACTCAAAAGCTTCCAGATCCCCAGCTTGACTGCAGCCGGATTTAACGACCTGGATAAACAGATTTTCCTTTAAAATCCCTGCTTCACGCAGCGCCCAGATGCCAACAGCTCCTTATAAGGCAGAGCGGGCGCTGGAGTCTTAAAGAAGCTGTTCCTTTCAAATGCTTACTGGCTGCGTAGTGGAAGAATCCAACCTTCCTAGTCTCGCAACGCACCACATTTACAAAGCAAAAGCTTTTACGAGCAAAAGCCTTAAAATCATCGGCGTCACCTCAGTTATGCAACTTTGTGAATCATCAATAACAATGGTGCTATTGATATAGCACCATATCTTGTCCTGGTGACATGCCTCCAAAGCACTTGACAGGATTTACCATAAAGCCAAACGACTGGGTATTTTGTAGGCGAAAGCAGCTGCCAATTTGCACATGGCTGTGTCCATCAAACATCCATGAAGTGAAAGACCAATTTGCAACTACTTTGGAGGTGTGAATACACTCCTTTTTCGTGCCCGTGAGATTGACCTTTCGTCCAACCTCTTCGTTGCCAAAAGAGAGGTGATGTCGGGCCGTATTCACAACTGGAAGTCTGTGGGAATAATCTAAGGTTTTTTTTTATTTATCCAGTGAATTCTCAAATCTGACTTTGAAACAAAACTATCTTCCATCCTAATAGAAATCTAATCAGCCCAAAATGAATATACTCTCCTTCCCCCACCACCCGTTGTCAGCTGCATGTTTTCTATGAAATATTCCGTCCCAACAAGCTATAGGTGATCACTGGCTCTGCAAGAAAGGTCCATAAGTTAATAATCAAGCTGTATCAACTACTGTAGAAAAGAAGGAACAATATTTATATCTGAAACTTTCTCTATCGCCATCAATACTGTGGCAGACAACAACAACAGAGAACAAACTAACAGCTTGCCTTATGTCAAGTCACTGCTAATGACAGATCAGCCAGGCGGGCTCAATGGAGGGGGCAGAGATTTGTCCCACTTGGCTGCCGTTAACTCTACAAGCCAAAGCTCAAATGACTAATATGTTCCTAGCTGCATAAGCAGTGGGTAGCTTGCCAGACAATGCTCACAACAGCATAAAAGCTATGTGCTTTTAGCTGGTTAAACTCCAGTAATTTGGTAAGCAAGCTGCGTCCGTCCAACAAGAGAGTACACATCACATTCCAAGCACAGCATAATTTCCATATGCGGGTGCTACACACTCACTGACCTCGCAGTCTGTTTTGGATACTCTTAATAAAAATAATAATAATATTTACATTATTATATGGCGCCTTATCACATCGTTGAGATTCTCAAAAGCGCTTCATAGGATATACTGTAAAGTATAGTGACAGTATTTTGTGGGAAATACGTGGCGAGGCTGTACTCCGGCACTGTAAAGCGCCCTGGGACACTACCCAGAGGGATGCTTATAGACGTAAGTTTTTGTTGTTGTTTCCGTGTGTGCCAAACATCAGACTGAGCAAAAAAAAAGACATCAAGGGAACTTTGAATGTTGTTGGGAAGCTTTCAGAGAGTGAAAACTCCAGTGACTTGTGAATATTGAAGAAGGTGAAAAATCAATACATGCAGATATTGACATAAAATCATCACTACATGTAAAAGTGCCAAAATAGTACATAACCTACTGAATTGATAAAGTGGGTATCTAAGGCAATCTTTCAGATTGCTTAAAAGTACTCGCCTAGGGATTTGAAAGTGGGCAGAAAAAGCAACTGCATAGAAACTAATAGGTATCGATCAAACCTTGTCCTGACCTACATACTCTGATGATTGAAAAATATTGTTCAAATGTATGCACAAAAAAGATAACCACCAATGTCTTATCAAATTGATGAGATTACATAAGGAGAGCGAGTAACAATCCTTACATTTGATGTAGCGCCTTTTGTGACGACTGCCACAAATATGAATGGACAATTTTATCTGGGGAATAGTGGCCAAGATACTGGGAGAAACTCCTTTCAACAACAACAAGAAAATGACACTTGTATAGTGCCTTTCATATCATTTCATAAATAATAATATTTACATTATTATATGGCGCCTTATCACATCATTGAGATTCTCAAAAGCGCTTCATAGGATATACTGTAAAGTATAGTGACAGTATTTTGTGGGAAATACGTGGCGAGGCTGTACTCCGGCACTGTGTCCCCAGGGCACTGAAATAATACCATGAGACCTTTAACATCCAGGCAGACAAGAGCTCAGTTTGCGTTTATTGACAACCAACAGCCACATTTTTCACATCATCGCTGGAGGTAACTGCACACAAGAGCACAATTCAATATTACTGATTTGGAAATTAATCGGTTTGAACTTCTTACCAACCACAAGAATGCAGAAGAAAAGATGACGTGTCTTTGCTGCTCCTCACACAATGACAGGTTCAAAGCGAAGGCAACCCCCCACATGGGGGTTTCCAATTATCCTTTGGAATTGTGGTTCACGGCTAATGTATGCTTATTGATTATTATATAATGAATATTTGTTCGAAGCTGTGAAGCTTAAAACCGGAGGACAATGAGGAAATATCTTTCATGCGCCCAGATCAAATTAATTTCTCATTTCCTGGGCAAACATGATAGAAAATAAAATGGATTGGTGCTTTTTTTTTCCCGCCCTGTTGCGAAAGCTATCAATAGAATGTCTGCTATTCTGCTCTCCACATCAATGCTGTAGATATGGTGTTAATAGCAATGATTAAGTTTTTTTGCACAATTTTGATACGTTCAATGAATTGCAAGCTTTAAGGCATCTTAAATTGCAGCCAGGACAATGTGCCTACATGCAGATTGATGTTTAAATCTCCTTGTTCCTTCTGTCATTATGAGGTGCAATAGACTGAGGGAGAGAGAGAGAGATCACCGGCATAATTACAAGCTACAGACATTTCTTGTCAAATGTTTCACAGTTAAATTGATAAGAGGCAGAGTGGTGTCCAACAAATACCTTTATTTTCTTTCTTTCTTTCCCAGATTCAAACACTCCCGAGGTAATGGGGTTGAAAGTCTCTCTTCTTTGTCACTTCAAGAGTGATGAGTGAAATGAGTATATGTGTCTCAAATCAATTCTCACTGAACGTGAGGCGGCATACAAAACCTAAACCATAACTTTACATCAAAAAGTTGGAAAGCAAATTGAACAATGCAAAAGAGAGAATGGATGGGTGCCTATGGCAGACAGACAATATACTGTACATAGAATAATTGGTAACAATGGAATATGCTTCATATATTATACGATACACACACACATACATGAAATCTATCATAGCTGAGCTGCCTCCCATTCAGTGGAGATATATTCTGTTGCAATCCCCACGGGGCAGATATAATCCATTGATAATGGTATCGGTCTCATCAGATATCCTAGACAAATGAATACCAGTTCCCTCAGCAACATCTCAGTGTCTCTGCAAACTTGCAGCAGTTTGGAGACTTTGAGGCATTCTCTTAGATCCAAACAGGAGTAAATGATTCACCCTTTATCTGTATGTGTAGGAAGATTCTCCTGGTCTCCTGTCCACTAATCTTACAATTACCAAAAAATGCCCATTCACTTTGTGGCTGTTTATAGGACACTGCTATGTGCAAATTGGCTACCACAGTCAACTGCAAATTCAGTTGCTGGATGGTAAATCCTGTGTAGCTCTTTGAAACATCGCCTTGACATAAAAGGTTATATCAAACACAAGGATTATTATTGCAAAAATCGAGTTAAAACCCAAATTGCTTGCAGACTTCTGTAATGGGTGCATTCCTTCCAGTGAGAAGACACAACTCAGTGTAATCTATATCAAAGGAATGCTAAGGAGTAGAGACACAGAATGAGAAGCTTGAACAGCCCATCCCATAGCTGTCAAGGAAGTGCATTAACAAGTGTATTAACAGCGTGTTGGTGGAAACCTTGTAATGGTTACACTACAGTGCAACTTTGTGGCAATTCAGCATGAATGTTTCTCGTTAAATCCATATTTAATTCAGTTAAACTGGTAGCGTCTGTCTTAAATAGTTTTTAATTTAATCTTCCCATCCTTGACACTGTATCTGGGTCATACATTTCAAGAAAGTGCAATACAAAGCTACATTGCATGGTTTATAAATTATTCATAAAATCCACTGAAGTGCTGGCTATAGCTTTTTGTTGGTCCCATCAGAATGTCTGATTACCGGTTATAATGTGCTATAAAGCAGGAGAGTCTGAGTGCTTAGAAGGATTTATTCCTCTTCAATGGTTTCAACGCAAGTGCGCGCCTGTTCTGGTTTTTAAGATGAATGTTGTGCACATATTAAGGTTCAATTAGATTTAGCTTCAACTGCAAGATCTATTTACGCGCAGTATCTCGTACCAGTGTATAAAAGCGGTCCACGGCTACAAAACTAAAGAAAAGGTATCAACGATTTTGTTGGACAGGCATTTCCAAAGCATCTGAGACTGGGTGACGACATCCTTTGGTTCCATTTGATCCCCGTCTCTTTACAAACAAACAACAACAACAAAACTTACATCTATATAGCGCCTTTCACGTCGAGAGGACATCCCAAACTTACATCGCGAGCTTCCACTTCATTTTACACACAAATCCATTTTGTCTTTTTAAAAATATACTGCATATTGAATACCGCACCACAGACTTGTTTCAATTTTAAAAAAATCTGTTTCAACTTAAAATCCCACAACAGGTTCCTCCCAATGTCCTGGTCAACTATCCCCAAATTAAATTGGTCACTCACTTCATGACTGTTTGCAAGATCTTGTTGAGCGCAAGTTATTTGCTGCATTTACCCACAGAATACACAGTCACTACACGTTATGGTAAATCTTTTATGTGAAGCAGTTTGGGACATCCACCCAACAGAAAAGACACTATACCAAATGTACACATTAATTAATTTATTATTATTATTATGAAATAATGGTATAATCCTTACATTCGATAAAGCAGCTTTCACATCGAGATGACATTTCAAATGACTCTACAGGATTTAACTGTAAAGTGTGGAGACTGTGTAACTTGTCAGTGACTACGGCAGCTAACTTGCACACAGCATGTACATGTACTGCTCAGCATTGTAGTGCTCAGAGATAGCAATGCTTGTGTGCCCATCTGAGAATCTGATCAAATCCTTAATATTCAATGCACATCAGGCCCCAATTCTCGGCTGTTTTGTGGGACATCACTGAGAGCAAGACAGCTGCCGCGTCTGCCTACAAAACACACAGTCACTACACATTGCAGTATATCATGGGAAGCTCTTTAAGACATCCTCCCGATGTGAATTGCGCTCGGCCAAATGAAGGTGTGTATGATTTTACCAGAGTATTCTTGGCAGGAAGATGTGTATAAATATTCTGAAGGGTCTTTAGAAGCACACGATTATGCAGCGTATAATACTGAGAGCTGAAGTGCCGTGAGATAATTAATAAACAAGAACTTTCATCTTTAACTTCTGTCGCAAACTTGTGAAGCAGATTGCGGTTCTCACCAATTCTAAACTTTAATGGGTTTCAAAGCACACCGTGACATGTTAGTCACTCCCACCTGCAGTGAACAAGTCCCGTGGGACGTTGCTATCAAACTGCACACACAGCCAACTCTCTTGCACAAACAGCTGATGACAAGCTGGATGAAAACGAGGTGCTCGAGAGCAACCACCACAACAAAATTACATTTGTAAAGTGCCTTTCACATCGGGAGGACGTCCCAAGGCGCCGAACAGTCACGGATCAAAACTCAAGCATGGGGCTGGGGGGGGTGCAGGGTTGGGATGAGGGAGGGCAGGGTAGGTAGGAGGGCGACTGAAGGCACAGTCAAAAAAAGGTCAAAAGAGTTGGGGAAGAGATACCGAAAGCCCAGCCACATATGGTAGAGCTAGTCGGGCGGGAGACCTGAAGCAGGCCGGAGCCTGCTGAGTCGTGGGAGCGGGTCAGAGATGTAGGAAGGAGCATGGTGGTGGAGTTAGCCTTGAAAGTGAGGGACAGAGACGAACGAGGGTGGAGGTGATGGGGCCGTGGAACCTTGTGCGGGAGCGGACACGAGCTGCAGACCTCTGGATCAACCTCGACTCTTAGAGGGAATGGTTGCGGAGGCCGACGAGGAGGGAATTTCCATAGTCGAGCCTTCAGGTGACAAATGAGGGTTTCGGCAGCCTGAGCAGTGAGGCAGTGGCGGAGTCAGGCAATGTTGTTGGGTCAAGGCAGAAGAAGCGCTGTTGCTCTTTATGTTAGAGGTGAAACCGAGATCTTTGACTGCTTGTTCAGGTTGATATTCCTGTGGCATTTTATCAATTGCTGGCAAGCTTTTCGGCGCTTTGACCTTTTGACATGCTATAGAAACGAAAATTCTCTCTCTTTCCTTCCAGCAATCCTAGAATTATTTTGAAACGTTCTTATTGGGTACTTGTCCGTCTGTCCACCCTCATGGATAGACATTCGGCTTTACCTTCAAGTCCCCCTAGTCTTTGTTTTGCAAAGACTTCTCTTTTTAGAAGCTGAGCAATCTGCGTTTCCATATAAAATATGTTCACCTACAAAACACCCAGTCAGTAATACTTTACAGTAAATCCTCTCAAACCCTTTTGAACGTCCTCTCATTGTGAAAGATTTAGCCTGTATCTTCAGGGCCACACGGTCTTTGCTTTGCAATAAATCAAAATTGAGTCTGAAAAACAGTATTTCTCTCAATCGCTGGCACTAAATGCTCGTGCTCTAATATTCAACATCACTTCTCTACAATTTGTCAAATATTTATAGCCCAGCTTGCAAGTACTTAACTCCACTTTAAGACTTTCTGTCACCGTGGAATTTGACAGTAAAAGGAGAGGTTTTCCCCAAACTGCAATTTAAAAATAGAGCTAAGTACCATCTCTGGCTATTGTTACCAACCTGTGATTATGCTGCATTGTCCTCTTAGATGTCATTACCTAGATTGGCATGAGCTGCACAGATCACTATAGGAATGGTGGGATTTGTCTAGAGCTGGATATTTACAATTCCTTTCCTGGATTTGAAACGGGATTGGGACAGGGCTCAAAGAAAGGCTGGAGCAGCTTTCAGCTTTATAGGATTGGTAAGATTCCGAGAAACCTAGACACTGTTTCTGTTGTCATGTTCTGGCCCCCACATACATCCAGTATTCGCTTCATCAGCACTGAAACCCAAGACCCAACTCAGCCCTCTATTCAGCCTTGTGTTATTTACAAGAGAAGCAAGCAGAGTTTAAACCAGCCTGGATTAGTTCCGGTTATCTGTGTGGCTTTAAAGTTGATGTAAATAGGGTTTCACCCTGTTATAAAGCGACCGATTTTATAATCCCACTGGGCCTCAAAACTACCCAGCTTTAAATAATTGTTGCAGCCTGTAAACTACCGCGATTCAGAATCAAGGAGGAAGGTAGTTCAGGGAGAGCATGAATAACAATGTGGTTCCTCTCTAGCTCTGTAATATATGCAAGGTTCACAAACAGCAAACGCTGCACATTCAGCTATTTTCGGTCTTGATAGTAGATAATGATTGGTAGATAGTGTACGTTTGAAATTTCAACGTTCGACGATTAAAAAGCTTTCAACAGCCTGACTCCACCGCATTGTTTAATATCAAAAGTTCAGCGATGAGTGATGCTCAGATGTGTGATGTTGGGAGAAGAAGCACATCATAAATTGTTAGTTTTTGTTTGCAGATACCCAGCCTTTGGAGCGAATGTCTCACCATCAAGATCCAGTAACTTGTTTGATGCCATTTCAAAGGGAAAGTGTTGCTTTTCAAAGACATACTGGAATAGCTGCTTTGGAGGGATTTGATCTATCCTCTTTCTAAAAGTGTGTAAGCAAGTGTATGCTCGGTAGTGTGCTGGAAGACAGTATCAGTGCCCCCAGAGCAATAAAAGATCATAGAAGGCAAGTGCGGTGGGGGGGAGTGGGGGGCATTGTACATTGTCTGCCGCAGGAAACCGTTTCAGCCGCGTTGACCGATTAGTCACTCGCTCCGTGGCATCTTGCAGGACATTGCTGTGTGCAAACATTGACTGCCACGCAAGCCTACAAAACAACAATTCACAAAATTTGACAAGATCAGTGCTTCAAAGCAGCGTTGAGAAGTTGGTCAGCAGGTTAAATGGAACAATTGTCCACTATCGGTTGAGCTGGATGCTACACTATATACACTCAAGGCCTTTGGATGTCCTCCATACATGAAGGGGGCTATACAAATGTAGTTTTGTATTGTATTCATCAAGGGCATGTCCAAAACAACACCCGCAGGTGTACAGGATCAGGGAAAATAACACAATCCTTTGGTTGGGGAGTGAGTGGCCCAATTATCTGGGAAGAAAAAGCACCAACAAGGGGAACAATGCGACCGAGGATCACTTAAAATGTAGAATATTCTGATTTGCAGCATCAGGCATCTATTTCAGGACAATGTTTTATCAGAATTATTCAATATGCTTAAGGTTCTCCTATGTTTAATGAGGGAGATGGAAGCTTTCATTCGTTCCATACGCATCTTTCAGTAATATTCTGTGATCTGGCACTACCGAACTCCATCAAATGCCTGTTGTATAACTCACTCCCTGTGAAATAACACTGAGAGCTTAACACTTAGCATCACTTGGAGAAAATCCAAAGACTTCTCTCTAACCGCAAGTTGAAGCCACCTGCAAAAAAAAACTAGTAACGGCATTGCGGAGTGGTGTTAACTGACAGGAACAAAGAAAGGATCGAGTCTCTGAAAGCAATCAGCTTTCAGTGAGCAAAAGAATATTATGAGTTATCTAAACGTGCCAGTTGAAGACCTGACACTTTTGGCAGACAAGTAAAAATAACACTGGAAACTCTGAATTATTTCTGACAGTATTGCTGAGGTTTATCACACACAAGAAAGCATGTGTGGGACAGGTTAAAAAAAATGCACACCATTCAATGGGGAAAAAGACAAGTACCTTTCACTAGTCAACAGCAATAACCACAACAACAACTTGCCTTTCACTTAGGATGGAGTCTCTGAGAGTGGTATAGGAGTAGGTGAAATTTAAAGATGAGACTAGAGAGGAGGTGAGGTAGAGGGAGTGAGGCAGAAAGTTCCAACGAATAGGAGGATTTACAAGGTATTGTGTTGATCCGAAAAAAAATCAAATTCACATTTGTGTTTCACACAAAAAAAAATCTCAAAGTGCTTGGCAAAATGAGAATACATTTGAAATGAAGGTTAAGGTAAGCGTGTTAGGTGTGGTCTACACACCAAATATAGAATAATCTCTCCTGCTGGGAACCACTTGACATTAATGTACACATCGTCATTTCTATAGTGAAGCGCTCTGAGACACCGTCCGGTGTGGAGGGCGCTATATAAATCAAAATTGGTGTTGTTGTAGTCACCTCCCCCCCTCCACCTGGCTCAGTGCTGTGCTCCAGTTCTGTCAAGGACTCTGGGGCGCTATCCTGTGTAAGGGGCACTATGTAAATGCAAGTCGTTGTTGTTGCCCTTATCACCTACCTTGGGACATTTGATGCCCTCAACTGTGAATCAGTTGCCACTGTCGATTCATAGTTTCCCCATCTGGGTCTATGCGTGCAGTCACCAGTGAGCCTCACAATAACATCCATTCAGTTTAACCCTTTACTTATACTTTTTTTTAAATTGGGACTTTGATGTCCACTTGCCCAACCAATCTCCTCTAGGCTGCCAGGAATCGAATGCCTCCCAGTACATCATGATTGCAATCTAAAATCCATCAGCTTTGCCTCAATGGTTTGAAATGCATTCCCACCAAGCAACAAACAAAACCAAGTGATAGAGAACAAAGCAGCGAAAACACTCAGTGCCACTTGAGTTCCACTCGGCTTCCATTCAATATTAACGCTGCCACACAGAGTACAGCACAAAAGAGGATGGTTCATAGCAATAGGAACATAGGAACGTAAGAAAAGAAGTAGGCCATTCAGCCCGTCGAGCCTGTTCCTCCTGGCTGATCTATATCTTTACTATCATTTCAAATCCAATGTCCCGCTTTCTTCCTGCAACCCTTAACATCCCAACTAACCAAAAATCTGTCAATCTCTTTTTTGAAGATATGGATGGATCCAGCATTCAGTACCTTTTGGGGGGGGAGAATTCAAGATTTCTACCACCCTTTTTGAGTGAAGAAATGCTTCCTGATTTCACTCTTCATTGATTTCACTCTCTTGGTCATGCAGAGGAAGGTTCCCATGTGCACCAGAAAGAAAATTATTGTACAAAAGTACAGAAACCCCCAAAGGTCTCAGCGAACAATCAAATCCTTTAAAAATACCCAATTTATATTGATTTGCAACTCAATTAACTCCAAATTCAGTAAACGGCTGACTGTGCGTGTTCCTGTTGTACGAATCTGTCCAAAAAGCCAATGAACTTGGCCTTTTCAATGCTGGTTTCTGGCACGTTTACATGGGTGGTGACAGATGATTTCACTTCTGATACATTTGTTCCTGAGGCTCTGAAATCGTGGTGCCACATTGCCATCTGATGCCTGAGAGATGTCAACCTCATCATCATCAACTAAACCCTGGAGCACATGCAAATCATGGGCACATTACAATGGCAACACAGTTAATACATACTCTCAGTGCCTGGCAAATTTTCCTTTGCCCTTTGATTAAAAATACAACAACAACAACAAATTACACTAATAAAGCGCCTTTCACGTCGGAAGGACGTCCCAAGGCGCTGCACAGGAGGCGTGTGACCCGAGCTGGGAGGGGAGTGTACGGGAAGGGGTGAAACAGGTAGGGGAGGTCGAAGAATTCGGGGTGGAACAAAAGGCACGATCGAAGAGGAAAGTCTTCAAGCCGGCCTTGAAAGAGGAAAGGGAAGAAGCGAGACGGAGGGATTGGGGGATGGAATTCCATAGGGTGGGAGCAGAAAAACTGAAGGCCCGGCCTCCGATGGTGGGGCGGTTCGGGCGGGGGGCTTGGAGCAGGCCAAGTCCTGCTGAACGGAGGGTCCGGGTGGGCTTGTAGGGGGAGAGTAAATTGGTTAAGTAGGGCGGGGCAAGGCCATGTAAGGCCTTGAAGGTGAGGACGAGGATCTTGAACTCGATCCTCTGGAGGATGGGGAGCCAGTGGAGACGGGCGAGGGTGGGGGTTATGTGGTCGCGAAGGCGGGTGCAGGATAATACACGGGCTGCAGACCTCGCTAAATGTTGCTTCGGTCAACATTTCGTTATTACGTTGCTGATACATAGGGGAACATAACACCACAACGTTCGCTATTACGTCGTTTTGTGTGGGTAGACATGAACTGCTTTGGGTAGCTTAGGCGTACGTAGACGCTGAACATCCGGTATTCTTGCGTGGGATCGCTTAATGTCATTCCGCTTAAAGTCCCACTTTATGCAACTGCGACATTAAGTGAGGACTAAGTGTACTCCATATCAACGCTGACACGAAAGGCGCTGTACAATTTGTTGTTGTTGTTGTTGTTGGAGCTGTACGGAGTGTGCGTTCTTTTCATTTCCCACTGATTGTAAATTCCTCGCAACTCTAACAAGCTGATGTCCAGACAGATCAAGGAACTCACTGCATTGTGAATCAGTGAACTGAACAGTCACACACACACACACACTCACACACTCACGAGGAAAGGATGTAGTTTATGTCAGTCAGTGATTTTCTGGCAAGAGCAAATTCCACATAACAACTTGGAATAGATGCTCTAATTCCTGTGATTTTTGTGTTAAATTTTATAGATACAGGAGCATGATTTCAATGAACAAAAGCAAAAATGACTGTTGCTGCTGAATTTGTATCCGTAGGAGTATAACTGCAGTGAACAAATTATAGCTCTGTGACTGATTTTGATTCCCTTTATGGGTGCTCTCAGCTAACAGGAGGACCAAATCTGAAGACTGTACGACTCAGCAACTCACTCCAAAACCCATCCAGCCACAATTCACAATACACCACCAACCCACTGTGCTCTGTGAAAGGCCGGGCTGCCTTGGTTACACTGTGACTGGCATAATTGGAAAGTTGACAGAAATGTAATGTAAGGCAGCCTCAATTTAATTCTCATCCAGGTTGAAGATGCAAAAGGTGAAAAATTAAATCCTCCCCTTCGTCCGTGAGCCTATCACCCCCATCTTTGCCCAACTCCATTGGCTTCCCATCTCCCAGGGGAGAGAGTTCAAAATTCTCGCCCTTGCTTTCCAAGTCATTCATGGCCTTGCTCCTCCCTAGCTCTCAGACCTGCTAACTCCATATGACCTGCCCTTCCCTCTGCTCAGTAGACTCTGGCTGGCTCCATATTTCCCGCTCTGCCTGACATCGACAGTTAAGCCTTTCTGCCCCCACCCTGAGAAATTCCATCCGACAGACCCTCTGTCTCGTCCCTTGCTTCTCAAGACCCCCATTTTGACCAGGACTTTGGTCACCCTCCTACCCCCACCCTCCTTAACCTCTAACCTTCCTGGTTCCAACGCCAAGCTCAGGTATAATGACTATCCAGCGCTTTAGGACGTCTTCCCGACGTGACAGATAATTTGTTGTCGTTGTTGCTCAGAAGACATCAGGATCGTGAACGCAGAATGGACAGTGGGGTAAATAAAAAGTGCAAACCTGTCTCCTCTCATGGCCTATTGCAGCTCAAATTAATTATTTAAGAGTCTCAATGCATTCCCAACACACTGCAAAGTAATAAAACACGCCAGCATATAAAAGGACAAGTAATCATAACAGTAGATACATAAAACTAAAGCAAAATTGCTAATGTTTGAAGAATAAATGTCATTAAAAAGCAAAACCTTTTCTTGTGTTTCATTCCATAAAGACAGCAACACGATTGATTCCTGGATCAACCTATCCTCCTTGTTTCCGTTGCGGTTTGGATTTAAAATGTAGTTTGATGAATATTTTACCAGGATTATCATCACTTGCTTAAAGGGTATTAGGCAGGAATTAACTTTGAAGAAATTAGACTTACCTTGTGATTTCTGCACATTGATGTTTCTGTGCTTCAATGAGAGAGATTTGCTGTTTGTAGTTAAAATCGCCCCTCTAAAATAATTTACATTAAGTATCTCAGGCATTCCTTTATTAAATGACTTACTCACACATTACAGTAATGGAAATCTAATAACATTTGGAAATGTGATGCTCAGCTTGTGAATAACTGTGGAGTGGTATATTAAATATCAAAATGTATTTGATGCAATATGGTTTATTTTCCTATAAAGATAATAAGCTGGTAGGTCTTTCCACTATAATATTTCTAGTCTTTTACATCATTCATGACAAGGGCAGCAGTCTTGTGCTGAAACCAAAATAAAACACGCTCTAAAGAAGACTGAGATTTGTAAATTATACAAAACAAATTCAGTGACCCATTCCATTATTTTGTAACAGTAAATAAGAGATTGGAAATTCACAGAAAATTATATTTTGCAAATATTGTGCAAGTGTTACATATTCAAATATGTTAGTTAAGCTGTGGATTTATCAGAGTACAGCTTTCTATTTAGAAGAGTTATGTACTTATTTTGACCCTTTTGTTGCCTGTTCCTCAAATCCTTCCACGAGATCTGGTCCACATGTTATCCTATACCTGACCTTCAATGGCAATTATCAGTCAGGAAATTACACATTGGGGCCCTACTCTATTCTTTGATTTTATTCTCTATTCCCCACAAAAAAATGGCCAATTTAATGTTCCATCCAGGTCTAGCAAAGCTCACCTTTCTCACTGTAGATTGATATAGCTCCTCGTCAAGAAGATGTCTCAAAGTACTTGACACTGGTAATTTGGCATCCAAGCTGGGGGTGGGAACCAAAGGGGGTAGAGAGGTGCAAGATGACTGAAAGGGCAGTCGAGGGGGTAGTTCTTGCCCCCGGCAAAAGCAAAATACACAACACTGGGATCAGAGCGATGTGCCTGTAAACAAGACAGCAAATAGGACTAGTGGGCCACTCCACAATCGATCTCACCATTGTCTATCAGCACTTTAGATCCTGAAAGGTGCAGGACATGCCAGACACATGGCTTGATATCTGAAGCCCGACTGAGCTTGTCCATCCTTCAGCAGACACTGCCACTGACCGAGAAAGACAGACATCTGTGCAATACCAAGAACTCAAACATTCCAACTGTGACGATGTGAATTTGAACTGCTTTCACGCCTGCACAGTAAGAAGTTTAAAAAATCAAGCCTCAACGGAAACGACAAAACATATCGTCTACCTCTATCCCTCTATCCTACTTTTTTTTATTCACAACCAAATGATATTGCGCTGTTTCAACAGGCGAGTTTAGCTTGTGCCATCTCGGACATACTTTTCCTTCTGTGCTTCATCTCCCACCATTAATTTCCATGATGGGATCCTATGGGCAAGACCGTTACTAACTCTTCACAGATGGTGGGCCGGAAAGTATGCAGAGAATTCGTATGTCTATTATCCAACCATGTGATTCACAGGGCATTGAGAATATTGCATGCATTTCTTTTTTAACCGTGCCCTGTGCGCATTGAATCAGAACACTGCAGATTAGTCTTTAAAGACACACTACACTCCATACATCATTTACTGAAAACTACAGTCAATGCCAAATCCCAAGGAAAATATTTTTTAAAAAACATATTATTCAGAGAGAGAAAGAGTTATAATGAAATATATTTTATCCCCTTCTCAGGGCAAACAGCCCTAGGCAATTAAATGCTGTTATATTTAAACATAAGAACATAAGAAATAGAAGCAAGAGTAGGTCATTCAGCCCCTCAAGCCTGTTCCGCAATTTAATAAAAACATGGTTGATCTTCTAACCTCATTCCTATCCCTCTATCAATTAATCCCTCTATGCTTCAGAATATGTTCAATGATTGAGCATCCAGAGCCTTCTGGGGTAGAGAATTCCATAAATTCAATACTCTCTAAGTGAAGAAATGTTTCCTCAACTCTGTTTGAAAAGGCTGAAAACCCTTAATCTTGAGACTATGACCCCTAGTTTTTGAACTCTGAGACGCTGCCCTGTGAAGTGCGCTATATACAAATGTAAATTGTTGCTGTTTTTGGTTCTTGCCCTTATACCAAGGCGAGTAAAGAAAAATGGAATTGGAAACAGTTCCACTCTCTTCACTAGTCCACATATAGTCAGCAATTAGTACGTCATTTTTTACTGCTTTCTCGGGACTCTACCCTGTGTGAGGAGTGCTAAATAAATGCAAGTTGTTGTTGTTGAACTCCTCCCTATTCATTCAGGCCTGTCTACATTTGTTCAGTCAAGACATCTTGGATCTAAGTTAATTAAATTGCCTAAACACAAAGATTTCCTCCACATACACCACCATCATTGATCTGTAGCACTGGTCATTCCTTTCAATCTGTTGGCAATTTGGACCCAATGGAAATGGCAATTGGGTCCAATACCTCACTGTTTTTGCCTTTATGAAGCATGGGTGAGTGAGTTCAAATGGCGACTTCAAGTGGTGTGGCCCATACTGTAAAGGAAATTCAAAGAGGTGATAGCACTCTAAAAAATTACAGTATTTTGTACTTCCTCTAATTACCCTGCAAGGTGAATGACGGCAGTCCTTTGATCATGTAAAAGCTTTTGCAGCATGATGGCATTTTACTTGAAAAAGCCCCCCCCCCCCACCCACCCTAATCTTAATAACTGTAAATATAGGATGTGAAGAAGATTTCAAATGGATTATGTAGCTTTACACTCCATTCCAACACTTATCAGATCATTCCTTTCCATCTGTTGGGAATACTTTAAGCCATTTTAAAAAAAAAGCACAACCACACTACTGGAAAAAAATCAAGATAGATTTCTGTTAGGAAATAATATCTCGCCATACAGTACAGTATATCGTTTGGGACACAACATGTGCAAGCGATTGTGGATGGTGTAAGATTTCATTTCATGCCAGGAGGACATCTCAAAGTACTTCACACGCTATACTGTAAAGTGGAGTGACTGTATGCTTTGTGGGTGAACATTTATGTTTCAAATGACTCGCACCTTCAAATTAACATGACCTTTTTTTAAAAAAAATGTTATTCAACTTGTAGAATTCACACTAAAAATATCTTGACAAGTAGAACTCTGCACATTTTTATGGAATGCCTTGTTTGACTTCATATGAAGCGCTTTGAGACGTCGATAAGAGATGGGAATATAAAATTCAAACTAATAATAACAATCGTTGCATTTGATATAGCGCTTTTCATGTCGTCTAGACATCAAAATTGAAATTGGTCATTTCATTCCTTGACTGTTTGTGGGATATTGCGACAATGTTGATAATCACAACAACATGACCCATTCATATGTAGCAACTAATGACGGATCTCGAACACAAGACTTATCAACCAAGGAATATACTATGAAGTAAGTATCCAATCTCGAGTCCCACATTAATCAATACTACCATGCCTTTTGAATAGATTTTTCTGTCAATTTTGAGTAAAGGCAATAAAAAACACATTGGCTATAATCAATGATCTCTCTATGAGCAACTTAGAAATGCATCACCCTAACAATATTGCAAACACTCTAAAAAGAAAATTGGTCAGACACAAAGACTTTTGGCACTGAATCAACATATACTGTAATTAATTGTTACAGAAATTCAATAGAAAAAAGTATAGAAAGGTGGGAGAACCTCAAAATACAGGCTTCTAATGAGCGCAAGTGAATGAACATGTGAAATTGTAAAATTTAGCCATTTATGCCTAGATGTAACTTCTATACTATTAACCCAATTAAACATAAAAAAACAATTCCTGAGAAACGCAGACTTGGCACAATGCCAGTCGCATCCTTATTTGAGTATTTCACGGGGCAGAAAACAGTAACTCCAGCAAACCTTGACATTGTCTAAACCAGACCCCATCTGGAGATAAGCTTGTTTTTAACATTTCACTTTGTTAGAGAAACATGGATTGAGTGATGTCACCATTTGAAATATTGTTGGAACCACGTGATTGATAATACTTTTGTAACTGCCTTTGTGTGTACTGCAAACCCCTGTCGTTTTGGGTATAAAAAGGCTGCATTAACTGACCACCGGCAGCTCATTCTTTTGACTGTCAGGTACTCTACGTGGAGACTGTTGACTTCTGAGAATCAGCTCTTGCTAGCAAATAAACTTAACATTTTCTTCTCCACGATGTATGGTCTGTTTGTAAGACAGCGGTTCTGGGAATGAACAAAAAATTACAACTTCACATTTGGCGCTGCGAGCAGGGTCTCAAAACGTTACATTAAGGAACGAGTAGTCGAATAAGAGGTCGAACAGTTGTCGGGAGCAGCATCCGAGAAACAGGCCAACAAGGTGAGATAAAATATCTGTAAAACGAGACCCAATAAAAGAACCGTTAAGATACATCCATTGGAGATGAAAATATAGTGGAAGACGTTAAAAAAATCTAAATTTGTGTTTTAAAAAAATGGTGTAGGTATAATTGGAGCCACCGGTTGGAGTTCATTGGAACCCACCGTGGGGTTGGAGCTCATTGTACAAAGTGTAATTGGAATTCACCGAAGGTTTGGAGCTCATTACACAAGGTGTGTAATTGGAGCCACCGGTTGGAGTTAATTACATAACGCGGAGTACGTACGAGCTCACCGTAAGACGAACTAACCTGCTGGTAGTTTTGAATGGATGTAGCACAGAAACACAGGGAAATTTGGTAATCGCTAGACAAACTAACCCATTACGCATTGGAGCTCACCGCCAAACTACCCACTATGTTTTCGTAGTGGTGCTGCAGGTTTGAACGGTTGGTAGCTCATATTGGTAGTAATGCTTGTAGTTTTTAACGATTTATTTTGTTTGGGTAATGAATGGCGTTCTTCCAGCATCAGTAATTTTTTGTGATTTGTTACTTGTCGTGTTATAAGTTAGTGTGATTCGTGAAGAAATACGCTATAGTGGAAGATGTCCTATCTGAATGTCTGGTTTGTCCTGTTTGTCTGGTCTGTCTGGTCTGTCCTGTTTGTCTGGTCTGTCCTGTCTGTCTGGTCTGTCTGTCTGTCTGGTCTGTCCTGTTTGTCTGTCTATCTGGTCTGTCCTGTCTGTCTGGTCTGTCCTGTCGATCTGGTCTGTCCTGTCTGTCTGGTCTGTCCTGTGTGTCTGTCTGTCTGGTTTGTCTGCCAGTCTGTCTATATTTTTATGTCGGGAAATACAAGTTTTGTGTCGGAAATACAAGTTTTTATGTCGAGAAATGATAATGTCATGTTAACAACTGAAAATGTTTAAAGAAACGTGAGATTTCACCTTGTAATTTAGTTGTTACAGATACTGACAAGAATGGCATTCCATGCAGCCACTTCTTCTGGGATAACTTATACTTTTCGCTCCAACTCTCCCACCCACAAAGCTGATCTTCGCTTTTAATTTCACTCAATCATCTCAGGGGGAGATGAGTGGACAAGTGCAACACAGTCAATTCATGAAAAAAGACATGTGATTTGTTATTTGTTGTATCGTGTGTTATAAGTTGTGTAATTCGTGTGAAGAAATACAAACCCAATAATTATTGATTCTAAATTATAAGGATACACCGGTGTAACATAAAATGGGTACAATACTTGACAAAGCAAATGGCCCAAAGGATCCGGTCCAAATTATGTGCACATTATTCCCTGAATATGAGACAAAATTTAGATTACTATCTGGGCAAGCTAGCAGACAATTACGCAGGTCCATTCGTAGACCCGGTATCGAACAGAACGAGGTTCATTTTAAAAAAACTAATAAACCACAGGGGAGTCGCACTCCTAAACAACATCACGATAGCGCGCTGCATGTACATATTTACAATATAAGTTATTTGGCCATTAAGTAAGATACAGTATAAGTATTGGAAATTTTAGAATATAAGATTTGGAAATAAAGAATAAGATTAAAGATAAAGAATAAGGTGTTTCAGTATAAGTTTTGCAAAGTGATTTTAGAGGTTAAGAATTTCTATATAAGCATAGAAGCAAAAGTGTCAATTTCGTGGTTAAATAAGTTAAATAAATTGGTAGCCGGCGATAATAGAAATACATGGTTTGTTAATTAAAAGTAGAATAAGAACATTAAAGTATAAGGTTGTAAAGAATAAGATTTAATGTATAAGAATTTGTGAAGTACTACACATGAAAGTAAAGTATAAGATTTTAGACTATAAGTATTGATAAAAATGTTATATTTACTGTATTTAATACAATTGTTTGATATGTTTAACTATGTTATGCTACAACGGATGATTGAAAGTCAAAGGACCAGACAGTCAAAAACCAAATGTACATTGATACAAAAATTTAAATGTAGAGATTTACATTCGAAAAGTCAAACAAGTCAGGCATATTTTTTAAATTAACCTGACTGAGAATCCGTTTTTTTAATAAGTAAAAACACATAAAATTGAAATGAAAACAATTTGGATTTGATGTTCCAATAACACCACTTGTTCTGATTAAAAAGAAAGTATGATGACAAAATGTCAGGTGAAAAAAAAACTAATTTTAAGCAATTGCTATCTGAATTTACGGTCTCTATGGGGTATGTTGCGACCCTTTGAATGAGTATTTGGGGAAGGCCAAAAGTCACAAAATGAGTTTGAGGCCACTCTGCATATTATTGATAGACTTGTGCCTGTCTCTAACTATTCTTTAAAACGAGCAATCCGAACAGTAACAATACTCCTAATTGAAAGTTTTTCCCACAGGAACGTGTGACTGCATCGTCCTTAAGAAAACTTGAGCTCAATGTGTTACCATTTTTTTAGTGTAAAAGTTGTGTAAAAAAAGTTTGTATCTGTATATGGTTTAGCTTGAGTGAGCAGTAATTAAAATTAAAAAAAGAAAGCAAATTGAAGAGAAGCTTTTGTTGTATGTTTTATGTAATGTATGCATTTAAAGAGGACAATGGTGGGTCTGACTTTGCTCTGGATGCGGAGTATGGCCAGATACCATCCATGTTCCATAGATTTTGGATTATTTTAAAAGTACTGGACCGTGATAGGACTGACTTTTCTCTGGACGTGGAGTATAAGCCAGATACTACCCACGTTCCATATGTACTGAGTAATAGCAAAGTAAAAATACAACCAATAATTTGGAATATTTGATGCAAGAACGAAGCGATAAAGTAGAGTAAACTTTGAAGATATAAGATTTTGTTTTTTTAAAAAGCCTGATTTATTTTATGTATCATTTATTTTGTGTATTCCAGCATTTACTTAAAATGTTTGTAGAAATTAAATATGGATAAATTGGTTTGTGGCAGTTAGAATTTACTGCAGGCATTGACTGTCAGCAGTTTAAATTCACTGACTGCAGGCACTCTGGTTTATGTGGAGAAAATGAATTTACGTAACCCTTTGGTTTCCACATAGATTGAAAGTGTTTCTGCAGTTAGATAAGATGTGAAAAGCGCTATATCAAATGCAAGGATTATTGTTAGGAAGTCTTTCCGACATAAGAAACTACGTGCCAGTGAGTTGCAGCTCAAAGAAAACAAATTGAACTCAGAAGCAAGTTTTCTTCAACAAAGTTGATCTGTCATTCACCTAAGGTTTGCGCAAAGAAAAACTGTTTAGCAATTACCTTTGAGTTATTTATTTTTTTAATTGAAATTGAGGCTTTCAAGCGCTTGTAAATGGCAATTGGGTCCAATATCTCACTGTTTTTGCCTTTATGAAGTATGGGGTGAGTGAGTTCAATTGGCGAGTTAAAGTAGCGTGGCCCACACTGTTAAGGAAATTCAAAGAGGTGTTAGCACTCTAAAGAATTACAGTACTTTGTACTTCCTCTAACTGCCCTGCAAGGTGAATGACGGCAGTTCTGTTATCGTGTAAAAGCTTTCGTAGCATGATAGCATTTTACATAAAAAAGGCCGCCCCCGCCCTAATCTTAATAACTGTAAATATAGGATGTGAAGAAGATTTCAAATGCATTGTGTAGCTTTAGATTAGCCATTAGCAAGATCAATCTCTCATTGTCCACACTCCACTCCAACACTTATCAGATGCAACAAACACATTTTATATTGGCTTAGTTTCCTTCCTAACTACAACACTCAATATTCACTTAAACTTAAGTTTAAACAAAGAAACTCTTGGATGTCCAGAGATGGGAATATAAAATTCAAACTAATAATAACAATCGTTGCATTTGATATAGCGCTTTTCATGTCTTCTAGACATCAAAATTGAAATTGGTCATTTCAATCCATGACTGTTTGTGGGATATTGCGACAATGTTGTTAATCACAACAACATGACCTGTTCATGTGTAGCAACTAATGATGGATCTCGAACACAAGACTTATCAACCAAGGAATATACTATGAAGTAAGTATCCAATCTCGAGTCCCACCTTAATCCATAGTACCATGCCTTTTGAATAGATTTTTCTGTCAATTTTGAGTAAAGGCAATAAAAAACGTATTGCCTATAATCAATGATCTCTCTATGAGCAACTTAGAAATGCATCACCAAAACAATATTGCAAACACTCTAAAAAGAAAATTGGTCAGACACAAAGACTTTTGGCACTGAATCAACATACACTGTAATGATTTGTTACAGAAATTCAATAGAAAAAAGTATAGAAAGGTCGGAGAACCTCAAAATACAGGCTTCTAATGAGCGCAAGTGAATGAACATGGCAGCTTATTTCCAAGGTGTTACAGTCTTGTTTTAACTAATTGTGCATTACCTTGAAGATTATAGATGAGCTTTGACATGCAAAATAGAACGGTGTTCGTTTGTTTATAGGTTGATAACGCAACCCATGTTCAGTGAGCAAAACCATCAAGTCTGTTTAATGAGCATCATGGAAACGGCATTGGATTCAACAGCACTTATAATAGCAGTATTTAGGCTGCTGGCAACAGGTTTTGTCTCACCACCATAGTTAGTATTCTGGGCCCATCTGTAAAAGGAAAAAGCCAATATGGCTAAGCAGTTACTCAGCCTTGATAACCAAACCTGTCTAAATTTGTTCAGTCAAGACGTCTTGGGTCTAAGTTAATTAAATTGCCTAAACACAAAGATTTCCTCCACACACACCACCATCATTGATCTGTAGCACTGGTCATTCCTTTCAATCTGTTGGCAATAATTTAAGCCGTTTTTTAAAAAAATCACAACCACACTACTGGAAAAAAATCAAGATAGATTTCTGTTAGGAAATAATATCTCGCCATACAGTACAGTATATAATTTGGGACACAACATGTGCAAGTGATTGTGGATGGTGTAAGATTTCATTTCATGCCAGGAGGACATCTCAAAGTACTTCACACGCTATACTGTAAAGTGGAGTGACTGTATGCTTTGTGGGTGAACATTTACGTTTCAAGTGACTCGCACCTTCAAATTAACATGAGCTTTTTATTTTAAAAAAAGTTATTCAAAAATGCGCACTAAAAATATCTTGACAAGTAGAACTCTGCACATTTTTGTGGAATGCATTGTTTGACTTCATATCAAGCGCTTTGAGACGTCGATAAGATGTGAAAAGTGCTATATCAAATGCAAGGATTATTGTTAGGAAGTCTTTCCGACATAAGAAACTATGTGCCAGTGAGTTGCAGCTCAAAGAAAACAAATTGAACTCAGAAGCAAGTTTTCTTCAACAAAGTTGATCTGTCATTCACCTAAGGTTTGCACAAAGAAAAACTGTTTAGCTATTACCTTTGAGTTAGTTATTTTTACAATTGAAATTGAGGCTTTCAAGCGCTTGGAAATGGCAATTGGGTCCAATATCTCACTGTTTTTGCCTTTATGAAGCATGGGGTGAGTGAGTTTAAGTGGCGAGATCAATTAATGTGGCCCACACTGTTAAGGAAATTTTCTTCCAAGGGGTGTTAGCACTCTAAAAAATTACAGTATTTTGTACTTCCAACAATTACCCTGCAAGGTGAATGACGGCATTTCTGTTATCGTGTAAAAGCTTTCGTAGCATGATGGCATTTTACATGAAAAAAGCCTCCCCCGCCATAATCTTAACAACTGTAAATATAGGATGTGAAGATTTCAAATGGATTATGTAGCTTTAGATTAGCCGTTAGCAAGATCAATCTCTCATTGTCCACATTCCACCCCAACACTTATCAGATGCAACAAACACATTTTATATTGGCTTAGTTTCCTTCCTAACTAAAATACTCAATATTCACTTGAACTTAAGTTTAAACAAAGAAACTCTTGGAAGTCCAGAGATGGGAATATACAATTCAAACTAATAATAACTATTGTTGCATTTGATAAAGCGCTTTTCATGTCTTCTAGACATCAAAATTGAAATTGGTCATTTCAATCCATGACTGTTTGTGGGATATTGCGACAATGTTGATAATCACAACAACATGACCCGTTCATGTGTAGCAACTAATGATGGATCTCGAACACAAGACTTATCAACCAAGGAATATACTATGAAGCAAGTATCCAATCTCGAGTCCCACATTAATCCATAGTACCATGCCTTTTGAATAGATTTTTCTGTCAATTTTGAGTAAAGGCAATAAAAAACATATTGGCTATAATCAATGATATCTCTATGAGCAAATTAGAAATGCATCACCCTAACAATATTGCAAACACTCTAAAAAGAAAATTGGTCAGACGCAAAGACTTTTGGCACTGAATCAACATACACTGTAATTATTTGTTACAGAAATTCAATAGAAAAAAGTATAGAAAGGTGGTAGAACCTCAAAATACATGAGCGCAAGTGAATGAACATGGCAGCTTATTTCCAAGGTGTTACAGTCTTGTTTTAACTAATTGTGCATTACCTTGAAGATTATAGATGAGCTTTGACATGCAAAATAGAACGGTGTTCGTTTGTTTATAGGTTGATAACGCAACCCATGTTCAGTGAGCAAAACCATCAAGTCTGTTTTATGAGCATCATGGAAACGGCATTGGATTCATCAGCACTTATAATAGCAGTATTTAGGCTGCTGGCAACAGGTTTTGTCTCACCACCATAGTTAGTATTCTGGGCCCATCTGTATAAGGAAAAAGCCAATATGGCTAAGCAGTTACTCAGCCTTGATAACCAAACCTGTCTAAATTTGTTCATTCAAGACGTCTTGGGTCTAAGTTAATTAAATTGCCTAAACACAAAGATTTCCTCCACACACACCACCATCATTGATCTGTAGCACTGGTCATTCCTTTCAATCTGTTGGCAATAATTTAAGCCATTTTTAAAAAAAATCACAACCACACTATTGGAAAAAAATCAAGATAGATTTCTGTTAGGAAATAATATCTCGCCATACAGTACAGTATATAATTTGGGACACAACATGTGCAAGTGATTGTGGATGGTGTAAGATTTCATTTCATGCCAGGAGGACATCTCAAAGTACTTCACACGCTATACTGTAAAGTGGAGTGACTGTATGCTTTGTGGGTGAACATTTATGTTTCAAATGACTCGCACCTTCAAATTAACATGACCTTTTTTAAAAAAAAATGTTATTCAACTAGTAGAATTCACACTAAAAATATCTTGACAAGTAGAACTCTGCACATTTTTATGGAATGCCTTGTTTGAGTTCATATGAAGCGCTTTGAGACGTCGATAAGATGTGAAAAGCGCTATATCAAATGCAAGGATTATTGTAAGGAAGTCTTTCTGACATAAGAAACTGTGTGCCAGTGAGTTGCAGCTCAAAGAAAACAAATTGAACTCAGAAGCAAGTTTTCTTCAACAAAGTTGATCTGTCATTCATCTAAGGTTTGCACAAAGAAAAACTGTTTAGCTATTACCTTTGAGTTATTTATTTTTACAATTGAAATTGAGGCTTTCAAGCGCTTGTAAATGGCAATTGGGTCCAATATCTCACTGTTTTTGCCTTTATGAAGTATGGGGTGAGTGAGTTCAAGTGGCGAGTTAAAGTAGCGTGGCCCACACTGTTAAGGAAATTCAAAGAGGTGTTAGCACTCTAAAGCATTACAGTACTTTGTACTTCCTCTAACTACCCTGCAAGGTGAATGACGCCAGTTCTGTTATCGTGTAAAAGCTTTCGTAGCATGATGGCATTTTACATGAAAAAAGCCTCCCCCCCACCCTCCACCCTAATCTTAACAACTGTAAATATAGGATGTGAAGATTTCAAATGCATTGTGTAGCTTTAGATTAGCCGTTAGCAAGATCAATCTCTCATTGTCCACATTCCACCCCAACACTTATCAGATGCAACAAACACATTTTATATTGGCTTAGTTTTCTTCCTAACTACAACACTCAATATTCACTTAAACTTAAGTTTAAACAAATAAACTCTTGGAAGTCCAGAGATGGGAATAGAAAATTCAAACTAATAATAACAATCGTTGCATTTGATATAGCGCTTTTCATGTCTTCTAGACATCAAAATTGAAATTGGTCATTTCAATCCATTACTGTTTGTGGGACATTGCGACAATGTTGTTATCACAACAACATGACCTGTTCATGTGTAGCAACTAATGATGGATCTCGAACACAAGACTTATCAACCAAGGAATATACTATGAAGTAAGTATCCAATCTCGAGTCCCACCTTAATCCATGCCTTTTCAATAGATTTTTCTGTCAATTTTGAGTAAAGGCAATAAAAAACTTATTGGCTATAATCAATGATCTCTCTATGAGCAACTTAGAAATGCATCACCCTAACAATCTTGCAAACACTCTAAAAAGAAAATTGGTCAGACACAAAGACTTTTGGCACTGAATCAACATACACTGTAATGATTTGTTACAGAAATTCAATAGAAAAAAGTATAGAAAGGTGGGAGAACCTCAAAATACATGAGCGCAAGTGAATGAACATGACAGCTTATTCCCAAGGTGTTACAGTCTTGTTTTAACTAATTGTGCATTACCTTGAAGATTATAGATGAGCTTTGACATGCAAAATAGAACGGTGTTCGTTTGTTTATAGGTTGATAACGCAACCCATGTTCAGTGAGCAAAAACATCAAGTCTGTTTTATGAGCATCATGGAAACGGCATTGGATTCATCAGCACTTATAATAGCAGTATTTAGGCTGCTGGCAACAGGTTTTGTCTCACCACCATAGTTAGTATTCTGGGCCCATCTGTAAAAGGAAAAAGCCAATATGGCTAACCAGTTACTCAGCCTTGATAACCAAACCTGTCTAAATTTGTTCAGTCAAGACATCTTGGGTCTAAGTTAATTAAATTGCCTAAACACAAAGATTTCCTCCACACACACCACCATCATTGATCTGTAGCACTGGTCATTCCTTTCAATCTGTTGGCAATAATTTAAGCCATTTTTTTAAAAAAGCACAAACACAATACTGGAAAAAAATCAAGATAGATTTCTGTTAGGAAATAATATCTCGCCATACAGTACAGTATATAGTTTGGGACACAACATGTGCAAGCGATTGTGGATGGTGTAAGATTTCATTTCATGCCAGGAGGACATCTCAAAGTACTTCACACGCTATACTGTAAAGTGGAGTGACTGTATGCTTTGTGGGAGAACATTTTTGTTTCAAATGACTCGCACCTTCAAATTAACATGAGCTTTTTTTTAAAAAAATGTTATTCAACTAGTAAAATGCGCACTAAAAATATCTTGACAAGTAGAACTCTGCACATTTTTATGGAATGCCTTGTTTGACTTCATATGAAGCGCTTTGAGACGTCGATAAGATGTGAAAAGTGCTATATCAAATGCAAGGATTATTGTTAGGAAGTCTTTCCGACATAAGAAACTACGTGCCAGTGAGTTGCAGCTCAAAGAAGACAAATTGAACTCAGAAGCAAGTTTTCTTCAACAAAGTTGATCTGACATTCACCTAAGGTTTGCGCAAAGAAAAACTGTTTAGCAATTACCTTTGAGTTATTTATTTTTAAAACTGAAATTGAGGCTTTCAAGCGCTTGTAAATGGCAATTGGGTCCAATATCTCACTGTTTTTGCCTTTATGAAGTATGGGGTGAGTGAGTTCAAGTGGCGAGTTAAAGTAGCGTGGCCCACACTGTTAAGGAAATTCAAAGAGGTGTTAGCACTCTAAAGAATTACAGTACTTTGTACTTCCTCTAACTACCCTGCAAGGTGAATGACGGCAGTTCTGTTATCGTGTAAAAGCTTTCGTAGCATGATAGCATTTTACATGAAAAAGGCCTCCCCCGCCATAATCTTAATAACTGTAAATATAGGATGTGAAGAAGATTTCAAATGCATTGTGTAGCTTTAGATTAGCCATTAGCAAGATGAATCTCTCATTGTCCACACTCCACTCCAACAATTATCAGATGCAACAAACACATTTTATTTTGGCTTAGTTTCCTTCCTAACTACAACACTCAATATTCACTTAAACTTAAGTTTAAACAAATAAACTCTTGGAAGTCCAGAGATGGGAATAGAAAATTCAAACTAATAATAACAATCGTTGCATTTGATATAGCGATTTTCATGTCTTCTAGATATCAAAATTGAAATTGGTCATTTCAATCCATTACTGTTTGTGGGACTTTGCGACAATGTTGTTATCACAACAACATGACCTGCTCATGTGTAGCAACTAATGATGGATCTCGAACACAAGACTTATCAACCAAGGAATATACTATGAAATAAGTATCCAATCTCGAGTCCCACCTTAATCCATAGTACCATGCCTTTTCAATAGATTTTTCTGTCAATTTTGAGTAAAGGCAATAAAAAACGTATTGGCTATAATCAATGATCTCTCTATGAGCAACTTAGAAATGCATCACCAAATCAATCTTGCAAACACTCTAAAAAGAAAATTGGTCAGACACAAAGACTTTTGGCACTGAATCAACATACACTGTAATGATTTGTTACAGAAATTCAATAGAAAAAAGTATAGAAAGGTGGGAGAACCTCAAAATACATGAGCGCAAGTGAATGAACATGACAGCTTATTCCCAAGGTGTTACAGTCTTGTTTTAACTAATTGTGCATTACCTTGAAGATTATAGATGAGCTTTGACATGCAAAATAGAACGGTGTTCGTTTGTTTATAGGTTGATAACGCAACCCATGTTCAGTGAGCAAAAACATCAAGTCTGTTTTATGAGCATCATGGAAACGGCATTGGATTCATCAGCACTTATAATAGCAGTATTTAGGCTGCTGGCAACAGGTTTTGTCTCACCACCATAGTTAGTATTCTGGGCCCATCTGTAAAAGGAAAAAGCCAATATGGCTAAGCAGTTACTCAGCCTTGATAACCAAACCTGTCTAAATTTGTTCAGTCAAGACATCTTGGGTCTAAGTTAATTAAATTGCCTAAACACAAAGATTTCCTCCACACACACCACCATCATTGATCTGTAGCACTGGTCATTCCTTTCAATCTGTTGGCAATAATTTAAGCCATTTTTTTAAAAAAGCACAAACACAATACTGGAAAAAAATCAAGATAGATTTCTGTTAGGAAATAATATCTCGCCATACAGTACAGTATATAGTTTGGGACACAACATGTGCAAGCGATTGTGGATGGTGTAAGATTTCATTTCATGCCAGGAGGACATCTCAAAGTACTTCACACGCTATACTGTAAAGTGGAGTGACTGTATGCTTTGTGGGAGAACATTTTTGTTTCAAATGACTCGCACCTTCAAATTAACATGAGCTTTTTTTAAAAAAAATGTTATTCAACTAGTAAAATGCGCACTAAAAATATCTTGACAAGTAGAACTCTGCACATTTTTATGGAATGCCTTGTTTGACTTCATATGAAGCGCTTTGAGACGTCGATAAGATGTGAAAAGTGCTATATCAAATGCAAGGATTATTGTTAGGAAGTCTTTCCGACATAAGAAACTACGTGCCAGTGAGTTGCAGCTCAAAGAAGACAAATTGAACTCAGAAGCAAGTTTTCTTCAACAAAGTTGATCTGACATTCACCTAAGGTTTGCGCAAAGAAAAACTGTTTAGCAATTACCTTTGAGTTATTTATTTTTAAAACTGAAATTGAGGCTTTCAAGCGCTTGTAAATGGCAATTGGGTCCAATATCTCACTGTTTTTGCCTTTATGAAGCATGGGGTGAGTGAGTTCAAGTGGCGAGTTAAAGTAGCGTGGCCCACACTGTTAAGGAAATTCAAAGAGGTGTTAGCACTCTAAAGCATTACAGTACTTTGTACTTCCTCTAACTGCCCTGCAAGGTGAATGACGGCAGTTCTGTTATCGTGTAAAAGCTTTCGTAGCATGATAGCATTTTACATGAAAAAGGCCTCCCCCGCCATAATCTTAATAACTGTAAATATAGGATGTGAAGAAGATTTCAAATGCATTGTGTAGCTTTAGATTAGCCATTAGCAAGATGAATCTCTCATTGTCCACACTCCACTCCAACACTTATCAGATGCAACAAACACATTTTATTTTGGCTTAGTTTCCTTCCTAACTACAACACTCAATATTCACTTAAACTTAAGTTTAAACAAATAAACTCTTGGAAGTCCAGAGATGGGAATAGAAAATTCAAACTAATAATAACAATCGTTGCATTTGATATAGCGATTTTCATGTCTTCTAGATATCAAAATTGAAATTGGTCATTTCAATCCATTACTGTTTGTGGGACTTTGCGACAATGTTGTTATCATAACAACATGACCTGCTCATGTGCAGCAACTAATGATGGATCTCGAACACAAGACTTATCAACCAAGGAATATACTATGAAATAAGTATCCAATCTCGAGTCCCACCTTAATCCATAGTACCATGCCTTTTCAATAGATTTTTCTGTCAATTTTGAGTAAAGGCAATAAAAAACTTATTGGCTATAATCAATGATCTCTCTATGAGCAACTTAGAAATGCATCACCAAATCAATCTTGCAAACACTCTAAAAAGAAAATTGGTCAGACACAAAGACTTTTGGCACTGAATCAACATACACTGTAATGATTTGTTACAGAAATTCAATAGAAAAAAGTATAGAAAGGTCGGAGAACCTCAAAATACAGGAGCGCAAGTGAATGAACATGACAGCTTATTTCCAAGGTGTTACAGTCTTGTTTTAACTAATTGTGCATTACCTTGAAGATTATAGATGAGCTTTGACATGCAAAATAGAACGGTGTTCGTTTGTTTATAGGTTGTTAACGCAACCCATGTTCAGTGAGCAAAACCATCAAGTCTGTTTTATGAGCATCATGGAAACGGCATTGGATTCATCAGCACTTATAATAGCAGTATTTAGGCTGCTGGCAACAGGCTTTGTCTCACCACCATAGTTAGTATTCTCTTGTGTGCAATTGGCTGCTTCGTTTTGCCCACAAATATACAGTCAATTCACTTTGCAGTATATCTTTCTTACATAAGAAAATACGTGCCAGTGAGTTGCGCTTGCAGTGAAGATGTGAAAAGCGCTACACCAAATGCAAGGATTATTATTATCATTATAAATGTCTCGAAGTGCTTCACAGAATATACTGTAGAGTACTGTAAAGTGAATTGGCTGTATATTTAAACACATTCTCCTTACTTCGTATGCCTTTGTTTACCTAGCATTAAGTAGGATCCCAGCTGTTCGTAAATTGGCAGATCGCTTTCTGATGGTAATAATCCTTTCAAAAAAAATAATTCAGCTACTCAATCCATGACTGATTGTGGGCCATTGCGGTGCACAATTGGCTGCGCATTTCACCTACAAAATATAGTCAAATCACTTTACAATATTCTCTTTGAAGCTGTGAGACATCTCAACTATGTGATAAAGTGCTATATCTGATGCAGTGATTATCATTATTATTATTTTATTATGCTTCAAAGCCAGGAATCGAGAGGAACAGACCCTTTTCTTTTAGGGTCCCATGTTTTTGATACCTGAAACATCTAGCAACTTTTCTTCAATTAAATATTCATGGTACATCACATAATGCTTGTGAGTAATTGCGTTCATTTTTCATGTGGGCCGCGTGATTTATGTTCAAATTAAAAATATCCAAATCCCCCCCAACGTACACATGTGAAAAATAAATGTGATTAATACAGTCCAATTAACATGTCACAAGTGGCATCTGACTCCCAAGTGCATTTGCTCGGTCACAATGGAACATTAGTGCCATAATAAATTTTAGTAAGCATCACAATACTATACACAGATTGGAAAATAAAGCAAGCATTGCATAATTATTAAGCATATCATTGCAGGCTCCCATCGGGATTATAAAAGCCTTCAATTTTCCCTGATAAAGTTTCATTAGCTATCTATTCCTTCTGTGTGCATTTTAATGTTAGATTTGTTGCAGCCTCCAATTATCCATAGCTTGCACCTTTGATGCTTTTGGTTTTAAATCCTTATATCCATGCAATGCATGAGGCATGTAGACTATTTCGTACATAGTGGCTTAAGAATTTGCTGAACCTTTGGATAAAAGTGGCTTAGTTATAGTTCAGGCTTTAGTACAAACACCGCAATTCAGAAGCGCATAAAAATTTAAGCAAATTAATCCAAACAAGTTTATGTCAGGAAAAATTGAAAAATAAGAAATGTATAAAAGAATTTTTTAAAAGTAATAAATGACTTGTGTCTTTCAGTCCATTAGGTATTTTTTTTTAAATCTTTTCAGTTTTATAAAATGAACAGACATTGGAAACAACCACAAAAAAAATTAGGTTTGCATTGTGCCTTTCAACAACAACAATAAAATGACATGTATAGAACACCTTTCACATCCCACCTTTTACATCAGGCAACCATCTCTCAACTGATTACTGGAGAATCATGTGTCCACATTATCTAATGTAAATTATCCTGTATCTACCATGTTTCTGGGTGCAGTTGATGCCATTTGGATTTTTATTTTTAAAATATGTGCATGATTTATCATATATCGTTATGCAATTCTCCCTCGGCTTCTAATCTGCAATCCCAACTCCCATATCCATCAGTTCCTCCCTGCAGTTCATCTGACCTCGGTCTCATATCCTCCCACAAATCATTCCCACCAAAGAGACCAAACATGCTTGGCATTCAATAGACTGAATGGGAAAGATGATTACTGGAGAATATACTGGATCCACATTATCTGTCATCTGATGCCAATTCTGCAGTGATTTTGCTCCAAGTGTTTTCAAATCTCTGTTGACTCACTGATGGCAATGAACAATTGCATGGGATTCTATTAAATGCATGTCTACATGCATGTGCAGAGTGGAAACTGCAGGTGGGCTAATTATGCAATTAACCAAGAGTCATTATTCAATAAGCAACAAATCCTTTCATTAGTTAATTACATAATACGGAGCATCTATATTTCTATTTTTACATGTGCTGGCATAATACAGCTGTATTTACCCAAGACACCTTATACACCCACCAACCCATCACCACTTTGTTCAGAAAAACGTGATTGATTAATTACTGGATTTTAAATTAAACAGGACCAAGCTAAAATATTTTAAAGTAAATGGGACTGAGTGTTCAGTTTGATTGTTAAAACTCAGCAGCGTTCAATCGGTCAGGCTTCGGGTCAAATGGAAGCACCGCGAATGGTGCTTCCATTCAACAACAACAACAACAATAAAATTACAACAACAAAATTACATTTATAGAGCGCCTTTCAAATCGGGAGGGAGAACGTCCCAAGCGCAATTCACTTGGTATGCACGAGAGGTTTTACTATCAGAATTTATTTTCATAAAATATTGATCAACATCCAAATACTGTGAATCCTCTTCCAAACCTCTAAATTCATCAACCACTCAGGAGGTTGAGTCTTACAATTACCGCATCAATATCCACACAATCTGCCTTTGAATACACTGACCATGTTGAAACAAATATAATTTACATTCTTAATGCTAAAATTATGCCTACAATTGTGCAAAAAAATGCTTTTTTTTAAAAACAAATCCAGAATAGTAAAACACATTGTGTAGCTCCATGTTTGTAGGTCAAGACATCAGGAGTAAGATAGCATAACATGCCAGGTATAGACAGCTAGTCTGCCTTCACTTGTTCCATGGGGAGAGCAAAAAGATTTCACAGGCTGAGGAGAACTCGATAGTAATCTAGCTTTCCAATATCTCAGACAGGTTGCTGCATTTTCCCAGATCAAAGATCTTAATTACCATTGATGTTCCTGACAGAATTTCCTACAGCTACAAATAATCGCTCGGCATTTTGGATCATTGTGAAGAGCAATTGGTCAAACGAAAATGAAGCAAAGTGACCAGATCATATGGACGTATTATAGATATAACTGAATTATCAAACAAATTCTCAACACCGTGCCAAAAATACAGATGTGCGTGCTCATCACCCAGCTGTATCTGGTCAATTGCAATCCTGCATGAGGCAAGAAATTATCCAGCAAGGAACAATTAGGTAGGATTTGTACTCTGTATCCTGTTTATTATGCCTGTTAGTATTTATTGGGAGTCAAACACAAGTCAAAGGTATGCTGGGCTGGTTTTCAAACCATGTGCCATCGCAGTGTCATTGAACATTAAGGGAAGTTTGGATGAGAAAATTCCTTTGGCCTATTTTACCTCATCTTCTTGAATACCCATTCGACTGTCTACCCATTACAGATTCTTACTTAAGTCTCGTGTCCCGGCCTCGACCCACTCCATCCTCTGTCCATAGAAACCCTTCCCAAAGCACATCCTAAAATTTCCCTTCACAGCCATCGGCAATACACAAATCAAGCCTAGCGGAAGAACCAGAGTGTAATTGCAAACTCCATTTCTTTCTATTTCAGTAACACAACAGTCCAAGATAGAGTGAATTGATCACATTTAACCAGCTGGGAATGATCAGTTGAAAGGGTTTTGGGCTCGTATTAAACCAGTCGTAAACTTGATTCATTGCACTTGAAGCCGAGAGGGTTTGGCACATTTATTTTAATTCCTTTTAGAAAAAGCTTTCGAGGGTGGTTCATGCCATATCTTTGCTGATAATGAATCTTTACTAATAACTTTTAAATGGTTCAGAGGGAATTCTTTCTCTAAAAATGAGTTTGGAAGACTGTTTGGTGGGGCCAATGATCGTTTGTCTGTTTGCTGATGTTATAGATGAGGATATCTTGCAGCTTTGCTTCTATTTATTCCATTGATGAATCGAGCGGGAGGCTCGTGCCCTCGTACCTTCCGCCCGACCATCATCAGTTGTGCTTTCAGCCACTGTGCCCCAAAACTCTGGAACACTCTCCCTCAATCCCTCCGCTTTCCCCAACTGATAACCTTTCTCTTCGACCACGCTTGCAGCCACCTCCCCGTGGCTTGGAGTCAGGCTCCGCCATCGTTAAAGGCTCTGAGACGTTACCAGGCATGGGGGGAGCTATACAAATGCAAGCTGATGCTGTTGGATCATTGGTTATGTTAAAAGAACAGAGTAAATAAATGGAGGAGGTAAGAATAAAAACATTCAAATTTTAACACAAAGATAATAATAATAATCATCATCCTTGCATTTGCATAGAACTGTTGCATGTCTTCTAGATGTCTCAAAGCGTGGAGTAAGGAAACTTGCCCATGGTTTCACCCTGACCGGATTCGAACACAGGTCTCACGCTTGTAAGGCGAGTGCTCTAACCACTGAGCCTCTCCGTGGCTGACTCGAGAACTATTTTGGGGAGGAATCGTTTGTTTTGCAGCATGGATTGGTTTTTTTTCTCATTTAATTTGGCAATAGAATTCCAAGAATTTATTTATCTGTTCATAGTGACCTGTTTTTACACTATTTATGGGCAGCAAAGAGTTAAAAAAAATCCTAACAACTGAGTCATTTGGGAGAATTTCTCCCATCATTGTGGAGGCCTGTAGCTCAGTGGTTACAGCAGTCAGCTTGCAAGTGAGAGATGCCTAATAATAATCCCTAAAAAAATAATAATTTGGTCACTCAAATTATTGCCTGTTTGTGGGATGCTGCTGTGTGTAATTGGCTGCCCTGTTTCACCCACAAATATATAGTCAATTCACTTTACAGTTCAGTATATGCTGTGAAACGTTTTGCGACCGCTACAAGTTGTTAAAAGCGCGATATCAATTGTAAGGATTATTATTATCATTATTATTATTGTTATCAAATACCTTTGGGATTTCATTTCCACTGCAACAGGGAATGGAGAATTTCGTGTTTGGATTCTCAAATTGTCTAAAATAAAGCAGCAACTGCTTGTTCTCCGCGGTTACCTCACAAGGATAGGACTTTAACCAGAGTTGCTCGCTTATCAGTTTGGAATCAAGGATGGATATACGGATTCATTTGTATCTTCTCAACTTTCTTTAGAACTAACTCGGATCAGTTTGATACTGATTATGGTAATCCTTTAACGTCAATAGAAATTGATTCCGTGGAAGTTTGCATCAGATACAACTTTGTTAAATCTTCCCCATTAATCCAGCACTGCCTCTTTCATTCACTCCACCAAATCAGTCTTATTTAAGACCATTCAATTAATTATCAGTAGTAGAAACGGAATGCCATCCTTTTCAACTGCAAATCTATTCGGTTCAATCTTGTTAAACATTGTAAAGCGAAAGCTTTGCCTTTTGTGATCTTTACTTAAAGAGAATAGGTCAGTTATTGTTTTGTGAATTTTGCAGATGTAATCTGTATGTGTGATTTACTTTTTTCCCCCTGAATAATTGTTATTTCCGAGAGTTAGAAAAATACGCTTTTAAACATAAAATGCTACTTTTGATCTCACAGATAATTTACATTTCAAAATTCTGCAGCAAAAATTCTGAATATAATTATTGAAATATTTTACAAAAATTACCTGTTTTCTCAGATAAATAGTTCAGTGATTTTTTTAAGAAATGAGTGCAGAAATGAGACATATTCTGGAGCAGTAAATGAAACGAAGTACTGTTCAGCTTAGATTGAATTTATTCATAACATTTTTCTCATCTTAAAGGAAATGGCTTTGACTAATTCTATCGTTGAGGTATATTTTTCTGAAACAATTTGCTCCTTTCTTTGGGGAATATAAAGTAATAGGAATCTGTTTAATATCATTGTACTAAAGATTCAATGCATTACAGGGACAAATGAATTTTCCTCTTTCTGATTTACAGATTGGATTTTCTATTTCTTACGTTGTAGAAAGAAGAAAACAATCCTTGCATTTGACGTAGCGCCTTCACTCATTGGGAGCGCTTCACGGGATATACTGTAAAGTGTAGTGACTGTGTGTTTTGTTGGAGGCAAACACTGCAGCCAATTTGGACACAGCAATGTCACACAAACATACAAGTGATATTAGCTGCAATCTTAGTGAATGGAACATGACCAAATATATTTGGGATTGTTGGCCACAACACCAGAAGAAAGTGCTTTCTTTTTTTGTACAGTGTCTTGGATTTTTAATGTTTCTCTGAACAAGCAAACATAATCTCAGTTTAACTGTAGCACACTGTACCAACACTGTAGCACACCTCCAGCATTGCATTGGACAGTCACCTTAGATTATATGGGTTTCAAGTCCTAATACCGGGCTTGAACCCACAACCTTCAGCTCAGAGGCAAGAGCGCTCGCTACCAACTGAGCCAGGCTGTTATGTGAAATCCATTTCATGTATTAATGTAAAATTGTCATTTAATATAATGAAAGTGGAGAGGTGTTCAGTACCATGACAAAGTCTCAGCCAAAATAGGCGTAAAAATCGTTTTGAAGTATTTTTACTGATCCATTCAATAAGATTTTCTTTTCTTAAGGTCTCTTTAGATCCCTTACCACCATTGTAAGAGAGAGTGGAATCAATCTGCTCCATCGCCCGTGTAAATATTCTTCTGTGATCCTACATGAAACATGCATTTTGCATTAAAAAAGATGACCAGTATATAGATAGACCACAGCACCTTTACTCTAGTTGGCAAATCTTCCGATAACCGAGATCAGCAACGCCCAGTTATTTGGCCGTGTGGATTACAGCATGCCTCCTGTCTCTCTTTGGTTCACAACAGCCTTCAGCACTGACATTTTCAGCATTTGAAATGATATGCCTTTTCTTTGATCATTCAACATTTTGAAATGGGATATTAAAGCAGGTTCTCTGAAGCGGTCCACAGTCACCGAGTCAACACAAACCAACATAGTTTTAAGTATTTATGAAAGGGAACAAGGGAATGAAAATGTAACTGTTTTTTAATTAAAACTTGAGTGAAATGAATGAATCCATTGCTTTACCTTAATAATTTTAATTAACGTTGACCTCCATAAAGCCAATTAGCCAGTACGCACTGGTGTTATTTCTTTATCAGCATTAGGGTTCATCATGCCTTACGCGCTGGCAACTTTCAGGGACTTTAGCAGGACATGGAATTGGGTGGGTGGGGGGGGAATCTGACGATGGAAAATTTACGTAGAAATTGTGAAGTCATTTGATAAGGTTGGGGAACTAATGACAAATTAGCGAGATAGAATGAACAACTTTGGCTGACAAAAATTGATTGTAAAATGGAAACAGCATCCTCTAAACTGATGAGTGATACTGAAATCTCGCACTGGTTCTGAGCTGTTGCCCTTGGTCCCATTATATGGGACCAAGGGCAACAGGGTGTTTGACACTTGCGGAAACCCATCACTGTGCTTAAGAGAGTTCCATGCATCCCCCACCCGCCCATACATGGAAATTGCAGAGATGTTTAGATGGAGAGAGGTTCAGCAGGATAGAAACTTAACAAACAAAACTAAATGAGAGATAAGCCAGTATGTCGCTAATTGACAGCTTATGTCCAATGTGCAATATAACTGGCCTCTAGTACAATGATAATTGAAGTGTCGAGATGTGGGGAGTTGTGTGAGGGATGGAGGGGTGGGGGGTGTTACTTCCATTTACAGCTCAGGCTAAGGTGTTGATTATCATTTTTAATGATCATTTTCTCCACTAGCACAAGGCGGGTAACAATTTCCGCACGGCAACCGACGACTTATGAAAGCAATTCAACTTACAATAATAATCCTCGCATTTGACATAGCGCTTTTCACGTCTTCTAGACGTCTCAAACTTGTACAGGTGGGAGACCGTTACATCAAAGGATGAAATGGGGGAACAATTAATTCAAAATGAAGTGTGTTCAACAGAAGGACGTCAGTACAGATACAGAAGATACCCGGGTCAGGTTATCTTTGGAGCATGTCTAGCTGCAGATGACTCATTAGAACCCGAGCTGGATTATAAAGTTTCAGCCAAAGTATTCCACGGACCTACGTGTGACATCTCTGTGTGGACCGAAGTACAACTACATAGATGGACAGCAATTTTCTCCCTGTTATATGGAGCGGTGTGTTGGAAGCTGACAGAGGCAGAAGAAGAGAGGAGGGCCTTTGACCATGTAAGTCAATACATTTTTCTAGGATGAAGCAGCGGGCCAGATATATCCATATAGCAGTCAAGTGATTTAACAATATAGCTTGTGTACATTATTGGTGATTATCTTTACAACATCCGACTTTCTTGCTATAACAGCAATTGCTATAGGATTATTGCATGCCATTAAGATCTGGAATAACACCAAGAACAGCAAGGGATGGAACATATTATTCTCAGATCAAATTGAAGCCATTACATCCAATTTTAGGTATGTAAATGATGCCGAAACCCAGCCAAGGTCACAGTTCTGAGCTGCTGCTTCTGGTTACAGTTACAGTCGCCATTATACTGTATACTGTGCAAAGCTCTTACCTTTCACAATAAACTGGTCTTTTTTGTAATCGGAAGTCTTCAGCACGAGATAGTTCCTCTCCTGAAATCCAGGCGTGCAGTCAAACGCAAGAGCTTGCAGTAGCACCTGGGAATACACAATTGAAGAAACAAAAGCACTTACTGTAAATCATCAATAAATTATTAGGAATACATTATATATATATACATAAATAATCTAAGTGTCTTTGTTGTGTCTGTCCAAAATGCTGTGTTAGCATCTGCAAGTATGAGGTGAGCGGCCGCACACTTCAAATGGAATGAATTAGATTGCAAACTGAACATAATTACTATTGACCATTTAAAAAGCTTTGGTTCTCTCCCCTACCATCCGTCCCCCCTCACCCCTCCCCCCACCCATCCCCTTCCCCCCACCCCCCTCGGCCTACTCTCCCCTCCCGCACCCCCTCACGTAACTACCCTCCTTTCCCCCAGAGTGGGCAAACGTTATCCGCCCAACAGTTTACTTAGATTTTTGCTGGCTACAAACAGGAATGGTAGCCCCAAGGCATTCTGACACAAGTCACTTGGCAGATGACACCAATGAATCGAGCACATTTTGGAATATTATTTGACAGATGCGGCCTTATTTTTTTAACGCTTCCGCTCTCTCCATAAATTATCATTTGCCGGCTCCCAATTTATTTTATCCTCCACTTATCCCCCTCCCCACAAACAAAGCTACCTCCCAAATATTTTGGATCGCTCCCCGCAAAACACAAAGCCAGAATCTAAACACTTCAAAAGGCGCAGCAGTCAGGAATAGGCTGGAGGTGTGGGGTGAGGGCAAGTAAATGGGTCTGAAAGGATTGCTCTTAAAAGAGGCAGCACAGATACAATGTGCTGAATTGCCTACTTCTGTGCTATGGTTCCATGGTTCAGTAAGCATGTCATTGGATAGCTGTTCCACATAAACTATGGGGCGAAAAATAGCACGAGTGTATTTAAATCTTGTCTGAAAACCAACCTCTTTGACAGTCCCTTAAGATCTCGCGCCTCCTCTACCCCCTGTTTGCTATTTGACCCCCATCAGTGTAGGGCGCTCCGAGGTGTTATCTTACACGAAAGGCTCTATCGAAATGCGAGTTGCTGTTGTTGCTGATTAATATTGGTGGTAAGTATCACTGTACTTTAGGCTGCATTTCGGACCTTATTTTGAGGAGCTCATGAAAAATGAGGCTTCAAAGCAACAAAAAATGAATGAGCCCATCAAGTGCCAGTAGTAAGATGTCCGCAAGATGTGATACTTAACATAGACAGAATCACATCATGATCATTGATATCGTGTATCGGTCTTATTGATCGGCCAGTCGTGAATATAGACCAGAACCTTTCGGCATCAAAAGGTTATCAAGCATTCCATTGAAAAATTAGTTCTCAGGATTATTAGAGAAGCGCTTGAGTTAATTACAGTTAAAATCCACCCCCCCACCCCCCACCCCTCACTCTATTTTGTCCAGGGCTGTAACAAACAGAATCGTTGCAGAATAAATACCCTACATGGTTAGTCCTTGAAGTAACAGATGAACGGTGCAATGGTTAGAACACCTTCTGGTGCATCAGGCAACTCAGAAGAGTCCTCAGAATAAGTCCCCCGAGACTTGCATTTGGTTTGTGTCACAGGAACCTGAAATGAGCACAATTTCAATGGGGCTTGAAAGTATAATGGGAGCTTTAAGTACTTAACAGTATTTCCACAGACTGAAGCACCCACTTGGCATTTATATAGCAAACCCTCCCAGAAGACTTTCACAGCAATAACTGCTCGCTAAAACGGGGGCGAGTATTCCCATTGCACAGGGGCGATGGCTGCTCGTATATTTTACACAGAGGGAACAGCATCTTGGATGGGAAAATGTATTTAAGAAAAACAGCTATTGCAGATCTAATTACATATGAAAGAGCAAAGACCCTGAGACAGATGGGGAGGTTTCTGTGGGATGCACTCTTACAAACACTATATAAACGCAAGTTGTCATTAACTTGTGAAAATGCACCTCATAGAAAAGACAAAACGTGGCAGGCAAGATTTTTTTTGCTGGGGCAAAAACGCCCCTCAAGATAACACAAAATATTTCTCCTCCTTTGTGTTTCTCTAACACACTGGAGACAAAGTCTGACCGACCCCTTCTTTGAAACAAAGCCACTAATGATGGAATAGCACTAAATATTCAGGATCAATACCCTCGAAACCCTGGGAAAATGCATTTATACGTGGCAATGATGAATAATCCATTAGTGAAAAACTACTTAGTACCGACACTTTTGTACATGTCCAAATTTTTTAATTTAAATAAACAAGCAAAAAATAATCAGTCGAAGATTTCTTTTGACATTAGACAAGCTCTCAGGAGGTGTCATTTATCATTGGTGCTAATGGAAGGGAAAACAGCAAAAATACTCATAATGTAGTATAAGGGTTTAATGGGTTTTAAATGAGGTGGCCTGTCAGATGTATTTTAGCTAAGTTCATTTCCATCTGTGAATTCCAAGAACTACTTTGCTTCCTGAACTACGCATCTGAACATCCTTAACTGCAGTCCACCACAATGAACAGTCACCACACTTTACAGCAGATTCCTGTGAAGGAGGTCGACACGGCCTCCAGATGTGAAAGGCATCACATCAAATGCTGGGATTATTTTCCGAAATAAAATGCAGGACGTTCACGCATAGAGCGTGATCTCAACAGAAAACCCAGTAGACACGCTAAACAGGCAGTTAGATACAGTCTTTCATCCACAAGAGGGTCACAGTAATGTACTACTGCCATTAGTAAGGTGTGGAGTCAATCCCCTAACATATTAATATCAATAATAATCCTGGCATTCGGTACATCATGTTGCCTCATCACATTGTTGAGACATCTCATAAGAACATAAAGAGTAAGGAGCAAGAGATCTTATCCATTCAATAAGATCATGGCTGATCCTTTAATCAAACTCCATCTGCCTTATCCCCATATCCCTTAATCCCTTTAGCGCTTATCTCATAGCGCTTCACAGGATTTTACCATGAAGTGTAGTGACTGTTTATTTGCAGGCGAACACAGCAGCCAATTTGTACACAGCAATGTTCCACAAACAGTCTTGAAATTAGCAGCTGATTTGTACAGGGGGGTGTGGGGAGGGCGAAAGTGTTGGCAAGGCCATATTCAGCTCCATTCCCAATTTAATATGCCATTTCCTTATAGGAGATGGTGGGAATTGGATCTCAATCAGATGGTTGTCAGACACCTTCTGATAAGATGGGGGAAGAAGCCTTCTGGACAGAAGCAAGGAAAACAGTAGAAGTCGGAAGAGAGAAAAAGAGGACACACACACACAAAAGCCCCAATTTATTCTACGCCATTTCTCAATATTCAGAGGTGGACACTTATTCAAAACAACATTAAAAAATAATCAATTGAAACACTTTATAGTGCTTTTTGCTGGCTCCTCTGAATCCACAGCAACCCTAATTTTATTGGTTTGAGAAAAACATACACACACACGTACGTCAAAAATAAAAGCTATTATCACGCACTGCACAGAGAACTTTACACTTTATTTATACAATGTTGTTTTGGTAGCATCTTTACACATAATAGGATTTATCACACGGTACAATGACATTGTAATGAGTGTTACTTTCTTCTGCTCCAGTGCCTTCATGTATCTTTGTCGTGCAGACATTTTACTGAAGTGCGGTTCTCCCAATTTGCTGTACAGAAATCAAACCAAAAGAGTGTGCCTATACACTATATATAGATATACATATATACTTTTCCAGCCTTATCTTGTACAATTGACAAATTTCGCCTTGTTACATTGTACCGTAACATATTTGTGGCACCTATCTTGTCTCGTTGAAGGGCGTGCGATAGAGACAGAGAGGCAGAGCCATCAAATGATTTAAAAAGCTACCCTACTGGAGTTTAGAGATGTACTATCAAGATGACAGTTTCACCATCTAGAGATATTCTATCGGCAGCTTAATCATGTGGAGTGTTACAATGTCCTCTGATCTGGCCAGTTGGGGCTGATTATACATCCCTTGCCCTCTCCACACTACCAACAATGACTAAGCTTGTTAGTCATTGGTTATTGTTCTCCTAACCTCTGGAACTCCCTGCCTCTACTTCTCTGCCTAGTCCCATTATCTATCGCTCTTTAAGATCAGTCTTCGAACCCAACTCTTAGACCTGACCTATAATCACCCACTTCTTCCTCCCGCCTCTCTGCTGCTCAGTTTCCATCACCGTGTGTGTAAAGCGCTCTGATACCTTGTTATTGTAGTAATCTCCATTAAAACAAATCATAGAGAAACCTTCAGCTAAACGCAACAGTGAATGGCTGTGTATGGGTAGGGGAGAGGGGAAAGAAAGTAATGAATGCAATCAGAGCCATGGCCTAATTAACTGAAAATTACACAAGGAAAAAAAAAGTGCAAGAAAAACAGCTCCGAATTTAAAGCATCCTTTACGCTGTGTTGCAGAGTTGCAATTAGTGGGAGATTACATATCCCTTAGCATGGAGCCTTAGTCAGACTCCAACATATCCGTGCTCCCACCCAAGTCACAGATCAGCCAAGTAGAAATGTATAACGTTTGACCTCAATCAGGCCTTAGCTACGTTAAACGTGAACTCAGTCAATTTGATTGGGAAAGTGCAGCCATATCTGGGACAATCAGGGAACATGAATCCCTCTGGCTACAGTAAATACATTTTAAAAATCCAATTGATAGTGCTTTGTGTTAATTGAACAACGCCTCTCCCTCGCATCGCCTAAACCCATATTGTTTCAAGTTGTGTAACATTTACGCGACTAAAATTCATCTCAAAAGTCCATTAAGATTGTCAAGAGTGCTTTTCTGGCATTATACGTTTAACGCAACAACAAATGACTTTTATGGTTAGAGGCTTTCATGGTTGGAAAGTATTTAGACTTCTCCAAAAACTGAAATTCAGGTTAAATGTAATTCCCCGACGAGTTACTGAAAACTTTTAAGCAGTATATCAGAACTTGAGATCAACACTAGCCAGTAAATGTATGGAATAAAGTAAGGAAAAAAAGGGGGCTCTGGTTGTTAATTACATGAGAGTAGTTTCACGGTTATTCTGTGCAAACACCCATTGCTCAATTGATATCAGTATTACATAAATGCTTGGGGAATTTTAGTAAGAATGAAGCTGACTGGAATACATTGAGCTAATAGTGGTCATTAAGGCAACCTCTTTGATATTCCTTGTGCAGCTATGTCTGTGGAGAGCAGGCAGGATACTGGCAATAGAGAACATTTTGAAAGTTCTGTTTTGACAGCTTGCTTTGACAGACACTTTGTGAAATGCAAATGCACCAGATCAGTGGGTTTAATCAGTTTGGATTTGGATGTTGTGCTTGCGATCACTGTCAGGGCACAGGCAGGCAAGGCTCAGAGAGCAAGTGCACAGTGGGAGCGAAAGGAGAGGAAGACGGAATAAAGAGCAAGTCCGTAAAATACCCTCATTATTGACCATATTACAAGGATTCAGGTTACTAATAATAGCAATCCTTGTGCTTGGTATTGCGCCTCAAACCATTTCACAGAATAATAATCTTTGCATTTGATATAACAACCTTGTCTTTGATACGTCTCAAAGCTGCTTCACACAATATACTGTAAAGTAAATTGGCTGTATATTTTGTGGGCGAAACGCGACAAGCAATTGCGCACAGCAGTGTCCCACAAACAGTCTTGGTTTGGGTGATCAAATTATTATCTCTTTTCACGTGAATTCATATGTTTCTGTTATAAAAGCTGATTTCAATGTCAATAGAGGAGGCCGAGAAAATAAAACAAAACGAGTTTATCCTCTAAAGCTGCTAAGTCTATCAAATATTTCCTTCTGACAGATCTTGGCCAGATCAAAAGGAGTTGAGGAGCCCAGAAGAAGATTAAAGGTGACAGGAGTTCCTCACAGCTATGTCATTTGGTCAGGCCTTAAACCCACAGATTCCTAGCAAATGGGTACACAATTATAGTAGCGCAGCATCAATGATTTTAAGTCAGAACATTATTAGTGGATTGAGACCACAAAATTGCTCCTGCTTCCAACAGAGAAGGGTATTTGCACAATGTATGTACTGTAATAAAACAATAAGAAACAACAAAAATGTGTTCTTAATTCAATAGGAAGCAGAGACCTCAAGGCTTTAACTTGATAGTTTAGACCAGGCCACAGAAGACTCGAGCTCATCAGAACCCTATAAATGAAATTATGTGTACATGTAGCAATAAGTCCTCATCAAAATGTCAAATGAGGCAGAAGGAGGAACTGTTGCAGGTGTCATCGTTCCCCATTCTAAACATACGGTATTTCTGCACAAACAAAGAGTGGAATTTTTAATCAGTCTCAAGCAATTCAGCTTAATTGGTGACCTTTTCGCAGTTGTGTATCTGCATAATAGGAAATGGTTTGTTTTTTTTGTATCGTTTTGCATTTTCATTTGCGTGAATTAACGATGATTTCTCTCCGAGTCTCTGTAAGAATATTTGGGATGTGCACAATCACACCCAGCAGGCAGTTTACAAAGAAAAAGAATGCGAGACCGATCATCTCTAACTTGTGGTATTTCATAATAAGGAATGAGATGGGCAAGCGGAGATTCCATTAGCTGAAGCGTCGGGCCGAAACCACAATCCCAACCCATCAGATCTCCACGACGATTTAAGACTCTGTCTCTATTCTTATGGGATTCCTTATTCATATCCTGGCCAACAATCCTGCGGGTAAAAAGATTGGTCATTCACCTCATGGCTGTTTGTGGGACATTACTGCATGTGTACTGGCTGCTGCATTCTTTGGCAGTGCATTCTGTGAAGCTCTTTGAGACATCTTGACCAACATTATACAGGCGTTTTATCAACTGCAACAATTATTATTGTTAATCCAAAAAACTAAGTACAGTACTGTACTTAGAGCAATTTATCCACGTGGCAGAAATGGACACAATTTATTTTAAAAACTGTTTTATTTCTAAAAATTGTATGCCACCTAATACACACCGCATACAGTATATTGAGGTAAAACCAGAGAAAATTTAATTACGAGGCAATAACAGGTGTGTTGAAGTTCAGCTCCTATGAGACACATTTGGCGAGATTCGATATTTGCAAATCCAGCTTGCGATTCCCTATACTTTTGGCTCCAGTAACTTCTAAGAGAACAGTTATTGATGCGGGAGCTCATTAGGAGTATTCCCAACCTGGAAATACCACTGACGCTGTGTGAGAATCAATCTTAACAACATATCTGCTCGGTTGCGTCGGAAAAGACCCCAGCAGCAAGTGGAGGGAGGAAAGTGAATCGCAACATGTGTGCACATGTATATTTGAGAGCACATGTACATGGCTACTATACTCCCAAGCGTGAAGGAATCCAGCGTAATTCACTCCACCTACACACAAACCTATTCACATAACTTGACTCAATATAACATTAAGGGACTCAGTTACAGATTAGTCAAGCAATCCTTCAACTTGCCATGACCTGAAACACATCAGGTGTCGATATGACACAAAGATGCTGAGACAATACATTCCTTTTTCCCTTAAACTTCAAATAACAATGTTGGAAGATGCAGGTATCAAACATATAACCTCTCTGTTTATTCTCTCTGTCTCTTCTCAGGGAACACTGCAGAATCAGTGAATGAAACCTCAGCTGCTGAATTGGAATTGAGTGCGAACGAATTTTGGTGATCAAATACACCTTATACATTTATAGATTTTTTTTTCCTTTGACGTTTCTGGTGCATGCAGCACAAATCTCTGCAGCCTTTTCAGTTACCCTCTGCCATCCATCTTTCATCTTCTGTATGTTGAGAAATATTTCTCTTGGCAGGTTAACTGCCTTAATGTAAGGGGAATGGAGCAGGAATGAAAAAGAGAGTGAGACACACGCACACGCTACAAAATCTCATTTTTGCCATTTCCGTGTAGCCTACACACATGAAATGCTAAATATTTAATTGTTCCCCCAAGCCTTGGCTCTTGTCAACCTGTGTTGAATATTTTCTGGGATTGGGTGAGCAAGACATGTTCCTTCAGGGAGAGAAAGTACATTTCATTCCAGACACAGGGAATTTTTCATATGTAGATGGTATGTACATATATGAAACTCTCAGTCTGGATTGCATACTGTTAAGCATGGTAATGGATTTCCACGTGTATCAGACTGTCCAAAACAAAGTACAGTACTGGGGTTTGGTGACACCAAAGTATTTCTTAAAGAACTGAGAGAAAAGGCAATGACTTCAATCAAAGCTTCTAACAACAACAACCAAATTACACTTGTATAGTGCCTTTCAAGTCAGGAGGACGTCCCAAGGCGCTGAAAATCAAGACAGTGGGTTGGATTTAGAAAAGTTACATTAAACTATATTTGAATTTGAGACTTTGAGATTATAACTTGCATTTCAAAAGCTGAACACCAGCAATTGACTTACGCTGAAAATGACTCGCTAAGGAAAATATGCATGTCCAAATCTAAACACAGGACCAGCTGTCACCACAATGGCAAATTTAGGAAAGTGCTTTTCGAGAGCTAAACATAGGAACGAGTTTACATTTAGAGTGACTCATTTAGGAAAAATAAATCACCAGCAAATCCAAACAATGTATATACTGTAATAAAATAATAAGAAAAAACAAAAATGTACTCTTAATTCAACAGGAAGCAGAGACCTCAAGGCTTGGCAGCAATAAAACTATTTGAGAAGTCACTAAAAATGGCCAAATAAGTTGTGTTAGACGGGCAGATTGTATTGCCAGAGATTCTGGTCAAGTGCAAAACATCATTCGGAGTTTGCAAACCCATTAATATATTATCAAACCCAAATACTTCACTCAAAATATAGCCTTGAGCGTTCTCTATTCATATTGCCAGCACATTCAGCTTGAAACCACAGAGCCACATTTTGGTAGCACAACCAAATACAAGATTATTTATTGGTTTCGCTGAACAGCAATGCTTCCTTTAAATTACAAAACAATACATCACTGTTTGCCGTGACTTCTGAGACCTCATGTTGTCCCATCAATGGGCATGAGGCATAGATTGGATCATGGATTAAACACAACTACAGTATTGTGTACAGAGTTGGTAGATTTAATTGATGATTTTTTTTCACAGCAGGCAGGCAGACATGTGACCAATGCTGGTTTACCCCCAAATAGATTGTTTAGAAGTTTGAATCCTGTAAAATGATTTGTCACGTCTCAATTGGTAGTTACATCGCTTGTCGCCAACTTATTTATATTGTGTTGGGTTGACTGTGGTGATCGAGTACTTTAGGAAAGTCAAACAAACTACGGTTCTTTCATAGAGGGAATAAAACGGTTGTAAAGGGACAAGTGTCCAGAGAGAGGGTGATGTCCTCTAGTCAACAAGCAAAATAATTTCTATTCTTTTCCTTTTAGTCGCACGCCATAGAAAAAGTTCACTGCCATCAGCATATATTTCTTGTGCAACATGGCACCTCCAGGATAGCACTCTCTTGTCATCCATATGGCCATTACTCAGCTACACTTCTTACTCCACACTTGTGGAGTTCTGTAGCTCAGTGGTTAAAGCACTCGCCTTACAAGTGAGAGACCTGGGTTCAATTCCAGGCAGGATGAAACCTTGGGCAAGTTTCTTTACTCCACAAGCCTAATAATAATTGCTCCAAAAAAAATAAAAAAATTGGACATTTCAATCTATGCCTGTTTGTGCGACACTGCTGTGCTCAATTGGCTGCCATGTTTTGTCCACAAGTATACAATTCACTTTACAGTATATTCTGTGAAGCACTTTGTATGTCTAAAAGACGTGTAAAGCACTATATCAAATGCAAGTATTATTATTAGTTATTTTTATTGATACCATTACAAATCAATCCTGAATTTCAATGATTGCCTTCAGGAAAAAGAGCAAATTAGTGAGTTTTAAAAAAAAATGTAACATTGACTGGTTAATAAGTGGAAAGAGGATTTATTCTAGGATTTAACCGAATGATAATCTTTCTCGTCATACGAGAACTTAGATTTGGCTGTATTTGGGTAAGTGAGAGAGAGAAAGAGAGAGAGATGGTAATGGGGGATGAGAGAGAAAAACAGACATGCACACAAGCAAATATTTGGGTTTTCAATAGTTCTTCCACATGCTTAAAACAAAAAAGGTAGAAAGTTGGATAACATTAAAGGCATTTTGCATGCAAGGTCACAGCTATACAAATGCCTAATCAATAGACTCAATGGGAAAAGCAAAGATAATTGGCAAGGATGCTTTACTGGATGAAACAAAGAATTGTTCATCCCGTGCCTCAAACACAGTTCATTCGTTTAATAACTCAGGGTGAATGGAAGTTCATCTGAATTAGCAATCTCAGGTTTGTAAACATAGTGGTTTCAGGGGCCTTAGGGAGGCAATTATTCCACAGTCAGTATGCTTTGTGCTCCCAAAAAAAGACACTTCAAGTCTCTGACTGCTGGATAGCATGTAATACTTTACCGCACGATAAAACGCCTCGCCAATCTCCTCGCGAAAATCTCTCTGTGAGAGACTGTGTAAAACACGGGGGGGGGGGGGGGGCGAAAAACACGCCAGGCAATTGACAAACCCTTAACAAAGAAATGCGTTAGGATTAAAAAAAAACCTGTATTGTCGATCTCTGTGCATCTATTTCAATTCTGGCCCACAATGAAAGTGTAGGAACAGAGTGAGTGGCAGAGAAATTGGTAAAATATTGTTGTTCAGAGCAGCATAGCTAAAATGTCACCTCAGTAAAACTAGAGTGGAAAATAATTTGTTACTCTATTTGCAGCTAGCAGCTATGATTGCCAGATAATCTCAGTCAATGTTTGTTTCACACTTTAGACCCGAGTCATTTACTCGGGGACTGATTTGCATGCATGGCAACACACAAGACATGTGTCTGTGTGTGTGTGTGTGTAGAGCAGCCTGTTGAGGAGGCAGGGAGAATGGCGAGACGGGGCGGGGATGAGGGAGCATGAGGTTCAGTTCACCGTTGTAGCCGTCTCAGTGTTCCTTGCAACGCTGCTCTCATCGCGTCTATTGGTACATTCCAATATCAGTGTTTCAGTCACCATAACAGAGCACTTCAATTATCTGCCTCAAAGCCAGTTCTAACATTGTACAAGCTACCATCCTGATAGTAATTGAGGCTTTGAAGTACTCTGAGACGCCATCCCGCCTGGAGGATGCTATATAAATCAAAATTGTTGTTGTTGTTGCTTTGGGAATGTTAGGCATTTGAACACTGTACAGTATATTGGTATGCCTTGTTTCTGCTGCACTGTCTTTTACCCATGTTTAAAACTGGCCACAATCCTAACCTGTGCCTACAACCTCATTAAAATAGGAAATGGGACGATGGAAATAACAAACACATTCGATTAATAAATTGTAACACCAATGCAGCACTAGGTAGTTTACATCAATATCTGTCCCACATAGGGGTCCTGGTGTGTTAAAATTGATTTGCACTAACAGAGCACATAATGACTAAATAAATAATGACTGCATTTATGGAGGAGAAGGGGGGAGGGGGGAGTAAGTCAAGGAGTCATTACCTCCAGTTGGTGGTGGGTCCTATTGGTAGCTGATGAAACAAAGTAAAAGAGGAGTGTACAGGAGATGGCAATTATATAATACGTCCATTGATATCAATTTGTACCAAAGCGCTTTCTGTGAGGCGCTTTGAGAGGTCTCGAAGACTTGAAAAGCACTACATCAAATGCATGGATTACTGTGAAATCCTGTGGCTCGGTGACTCGCCTCGCACCGAGATACCTGGTTCGATTCCCGGCAGGGCAAAACCGTAGGCACGTTTCCTTACTCCACACACCTGATAATCATCCCTCAAGAAAAATATACAATAGTACTCAATCCACGACATTGCTGTGCGCAATTGGCTGCCGCGTTTCGCCTGTAAATGTCCAGTCAGTTCATCTTACAGTATATTCTATGAAGCACTTTGAGACGTCTCAAAGACATGAAAAAGCGTTATATCAAAGTCATGGATTATTACAAGTAGTAATTATTAGTCATGTAATTATTACAGCAGTACTGACAGAGGAGCAACAATAAAAATTCTAACAAATGCCAATTCTTTCCCAGGTAAATATGCGGTAAGAAAACATTTCAAACATAGGATTGTGTTTCTTCAGAGACTGAAACATGCAGAGACATTGTTAAAAATGTATTTTCCCTCCTCCACGCTGTCAAGCCTTGGCGCAAGTCCCAAAACGTGATGGGTGCTTATGGTAAATAATAATAACAATCCTTGCATGTGATATAGTGCCTTATAAAGTTATTGTTTTTTTTTCTTCATTGTATATTTTTTTGAGATGTCATTGGCTAGACTGATCAAATCAAGAGTGGTTAAAGAATTGCGGCAGGCTATACGAGCCCTAGATCCAGCACTGCATTGTACTTCCAACATCTTGGGACGTCCTCCTGATGTGAAAGGCGCTAAACAAATGTAATTTGTTGTTGTTTGCGCACGTTATATTAAATCACTAGTGCATGACTGAATAATGGAAAGCAAGGGAGTCTTCCATTGCCAGATTACTGTATAGCCTTGATGTGATCAAATGCACAACACTCCTGTGTTTGCCTTGGGCACCTCAGCTTTAAAATCTGGTGACCAAGCTGCTATAAGATAGGTGTCGAGCTCAGTTGCTCAAAGTCGAGATGGATGCGAATGTGCTTTGACAGGTCTGCTCTTGCTCTATGAATTATTTTGTAACGTCTCCTTGCTATTCCATAAAACCAATGGGTTGGTTGTAAATAGCGCAGGCACTCGCTAACCTGAATACAACACACACTTTGATTCCATAGAGAAAACTAACCTGAAACTCAAAATTACTGGCGCTACGAAAATAAAACATGCCTGCAAACCACACAACTGTCTTGAGCTCTGTAGCTCAATGGTTAGAGCACTTGCCTTGCAAGTGAGAGATTTGGGTTTGAGTTCAGGCAGGGCAAAAACTTGGGCACGTCTCTTTACTCCACACGGCTGATAATAATCCCTCAAAAAAAAAAAAAAAAATTGGTCATCTCGATCCACGACTGTTTGTGGGACACTATAGTGCGCAATTGCCTGCTGTGTTTCACCCACAAAATACTGTATAGTCAATTCATTTTACAGTATATTTTGTGAAGCACTTTGAGACATTTAGAAGATATGAAAAACACTATCAAATGCAAGGATTATTATTATTATCATTAATATTATTCCTCACACAATCTCCCTCCCCCACAGCCCCCACCATCGATCTGTTCACTCTCGTGAGATGCAATATTTTGGGCAGCTAAAATCCTTCCACTTTTAGCATCTCTTTGCTTTCAGATATCATTCTGGTGTGAAAGATGCTAATGTCAAATACACGGATTCATTAGGGAAGCAGAAACTCGAGAGAATAAGATGTAATTGAACTTCCATTTGCTTAGAAAAGAGGATAAGGTGCATAGAGACTGAAAAATGTCAATCTATATTATAAGCACTAATAATAATAACTACAACAGCACAAATGATTGCAACCAGAAAACGTTATCAAGAGGGATTCATTTTAAATGCAATCTGTGTTTCCCTGTTAACTTTGATCATCAAAAGGAAAGGATGTGAAAAGACCATTTACTTTTCTCTGAGGCATTCTAGGTCCAGGGTTGGGATTTGCATGGACTGGTATCATGCTGCAATGTATAATGAAGATTGCAGTAAGACACATGTTATTACAAGAACCCGAGACAGCAAAGCTTCCAGTAATGAGATTTCATTGTGTTCACAACTGTAACTCTCCCCCAGCGTTGCATTTTTCTTGACAAACTGCTTTCACCGTGTGCAGAAAGCAAATTTACACATTCCTGCTTAGGTGTGTGCTTTGCTATTACAATGCCTTCATCTCCAAAGCTTCATCTCAGACTGTATACTCTGACTCAGTGGATAGTGCCCTCGCCTTGCAAGCGAGAGATATGCGTTCAATTCTTGGCAAGCCAAAGGACTAGTTTCCTTACTCCACAAGCCTCTGTTTACTTAAGACAGTAAGTAGTAACCCGGTCGTTTTTCAATTAGCAGATCGCTTTTTCGGGGTGGGGTTGTGGGGTGATGATATATCAGCGCAATTGGCTGTCGTCCCAATTCACTTTACAGTATATTCTGTGAAGCTCTTTGAAACATCTCAGAGACGGTACGATTATTTTTCTTATATTTGCAAGATATTTACAAAAGCGCGGTGAAGATTGGGCCACCTCATATAAAGAATGGGTCCTCTGCCGAGTCACAGAGAGTGGTTGGACATTTTTTTTCTCCTTCAGAAAAAAATACATTGTGAAGTGTAACAACTATTGATTCGATTTAAATCAATTCTTAAACCTGTCAACAAATTCCAATACTTGATGAAAATGTAATGGTTTTGTGGGATCTTACAGACAAAATGACAGTTTGGCTGCTCGTCTGCAAAGCTCCATGTCAGGTCATTTCAACTCATGGTCTAAGATCAACTCACACTCTAGTTGCAGTGTTGAGGTGTCGGTGGGTGGATGTGGAGGGGAGGAGGAGTGGGGGGGGGGGGGGAAATTGTATTGTCGGAGGTGCCATCCTCCGAATGAGACGTTAAGCCAAGGTACTGTACTGTTCACATGGACACCGAAAAGTTTTACTACATTTGCCAATGCCCCCACCCACCCCCATAAATGGATAATTTACTTCATGGCTGTGTATGCATTTGTAAGGCAAGCACAAACAGTCGGCATTTGTGCACAACAATTTACCACAGTCACTACACCTTCCAGCAATTACCTGTCAAGTGCTTTGAGGCCTTCTAAGACACCGTGCGGGGTGAAAGGTGTTATCTAAATGCGAGTTGTTGTTCTTGATTTCATATCAAACACAAGGATTCCTAATGATTTATTTATGACTATATTATAATTATCATTAAATGGTTGCCACCTTGAAGCGACCAACAGTAAATGTACCACACCACACCAAGATATACAAAAAAAAACTAACTTATAAATAGATTTTAAATATATATATATATACTGCAATGTGGCAAAGCCAGTCTGCACAGCATAATGATAAAATCTGTCCAGTCCAGCCATGCAGCAGCATTCAGGGATGAGTTTAATCACAACAGACAGAACATTCACAGGAAATCGCAGGGCCAGACATTTAACAAGTACATCATTTACTATTTAAAAGAACGATAAATAATTGTGTCAGTTGTCAGATCCAGGAGTCATATTGAATATATGAATATATATATATAATGGGGGTAAGATTGTTACCACCACCGTGCAGGACAGAATACAGACAAACCCATGTTTTAGAGACCTGACACTCCCGGGATAAACAGCTCCTCGTGCTATTGATATCTATTGTGTGTGTTGCCATGTTATGATCCTATAAGGTTATCACCACTAACCGGGATCCCTGGCTCACTGCACGTTACAATGGGGGTTCAGGGCAGCTTCACTGTGGACTCTTCCCAGTTTCAGATTTGAGATTTTGGGGGCAAAATCCCATCTGGGTCTAGACTCATTCTATTAGCATAGCACACAAATACACAGACATTGCACTCACAGCAAAATTTTGCGAAGCGCTTTGAGACATCTGGACGATGTGATAAGACGCTGTAACAAATGGAAGTGTTATTACTCCAATAATAACAATTATTATATAACAATAATAAATTGGTCATGTCAATCCACCACTGTCTGTGGTACACTACTGTGCACAATCGGCTGCCGCGTTTCGCCCACAAATACACAGTCAATTCACTTCACTGTATATTCTTGTGAAGCACTTTGAGACGTCTAGAAGATGTGGAAAGCGCTATATCAAATGCAAGGCTAACAACAAACAACAACCAAATTGCATTTATAGAGCACCTTTCACGTCGAGAGGACGTCCCAAGGTGCTTATTAATTATTATTATACTATAAGTTTCCTTCAAGAACGAAAGAAATAGGGCTTCAAAGTGATGACTGGATTCAACAATTTGCCAAGTTTCACACTCTCTGAATTCTCCATCGATGGGAGTAAATCTAGACCCAGGTGGAATTTCTACCTTTAGAGTATCCATCTAGATCAGTTGAAACATTAATTTCATGGTTAGGCGCTCTTAACGGTTCCCTGGCTCTCTGTTATAATTGGGATTGATGGGGGACTCTTGGTGTGAAATGTCATTGCCTAGAATATTAACCCATCGTTTTGGTCCAGTTACTGATTAACATGCAATTACTTCCAGCACGTTCAGTGTCCAGTTCCCATTCTGACTCAGTGACGGGCAATTCTGGTTCAAGTTTGTGTTTTGAAAGCATTGATACAGAACTAAAGTATCCGATTTAAAGTGCCTTACACCAGGCACCCAGAGTGGAGTCTTACGTTGTCACATAGAGTGAAACTGGTCATTCGGCCCTACGAGTTGTGCCAGTATTTATACTCCCTTCTCCCTCAGCCCTGCTATTCCCCTCTCCTATACTCTGCCTGTTGGCTGAAGCAGACGTATGTGCTGAGGTGGATTTCCATGTAGTTGGTGACATACTGTATTGATTCATAATCTTTTGAACCCCGTTTCAGTAAAACCTTGTTCCACATGTTCGTCTTGACTCAACTAAAGGTAGTGGCGGCAACAAAGTGAGCAGGATCTGAAAGTGCCAGACCTCAGTATAAGGCTCTAAGGATTCCTCGGTTACACTTAGCTATTCCAGACAGTGGCCATTTGTCCACAATGCATTCAATATGACAGCCAATGTGCCATTCAATCAGTGGCGCTGACCCGTAGTGCTAAGCCCGGGGCAAAAAACAAAATAAATTACTTCCCACACAAAAGTGGAAGCTGGGACTGGGAGCCCCATGCTTTCACCTGAACTGTGACTGGTGTATTGTGTTGTGTTGAAGGCACACAATCTAGATTGCGTTTGGATACGATAGATCATGCAAGGTGTCCCCTGTGGTCTTCAGCACTGCTCGCAATCACAGCAGCACCCACTGTACTGCACAAGACTGGTTCAGAAGAGCTGTTCTACATGTCCCTTCCGCACCCCCGGAGAACACATCAGCTCAGAAACAGGCCATTCAGCCATACTAGTCCGTGCTCCACAATCCAGCCTCCGCTCTTCCTAATTAATCCCCTTCCCCCAATCCCATTCCCCTATATTCTCTTCTCGCTCAGGTTGTTCTTCCAATTCCATTTGGGTTTCAAGACCTTGTTTTAGTAAACCAAGCAAGTCAAACTGTCAGCGACTTTAGGATAAGGCTCAGGGGGTCGGGGAGGATATTCCTCAAAGTGTTTGATTTACAATCAACTCAGCATAAAGTAGCACAAGTATTACTTGTGTTTGTTGTGGGGTATCTCGGCTGGACATCATATATACAGCTTACAATACTTACTCCATACTATTGTACATACTTATGGGTAACAGCTGAGCGACTTCTAAATCGAACCTTCAATAATGCTGGGTGGAAGGATGCAGAAAGGTATCTTTTTAGAATGAGTAATGGATTGTCATTTTTAAAAAAAATCCTATTATTCTGCTTATAAGGCTGTGTGCGCAAATTAATTGGGTTTATACTACAGCCGACGCAATCTGATCTCTTGAAAAGTGCACCATTACGGGTGTTCTTGGCAAACTGCAAACTGGCACTGTAGCTAAATTGAAGTGTTGGCACTTTTCAAAAATGAAGCGTTGAGAGACACTATCCCATGTTTAAAGGTGCTATATCAATGCAAATTGGTACATAAATGTAATTGTGCAAATTATTATAGTCAATCCACTTTACAGTATACACTGTGAAGCACTTTGAGACGTGTCAACAACACCACAAGGTGCTGGATCGCATGCAAACATTATTATTAGCGATGAGGACTGAACAAAGTTTGTTGCGAGAAAGAACTTAAAATTAGACCATCAACGTTCATTCAGATAATTTTGGATAGATGTGAGCCTAGCCTTTGGAGAAGCATCACATATGCTCTTAGGTGCATCTCATTATTTAGGTCCTGCCAGGTATAAGCTGTGACTGAGGCCACAGAGTGCAAATGAAAATTATCAGTTCGTTAATTATAGACCTACCTGCTGTTTGTTTTTTGTGATGTTTCCTGTGATCTTATGAAAACTTACAGGCTTGGACAGAGACCAGACTTTCACTTAGCAAACAGCCAGAGTTTGCCTAATAATAAACAATGAAAGCAGCGTTTGATATAGAACCGTTCATAGCAGGAGGATGTCTCAAAGTGTTAGTCAACATTACGTTAGCACAATTTGCACACAGGAATCAAGTGGTTTTGAAAGTCATCACTGAGTACTATCACAACATCCTGTAGGTTTCATTATCATATGCAGGTTTCTCACTTATTAATGAGTTGTGGAACTGTATATATAATTAACGCTGAAACTGGGCGATTTTCCCTCTGGATTTATTATTATTTATCCTGACAAAATCCAACTGTTTAAGGGGAATCAACGTTTAAATCCAGACTGAACCAGTTCGATAAGACCATCTGGAATATTTAATGCTGGACTTCCAGCAAAAACCTTCAGGATGTTGGCAATTGGCATTCTGATAGAGAGGGTACATAAGGTACATAATAATAATCCTCGCATTTGATATAGCGCTTTTCACATCTTATCAATGTCCCAAAGTGCTTCACAGAATATACTGTAAAGTGAATTGACTGTATATTTGTGGGAGAATTGCGGTAGCCAATTGCGCACAGCAGAGTCCCACAAACAGTCGTGGATTGAAATGACCAATTTTATTACCGTGGTTTTTTTTTGGCGGGATTATTATGAGGAGTGTGGAGTAAGGAAACTTGCCCAGGGTTTCGCCCTGGATGCCTGGATTCGAACACAAGTCTCCCCAGCTTGCAAGATAAGTGCTCTAACCACTAAGCCACAGGAGCTCCACATGTACACACCATGCGTATGTTTGTATACCCGGATACATGTACAAGATTAGTGCACATTCATTATGGTAATTCTCGCTATTCTTAATTTGGCTTCAAACAATCATCATTTTCCCCATTGTGGAAAGTGGTGAGATAATGGTTATCTGCCAATCCTAAATAATTCAAACTTCTTAGTGCTTTTTCCTTCTTCAAATTCCCAGTCCTGTGCTGCTTTTATAATGCTGCAATTTATCCTTTGTCCAGAGATCTTTCAAGAGCACACCATATACTGTTCAATGTTAGCTAAGGATAGTAACAGAAACAAGGCTTCTCCTTCAGTCAAACAGTATGTGGGCAATCACTCCCAAGGTTCAGACATGAATAATGGTTCCTTGAGCCAAGTACCTCAGGGCAATTCCATCAGGAACCATAAGCTCCGTGGAAGGAGGAACATTAAAAGTACGTCAAGTCACCTTGAGAGGAGAGAAGAGAGAAAAAAAATTGTTGCTAAACTTCTGGAGTGCTCAAAGTTTGGATTTTCACCTGACCCGCTACAGTTCCTACATCGCCATAAGCTTTCCAGGTCATAATTTGGAAGTAAAATCACCAGGTTCCATAAAACAAAACAAAAAAAGAGTGTCTGGAAGGATTGAAACATAGAAAAAAAAACACACCAAATGTTTCTACCCTAAAATACCAAAATCTGGTATTATCAACTGTAGGAAATGGCCAGTTTCCCTACGTGTGCCTGATATGAATAAGATCAGAATTAATTTCAAAAATGTATTAGGTTAAAATCCATTTCCTCTAATTTGGCAGAAAAATGGGACGTCCACCGGACATGACATTATACAAATGTAATTTTGTTGTTGTTGCTGTGCACGCTTTGAAAGCTGCCCGTTTTTGTTAAACGTTAGATAAAACTACCAAGCACATCAGTTACTGAAAAAAAGAGGTACACAATGGGTTTGTGATTCCATAAACAGGCAGGCCTAACTGGTAAGTGGATTATACCGCCGTCGTGTCAAAAGGTGGTTTATTCTCCAGGAAAGCACTGCTCCTTAATCTGCTTTTTTTTTATATAATACATTAAAAAAAACAGCTTCAAAAAGAAATTGATGAGAGGTACTGGTGGTGGTTTGGTAAGAGAAATAAATCACCGGGAATAAACCGCACATATCCCATGAGGGACAGAGATAAGAGCACGGTTTGGAGCTAATCAGCAGATGGTTCATTTCCACTGAAAATAATGAGCCCAATCTCTGTGGCAGCGAAGAAGAAAAAAAGTCAAACCAATTTCAAGATCTGCGGCGTTCGTTGGAGCAACATGAATTAGATAGCGATTAACAGAGACATACGATTAGCTAAACAATGCAGTGATGTAGTACCTGGAAACGCAATGATGTAGATGGTGTTGTGTTGGAGGTTTCTTTTGGGTGGTGGTGGGGGAAGGTGGAATGCTAATTACTGAGGAGAGTATTGAACTCAAGTCATTTCTGTCTTGCACAGAAGCTAACTACCACATTTAGCACTAAAAAGACTTTGAATCATTGGGCTTTACAGCAGGTGGAAAGGAGAACTAATACATCTGTTCAGCTTACATGTATATCAATAATAATAATCCTTGCATTTGATATAGCGCTTTTCACATCTTATCGACATCTCAAAACGCTTCACAGAATATACTGTAAAGTTAATTGATTGTAGATTTGTGGGCGAAACGCGGCAGCTAATTGCACACAACAGTGTCCCCAAAACAGCCATGGATTGAAATGACCAATTTTTATTACTGTATTTTTTGGGGGACGGATTATTATTAGGCATGTGGAGTAAGGAAACTCGCCCAAGGTTTCGCCCTGATCTGCCTGGATTTGAGCACAGGTCTCACACTTGTAAGGCGAGTGCTCTAACCACTGAGCTACAGGAGCTCCACATTGCGAACTTCAAGCAGGTTAGTGGACCCCGAGTGCTTCACAGTGGCGGAGTGTGATAACATGGTAGGGGGGAGGGAGGGAGGGAGGCTGGGTGACTGGAAGCTCGATCAAAAACGATCAGAACTACAAAAGTAGTTAGCATTCTGCACACAGGCGCAAAAGATCCGTGAAAACAAATAAGTGGCTCGTGTTGACTGGAGACAGAAGAAAACAAAATGGTGAAACAATAGCCAAAATTCATTTAACTTCACCTTTCCTCTTCAAAATAGGATGCAGTCTGTGAGCGATGTTCAGAATTCCTCCACGATTTATAACATTTTATCTGAGGGCTCAACCGTTCAGGGTGCTTGTAGTTTATCACTCTGGTAGCTATAGCTATGCAAAGAGGCCAGGTCAGTTCTGGCTTGGCAAAGGAAATAAAACAAAATAGGTTTGATACCAGCAGCACTGGTGGCCCTTATTTTTGCCAATCCCCATTGAATGAATAACATTTATCAAAATCAGCTGCATTTACATGACAGCACTACCTGCAGTATCCCAAGCTGCTGCCTGTATAAAGGGGGAATTGCTGGAACAGTTATTGCTGTGTTACTGCCACTCTTATCCCACACTGCGAGCATCATTTCAGTTTGAAGCAAATTATCCTGCTAGGATTCCACACGACTGGTGCGGAATAAAGCAAACAAGTTAGGCACTTGCTATTAAATTCTCTTTATTTGCATCCAACTGGTTAAAAAACAAATGTTGCTTGCAAACGCAGATTAATATCCTAACGAGCATTTTCCCCGAGCACAATGAAATGAGCGTCATCTGAAAGGGACATTCTGTGCTGGTAATGTCCCTCTAATAGGCTTCCTTGACATTATACCGTTACGGACAGTTTCCCAGTCAATGACCCAAGGGGAGAAAACAAAGTGTTGGAAAAACTCTACAAAATCCCAAGGATGTGTCATCTACTGAATTTGAGATATACATTAAAAAGGAGTACAGCACTTTAGTGCGTTAGCGGGGTACGGAATGGGAATGTGGCACAGAGTATGAACAGCCATCGAGCATTTCATGCATCGGGGAGTAAAACAAAAATGACGGAATGTATGCATTGGAAAGCCAATGGTTTTCTAGATTGGTAAGGCATTCTTACTCATGAATAAGAGCATCATATTTACTTGGGATATTAGATTTTGATAGACTCGCTTTCTTTTGTTATTTGAGCATCTTGCAAGACCTACTTTAAAAAAGCCACTTGAAATTTGTGTCCGCCAAAGTGGACCAGACGAGTTCGGTTGACAGGCTCATGTTATGGGGGCTATTACAAGCCTTGACCAAAGCACTTAATAATCATTGCCTTCGATACAGCATCTATCATGCCATCAAGAAGTGTGTGAAGTGCTGCGAATGTGCATTGGTAGCCAAACACAAAAGCCAATTAACACACAACAATGTCCAACGGACAGCAATGAAGTGAATGACCAATTTTATCTGGAGGAAAACTGTTGGCCAGGACACAAGCAGAAAACACCTTCCTCTTTTGGAGTAGCGTCATCTTTAACATGAGCCAGACAGAGCCTTGGTTTATTCTAGAGGGATGTGACCAAATGAAGCAAAGAGCCTCCTGAACCTTATCTGAACCAAATCAATCTTGAACAGTCACGTCAATCACTGGGGATCTTGCTGCCTTAAATAGTTGCTGTAGAAAAAAAAGTGATCACACTCAGAGGCAATCATTGGAGAAGCAGAAAAAAAATTATTCCTTTTGAAAAGTTGTTGCTGTGATGAGATTTTTTGTCCAATGCTTAATTTTGCGCCAAGGAGGTACAGTTAGCTTCTTTAATTTGCGCTGCCTCACCAGGCATTAACAGAGTGAGTCCGTGATATGATCTGATTTTCAATTGAATAGCATACATTAGCAAAGAGATCGTTTTCAATTCCTTGTGGAATACGTTACAAGGTTTTTCTGTGAACTTCCCCAGCTGGGTTTGTCAGTTGCGAGTTGAAATCGCACATGGCAACATAAAAGTAGAAGGTGTAGATTCTAAAACAGGATCTTATTATCCTGAGACTGTGTAAGCTCAGAGAGGATCCCCGGAGCAGTAGCAGGAATCAGACAAGAGTTCCCCATATAGGATTAAGGGAAATGTCTCGGAACTACTTATGCTTAAAAAAATTACTAGCTGAAAGTTACATAGTATGGCGTGGTTCCAATTCTGCATTAGATTTATTTTTCAGAGGCAAACCGAAGCGAGAGAAAGCAAGAAATTAGGAATTTATTTTCCAGAAGCAAAAAAAAGAAACTAGACGTAGAGAAATATTAGGATTTCAGATTTCAAAACAGCAATAATCATTTAACAAAATTTGTGAACAAAGCATTTTCGCCAGAAGGTCCTATTTACTCTTCGAGAGCCTAAGGTGCAAAGCAATTTGTGAGCAGCAAATATGAAGTTAATAAGTCATGAATTATCAAACACAGGCACAAATGACGAGGATTTGGAAATTTAACAAAAAAAAACCTATCTGCAAAACAACAATTAGGCAATGCCTTGGGTGCATGAAAGAGATTTAAAACCACATTGACTCAGGATTGTGTTTTTTTTATTTGAATCAATATTTAATTTGTGTATGCCTATGTGTGGGGGGCAGAATTCAAAATGCATCTTAAAATACTGCTTCAAACAGCGATGAATAAATAAAACAAAAGGCTCTTGTCAATTTTACTGCACTTATATGATGTCAGTCAATGTGATAGCATGCTTCAGGTAAAATAAAAATGACTATGTAATTGGGTGAGTATCTGGGTTTTTTTTTGCTAGTTGCAATTGTGGTAAACTTCATCTGAGGACATGACAGTGAAGTGCATTTTGGAATAAATATTTGCAGACTGCTCTGCCGGGAAACATCCTCTTTGGTATAGTCGCAATGTTCGAGTACAAAGTGGGTGGATGTGCTTGATAACATCCATCACTGAAGAGTCTGTTCCTCCTCCTCCTTCTCACCTCTGCTCATTAAAGCAAAAGAGATGATAGTCGTCGGGACTGTCTAATGCAGAGGCACACGATCAGATGTTAAAGGGATCTATAGGGTGGCCTCAACACTGTACGAACATGTATACAGACAGTTTCATTAAAATAATGCAACGTTGAGACTGGCAAAGGCAGAGAGGCACCTTTAGGAATAAATTTCATGGATTTTTTTTGGTCTTAGAAACCGGAGTAGGTTATTCAGCCCCTCAAGCCTGTTCCACCATTCTATAAGATCCTTGTGGATCTCAAGACCAATTACCCACCTTTGCCTTGTATCCCTTCATACCCTGACCTAACAAATAAATTACTTGGGAATTTCCATCTTGACTTGGTGGGACTTTGCTTTGTGCAAAATTGGCTGTCTGTTCACCTACAAATTGCAATCATTACACTTTCAGTGCCTTGTGACGTCCTCCCAACGTGAAAGGCGCTCTGCAAATGTAATTTTGTTGTTGTTTGCAGTAAATGCTGTAAAGTGTTTACCTCTCTCTCGACATCCACTGAAAGTATAACATATTACTTACAGCCTCATCTTAAGGGCCATTTTGTTTAAGTAGCTAATAATTTTTTTTAGGAGGTGGGGTGGGGGAAAAAAAATCAGCCTGGTGTCTGACACATGCCGAAACCCATCACCACACTCAAGAATCTCCAAACCACATTGAGAATTAAATGCATCCCACCTACACATGGGAATGCTGGGTACCTCTCTACAGAAGGAGTTTGCACTCGGGTGTGAAAAGTCATTGATACCAATCTCAGAATGTTTTCCCTCTGCTGCAATGCCCATTGAGGATTTGGTGGCGGTTTAGCTGTAGGCAAACTGGAAGGCATGGTTCACATTCACACAAGACTTGGTGAAGACAAGCCAAGTTGACGTTGGTGAAATGTTTCTTGAAATGGTACAGGAAATGAAAAGAGACAGGATCTTCCTTCTGCGCTTTCAGATTCACAGCTGCTTGCATCCCAAGAGTGCTAAAATAGACTACTACCACAGTAGTACTGCAGAGTGGGGCTGGTATCTCTTTGGGGAGAACATTAATACTGTCATCTCACATCTGAGAAGGGGCCCCTCATCTTGTTATTTGGGCATGGGTATCCAGAGGGACGATGCTGTGCTCTAGGATAACTAGCGTGTACCCTCAACCTCTCCCCCCCCCCCCACCCCACCCCCGTTTTAATTCATTAGAAAATTCCTGTTTTGCGGATTCTAGGCATTTTTAAAAAGAGAGCCATAGCAGTTTGTGTATCATTGTGTAAATAACAACAACAAGCATTTATGTACTGTAAAAACAAAACGCAAATTACTGCAGATGCTGGAAATCTGAAACAAAAACAGAAATCCCTGGAAACACTCAGCAGGTCAGGCAGCATCTATGGAGAAAGGAAAAATGAGTCAATATTTCGGGTCCACGACCCTTCGTCAGAATCAAAGTGCAGAGTTTTGACGAAGGGTCGTGGACCTGAAACGTTGACTCACTTTTCCTTTCTCTGTAGATGCTGCCTGACCTGCTGAGTGTTCTCAGTGATTGCCATTGGTATAGTGACCATCATGAATCCCAGAGGGCTTGACAGTGATGGAGCACGACGCCGAGCGAGGAGGTGACCGTAGGCATGGTCAAAGAGAAAGGTCTTCAGGCGCAACCTGTAGTGACTGAAAGTGTGGTCACCGATGCTGGAATACATGGCACGAGGGACAGGCAGGAGCTAGTCAAGCGGAAGCAGTGGGTGGTAGCTGAGGGAGTAAGCAGGATACAGACGTGCCAGGGCATGAAGATAATGAAATTGTCAAATTTAATGGGAAATGCCACATTATTTTTTTCAAAAAATTGAGTCATTAATATCTGAGGTTGCAAAACGCTATTACGTCCAAAATGGCTCTGAATTCCGCGTAAAAGCTTCTGAATGTGGCCAAGAGCAGCACAAATTGAAAGGGTTGGTTTGGTTCCCAGTTTTGTGAGAATCTAGCTGCATTGTAGTTGGCTCGAGCTGCAGATCACCCATTGCAAAGAGACTCACACACTTACATTGTATTTCACGGCACAATGCAACAATTTGAAGTTTTCCCAAGACCAGTTACAGTTTGCCCACAGGGCACAATTAGCTTCTTGTAAACAAAACATCTAGACTGGTGGTACAGACAAGAAGTCAATCTATCAGATATAACCCAAGCTACTAGTCATGGCATGTATCCATTTCCTTGGTGGTTACATGATCTTAATTTCAAAAATCGATTCAATTTCAAAACTAGCAACTGGTTCTAAGTGAAAATTGGCAATTACAGTACTTGGATCCATTGTATTCAAATTAAACAACAATCCAATTACATTATAGAGCGCCTTTCACGTCCTTTAGCTTCCTATCACTCAATTCAAGCAGAGGATTCAATTCAAGATACTGGTCCTCACCTTTAAAGCCTTCCATGACCTTGTCCCACCCTACTTTTGTGACCTCCTATCCCCCTACCAACCTGTCGACTACCTCCACTCAGCGGGCTCTGGCCTGCACCATACCCCCGATCCACCATCGGCGGGCGAACCTTCAGCTACTCTGCCTCCAACCATTGGAATTCCATCCCGCAAACCCTCCGTCTCACCCTCTCCCTAGCCTCCTTCAATTCCTTCACTTCCTGCTTCAAGGCCCCCCTCTTCGACCGTGCCATCGGTTCAGCCACCGAAGCCTCCCAATGTGAAAGGTGCTGTGCAAATGTAATGTTGTTGTTCTATAGGTAGCTTCAGATGTTCCCATATCAGCAGTTAAACCGTTCCTACTCTACATTGGTGTGCTTAATGGGTAACTTTGCTAAAGTAGTGGGTCATTGTAAAAAGACCCTCCATCATTCACAGGCAACAGCAAATAATCTATACAGAATGAAGAGAGCGTCTGACTTAACACAGTACTGTGCTCAGGGAAAAAAAAGCAAGTTTCTCTCCTTATGGTATATGCCAATATGACACAATGAAAGGAAATGATTACTCTAGATGTTACAGTGAAACACAATGACTGTTTCTGAAAATGGCTTTTAAAGAGAATTGAAACACTATAACTCAATCAAGCCAGCATTGAAAAATGATGACAATAAAATATATTTACTGCTGAATTTAGAATAATTTTGGCTTGATTTAAGTGGAAATAATAGCTTTTCCTTCACTTGCTGTCAGTTCGAGGATTTTGCCAATTGTTAAGGGTATCGTATCTCTCTACCCAATCTTCTCAGCTTGCAGCTACACAAGCTGTCTTTTGTGCATCAAAAGTGAAATAAAATGTGATACAACTCTGCCAGTTCCATTTCTCCTGTTTGCCATCTGCAAATCGTAAACCGGAAATGGCTGACTAGACCAGATTTTGCTATACAACCCAATGAAACAAATATATCAAAATGACCCAAATTGTTTTGAGCGAATCAACACAACTGATATCATAGTTTGCCATAGCATGAAGTCTTTTACATTTAGGCTAACTACAGGGACTTACAGGTCAGGTTTCATTTGCTGAGATGTGGGCTAAAATGGCCATGCACAAAAAGAAACAGCCCTAATGTTTCCAGTGTGCAAGTTCCAGATCAGATTAGAATTATGGACCCAGCAATATTATCAATCAAACACCAATTCAGCCTAAATTGTGAGCATGTTCTCTTCTGTGATATGGTTTCCAAATCCCTCATTTCCAAGACACAGACCGAGATTGTCCAAGGTCATTTTAAAAGTGATGAGGTCCTTTGAAGAATAAACAAATTACCTCAGCTTCATTGTCAAAGTGATATCCCAGCGGAATGATGCGCAGCACATTCAAAGAGCCACTGCATACTGAACCAGTCCAATCTTATTCTGATGTGCAGTTCTTCAGGGCGATATTTAATAAAGTCATTGCTTTCACCTTTTAATTACCCTTGTGTTTCTCATGCCTTAACTCACTGAAGAGCTTTGTGTTTAAAGTATTAGACTGAAAGTTTATCAATTTTCATAGAATTTTTCCAGCACAAAAGGAGGCCATTCGGCCCATTGAGTCTGTGCTGGCTCTTTGAAATGAGCTATTCAAAGTTAATACCATTCCCCGGCTCTCTCACCATAACTCCACAAATCCGTCCTCCCCAAATAACCTTCCATTAGACCAGATTTTGCTTATGTCCAGTGTAGAAATAACCCTATGAACCAAAGGTCTATCTCAGCATAGCAAAAATCTAAAGTAAATCAAAGTCAAATGAATGGAGCTAATGATCGGAACACATAATCTGGTTTGAAAAAACATCTGTGTAGATGCTTTTCCGAAGCAGGTGTAGAGGATCAAGTGAAGCTTTGAAAAGTAAAGTGTCTCCTTGCCAGCCAGCAATCTGCCATGTGCACAAACCTCATGATGTGCTTAATAGTCTACACTTCCAGCTATTGTGAACTCATAGAAAGATTAGTGTCTGCTTGCCAAGTCTGGAGTGTGCAATTTCTTCTAGGGATGGGGGACACGAGAGAGAGAGAGAGAGAGAGAGAGAGAGGGGGGGGCAAAAAAACACAAACACACGCTTTGCTTGACTATGACCAGAGATGACAAGTTCTGGTGAGCAGAACATAAGGTGTTAGGGGCATGACTATTACAAATTGGGATTTCACACTAATTGAATGACCTAACATACTAGGGTGAGAATTTAAGCTTCTCACTACTTGTTCACACCCAACCTTTCAGGGCATTGAATTTAGTAGGTGTCAGAACAACAACAAACAAACAATAAAATTACATTTATAGAGCGCCTTTCACGTCGGGCGGATATCCCAAGGCGCTGAACAGTCAGGTCAGGACCTGAGCAAGGGAGAGGGGCAGGGTAAGGGTGAGCGGTAGGAGAGAGATAGTGGGGGAGGGAGAGAGGTGGGAGGGCAGCAGAAGGCATGGTCGAAGAGGAAGGTCCCGGGACCAGCCTTGAAGGAGGTGAGGGCGGGAGCGAGGCGAAGGGCCTGTGGGATGGAGTTCCAGAGTGTGGGGGCAGAGAGGCTGAAAGCCCATCCACCGATGGTAGGGCGGGGGGACATGGAGCAGGTGAGAGTCCGATGAACTGAGGAGGTGGGAGGTTCATAGGTGGACAGCAGGTCAGAGAGGTGGGGGTGCGGGGGCAAGGCTGCGAATGACCTTGAAAGTGAGGATCTTGAATTCGATCCTTTGGGGAAGAACTCCTAGTGATCAATTTTCTCCTCCAAGTACAGTTACAAACAAAGCCTTGGTGTAACATTGAGTTGCCTATGTATTGAGTCATGGAGTCTACCACAGATTAATAACTCAACTCCTCTCTCTCATCATTTGGCTGGTGAGTCGCCTGCCTAGGAGCTTCTGAAGAAAAAAAGCAGATTAGCTTGCGAGAGGTTCTCCAAGTCTTATGACTGCTGGGAAAGAAAAAAAACACTTGTGTCCCTGAACCTGAAACAAACCCTTATCACTTTGATGCTTTCACTGGCAGATGGCAGGAGGAGAAGCAGTTGTGGGAAGGACATCTGCCAAGGCTTGAGCAGCACCTTCATGATGTGAGAGATACACACTTGAGTAACATTGGCTGCCGCGTTTTGACCACAAAAGTATACAGTGTATATATTTTTTGCTGCGATCCTAAATTGGCCTGCAACAGGTCCTCCCGACCCTTAGGGGGCAACTTTGTGAATGAAGCGAGGCTCAGTCAAGACGATATCTCTGTTTCTTTTGTGGATGGTTTTTCATACCTCGGGCAATCTTCAGCGTTAAAAAAAAAGCATTTTCAGTATTACAAAAAAATTCTGATGACCCTTCGCGACCTTACTGAGGAACCCCACAACCCTGATTTCAGGAACCAACTCTAGACCCGAAGAACCAACCTCGGGTCTAGAGTAACCAGCTAACCATCATATGGCTGCTTATCCAGTTAGGACCATTGATCTGTTAGTGCTTTAGCTTGCAGGTTTAACAGGAATTGGTGACTCGTCTGCTCTTTCAAGTCCTGTACATGAGCCAAGGCGCCTGATCAGTCATGAGCATTGCCTTGAAATACTGAAATCCACCTAGTTCAGGAACCAGACTACCGACACCCAGATGATTCACTAAATTTCACATTTCAACTGGCAAGAGTGCATCATCTTTAAACCGTCTCAACTCCACTTATCTTCTCTCCCCAAAACACTCCACCTCAAAAAAAAGATGCAGAGAAACAAAATGTTTTGGTCAAACATCCTATGTCTTCAAGATGTCCCCAAAAGCTTCACAAGATTTTAATGCAAAGTACAGCTGTACTTATAAGCAAACATTGATTTGTTTTGTTTTTTAAAAAAAGTGGAAATGCGTTAAAAAAATGTTAACACGGACATTTTTTGGCAAACCTAATTTCTAAAGAAGTAAGGAATGTTATGCATCATTGTGCTTAGTGTAATCTCTTCCTCCTGCCAGCTCTATCTCTTTGCTGGCATAATGGTAAATTGTTTGTCTTTTCTTACAAGCTGGGATTGAAAACCCATCTGGTCCTGAACTTTGCACAAAGCCATTAATGCTTGCTTTTAAAAAATATCTGCATTGCATACCATTGTTCCCTCTAAGCCAGAGATGATAAAAAAAAATTGGGAAACGTGGAGTTAGTTGCTAATTTAAGAAAAATAGCCAGATTTGCACTCAATTCCACCTTAATTTCCTTCTAAATAGATTCATGTGGTTCAATTAGCCTGCAGGTTTTACCTCAGAGACTTCAACAAGCTGGATAGTACAAACAATACAAACAACAACATCAGCAATAAAATTACATTTATAGAGCGCATTTCATGTCGAGAGAGCATCCCAAGTGGCTGCACAGTCAGAGATCGGTACCCGGTAGGGGAGGCAGAGGTGGGAGGGCTGCCATCTCTAGTGACCCCCCCCGCCCCCTCCTCTCCCCCATTTGATTTCTACTCAACGTATTCCTCAAAGGACTCATTTGGACTCAGATTTCAGCTAAATCATTTTTTCCTTTTCCCTTCAAATACTCTTAATCGACTCCCTGTTCTTTTTCATTTCGCTCTTAAGTGTTACATAAATAGCCTTTCAAATGCACTAGACAATATATTCTAAATTCTGGAACATTTTGTGCCTTATATCTTGTTTGATATTAATATTTTCTTCCCCCCAGCCACACGACTCATCGTTGCCAATGATTGTTGCAGAATGACAACCAACCGTCACACTGTCAGAGAATTTTTAAAGAAAATATGCAGATGGAAATGTAATTGTTATACTTTAAAAGATATCTATTCTCCCACTGAGCAGGAAGCTATAGTTTACACGTTGCCCCGATGATGCTAATACTTGTAATATCCCTCCAACTTTATGGCTGCAATTATCTTGAAAAGGTTATGATTGCGATTACAGATTCACAGTGAAGCAACCTGGCTGTCTGCCATCTGATGATTAATAGACCTCAGCATGAATTACTATGGAGGCTATTCATTGCCCCTGCAAGTAAAAAGCATTTTCCTCCTCCTAATCCACAGGCTGCTCAAGTAATAAGAGTGAGCATGCCTTTATAAAAACCTACAATTTTGATGTGATGTTGGGGGGGGGGGGGGGGATACACACTGTGTTCTTGAACAATGAATTAAATTGATTGAAATCTGCTAAGTTTTCTCCTAAAATTTGAATTTTAAGACAGTTAAAAATGCAAATGAAGGAATAGTTATGAAATTCCAATAAGTAGGGCAATACTGTATCATGGCAGCCTAAAGTGAAGAGTGCAATCAGGAATGTGCGGAGCCAGGGCGGACTATTAGGTACCATCTGACTGTTCCCAAACTCATTTTTAATACCACTTCACATAGTGTTGCAGAATCACTCCGTCTCCCCAAACAAACAATATATCCCTCTCGACTTTCATTTAGCAGAGAATTCCTTGGAGGCAAGCGATACTCCACATAACAGGTGGTCTGTCCTTCCAGGTGAGTTGCAGAAAGAAAACCGTCTAATATCTCCCCAAAAGCAAAATACTTTACATAACTGTTGAATTATTGAGATCATAAATGGACCTTCATGCTCCCTCCTTCCATTGTATGAACTCGAGTCCTAAGGCTGACTTAGATTGAATAGCACATCCTTCCTGTTAAGAATCTGCAGATGACATTATCCTCCAGCGCAGTTAAGTGTTTATAGGAACTCGAGTGTTGAGACAGAATTTTAAATTTGCTAGCAATTGCACCTAAGAACAAAAATAACATGATGTTAGTTTGTAGTTTATTATGGAACCTTATGTTACTGTGCTTTGCCAGATTTATATAGGGGTTTCCATTGCTGTCGTGTGTGTGTGTTGTTTTTCTTTTTTTATATAAACGCACTAAAAAAAGTGTGGAACAAGAAGATGCTATTAATTAATCTGACCTGCTCCTTCCATTGTCCATGTGCATCATGAACTTTACATCATCTATTTAAATGCCAGCCTGGCTCTGTTGGTGGCACCCTTTCTCACCTCTGAATCGGTAGGTCATGGGTTCAAGCTCAAAGTCCAGATAACATTGATCATTCACTTCACAGTTGTGCACATGTGCACAAATACACAGTGACTGCCTTTCCCATGAAGCACTTTTCAGACATTTTGACACGTGATAAGGTTATTGCAAAGATTATTATTGCTAATTGCATGAGACGTGTTGGTATGGAGTACCAAGGAGGAACAGTTAGTTGCAGCAAGCCAGAAATTCTTTACGTAGAAATCCAGAGAGTATCATAATTCGGGTCTATTGTCTACAATTACTTTATGATCGTGCTATAAAAACAAAATTTTTTGCAAGATCCTCAAGATGCATGCAAATAGGACAAAATGATAGTGTACTCTATTAAGTTTTAAACGGAATGACATCTTAGTTGAGTAGCTTTACGTTACTTTGAGTCTCCCGTGACCTGAGCAATGATTGGGAAGAGCCATTCTTCAGTATTTATAGTTCTACGAGATAAGCAGTGATCTGTTGATCCCAATCTTGTGCCATCCTTGGTAGTCACCAGCTGCAAGTAATAGCTCGGTGTTTCTGTTACCTCTTCAGAGTCAACATGTGGATGGAAGCATTGGTCACCTCTCATCAAGGTAATAGGATCCACTGAGTTAAACTGCTATTCAGTCAGCTGATGTACTCAAGGATGTTGAGTACACTTGCAGTGATGTTACTGACAATCCTTCTCTCTTTCAAGGTGAATAAGAAGCAACAGGAGTACTGCGATTGATGCAGCGTGGTCAGACAGTCGTGAGTGTGTTTGTGAAGTGGAATAAATGGTTTATTTATATTAATATATAAATTATTAAAATATATTTTATATACATAGATATATATACATATACACACAGTAGATATATATATATATATAGAGAGAGAGAGAGATTGGAGGTCAAATTAAAATCCAATTGGTTTCATCCAACGACAATCTACCTTACAATCTCCCTGCTGTCAGTGGAAAACACTGGAACAAAATATAAAAGAGAAAGTCAATGTGCACAATTTTAATTATTCCTGTTACTGCACCAGATAGTAAAATGGTTCATTTGATGAAGAAGTTCCTCCTTGTGCTCATTAACTATGTACTGTATTATTATAATGGGTGAATGATATTGAACCAGCATTTGACACGGTCTATTCTGAAGAATATTGAGAAGAGAACACGGATTTCGGTAGGATTTGCTAATCGCTGAGATTGAACACAACATTTAAACCGAATGCATCGAATACAACATCACATTAAAGATTCTCTTCATAGAAAAAACAACATACACACCACACACATAATATGGGAGTCTGGAGATCTCACTCATATGGGAGAAACCGATTTCTCACGCATAAAATGTCAAGCTGCTCACAAGTAGTTTTCAGCAGCGCCTCTTAGTCTACAGAGGAGCAGTTGATTTTATGAAATAAAAGCCTTCAACCCAACACATTTAATATATACCATAATGTGCTTCATCCCCATTGAGATCTGACTGAACAGTAAATTCAAAGCACTTTCCTTTCTCTCTCCACAACCCCCACCCTCCCACTACTTACACCCGAAAGGTTACAGAGAGCGACTTCCAAGTCACAACAGGCATCAGTTGGCATCTTGGCTAATTTCAAAGTGTAAATCCACGAGAGATTCCAATCGAAAATATATTGTATTGCCGTCTGATGCTTCACAGATCTAGACAACTCACGAGGAATCTCTGAAATGGGTTTCCAAGTAAATAATTCCCTGCTGTTTGTACCGAGCTGCAATCCTGTTCACATGCCTCACAGCAAATAAGGAAGTGCACCTCAATGTGATAAGCTATCCTTACCTGAATGTATGAATACTGACGGCAAACTTGACACTGCTTCTCTTGGCTATGATTTTGAATGATAATGCAATTAGGAATAAAGTACCATTTTAATCACTGGTGTGTGATTGTTGCCGACACAAGCTACAAATCCCCTGCAAAGAATTTCACACGTGTATTTGTCGACAGCTGCCCTGCAATATGAACATGGTCTTGCTGATTAAATTCTTGAAGTTACATTCCGATTCAAGCAAGATTCCTGTTTGGTTCTACTGTGGAGGAGGTGTAATTTCAGTCTTGCTCCTTAGCTTGGCTTACGTGGGGGTGGGTGGGAGGGTGGGTGGGGGGGGGGCGCAACGAGAGAAAGCAAAACAAAAGTGCTTAGAGCTTACAGTTTCAGACTGATCTCACTGAGGTTGAAGTGCATTTGGGGAAGATATTAGACATGTGGCGTTGAAGGCTTTTACTTCATGAAATAAAATCATGAAATTAGCTGCTCCTCTGTAGACTAGGGTGAGATGCTCCCAAAACTACTGGTGAATAGCTTGTCCAGTACTCACATAGGCTAAGCTGACACTCCAGTGCAGTGCTGGGTGGATCTGTTTCACTGTCGGAGGTGCCATGCTTTGAATAAAACACGAGTACCCGGTTGTTTGTTCAGGTGGATGTTAAAGATCCCAGGGCACTATTTGAAGAGAGGGGGGGAGTTTCTCCCGGTGTCCTGGCCAACAATCTCCCAAATAAAATTGGTCACTCAGTCCATGGTTGTTTGTGGGACAACGCTGTGCACAAGTGTTGCGTTGCTTGACTACAAAGCCACAGCCACTCCACAATAAAATGCTGTGAAGAGACATTATTCCAATATGAAGAGGCATTATACCAAATACTGGACAAGGATTATTATTATTGTTGGAGGAAGGATTAAGAAATATTGCCAGGCATATGATACAGCCACCCACGAGTCACAATCTTCACTCCATCGACATCTCTTGCATTTATTGAAAAGACTCAGACCCACATGCAATGCACCTCAAAAAGGTTACAATATACAACTACAAAACACGCACTGGGAGAAATTCTGCCCTGGGTCTAGATTTACTCTATTGATGTAGCATTGCAAAATGATTCTCCTCCTCCAATTTTCCTCCTGCGTTTTCTTCAGGAAAGAGTCTTGTGCTTCAAGGAATTGAAAATGAAAGATGTATCTACCACAAGCATAGACGATCCTATCGCCTCTTATCACAAGCTCTGCCTAAGAAGATATTGTACAACTACATTTGGTACAATATTGCTTTTACCTCTAGATTTGTGTCAGACAGAATTGAGACGCATTTGATCAGCTTGCTCACAAAACCACAAAAGGTCTGAAAACGTTTGAAAGGTTTTCTCGATCCAATCAATTTTCTATCAACATTTGTTAAGGCTAGAATGATAATATTGCACCTAAAAAGCTTTTAACCCAATATATAATTACAGTATTTATAACGCACACATATCATTGAAACGGCTCAAAGCACTTCACATGATTCACAACAACTTGCATTTCTATCGCACCCTTCACCTGGGTCAGTGTCTCAGAGCACAGTGAAGTGTACTGATTGCATATTCCATATGAACATGGCAGACAGTTTGCGCACAGCAATGTCCCACAAATAGCCGTGTAGTGAATGAATAATTTTGTCCAGTGGGCGACTGTTGACCCAGAACACAAGGAAAAAACCTCAGAGATAGGATTCCACCTGGGTCCATATTTGTCCTGTGTTCTTAACACTCCAGAGTATCCATGGCACCTTCTTAAACTCGGTCTTAAATTTATTTTTAGATCAAGGACCGAATGATTATTATTTTTGTTATTATTCATCCTTGCAACCAAATTGTAAAGTTCGTTCCGCTCATAATCCTGGCTAGTGTGGGTTTGACACTTATTCAACATCCCAGTAATACTAACACAGAGCGAGACGTTAACTGTGCAATGGTAGATGCCAGATTGCTGATCACGATGCATCCTAGCAGAAACAATAGCCAAGTGTTGAAGCCTGGCAAATGTAGCAATTATGATGGGCTTGTTGATGTCTTCTGCTATCACTACCAGAGGCCCAGATTCCCAAATGAGACGGAAAATAAAACATCTATACCATCAAAAGAGAGTTTTATTTGGCAGTTTAAATTAGATTTTTAAATTCTGATTAAGATTCCTAAATTTATATTTCAGGGTGGAATCTATTCCAGTTGGCCAGTAATACGACGTTAAAAAAACCCTCAAAAGTCCCACAAAATTCTGACTGCAAGTTCAATCTTTGGTAGGTGGATGGATGAGACTGCCCGATTTTGTTCATATAAACGAGTTTAGAACATAATAAATAATCCTTGCAATTGATATAGAACCTTTCCCAACAGAAGGAGTTCTCAAAGCCCATTCTATAATTCACTGTAAATGGTGTAACAACTATTTTGTGGGTGAAGCCAGCCAATTTGCACACAGTGAATGCCCCACCAATAACCACAGCATGATTGACCCATTTTGACTTTTTTTTTTCTTAAGCCATTGATACTATGGGAGTTCAAGGTTCCAACATGGACCCTTCAGACTCGGAGGTGATTACGCAACCGACAGTGGTGTAGATATTCAAAGTACCTTCTGAGGATCAGAGCTCAACTGGTGTTGGTAATTTAGCCCAGAATCCTAATCACCTTGATCCACAGAATACACAATATTGCATGCTACATAAAGGCCTACTTTCTGGACGAAAAACACAAGGTCACTCAGGTAACCAGATTTGTATGAGACTAAAGTGCCAACATATAAATCTTGTTGTCTTGAAATGCTTTCCGCCTAATCAAATGCCTGAATATTTTCCATATGAGTTATGATAGAAATACTGCTTCCGATTAAGTGCTGGGATCTAGAGAAATGCGGTGGCAACCATTAAGTATTAACAGTATAAGCCATTAACAAAATGGCAGTGGCTTTTAACAGTGAATCATGAGGTTCCTTCGCACACTCTGAGACATGCCTCAACTGGGTGCTTTGAATAGTTGGCGTAATCTGTCAAGTGTGTGTGTGAGATGAGGAGTTTTGTCATGTCTCAATCAGTCCACTGGGTGGTGCCCCCCACCTTGGGGTAACATCAAGGCTTCAGCCAAACCAATTCTGCTCCGATCCGCCTCATGTCAATTGTATCAAGCAAGAGGTGCTCAAGGCAGAGATGTGTGCAGCAGTCTGGAGCCCATCTGCCTGCTTTATATACTGTGGGAAGGATGCGCCTAAACTGCAAGTGGCTGGAGACAGAAAATGATGAAAACATATGGACATAAAAAATCTGTGGCAATAAAACTGTTTTTTGTTACCATCTATTGCGACACATCGCCAATAAGATTCTTGTTGCATGACAGCGGTGGGTGGGGGGGGGGGCAGAATCTCAAATCACCAGTTCGCAGTCACGTGGTGAGGTACTAGATTGGTGCTCTCAGTATATTTAACAGCTGCACCCCCATCAATCGCAGACTGAAACTCAAGAGTCTGGAAAATGTCATCAATTTCTAGTTTTCAAGTAAATTAAAGAGGTGAGGGGGGGGGGGGAAATAATCTGAATATCTGTTAAAAAAAAACTCCTTAGTTCTGATGTATTATATAAAGCAATATGTAATGCAGTAGTCTGGTTATTCATTTAGATTTTGTTTGTTTTTTAATTCATGACAGAAATTGTGCCACAAGTATACAGGTAAATAGAAGACTAGAACATTTCATTCAGTTGGATTTTTTTTGGAGTAAACTTCTTACAATAAGATAGAATTGGTACATTTTCAGGTTTGCAAAGTGAAACACAAAATACGTTTTATTTTACGGAGGGAATTCGGGGAGGATTACAAAGTGAAGGTTTCATCCATGTCTATGGTTTGAAAAATCTAAAAAGGCGCTATTATGAAATGATCTTTGGCAGTCTCTCAACACGTTCATAGTGGGATAGCCTCCATGGGCTATTTAAGAAATGACTCCAATTTGTCCATCTTAAGCCCAAAGAGGAGTTAAGATGGACATACAACATGGCAACCAAAGGATGAGCCATCAGGTAGGGTTCCAGGTGCCAAAGCGAAGTTGGGAATGCGGCACATTGCTGCAGAAGAATGGACGGGGAATGGGCAATGCGTGCTGATCATTCCCTACTGGTGATGGGTTTGTGAAATCCCAGCACAGTGCTGATAATAATCTCTCAAGAAAAAAAAACATAATAACAAATTGGTCATTTCAATCCGCGACCATTTGTGGCACACTGCTGTGCACACTGCTGCTGCGTTTCGCCCGCAAATGTGTAGTCAATTCAGTTTACGGTATATTTTGTGGAGCTCTTTGAGACGTCTAGAAGACATGCAAAGTGCTATATCAAATGCAAGGATTATTATCATTAGTCAGCTTGTGCCAGATATTAATGTACACCAAAAAATAAAGGAAAGAAGGATTTACACTGCAGCCAGCCTATACGATATCAGATCTGGAAGTTCTTGGGTCAATGTTTGAGTAGCTAAAATGGGAAAGTGATAATGTCACATCACAAATATCCTTCATAGCACAACATTCAACATAAACATCTGGTGTTGCAGTAAGATCATCTGACCCAATTTTCAGCTGCTGATTAACAGTAGAAGTATGCACAGTTAATGCAAGCCTCAAGCTACGATACTGCTGCTTATTTATTTATAAAAAAAATTGAGATAGTGATTCTGAATAAGAAAAATCTAATCCAGAAACAAAGATGAATTTTAAATGAATAAAACATCTCTAGGACTAGTTATGCAGATGTCTCACTGTAGCACTATGTCTGCGGAGACTAAAATGTGCAGATATACTACCGTTCCTACTAAGCCGGTTCCAATCATCATCCACCTGCCTATGTCATATTGCAGCGATACAATAACAGCTAGTAATCGCTGACAGTTTTCCACAGAGCAGTAAGAAAGTGCGACAATGGTCCAAATACGTGGGTTCCCAGGTAATCAAATGTTGGAGCCTTCCAGTTGCTGGCAAGAATAATAATAATAATATTGCTCCTTGCATTTGTTGTAGGGCTTTCCACGTTTTCTCGAGGTCCACAGAATAGCGCTTCACAGAATATAATGTAAAGTGAATTCACTGTGTGAAGCGCGGCAGCCAGTTCTTCACAACCGTGTCCCACAAACAGTCCTGGATTGCAATGACCAATTTATTATCGGTTTGTTTCGAGGGATTGTTATCAGGCGTGTGGAGTAAGGAAACTTGCCCAAGGTTTCGCCCTGCTTGGAGTTGAACCCAAGTCTCTCACCACTGAGCTACAGGACGCCCCGTGGATTTCAAAATGGACTGCTTCACCTCTCCAGTGAAAGACCATTAAATCACAAGCAATTTTTTTGCGTTACCAAATCGTAATCTCTAAGGTAATGATGGGAGGGTTAGGTGCTTATCTCCCCACCTCATGTGTTTGTCACAGCCAATCTTGCCTCAATGTTAAGTGTTCGAACCACATCACTGCCATTGGGGACTCTGCCCAGTTTCTGAAAGAGATAGCTCGTGATCTCTTTACACTTGGTTAGATTTCCCTTTTGTACTTGAGTTATTAATGCTGGTGCTTTATTTTATAAAAGTTGCCCGATATCATTTTATCCTTAAGAGATTACAATGACCCCTGGAAGAGACATGAAACTTTTGCAAGAGGGGTGAAAGGCACATATTTATTTTGCTCATATAGAAGCTCCACTGGTGTTTATTCCTTGTGGTCCTACAGTGAACAGAGACACTGGTTTGAAAATAAATCCCAATTGAAGGGAAAGGATAGATGTAAAAATCAGCTACGCCACCTTCTGTTAGAAAATAGATTTCCCCCCCCATCACCCACCACCACATCCCCAAATCAATTTAATTCCTTTCTTATTCAACATAATTTCAGTTATTACCTCTATAACTCAATGGAGTAGCGTCGACTGCAGTTGATATGTAGTCTTTGCTAGGTACTTTCAGTTCAGTGTTATGAAGATTAGTTCTTTGATTGAACCATTGATGGCAATAAATATTACATATATATATATATAGTATTTTTAAAAACACAGGTGGAAGCAACCAGGTGAAGAAATCAGCGTGAGGGAGGGAGCAAACTTTGATTGAGTATTGATAATGCAGTTCACGTCTTAATAATAATACTGTAGTAAGAATATACAAGATCTCATCCACCTGAGATATGAAATGGTCCACAGCGCGGATTTTTAACAAAGATGGAAAAAACTGGACAATCGAGAGCATGAATCGGTTGGGATCTGGGCAATGGGTATACAAGACTGACTGTTTAGCCAAAAACCCTGCAAGACTTTGCACAGAAGGAATTCACAGGTTCGTTATCACATAGTCACAGTTAGCCATCAGCATTCAAAAAGGGAATGACCACACACACTTGGGAGAGGGGACACATCGCAACAGATCCATTGAAGCCTATTGGCGTGACTTTAAACTAAGGTCCAAATACATTGCAGTGCTGTATGGTGTATAAAACTGATCAGCTATCACCCCCTCAACGAAAGGTGCAGGTTATGTATGCAGTGTCTGGCTATCCAATGAGTCCTTGAAATACAGCCAGCTTCCAGATCAAATGCTTCTGAACTGTTGTTTCATGTATGTTGCATTGAACTAACGCTCTCTCTCTCTCTATATATATATATATATATATATGTGTGTGTTAAAAGAAATTGGAAGGAAGCCAACATTCCCTGGATTGGATAAGCGAGCTAGGTGTGGAGACTGGGGTTCTGCGAATTTGGCTTAATAGAGAAGGGAATACCTTTACTGTTAATCATCTTTTTTTATATATATATAAAAAAGATTCCATCTCCATCTATATTATTCTTAAGGCGATTGTGTAAGCTCACCCATTGATGGTGTGTATGTATGTGTATACACACGCACACACACTCTCTACAGAAAAGCATACGCACAAAACAGAATCGTGAAACATTACAAAGGCACAGTGTTAAGCACACACACACACCGTTTCACACATCCATCATTAGCTGAATTGATTTTAATTAAGGACGCAATGGAGAGTGGGAGAAGCCATTGGTAAAGACGCACACTTGAGCAGGACAGAAAGTATAACAGGAATCCGGTGAGTCGCATTTCTTTATTTAACTAAAACATAAAGTCAAGTTAAAGACTAATGCAGCTCAGATCACGTTTATCACTCTCCCACCACCAACCACACTGGATAACGTTTTGCCCACTGTCCCCCACTCCCTTAAAAAAAAGACTCCCTCCATCCACCCCCTTCCTTTGCTCGATTACCAATTAATCCTTTCGATTGTCACTTTAACGTTTGTCTCAAACCAGATGGCAAAAAAAGAGACTCGAAGGGAGAGAGAAAACACACACACACACACACACTGTATAATGTTAAGGGCGTTTTCTGTCGTTTATTTATTACCCCCAACACACACATACCGGTACACAACGCCAATATTTCCAATTTCCTTCCCTATCGAGACGACAGTACCTTCCCTCAAGCAAACCCACACAACACTCTCTACCTATCTCTCCCCACCATTGATTGACAGCAACAGTAGTTAGAGCCTTTGGCTGGTTTCCATAAGGCTCTGTTACAGTTGATTAGCAAAATGACTTCACCAACGGGGAATTTTAATACCCCACCACCCCACCACCCACCCACCCACCCTCCAAATCAAAAAGAAACTTTTTCTAATTAAGAAAAACACACAGTTCATTAGACACACACAAAAAAAAATCAAAGAGGTAGAAATTCTCTTTTCTAAACCCCGCAGTTCAAAGTAGAGAAGAAATAAAAACAATGAAACTTTTTTTTTTGCTCTCCTTCCAAAAACACCAAGATGGGAGATGCCTTGACAAATGGTTTCACAGGCGAGCAGGTGGAGAGAGAGAGAGAGAGAGAGAGAAATAAGGCATTTAGCAGTGAGCAGCATTGTTTTACACCAATCTAAAGGTTTCAAAGCAACACCCTTGTGTTGGGAGGTTAGCCTCCCAACGTTAAGTTGCTTTGGCTGCACAGAATCCAACCTGAGGCTGTTTGTTAACAGTCCAGCCTCACGCCGATTTCAGTAGCTAAGAGTGTACGTGTTTTCCCTGATGAAGAGCAAGATACTTCATTTTATTTTTTTTTAAAAAATATATAGGGAATGGACAGAGAGAGGATGGAGGGAGAGAGAAAAGCATTTCAATCGCAGTGTCTTACCTGGAAAAGGACAGCCAGGGTTAGCTGGATGTTGTGCTCCATGTCTAGCGACTATAGCGTCCTGCAGATTTCATTCATGCGGTGAATCCCACAGCGCATATTTTTATATGGAGCCCGACTTGAGGCTGGTTTGAAACCCAGCCAACTTCCCAAATAGATCTGCAGCATCATCACTAAAACACTGGGCGGCTACTTGAGGAGGGAGCCAATAGCTTTCCAGAAGCATCAATATACTGTGTGTGTGTGTGTGTGTGTGTAATATAAAATAATAGGGGAACTATTAACACTTTAAAGGCGAAGAAAAACTACTGGTGTTCAATCTCATCCATCCATCCACCCACCCATCCCCAGTATTCATTTTAATATCGCAACTTAGAAGACTTAAGTGATTTCAATTTAATTCAACAATATGTCTGTGATTTTCCCATCTGGATAACACTGATGGACTGATTTGTTTCTGTTCAGTTCTGTTTACAAATATGTAATGATTGGAACTTGCTTTTTTTTAAAACGTAAAATCTTGTAAATTGGCGGATGCGATTGTCAGAGATCTGGGCTATTCGCATTCTTACTTTTTTTGGAAAGAAAATAAGAATAAATAATCAAATGAATTTCTAGCAGCGATTTAACCCCTTGTCACGCTTCCGAATGTACTGGCATTGAAAGGGTGGGCGACGCTTTGAGAGAGGGTGATCGATAATCGTCTGATTGATCATGTCAATCATATTAAATAGAAAAATCATTTGGTTTCCAGTCCATCGAAGGGCTGGTTCACTCATTGCTTCCTTCACCACCTCGAAGAAACTAGCGGTAATAACAGCCTTATGGGAAGAAATGAAGCATAAGACGACGAGAGAGTGTGTCTATGTTTGTGATAGAGGGAGAGTGTGTGTATTGCCGGTGATCGTTTAATTGTTTTTAACATTATAACAAATTAAAGATCACAAAACAATGGAGGAAATGGCCGTTTCATCATAGACACAGTACAGTTTTATTTTAGAAAAATTATTGTCAAATTGTATTCCAATCACATAGAGTGCCGTCTATAAAAGAATACATCTTAAATTTGCTGCAAATAACTATTTATATACAGTCCAGCCAAAAGGTGAAGTATATACTTTTTTTTGACAAATACTTAAAAAAATCTACACTACATATATATATGTGTGTGTGTGTGTGTGTGTATTGGTTCCTGTATTTGGACCGTGGACTCGTGAAAATTCACTGTTTTCTTTTTTTTGTAGGTTTGGTCAAAATTGAAGTCTCCCTTGCCGGTTGTTGACCGTGTGTAAAAGGCATGTTTACAGGTGGATGGATGTCCCCAATTCACCAATGGGGACGATTTCAGAATGGCTTGTGATGCCTGTCAACAGTCACAAATGAGACCTCCAGTGCTCTCCTTGTACATGGATCTGCACACGAGTCACTCAATCTGTAAATTAGATCCCATTTGTAATGTGCATCCTCTTTGCTTTCTCTTTTCAACTATGGAAATAATAATAATAATCCTTGCATTTGACGTAACGCTCTTCACGTCTTATCAGCGTCTCAAAGCGCTTCGCAGAATATACTGTAGAGTGAATTGACTGTATAGTTGTGGGCGAAACGCGGCGGCCGATTCCGCACAGCAGCGTCCCCACAAACAGTCGTGGATTGAAAATGACCAATTTTATTATTGTGGGGTTTGGGGGATTTTTTTTTGGAGGGATTATTATTAGGCAAGTTGTAAGACTTCGCCCTGACCTGCCTGGATTCAAACACAGGTCTCACACTTGTAAGGCGAGTGCTCTAACCACTGAGCTACAGGAGCTCCCCAACATGCCAAACGATTGACGTGATTTTTGTTTTATTATTTTGAATATGTCCTTTAATTTGGTAATACAGTAGACCTTCATAGCTTATTTCTTTTTGATTTAAAATTTACTTTGTAATTTCAAATTCTATAACTCAAGCTAGAAAGAAAATCTTGGGAGGGAGCTGCTTTTCCTACTGACAGCAGTTGAAACACATTAGGCAGCAATGGAAGGAATGACATATGGATCTGTGGTGAACAGCATGACCAGAAATAATGTGGTCACTCAATCAATGACTTTTTGTGGGACACTGCTGTGTGCAATTGGCTGCCACGTTTTGCCCACACAATATACGGTTGATTCACATCTCATCCAGTACATTAGATGTTGTGAAGCACTTTGACACTTCTGAACAATGTGATAAGACGCTACATCAAATGCAAGGATTATTAATAGTAGTAGTAGTATTATCATCATTATTATTATTATGCATAGAAACTATCAGCAGAGGTGGGGGAACAAGAAAGTACCGAATGTTTCAAAAAGGAATTAAACAAATTCCTGCCAAGCAAAAAGGATTCAGTCATTCCGTTTGGCAATTGACAATCTGGTACAAATGCGTTCCACTCCTCCTGCCTGGATTTGTTGCCAAATTATCTCTACATATTTCTGTACAACTGTACAACTGTTTAGAAGGAAATTTCATAATTCCAAAATATGTCACCTACTCCACAAGCAAATTGTGCATCCTTGATTTAGGCAGTGTAAATTAAGAGTTCTTTACAAATAATCACGCCGCACAACTCGAGGAAATTTGAGCACGCTGTTGAAAAACATCTCACATTATCATCTTGCTAGAATCACGCTTTGAATGTGAATAATTTACACAGATAAAGACCTGCGTAAGTAATTTTTGGCTCTGCTTCAAGTGCATATATTATTTGCGATTCTGATGCCATCCCGAGATGTGTCGAAGCCAAAGTTTTTTTTATTCCCAGAAACCTATGTTATTCGTGGATCCCCAGTTCAGCTACGCTGTGCTGCGCACAGTCCTGAGGTCACAACCGTCAATGAAGAGAACACTGACGATGCACAAGGAGCAACACTTGATCTGCGCGTGCAACACCACAACCAAATTCCTCATCACGCTGCTGGACAGTGGCAAGAACCTTCATCTCATCATCTCGCAGGTGTCATGAACAAAGTAAACCGCAAGGGTTGCAAGAATGCAAAAGGATATATCTGCAATTTGAGATGGATCTTAGCTCTTCAATGCCCCCAAACTAATGTGCTTACATATCAACATGCAGGTTTGACTGGTTCAATGGCCAAATTATAACTATTATATGGCTGGACAAGCTGTTCACCATTATTGCTAACAAAATCAGTCATCCATCTCCACCCCGCTCCAAGGTGTTGCCATTCATTTGAGATATTTATAGGAGTTTTAATGTCATCATCCATCAATTCATCCATGTCTTCTGTGGCCCCCAGCCTGGCGTATTACCCTGTGAACCCATTCTTGGGTTCTTCCCAGACTCTGGTCCATACCAGGTCTGGCTGGTCCACCATAAATCAGTGAATGGAGTAAGTCAAATTTGTTTCCAAAGATCAAACATGGATTGAATGATTTTCTGGATTTTGGAATCACTTTTAATGACACACATACTGCTCCAGCAGTAACAGATTTACTGCCTTGTGTCAAATCTGGCACATAGAACACACTGTTTAATTGCCCAATGGCTTATTTATTAGCAGGCACTCATTTAAAGTTGTAATGAACATCATGACATTAATATTTCGTATATTTTGTAAACCGACATTTTTCTCACCTGGAAAATGTGTTGTTGTTCTCATAGTATGACTTATTCCCTAATGTTATCTTTTCCCCTTTCATGCCAGTATATTTTTCAAATAGGAAATTAAGTTTCAAGATACTACTTCTTCACTTTCTACACTTTAACTCTATGGCCTTTGGACTCGCATTTGTATGTAGCACTTTTTAATGCTACACGTAATATATTCAACTTTTCATAAGAGAAAAGGTGTTTACTGCATATCAATCATGAACTTGCAACCATAGCTAATATGTGCATTCAGAACCATGTAGCTCAGTGGTTAGACTACTCCTTACAAGCGTAAGCCCTGTGTTCGAATCCAGGCAAGTCAGGGCGAAATCTTGGGCAAGTTTCCTTACTCCACACTCCGAATAATAATCCATCCGAAAAAAACCACAATAATAAAAATTGCTCATTTCAATCCACAACTGTTTGTGGGACACTGCTGTGCACAATTGGCTGCCATGCTTCGTCCAGAAATATACAGTCAATTCGTTTTACAGCATACTCCGTGAAGCACTTTGAGACATCGATAAGATGTGAAAAGTGCTATATCTAATGCAAGGATTGTTATTATTATTATCATGAATAATTAATTGATGCAAATAAAGATTGTTATACAGTATTTGAGTATCAACCAGGCTCAGTTGATGGTGCTCTTCTCTGTGCATCAGAAGGTAGTAAGTTCAAGCCCCCAGGTCAATACTTTAAGTTACATAGTGCAGGTGTGCTGGAGGGAGCACTGCGTTGTCGGAGGTACTGTGCTTTGGAAGAGATGTTAACTAAGGTCCCACTTGTCTGCTCAGTAGATGTTAAAAATCCCATGTGCCACGGTACTATTTGTAAAGAGATGGGAGCTTCTCTCAATGTTCTGGCCAAAAGCTGTCCCGATAATGATGATCATTTCCTTCATGGCTGTTTGTGGAACATAGGCTGCTTCATTTATAAAATACCATCACTACACTTTATAATACTTTATAGTGAAGTTCTCTGAGACAAACCCCCCAAATGTGAAAGGTGCTATACCAAATAAAATTACAAATAAAATTACTTATTGCGTTGAGGGTGAAACTTGTCAGTACATTAACACCATTGCAGACAAGAGTATGGTACTCTAACCAATAGATTCTGTCAAATAGTAAGCAAAGAAAGACTTGGCTGAATATGAGTTAATAATTAACAATTCACAATACACAACATGATTTATGTAAATTGGACACCTACCCAAATAGTTTGATTGATTAACAGTTTTAGCTGTGATATTAATCCTATGTTGAAATGTGCAAACTAGTATTAATTCTGCTATAAATCCTATTAATACATTGTTCATGTGGTTGTAAAAAGGAATAAATTTCCTGTCATATGGATTAACAACCCGAAATTAGGAAATAAAGGTACGGTTTATAAAACTGTTTTATAGATTTGGGCCATTCTCCCAAGATAATTGCTTAGAATTTTTTTAAAGTTCAATTTTGAAATTACAGATCATTAATGGAGAGCAGACTGACATTTGACTAGAACTATGTGTTGTGCAGTCTCATTATTAGCGTTTTTTTGGTTAACATTCATTATTTCATGTTGTGCGCTATTTAAACACATGGTCCTTCTGTAATGATTCAACTGTGGTATATGCGAATATATGCTTTCATTAAAATTATTTAGGGGTTGTCAGTATTAGTGAGACATGCTTTAAATGAATTTTTTCAAAGGGAAGTGCCGTAAGGTCATCTGCAAAACACATAGGGTCCTTTATACTGTAGGCAGAGATTGTGTAGAATATGTAATAATTTTGCTGAGCAGGAAAGCACCTGTTGTTTCAACAGTTCTATCAGTGGCTGCAATCGGCAACAGTTATGAGAAGTGCAAATAAACACACAGCATTTCTTTGTTCCACAATGACAATTTGTCAAGGTTCGTGCAGCATTATCACTGCATATGAAATCACCAGTTATTTTAAGGCTGTATAACACTACTGCATTGCGTATGGAGTTCACTTTAAAGGTTTGTGTTAAAGGTTGCAGTACATGAGTATAGGTTTAAGTTAAACTGCATAGGTAAGTCACTAAAATAACTGGATAGATGTTTTCTACTTAATATGCTCACCCTGTCCATTGATACTGATGAAGCATGCCAGTAAACTATTAATGCTCCTTAAACTTTTATTCTTTGCATATTCATATATTAATCCACAATTCCAGTAAACAAAACCAAATGATGTATGACCTTTTAAATGCTTTTATAAGCATGTCTACTTTATTTTGTTCCACTGTATCATGGAGGACGTGATAGGCAAGCCTGATCCTACCCACAACAAACAGCAAGGGGAAGGGGGAAAATAATGTTGATCAAGACCGTGGCTACTTTCCTTTTCCATTTTCAAGGTTACTGATAGTAAGGCTTACTTCAGTGCTCCACTGTTTTCCGTGCTGTCAATCAACTCACAGACGATCAGGAATGAATCAAACATGCAAACATTTGGTCTGCAGAGTTTAGCATCACAACCAGTTTCCAACAATGAGACATCGCAAACACTTGCCTTTCCCCCACGCCCCACCCAAAATTGTGCTTGGGATTTACAGCCTTAAGTCCTGTTTTATCACAATGTGTCAAAACACTGTCAATTCAATTCACGTTCTGGACGTGTCCCTGCTCCGATTTTCTCTCCCTTCTCCCTCCATGTGTCACAGTTTGCTTTACTTTGACATTACAGTAAAGTGAATAGGTGAAGTTGCTTTGACACGTCTCAACAATGTGATACTGCGCTATATCAAATGCAAGACTAATAATAATAATAATCGTTATTACTATTATATCTGCCCCCTCGAGGCTAAAGATGCATATTCCAATTGATAGACAGCAGCTGGTGCAGGGCTTCAGTAATCTCGACAAAGTCTAACAATCAGTGATTATTCGCATTCACCACATTTACAGGCTACACTTTGTGGTATTTTCTGGCAGGGATCCGCAGCAAACCCATGAGGTATTGCTCTTGGCTGATTTGCTTAGTGTTTTCCTTTTACACCAGAACTAACAATCACTGCGTTGTTCAATTGAGCCCAGTAATATTCCCCCACCATCACCACAGGAATCGAGAATTATATCGCTGCTGTTTATCAATGGCATTTGAAAATAGGTTCCCTTCCCCATGTCGGTGGATTAACCTGTTTAGCAAAACAACTATCAAGTGCAAGGATTATTAATATTCTTATGGAGTGCAATGTCTTCCCAAGTGCAGTACAAGCTATTCATTGGGAGACACTTCCTTCGAATACATTTTAAGGTTTGCTCAGCGCATCCCATCACAAATGCTCTAATGCTGAACTCTGGCATTGATACAAACAGTGGTGAAAATGTGCAAGGCACTTAACACAGATAACACGATGATGCGCTGAATTGGAGTTGTTCATACACAGATAGTTGGGAAAAGGTGACCTTACCATATTACTCACAGAATGTGATTTGTGTATAAGTCAATGGCAGTAACAGTGTATTTTTTTTAACAATAACACGGCAGGAGACTACACATTTGTAATTAACAACGACAATGCCTTTTTAAGGAAGTTCAGTGAATTATATGAAAGAATCACATGCTTGTCCTAACACTTTCTCTACTATCAATGAGACAATGTTCTTATGTTCACGTTCCCAGGTAAAAAGGAGAATGATGGACACACAGAGACACTCAGTGCTGTCACGTATCTGACAGAAATACATTAATTTCTTCTTCTTTCTCCGCTGGGTATCTGGCCATAATAATAATCCTTACATTTGATACACTTTTCATGTCTTCTAGACGCCTCAAAGCACTTCACAGAATATGATGTAAAGTTAATTGACTGTATATTTGTGGGTGAAATGCTGCAGCGCACAGCAGTGTCCCACAATCAGTGGTGGACTGGGTGACCAAATTTTTTTTTTTAGGGATTATCGTTAGGCCATGAAAGGAATAGTTGAAAGCCAGATTTGGGAAAAATAGCAGATAATTAAGCATCTAAATATTTAAGCACAAAAAGGGGACAGGTTTCCAGCTGGTGAATTGTCTATATAATTAATCCACAAATAAAAACAACCAATGTTTTATAATAATGCTTTAAATGTTTTTCAGCACAAAGACTCTAAATAGGTCGCTTGCTTCTCAGACAACTTCCAAACAAGATGGGTCTAGGTGTATGGTGTTGTAGGTGCCGGAATGCAATAATAATACAATTATAATCCTTGCATTTGATATGGTTCCTTATCGCATCGAATGCTCTCGATTTATAATTTCAGAAGTATATATTTTTGAAGCCAGTTTTCTGTGGGTTCTCATTAGGAACCGCATTGCTACAGCGCCACATCGCATCGTTGAATTGTCTCAAAGTGCTTCACAGGGTTTACCATATAGGGTAGTGACCGTGTAATTGTAACTGAGGCAGTGAAGAAAGTGGAATCTGGATTAGGATGTGAATTTTGGAGGCTGCGGTCAGCGTGCAGCAACGATTTCCTGAGGCCACAGTTAAACATTCCTGTGTAACATTTTCAACTTGTTTACCTAGGTTTCCAGCACTTCATATAATGGCTGTTGCCTCTTGGAGTGATGCGTTTGTCATTTTCAAGTGCTGCCAGCTATCTGTTATATCGCACACTCAACTCTTACTTTGAAGGTGGTGATATCTTCAACGGAGCACACCAAGTATTGAAATAGTATTATAATTTTTTTTTACGAAATGGGAAGTTAAAAAAACACAACTGAAGTGAAGGTTGTGTTTGCTGGGTCATGTTCGAACGCTGGGAAAAAAGACTGATGGAGGAAAGAATTAATGGTTCCAGTGGATTTATAAAGGGCAAACGAAAACCAGAAGCAGGAAGCCTGTCTGTATCTTTTACGCGTCAACCAGTCAGGAGAGATCTGACTTGATATCTGTGGGTCTGATCAGATGAACAAGGCAAGAGAAAAGCGCACTAACCCAGATTGCACATAGCTCTGGAGATAGTTTCGGCAAGAGGCTGGAAATTGGATAAGATGAACAGATAACCTTTAAAGTGAGTGGGCAGAGAGGCAATTTTGTAAGACAAAGATATCCCTTTAGGCAAGCAATTATCTCATTTACCTGTACCTAGGAAATCTGTTGCAGACACTTTACTATATCTCTCTCCGGAGGATCGGTAAATGACTGAGCCACCTGAGAGGTTCTGCTGGTGTAAAAAAAAGTGGGGCTCCACAGTTCTGTTGAATCACTTAGTGGTACACCAGAGGGATAACAGGTATACATGTGTATACACAGTAGAAGACTGCCAACCATTATAGGGTTATTCAAGGCAAAACTGATTGCTAAGAATGCGAAGCTATCTTAAATGAATCTTTATCAAAAATCAAATACCTCTTCTAGCTGACGATCATCTTTAGGAAACCACCCCGTTCCCACACACTCACTCACAGTTAGTTAATTCAACATTGCAACATGTATGTAGGAGATAAATACAGTTTATTTTCAGAAGTGTTCCTTGGCTTTCAGAATAAAATGCCTGCTACACCGTTGTAAGGCACTTTGATATGTTTTCTTATAGAAAAGAGACTATATTCATGCCGTTTGTTGTTATTCATCTTCTTTGTGATTTCCGTTATGTAAGGAACATCATTATCTGACCCTGCAGCGAAGTAAGGACCGAGACAAATTCTTTCAATCGGTAAATAGTTATTAATGCAAATTAACAAGGTTATGCAAGTTAATCCTCGTCCTCGTCCTCATTTCGAGGCCCTCCACAGCCTTGCCACCACCTGTCAACTAGGGTCTGGCGATATATCGATATATCGCCAAAACCCGATATCATTTTCATATTGATACACTGATATAGGCATTTCAAAAATATCGATATATCGAAAAAGTCGATATATCAAAAAAATCGGGATGCGCGCGCACTGAACTACAAGACCCAGAATGCTCCTCTCTATACACAATGCACAGACCGAGGTGCAAAGCCGCCATATTGTATTCATAATCCTCGAATACAATATGCAGGTATGCAAGGGGTGGTGGGGGGAGAGAGACGGTGGGGACGGGGTGGGGTGGGAGAGAAGGACGGCGGCGGGGTGGTGGGGTGGTGGGGGGAGAGAGGGACGGCGGCGTGGGGGGGGGGTGGTGGGGGGAGAGACGGGGTGGATGTGATAATATACAGATAGATAGAGATGGGGGGGGGTGTGAGAGAGGACAGAGACACAGACAGAAAAACACAGAGATGGAGAGAGTGAGTGTGAGAGACACAGAGAGAGAAAGATATTTACCTCCTGCCCCCAATGCTTTGGAACTCCATCCCACAACCCTTTGCTTTGCTCCCTCCCTTGCTCCTTCAAGAACGGTCTCAAGACCCTCCTCTTAGAACGTGCCCCGTCGCCCTCCTACCTATTTGCCCTCCCTCAGCCCAACACCGTAAAACAATATATTTTGCAAAATAAAATCTCTTCTTGGAAACTGATTAGAGGCAGCAGGTGGTGTGAGATTAGAGGCAACTATCACCAGTGCAGAAAGTTGACTATCCAAGAAATGAAGGGGAAACATCTGGAAGAGTGAAAGCAACATAAACAAGCAACGACTGAAAAATAATTTGAAAGGGGGAAGCGAATGCAAGATACCAGAAAATAAAGATATGGAAGCGACTCAATGAGAAGCAGAGGTGAATTGTAATAGTGGGAGGAGGAAAAGAGTAAAAAATTATGATGTTGAAAAAAGAGAAAAGGTGAAATGCAAACCACCAAGGCATGCAGAAAGCAGCAAGGGAAACAAGGAAGAAAGATACAGAGTAAGAGATCCATTTAATGCTGTAGGATCCAATAACTGAAACCAGTCTGCTGAAGATGTAACTCTGAGAAAAAATTTCCAATTTAATAGAAGAAGATATTAACACAATTTGCTAGCATATTTGTGGCTTGGACAGAACATCCATCAGCCAAGTATTGCATAGGGAAAGTATTCTATTTAATACTTGCTCAACGCAACCCATCCTACAACTCTATCACTTATGACAATCACTGGGTGAATATTTTTTGTATTCAGTGCTTCTTTGATGTATGAGGTACATTTCTAGTTATGCAGCGAAAGTTAGCATGCGTACCACAGAATGAACAACTGTTGGATACATTGTTTTATGGAGCTACAGCCAGTGTTTTACTCTCATGCATCAAACTCATCAAGCTGGCCGCGGCTATCACCTTTTGGGAGGGGCAGCTGGTGGTCTGCCATATGCGGAAATGCTTAAGAGCCATGAAGCACCATAGCTTCTGGCAAGAAAACAGCACCAAACTCCCCTACCTCCCCCCCCCCCCCCCCCCCCCCCCATGATATATTATGGAGTAGAGTGGTAACCTGTAGCTCAGTGGTAGCCTTATAAGCGTGAGACCTGTGTTGGAATCCAGGCAGGTCAGGGAGAGCAAAATCTCGGGCAAGTTTCCTTACTCCACACGCCTAATAATGATCCCTCAAAAAAAAACACAATAATAAAATTGGTCATTTCAATCCACGACTGTTTGTGGGACGCTGCTGTGTGCAATTCGCCCATCAAATATACAGTCAATTCACTTCACAGTATATTCCCTGAAGCGCTTTGAGACGTCTAGAAGACGTGAAAAAGTGCTATGTCAAATTCAAGGATTATTGTATATTATGAAATCTACAGGCTGCATGTTGACCCTACCACCTAGTGCTCTTTCACTATTGCACCACACCTCCACAGTGCCGCAGTTGAGGAAAATAAATTTAACGCTTCAAAATAGGTTACATTTTCAAGGAGTCTAGAGTATAGCGTGTAATACAGTACTCGTAAAGTTTAACAATGTCCCAATCACCCATTGCCATACAGCTATGTATCATGATTAGTTTTCGCTCACACTGCTTTACAGGGGCTTGTGTATTCACTATTGTTACGTTTTTGTGGTGAAGCCTTGTTAAGTGAATGTATATTTGCTGTCGCGATGTGTCTTCTGTAATGTATTGTGAACTGAAATTAAATAAGTAAGAGATGGGAGAGATTATAAGGCAGTAATCTGAGTAGTGATTCATGACATTGTAAAGCACAAGGCTCAAGCTGTCAAGAGAACAGCAGGATGCGATTACAGCCTTGAAATCACTGCCATATATCTGTTATATTTTATAACATGGGCTCTAGCATTTTGTCGGCAGGCACTAAGGTGGACACCATCTTCCAGAACACACTGTGAAGTTGATTAATGATCAAGCCTATGCTGTACAATTTATATGATTGAGGAAAAATTGTTCTAAATCTAAGAATTTACAATGTAGAGTTGATTGCTAGGAAATAGCACAATTGGATATATGGAGGATTGGGAACTATTTCTAACCCTAACATTAGAATGAAGTTATTGGTTGCCTTTTGCTAGGAAAGGTAAATGACTGAAGCAGTCATGTAAGAAACGGTAATCACAGTGCAATCAAAAGAGTCTGATAAATGTCATTGCTCAGATCACAATAAAATCATATTGCGGTGATATAGTGTAGTGCAATCATAAAACTAAAGGTTATCAGCAATAGTGGAATTACATAGGCTTGGTTGATTCACGTGGATGTCAATCAAGTGTTATTATTGGCCTGTTTCCTAATGCTCTCCCTTGGTAATTTGTCTTGTTGTGTATAGAGTCATGCAGCTCAGTGGTTCGAGCACTTGCCTTACAAGCGAGAAACCTGGGTTCAATTCCAGGCAGGTCAGGGTGAAACCTTGGGCAAGTTTCCTTTACTCCACACACACACATACGCCTGATAATAATCCCTCAATAAAAACAATAATACATGAGTTATTTCAACCCACGACTGTTTGCAGCGACCCTGCTGTGCGCAATTGGGGCTGTCGCGTTTCTCTCACGAAAATAGCCGATGAATTTACTTTACAGCACATTCTACGAAGCGCTTTGAGACGTGATGATGCGCTATATCAAAAGCAAGGATGATTATTATTACCATTATTGCTATTGTGCAAATTTCTGGCTGCGCTCTAATTTGATGCGCTCTGTGTGTGTGTGTGTGTGTGTGAGTGGGAGATGGTTGTTTGCAAGGATTATTATTATTATTATTATTATTTGGGTTGGAGGCAGATCTTGGATATCGGCGATCGATTGCCTTCGCCTGGCACCGCTCGAGGTGCGAGTGAGTGGGGTTCGAGTCGACTGGTCGTGGCTGTTGCCATGGGGACGGGTGGGTGAGGGAGGAGCGGGAAAGCCTGAGTGAGTGAGTGAGAGTGAGTGAGTGAGTGTGAGAGAGGGGAGCGTGGTGGGGATAAAGCACTCCGAATTTTATCTTTCAATTAGTTTTATTGGAAGGGGGGAGAATGGCGAGAGAAAGCACCATGAAGCTGTCGAAAAATCTGCTCAAAATGAAGGTAGGCGCCAGGGGAGTGGACAAGGCCCGAGAAGCCTGGAGCTCGCGTAGGTTTGAGGCCGGCTCTTGGAATGAAGGGGGGCGGCGGCCATAAACTGTGTCGAATACTATGTGTGTGTGTGTAACAGTGACAGAGAGAACGTGTTCCGCCAAGGCGGTGACTGCAGAGGAGAGAAGATCGGAATTGTCTTTAAAACAAAAAAAAACAACAACCCCCCACCTCAGATGTGAATAATACTATTATTAATAATTTATAATAACCTTTGCATGTGATGTCTGCATTGTGGAGCTCCTGTAGCTCAGTGGTTAGAGCCTTATAAGCGTGAGACCCGTGTTCGAATCCAAGCGGGTCAGGGCGAGCAAAACCCTGGGCAAGTTTCCTCACTCCACACGCCGAATAATAATCCCTCCAAAAGAACCACAATATAAAAAAAATTGGACATTTCAATCCGCGACTGTATGTGGGACACTGCCGGGCGCCATTGGTTTCTGCGTTTCGCCCACAAATATACAGTTAATTCACTTTGCAGTATATTCTCTTGTTTAATTATCATTATTTGTTGTTGGAATCAATTGTGTTTCGCCCACAAAATGTACACTTTATTCTGTAAAACACTTTGAGATGTCTAGAAGATGCGAAAAGCGCTGTATCTAATGCAAGGATTAGACAGTACTGTACTGTATATTATTTGGCGCCTCATCACGTCTTCTGGATGTCTCGAAAGTGTTTCGTGGAATATACTGAAGTGAATTGACTGTAATATTGGTGGGCGAAATGCGATTGATACCATTAATAAATTCTAATAATAAATTGAAATTTATTCCAAGTGAATCGCTTCAGACCCATTTCTATCTCCCATTCTGTAGAATAGTTTAATAATAATTATACAAAATAAAAGTCACTTCAAGACTAATTGTGGGACGTCGCTGTGCTGCCACATTTCACCCACAAAAATACAGTTGTTTTTTTTTTAAAAAATCACTCTCTCCTCATCGGCCTTCCCAGCGCCTCTCTTCTCGTGTACTCTCCCGTACCAGGCTCCGCGACCACATCACTCCCACCCTCGCCCGTCTCCACTGGCTCCCCATCCCCCAGAGGATCGAATTCAAGATCCTCGTGCTCACCTTCAAGGCCATTCACGGTCTTTCCCCCGCCTATCTCTCCGACCTGCTGTCTCCTTATCTTCCTGCTCGTCCCCTCCGTTCTGGCCTGCTCCACGTCAACTGCCCTAACCGCCCCACCATCGGTGGCCGGGCTTTCAGCCGCTCTGCTCCCACACTATGGAACTCCCTTCTGCTCCCCTCCTAACTCTTCCACCTCTCCTACTCTCCTTCCCCTTCTCGCTACCCCGACTCTTCCCCCCGCTGCTTGGGTCCCGACCTGATTGTTCAGCGCTTTGGGACGTCCTCCTACTTGAAAGGTGCTCTATAAATGTAATTTGTTGTTGTCCTATATAGTTCTTTGGGACGGCATCCTGAATGCAAAGGGCGCTGTGTCAAATGTAAGGATTATTTTTATTCTTTTCGCTCAAGTTTCTCAAATCACAGTGACCCAGCAACCAGCATTTTATCTGGGTCACAAAGAAACTCGCACAGTTCAATAAATAGTCGTTGTATTTGGCATACCTCCCTAATTCGACCCCCTACCAACCTGCCCGCTCACTCAGCAGACTCCAGCCTGCCCTATGTCCCCCCTACCCACCTGCCCCACCATTGGCGGGCGAGCCTTCAGCCACTCTGCCCCCAACCTCTGGAACTCCATTCCTCAATCCCTCTGCCTCGCCGCCTCCCTGGCCTCCTTCAAGTCCCGCCTCGAGACTCTCTTCTTTGATCGTGCCGTCGGTCACCCCAAATCCCTCCACCCTCCTTTCCCTCTACCCTCCCTGTCGCCGACCCCAGCTTGGGTCTGAAACAATGTAAAACAATTTAAGCGCTTTGAGACGTTGATAAAACGTGGAAAGCGCTATATAAATGTAAGGATTATTATTTATTTTATAATGCCTGTCCAGCACCTTAGGACGTCCTCCTGACATGAAAGGCGTTTTACAAGTGTAATTTTGTTGTTGTTGCCTGTTCTGGTGGATGTTAAAGATGCTTTTCTTTTGAATGGTGCTGAGGGATCTGTTAAACATCTACCTGCACAGGCAATTAGGACCTCAATTTGTTGTCTAATCTGAAGGACAACACAAACACAGTGGAAAATAAAGCGCTCCCCCAATACTACTACATTTGAATTTTCAGACAAGATTACGAGTTTCATGTCCCTGACGTGACATGACAAAACATTAAAAATGCTTCACCCAGTGAGTTTCTTTGAAATGTAGTGGCTGCTGTCAAGTAGGCAAATGGGACAATCAATATGATTCATCAATTCCAACTGCTTGCATTTCCACTTGCCTTCTATGGAAAATAATCTTTTTGTTGAATATAAGATTAATTAAAAATCAATAATATGTAGAAATGTAACATTTATTTGGAACCAGAAGCCTTCTAAAAAAACACTTATGTGATCAACAGGCAATTCATTTGATATTTGAGGTGATTTTGGATGAGGAGGGACTATAAACCAAGAAATGCTTTTGTGAAAAACTTAATTTCTTTTGAAAAGTAGTGGATCCTTAAAAGTCTACCTGAATTACATACGGGATCAAAATTAATGACTCTTTATCAAAAAAAAAGGATGATCATTTGGAATTAAACACTGTCATGTCATGTAAAGAGCCATGTAATGTGACTGCCCTGGACTGCCTTTAAGCATTTTTGTGTGATCTACAAACCTGGACCCTGCAATGCTGCAACCTCCAGCATATAATGGCCAGCCTGACTTTGCTGTTTGTCTAATGAATATTTGGTTGGTGGCAAGAGTCACCTAGCCAATATAGATAAGGGTGACTGATGATTTGTTGTTGGTGCTAAATCTAGGATTGACAGTAACTACTTGTTCCATATGTCATGTATCATTCAAGCCAGTAAAAATCCAACCAATGTTTGATATTTTTAAGCAATGCATTTATTCCTAGTAGACTGCTAACCAAGCTAAATCTCTGAAAATTTGTGCTGGACTAATACATTTTACATATACGCTAGAATGCACCGTAATTGCTTTGTATTAAATTTTATGTCCTAAGCATATGAGGTATCTTCAAAGCTAATATTGCTTGGCAGAAATTGTAGAGCCATCAGCATTTCAACACACATTTGTATCATCAGTCTTCAACATGCTTCAGAAGGCTGGTCCATTTATCAAAAGTTGGAATTAAATATAAGCAAAGGATTTATTTTTGCAATAATCAAATTTTAAGGAATTGTATAGTATTTTGCAAACTCTCCTACAGAAACATCACACAACCACTTTATTTAATAATGGCACTGACAAATTATGTCACACATTTATTATAATTGCATGACTGCCTTTTTGTATGTATTTAGAAATAAAATTTGCTGTACACATAAATAAGCTTCTCTTACTTAATGTTACTTTTTGCAGATATACCAAGACCACTTACTTTACTGCCTGTTAACTTAAGACCTATAGAGCAAAGATGTGGCATCGGAAACATTGGGTTATAAGGGTGGAAAGATTAATAATAATAATTAATTTCATCTGATATAACACTTTTCATGTCTTCTAGACTTCTCAAAGTGCTTCACACTATATACTGTAAAGTGGATTGACTGTATATGTGTGGGCAAAATAATTAAGATTCAAATCTTGTGCTGAGTTACCGTAGTTGAGTGTAGCCAGGAGTTGTAGATCTACATTAAATTTAACCGGTAGACTGTCAATTAAATATGTTCACATCTGTAAAACAAATAAATTCCCACACTATTGGCAGTTTTTTAAACTAACTACAATAATAATTACTAATCTTTGTATTTGATATACAGTACAAATATCCCTCCCCAACTGCGGGGGATATGTTTCTGTAAACCTTCGCGGTTGGTAAAATCTCGGTTGGAAAATACAGGCCCTATGGGAAACACAGGGATAGGGGGAGTACGCTCACTTTTTCGTGGTTGGGAAATGCAGGGCCCTTGCGAAACATGGGGATAGGGGGAGTAAATTTGCGTTTAGTAAAACTAAACACAAAAAAAACACATAACAGTTATAACATACATGGGGATAGGGGGATTAAGTTTGGGCGCATTGGCTGCCAGGATCTGCAGCAATCCACGATACTATCTGACTGACAGAGACAGAGAGAAGCAGAGGGTGTGGAGGGGTGACACGGAGGGCTGGGGGCGCTGTCTGATTGATCTATAGAGAGAGAGAGCAGGCGGGGTAGGGATCAGGGTAGGATGAAGAAGAGTAGGAAAATTGACTATATTTGTGGGCGAAGCTAGATGTTAGGCTATAATTCCTTCTTCCTATCCCTTCTCACGAAATCAATACATTCAGCTACATTTTCTTTTCTAGTGGAAAACTATGAGTAACATTATATAATTGTTGCTTGAATCTAAGTGTTATTTTTATTATCATTTTGATTTACATGTTCTTATTTAAGTTGACCGAAAACTCATAAAGACTAGCAGCAGCCAATTAACTACAAGTTGATTTCTTTGAATTTCCCTAAGTGTTTAGCAAATGGTCTGCAACAAAGTGTTTTACTATTACCTAGACCTGTTAAGAATGCATTGATTGAATCCATGTTTTCCTAGTGGTTATTTCAGTGATAAATTAGCAGCAGTAAAGAAATATAGATATGTTTTTCTTTTGTAATTCTGCAATGCCATTTTATTGTGGGTTTGAATGTCTTGATCTGTTTTCAATATCTGGTTATTGTTCATGAAGCATTGTTTTCCCTCTACTGCTTATTAGATTGTTATGCATTGATTTCAATTAAAGTACCAAATGAAAATGGTTAAGGTTCGAAAAAGATCATTTTTTGTCAGTAATTTCTCTTCATTGTGGATAGTACTGCTGTCACATCATTTTGTTACATTTTTAGTAAAGAATACCCAACCTTGAAGTTATTTTTAGATCTACAGCGTGACTTTTAAACTGAGAATTATTTCATTTGTTTTCATGTTCACATTTTTTAATATATTCATTTCATGCGAGCAAACCCTGTAACTTTGCTATCTCTTGGCAGAATTGATATTTTGTGTTTGATTTACCTTTCAGTTTATGCAGAGAAGTTTGGACACAGAGACTAAGAAGCAGTTGGAAGAGGAAGAAAAAAAGATAATTAATGCAGAACACTGGTATCTGGATTTACCAGAATTGAAAGAACATGAGTAAGTGAGCAGCTCTTTATGAGAATTATTTCAGTTTTACAATTTCTAGAATTGCAGAATCATGATTTGAGAAATAACTGTTATTTGGGGTTTCAAATTAAAATGTTTGCCCATTGATTCAGTACTTGGAAATAAAATTGGCACTATATTTACTGTTAGATTAGATGCGAGTTATTAGTTAAAGCAATACAAATATTCAAATCAAAATGCATGCAGTTAAGTGTTTTACAATCTACATCATCAATGCACCATTTCCCTATCCACAAATCTTCCATCAACATTAACAACAAAAATTACATTTATAGAACGCCTTTCATGTCGGGAGGACATCCCAAACACCTGGAAAATTCTCAGTGGCAACAATTTAGTTCAAACACCTGTGTCAGTCCTAGCGACCAAATTGTGTGAAAGATGAAATAGTCTTTTTCTTCCCAGAGATCTGAATAGTGATGGTTGCAGAGAGCTCCAAATCATTGTAATTACTAAGAGAAATATAGTGTAAATGGAGCACTTACAGGTTTGCTTCTAGGAATTAACACCAATAAAGTTGGGGCTAATATGGGAAGAACCTACATTATTATAGCACTTGGTCGTTGTGATATTCCCAGCACTTGGCAACATCAAAACATCTCAAATTGCTTTATAGGGAATTACTGTCAAGGGTGATAATCGTGTTTTTTGCTTAAAAAACAACAGCCGCCAGCACCATTAAGATCCTACAATTGTTCATGAGGTGAATGATTAATCTGGAGTACACTTAAAAGCTGTAAAGGAAATTTAGCTCTTAGCGAGTTGAAATATTGTCATTCATTATTATTTCATTTTTTTAAATGAGTAAAACTCCTGTGTAAAACATCCGCTGGTTATTTTTCTTTAATTCCAGCCAATTCAAGTGATGGATACCTATAGAACTCAGAGTGGAATGTTTCATTGAACCATTTGATGACAGTAAATATTTTAATACTGGCTTGATTAACTTTATCTCAGTTAAATTTATTTTCTCACTTTCACTCCTTTCCAATTCCAAGAACAATTTGACTCCTTTGTAGATGCCGTTTGGTACTTCTTCCCCCGCATCCATTATTAATGTGCAGCCTTGACAGGAGTGTCAGCAGAGTATTTGTTTATAGAGAACATCAGCCTAGCCTAATGCTATCCTTACTTGACATTTCCTCATGGGCACCTCTATTAGGGATGCTACTTAGTGAGTAGGAGAGGGAGTGTTGGCTGATATGAGCTATCGAGGCACGGGATTGAATTTGAGACCTTCCTGGTCGATTATGGCTCAGTCACCCATAAGAAATCTTGCTGATTTTAGCCGATGCTGGAGCTAAAATCTTTACAGGAAGTGCCACTGCCATCATTTTTACCTTTGATTAGTTTTAGATTTATTTAGTATAATTTTATGGTGAGGTCAAAAGCAAAGGTTCCAGGATGAAATCATTGATTTTAAAATATGGGCTAAAGGGGATACTTATATGAATGTAATCTTACCCTAGAGCTCTTTACTGCTTCCACACATTCTTATTTTAATTTAGTAAGTACGTCTTTTTACAACATTAATAGATTCTACATTTTTCAGGAGAACATAATGTGATACTTGTGACATTTCTAAAACTCCAGCAAAGTATTCATTTGTAAAATATACTGCAGTGTACAATAATAATTTCCTACAGAATGATAAATCATGCATTGACTATCGAGTGACTAGAAACCAATGAATGATTGGTAAAGTTTTCTCATCCAGGGATGAATCTCAAAATGGGATACATAAACTTTTGTGCAAAGTTGAATGTATTGTTGGTTTGGGCTTGCACTGGACTATCCATGAATGTAAGCAGAATTTTTCCCCATAACTATATTATTCACACATTGAAGTAATGTTTTTTCCCCTCTTAAGGAACCCTTGAACCTTAGGTTACCAAATCAATTTGACTCGATGTTACTTGCAATATGTATTGAATGGCTGCCATCTGGTAGGAACAAAATCTCCCAGATGATTAAAGCCATGCTCAGCTATAGCCATTCCACTACTTGAGCTAACTTTAGCAAAGTGACCTTAGCAGGCATCTGTAAAACTGACACTTACAGCAGTCTGCATGCCGGGTTTTTTAAGCTTTTACTGTATGAATCTCTCTGCCAAGGAGGCAGTGGTCTTTGGCAAAGCAGTGCGAAATGTAGGTCTTTATTCAAAATCTACTTTTGGGTGCGGGTTGGGTATAATCCTATGGAATGTCTAGGTTAATGAGTAACTTCTTCCCCTCTGTCTTGTTGATCTGCTACATGAGAGACCATATTTTTAGAATTTTAAACACATTTATGTTGTGATTAGATCCTGTAGACGGTTATTTACATGTCACAAATTGTTACGGTATTTACGTAGCTAATTTTAGCTTTGCTTCAAGTAAGAAGATGATCTAAACTATTGAGGAAAATATCCTGTTGTTGACATAACATTTTAAGTACAATCATTCTGTATCTACATTCAGAGAATCGGTGAGATCCCACCAGTCAACATATCTGTTTATTTTTTTATTGTAATGCATTGATTTTATTGTGTTGCTTATTATAATCCCAAACATGTCAAAATTTATGCAACATCTTTTGTTGAGACTTCTCAAGTAATTTATCCGAACATTAATCAGCGTGGTGTGGTGAGCACGGTGAGCTTCAATTCTTTGTGTGTGTGAATGAGTGAGTGAGTGAAGACAATTTCTTTGGTCATAGGAAAGCAATGACAGGTTCTGTAACTGCCTTTTCACCTTGTCTCTGAACAGAAGGTTAAAGGAAAGCCAAAAAAAAAGATTATGCAAGGTTCTTATCATACTCCAATGCATTTACTTTGTTAGCGTTTATTCATCCTTGAAGGTCTGGAAGGGGTTCCATTTTTTCCAGGAATGTCTGAACGTTTTGCCTTAATACATACATGATCAAAAGGACTAAAAACACTTCAAAATGGTCAGAGCTTGTGCTGACTGAGTATAAAACTTTCAGCAGTGCTGTGAGGATAAAAGTGAAGCATCCAAGACCTGAAATAGCAATTGCTTAAAAATGTGCAGAATATTGAACACATTTTTAAATGTAGTCTTGACTTTTCATAGTTCTTCATAAAAATGCAAACCGGTTCCAACTTAAATCTAAATTTAAGAATGTGCCTAAATTAAAATTTAGAGCAGTGATCTTAAGGCTGAGAAACTAGATTGGTTTCCATTCTCGGATTTGAGAAAACCTGAACACGGTGCCCTTTATACTGCCGTTTGGTCAATAATTTCATTCAGTTGCCTCATGCCATTGCATGTGACGTTAATTAGTGGGAAATAATGAAATCTTAATATTCTCACACTCCTCTATCAGTCGCATTTAGAACCTGGGTTCAGGAAGACATTATAGCCCTTGGGTCATAAAATCCTCTTGAACACATTCAGTAATTATTCTAAACTTGGGTGTAATTCAACATTCTTCTACCTGGTGTCATTTGCCTGTTGCAAGTTTATATGAAACTGTACAAGGAATGCATACATTTGGTGAAAGGGGTGAATAAATCTAGATAAAGAAAGTGCATCATAATATTTCTTGCACCGTATGTGAAAATGTAATGCTTTTTATAAATGTCACCTCTTTAGTGTCCATAACTATATTTTGAGTATTTTTGGTAAATAGACAATAGATAAATTCTTTAAATGAGATTTGTTTGGCAGAATCATCATGTAAACAGTATATTTCATAGTTAAGTATTTGTCATGTCATTCATAAAAAAATGCAAATACTTTGATTTCATGGTTTGGCAATATATAATTTACAAAGTAATAAACTGTATGACAGATAATATATATTTTTTGCCTTGCACGATTTACAATGGAAAGACTAATGGATGGTCCAATACATTACTTTTTGTAAAAAAAAATTCAGGCAACCTTTGCATTTCTTAAAGGTTATTCTTTTGTTCTAACTTAAGAAAAGAAAAAAAAAATTGTGTTTCAGGTGGATGTTGAGTCTGTTTGCAGTTGTCTTTTGATCTGACCCTGCAAAGAACATAATTGTGACATTGAACAGGACCTCTTAAAACAATGTGCACAGAGGTTCCATTGACAAGAAATGTTGAGTTTCTTTACAAGTCTCTTGTAGGGCAAATCAAAAAATCCAATTACTTGTAACTTGTACACATTCTGTAACCCAGTCGTTACCTTTTCAAAACAAACTTTTTTTTTAAAAAGAGTGTTTATTTCTCCTATCTCTTAATGATCTGTTCCAGGAGCCATATTATAGAAGAAAAGAGCTTTGTTCCATGTGAAAACTTGCTGTTTGGCAGAATGTCCTTTAAAGGATTTAATCCAGAAATAGAGGTATGTTTGTATACAACACATTGTTATGATTTCTTGTAACCTTTTTGAGCACCAAAGGACTTTGTCTTAAAAAATACATATGCCTTCTTTCACACAAGTTTGAGTGTTGCGTAGTTACATTTAATCCCTTTGTGCATACTATAGTCAGTGTCGATGCTCATGGCTTCTGTGCGGAAAATTGATAAAAAGAATCATTTTTTTCTGCAGGTTTTAAAACAAATTGAAATCTGTAGTAATTTACCGGTGTTGTGTAGAACATATTTTCCATTAGTGTTATACATTTAAGTAAGTAACGGAAGTTCAAGCTTTGTGGTTATATCATCATGTGGTGCACTATAGATAGAAACCATTATAAAGTTGATACAAAAAATTAATCTTGAGTGTACGTTGCCCCATATCCAGTTTGTTCAACCCACAGGGTATGAAACAAGTGGAAATAAGGTGAATTAGGAGGTGGAGAATTGTTCACAATTTGTAGGGATTATTATCATGAGGATGGTACCGTAACTTTAAAGTGTATTTTACAGTAGACTGAAACTAAATAATGTTTCAACCACTGTACCACAAACAAAACACACAAGCTCGATCTCATATAGGGGGAAGATGAACAGACAGTTTAATTGCTTTATATTGAACATGGTTAATAGACAAAGCTGATTGCCCAAGAAGACAGCGGAGGCCAAATATAAGTGAATTCAAGAAGGAGTTAGGTAGAATTTTAGGAAATGCATAATATGTTTGTAACTTTGGGATAAGCTATATTAGCTGTGATGGTCATTCCCTAATTGAACAGCAATAAATCTGCACAGATATTTATTATAGATAATCCTTATCTATTTTCATCCTCCCACGAGTAAAGCAAATTATGTCAGAAATGATCCCACCAATCGTAGTTTTCAAGACAATCCAATAGAGTTGCATTTAGCAAAGTGTTGACTTGTCGAAGTGGGTTGAGAATTAATACATAACTTTTCTTATTCCAGAAACTGGTTTCACAAATGTACTCTGAGAATGGAAAGGAAGAGGCTGAAGAGGAGACGGTGGAGGCAGATGTTTCAGATTTAGAAATGGCTAGGAGGTAAGCAGTAATCGTACATCGATGAGGTGTGGCCTTAGTGGACACATGGGCTGAATACATCTTTCAGACTCCAAGAACACGAATACTGCAAAGTTCAGTGCAGGATTAAGTAAAAGATCCTGGTCTTCTAGTTTAAAGCCCTCTACAGTCCTGTCCTTCCCTATCTCTGCGTATACTAGCTCGGGTGTAAAACCTTCACTGTCCAGCACTTTGGGTCATCTTTCCAAAGTGAAAGGTGCGATAAAAAAATGGTTGTTATTGATGAAGGATCGTCAATAACTTGCAAAATAATCTGAGTTATAGTGGGATTTACTGAGGTTTCAATTCTCTGGTCTCAATTCCCCAGTTTCCTCTCAACATCCTCATGTGTTTTTGAACAATAGTCGTGTTAAGATGCATCAATGTCTGAGCATTCTGTGTTTCTGAACCTTTTATTCCTAAATTGTTTCAATTCACACTAGCATTTGCTTTTGTTAATATTCCTCACTTGTATCAAGAAGATCTAATTGTGTAAAGTCCATATGCTGATGGTAGTCTTAATCAGTTAATCTCTTCCACTGGATGGTGGTAGTAATGGAATTTGGGGAAAAACATCTATGAAGAAAAGATTGATTACTTCAGCACCAGTCTGTTCTTCATGGATATCGGCAACAGCCTGCACACGACAAGACTGTTAAACTGTTTAGAAAAAAAGATGCTGAATTCTGATTGTTGATATTGAATACTCTGGTCTCAATTCTCAATAATCATATCACACTCTCTTGCAATAATCTGAAAGTCATGTACCCCAGTGGAGCATAAAATTGCACTTCTTAATGACTACAAGCCTATTCTACACTGATAATCCTACTATATGTTTATATGTAATAATTGGAATCGTAAATAAAAGGTAGATGGTCCAAATGGTATTTTATTACCATATCTTTTATAGGCGCTGGGGTTGGTGAACAAGTCCTGACACACTGCAGGTTATCGCTTTTCTAACCAGCTTTCTTTCCTACCAGGCAGTGCTGCTATATGACAATAGCATGATAACAATAGAGAACACTTGAAGGAGAAAAATTAATGTTTTTTTAAAGAAAAGGGACTTTGGAAAATATATTCCTTAATTGTAAGGAATATCGCTGTGTAAAAATGTGTGATCCATCCCATCAGATGCTTTTAGAATGTGATAAAACACATAAATCAGTGTCCCATCATTATTGATGTTTAGTTTCAATGGTAAATCTATAAAAGTACTAGTGACATCCAGTCAATTTGAACTCATACTAGTTTGGCAGGTTGTATAAGTTTGTTTCCTTCTCGTAAATTTGAATTTTAAAAAATGTACAACATATGTAAGTGGAATAACGGCTGACATGGCAAAGATTTGTGGTAATTTCCATTGGTACTTTTGCTTCAATTCAACTGACCTAATAATGTGTAATTGTAAATGTTTTATATTGTTCACATTCAATGAAGCACTGCCAAATGTTATCATTTGCAGGTATGGAAGCTTAGTCGGGACTATTCAAAAGAAGTTTACCAAAAAGAGAGATCGATCATCAGTAATTGAAAATGAAGAAACGGAAGAGAGCTCCAGAGGTAGTAAAATCAAGAAGACGTTCATGAAACCTGCGGAATAGAGAATACAGAATTAGTGCTTTTAATTATTTTCAGATCTAAAGCCAAGCACCTCCTATCTGAAATCCTGACCCAGATATCTGTTTATTAAAAAAAATGAATTTATTTTGTTACTAAATAAGGAACGTTGCTATTTGAAAATACTTTATGCGGGCGCAACATTTCTTCTATCCATTTCTTTGTATTGATGTGTATTGGTCATTCTCCAGTCACAGCCACAGCTAGTTATGAGCTATGTCAGCTTGAACAGAAATCAGTTAACATGAAACTTATGTATGTTCGGTCACTGTTAAGATTTGTACTAAAGAAAAAAAAAGTTATTCTCAAAAGAAAGTTTATTTCTTGGACACCTCTGTATTTGAAAACTTAATATCAGACATAATACTTTTAATGGAATTTAGATGGCATGTTTTCCTCCCACACACCCTTTGCTAATGATGGTGTACTGGTAATATAGTCCAAGGTTCATAAACCTCACAGCTCGAATTATATACTTTGCAGTTTGGGTTGAGACATAATGATAGTAATTTAAAACTGAAATAATCGATTACAAGTAGATCACCAAGGAGATGACCTTTAAAGAATGAAACCCATTGGGGATGTAGAATGAGCATAAAAGGTTACGTGATAGAACCCTCGTAAACTGTCCTGTGTGTAGAAAGTTCACAAGTGACCCCAAACTGATCCTTAAACTGTTATCATTCAGGAAATCACCCAGACTGTCATAACAGTGTTCTACCACATGATTATTGAAACCGTAATTTCATTATTTTAAAACCATTATGGAAACCTTTTGTTCAACTTCCTACATCGAATGTTCTGCAAAATGCACACAGTTAGTCTTCCTACCAAAAGGTCAAATGCTACAGTCAATTCATTTAAACTGCCTTTCCCTCCCTTCATCTTCCCCCACAGTTAAAAAAAATCCCACAAAAAAATGAAGAGAAATGTGAAGAGGAATAATTTGTGAATAAATGATTCATGTGATAGAAAAGAAAAAGGTCATACTTTGGAAAGTTACTACTAAATGACCACCTTAGGTTTGTTTTATTGTGCATTGTTTGGGAAGGTGGAGGGGGTCATTATTATTTAGAATGGATGTCGTACATCTTCAATTTTATTTGCCATTTTAAACTGTATACATTGCAGTCTGAGAATTATGCATCTGTAAGGCACCAAGAATCTTTGCGTATGTGTTTTAATAATAAGTTGCAGTAAAACTAAGATGTTTACTAAGCCGTGGCTCCATGTCAATTTGTTCTCATCACTTTCCGCACCACGTCTGTAAATTTGTAGCATCCATATGATAAGGTTGAGCCGTCTCGATCCAATACTATTGACTCCAAAGGTTAAAAAAACTGCCTATAATGTGGTCCATAGTGTTGCTTGGACTCTGAAGGTGGCCTGTGTGGTTAATAGAAGATACTGTAATCATATTGGTGCAATTAGAATTTCTTGTCTAAGGTTGCTTGTAAGACATGAAGTTGGAGCTTTTAGATCTTGACTCGCCTTTGCTGGACCCAGTGTCTGACATTAAAACCTAAACGAGAAAATGTATTCCTTTTGTCAACATTGGCATCTCTTACCCTAGGGGAAAAAGCACAGAACATAGTTTGGCATAGACTACATCAGTGAACTAGTAGTGATGGTATTGATAATTTTTAAAAACATATTTGTGTAGATATCAATTTGTTGGGTAACGCATGTTCACACATGACAGGTTACAAAATCTGTGCAGGTTTCCTGAAGATGAAAATACAAAATCTCCAGCGAGAGTCATCGTGGCTGTTAGCAAAGGTGACTTGAGACAAGCAAGTTATCAAAGGTACTAAATAAGCTCCACGTTACACTAAATATTCAGTATCTGCCTAAATTTAGCATTTCCCTCGGGCAGATTTCACACATCACCATTAGGTTTTTAAATATTTTTTAAGCAAGGACCTTAACGGGTGATTTTGCACAAGTTTCCATATATCACTAAAGCAGATTTAGCCCACAATCTGACAAATATGAACAGTTCAAGGACAATAGAGCAGTTTCTATAGCTGGGTTTCCTTGGGTAGACATTATTAGCTGAGATGAACTTTGATTTTCATTATGATATTCTTTTTGGTATCAATTAAATATCCAGTTCAGTCTGCAGATTTGAAGATATTCTTCAGCTTACTGGACGGCAGAAAGTCTTCCTTGATAATGAAGTCTTTGGATCATTTGTATTCATAAGATGTGAGAGACTTATATTAGAACAGGTGCTAACTGAGAGAGTTGCTCAGCATCTTAAACTACTTCATTACCAGCGAACTGTTGTCTTGCATCGATTAGTGAACTGATACCTCAAATCGTGATGTGAAAAAACGTAAAAATCCCCAAGATTTTAATTTACTTTGTTTTTGGATGCCACCACCCTCAGTGCAGGAGCAATTGCTATAAATACTCTTGCGATTCAGTTTTTTAATGTATAGTGTTGATGTGCTGCTTTGAATGAGGCTATGATTTCGTTCAGTTTGTCTCCGTAGTATTCATTTCATCAAGGAGTCATTTTCTTTGTCAGATAATTCAGTTTTTTTTAAATGGGTGATTCTGGTGAGTTTCATTGTGAAATGTTATGTGTAATACTTTAAAAAAATTTAGCGAAGGTCATTCATACATCTTGTAACTATTTATGACATTGTCCTGGCTATACAGATGTAATTTGATATTGTTGCTGCTGTTGTTCAGATAGACATTAACGATCCCATGAGACTAGAGTTTCTCCTAAAAAACAAATCCTATGAGATGTAGTCCTGAAGTGAAAGGCATTATATCAAATGCAAGGATTATTGGACTGGGATAGAGATCAACGTAGTGAGTTTCCTAATGAAAAGGTGGTGGAGGTTTATTGATTTAAAAAGCTTCTGTTCGTATTTGTACAGCATAGCATGCTTCATTTCTGGATTATAGAATACTTTATATGAATTTTATAAACCCTGTAAATGAAAGGGCATAGTATTAAATAAAAGTAAGTGCAACTGAAACTACTTCTGAGTGAAATCAGGTGCAATATTATCTGGAAGAGTGTCTATAATAATAATGATCCTTGCAGTTGATATAGTGCTTTTCGCGTCTTCTAGACGCCTCAAAGCGCTTCTGCCATACTCTGAGTGCAGTATTAATGAATTACAATGGTAGCCATTACTAAATTAATATGAATTTCTAAGTTGAAGGTCCTATTGTATGAAAACAAGGTTAAAAATCTCATCAGTTGAACATTTGCTCCTGCATTCTCCCCAGCATTATCACTTCTCTCAGTGTAATCACAGCGTACATGAACTGCATAAAGATACGGCACACATTGGCTAGAAAGTGATTTTTTTTTCCCTTCAAAACCTCATTAATTTTTTACTGATATGTGCTACTGTAATCACCTTGGCTCCATATTCACTGTTAGGTCTCTGGTTATGAAAACACACAAACAAACATCAAATGGCAAACATTTGATGCCTTGAGATTTGTTTTTTGTTTTAAAACCCAGGACAGTGTTTTATTTCTCAACTGTGCCAAAGCATAAATAATCCCAGTTATTCACTTTGAGTGGTTTAATAAAATGAAACTTGAATCCATTCAAAAGTCTAATGCATAAAATTAACTGCCAAGCAAGCATTGACTGCTATGCCAATGCTTATAGGTATGGCTTTTATTGTTCTAGAATTAGTTAATTCTAGTTGTGGAGCTCCTGTGGCTTAGTGGTTAGACCACTCGTCTTGCAAGCTGGGGAGACCTGTTTTGAATCAAGCAGGTCAGGACGAAACCTTGGGCAAGTTTCCTTACTCCATACGTCCAATAATAATCCGTAAAAAAAAAAAAAAATTGGTCATTTCAATCCAAGACTGTTTGTGGGACGCTGCTGTGCGTAATTGGCTGCCGCGTTTCGCCCACAAATATACAATCAATTCACTTTACAGTATATTCTGTGAAGCGCTTTGGGACATCGATAACATGTGAAAAGCGCTACATCAAATGCGAGGATTATTATTAATGTATGGGAGTCGGGAAGAAAGCAGTGCTTTTTTTTAGAATCTGAGCTGCCGCCTTTGATAATCGTGGATATAGTCAATGTGTTGCAATGAGCATCAATGGTGAGATTCCGCCCACAATACATGCAGTCAATTCACTTTGCAGCACAGTATATTCTGAGAAGCGTTTTGAGACGTCTCAACGATGCGATAAGGCGCTACATCAAATGCAAGCGTTATTATTTTAATAACAGCTTCACTGCGAAAACCTCTCACAAGGCAGTTTTGCAATTGTGAATGAGAAGGTAACTTCAACTCATAATAGCACTGACGGTAATGATAAATCGACCTTTGCAAGACACAGACAGAACAGTGCCGTGGGATGTCCTGACACGTGCTGTTACGAATATAATTTGTTGCAAATGGACTTTTGTTTCTGTTAAATAAGGAACGTAAAACACATATTTTTGGTCAGCTAAAAATAGTGAATGTGAGTAAAATATTTAAACCCCATGTATATGTGTGTATAGCATCCAAAATATTCAATCAGACATATGTTTTATTCTTTCTGTTCGGCCTGTCTAATTATATACACCATCTTCCTTTGTACCTTGGGGTTCACTTTAGCCTAGTTAATTTATTATACATGTTATCAAATGCCTTGGTTAAAGAAAGCTTTGCTATCATCACATTCAGTCCATTACCCTTACCCATCACTGCGACATCCTCAAACAATCCAATAAATCTCTTTGGTGTGACCTTTCATGATTCCATGTGAGTTGAGAATTATCGGCTCTATTTTCCACTAAATGATCTCGACTTGCTTCCTTTTTAATACACTTCAATTACGCTAGTTTCCAAATGGGCCCAAGACTCCCAGGGCTATATTTCTTTCAACGCCGTCTTTTGGTGTAAAAATATTATCTATTTTCCAACAATATCTATTTTTTAATTGCTTTCTTCGCCTCTATTGTAAATACTTTATCCTCGCCTCGTCCTATCCCCCCAAAAAACTACACACTCGATTTGTACAAAGCCAGTGTTTAACGACCAGCCTGACAAAGATAATAAAGATGGCTGAACCCCACCCCACCCCCCACTTTCCTTGAATCCATCAATCTTCTTGCTGGTTTTGAAAGTTTATTCTCTCTGTTACCAAATCCCTGTCCCTCCAACCTTCCTCTTCTGTCATTTCCCTTTCGGTTGCAGTTCCTTTAGTGGATCTCGCTCAATCCAGCAGCTGCTGGAACCTATGAATGGACTGTTCACAGTCACTGCACAAATCAACCTTATTGTTGAATCCCTCCGTTCGTTTCATCAGAATCTTAATTAGCAGACAATGTTTATAACAGAAATCCTGTCTGACCTCCGCAGCTCTGACTGCACTAAACATGGTATAATACACACAGACAGTCAACTCATTTCACGCTCCATCTCCCAAGTCACAAAGGCCCCGATTTAAAATTAGTTGCAGTTCCAATAACATGTATTTTTGTTTAACCTCCCTTTTTTCTGAGGCTGGCTGGGGGAGGCTGTGATGGCACAAACAGTGGTTAGAGCACTCAGTGGTTAGAGCACTTGCCTTGCAAGCGAGAGACCTGGGTTCTACTCCGAACAGGGTGAAATGTTAGACAACTTTCTTTACTCCACATGCCTCTGTTTACCTAGCTGTAATTGGTTGTTAGTCGATTGGTGGATCGCTTTTCCAGAGATCGTAATCCTTAAACAAAAATTGTTCACTCAATCCACTAATATGCAGTCAATTCACTTTACATTATATTCTGTGAAGCGCTTTGAGGCGTCGATAAGATGAGAAAAGCCACTATAACAAATGCAAGGATTCTGATTGTTGTTGTTGTTGTTGTTATTATTATAAGCTCATGATTCCTTACTGTTAGGTAAAAAGAGAGGGGAATTTCTTCTGGCGTCCTGGCTAACAGTCCTCGGTGCAGCCAACTTCATGGCTGTCTGTGGGACATTGCCGCACGCAAATTGTCTGCCACGCTTAGCTTCGGATACGCAGCCACCACACTTGATAGTAAAAATAAAATTCCTGTGAAACGCTTTGAGAAGTTGTGCCGACGCGAGGAGCTGCAAAGTGCAACGGAAGGATTATTGCTGTGCGCATTCCCTCCACAAAAAGGGAGATAACGTTTGTGGGGCTTTGCTGCTGGTGTTCTGTGCAGCCTTTTACGGTCAGTGCGGAGTGATGGACGTGCAGTTGCAAAAATTCATGTGCTCCTTCCTGCCAGATGGTGTTTCTGAATCTGGAGAGGCACAAGAGACAAATAAGCAGGAGGACAAATAACCAATAGCAGCCTGGAAAAGATGAGACAGCTCACAAAGGACAGCGGAACTGGAATTTCGAGGCGCCAAAGGGGTTAACTATCAGATGTTCAGAAGCATATTAACCGCATATAAGAATAACAATAATACTTATATCTGATAGATATTTGACTTATATCTGAAGACGCCTTATCACGTCTTCGAGATGTTTGAAAGAGCTTCACAGGATATACAGTAAACTCAATTGATTGTATATTCGTGAGTGAATTGCAATCAGCCAGTTGCGCGCAGCACCATTTGTAAATCTTAACAATTTGAATGCTCATCTCTTTACCTTCAAGACTAAATTATTTTAAAATGATCACCTTAACCCTGGACACTCTCACATTGCTGTACTTACACTTTGACTACTTGTACTTGGAAATTGTCACGTGCCAAATGCTAGACCAGAGAAAACAATAGCGTACACGCTTAAAAGAAATTCTAATGTTTTAATAGTAAATTAGATAAAATAAGATGCAACTGCAATCATGCTTTATAAACGATCCCCTTTTGAAAAGCATTAGTGGAAAATTGCTGTGTGTGTGTGTGATGAGATCTGAAACACAGACTGAATAGGAAGCAATAAGTGGGTTTGAAAGATTTCCCTTGAAGCTGGGTGAAAATAATTGAGCCAACCTACACACTGATCTTTGGCACCTCCTAGAGGCTAGCTATGTAACAACATTTCCAAACTACACAGTCATTAGCAAGGCTTATGAAGAGTTAAATTCAGAAACCCGAGTCTATACGTTCATCTTGCGCTATCGCAACAATTAAGGACAGGTTTCTCTTTGCCCACAAGCCATGGTTACTTTGAAAACGATTTATTGGTTACCCTTGTCGATGTGAATGATAGGGTTCCTTTTATGTGAGTGTGTATGTGGGGGTATACATAATGTGGGAGTTGGTCTGGTGTCAGTATCCGAGTTTAAATACATGCTAATGCCCAGCTTAAATCATCCTGCAATCATTTGTCACCAACTTGTTGCCAAACTACCTGGAGCCTTCAAAAGCAGGTTCCAACGTATATTGCACAGATACCGTCCCACTCACAGGGAATAAAGGATGCAGAGCGGTGATTGCAAAGTAATAATCTAATGAAACCTCCCAGTCCTTTGTTATTATTACTGTTCTGCAACCATGTAAATGTTCCCCATGTACCTCACCTCTCACTGTGACCACACAGATTCATTCCCTTTCTGGGGATCTTTGCTCCCTCTTCGTCTGAAAGCTCTCCCTCGCGCAGGAGGAACGCTTACACGGAAGTCCTCTCGTGTTCCACCCAAACGGTCGATCTTTTGGCCGGCGTTGTCCAAATAGTCTTCAACAGCGGGAGCATCGACAACAACAACAACAGCAGCAACAACAACAACAAGAACTTGCATTTACAGAGTGGCCTTCAATACGAGGCAGGGCAGCGGAGAGAGCATTGATAGCCAAACGCAATTCTGTTTCGCTTACAACATTCACACTTTCCAGTTTACATTAGTGTATTGATTCAGGTGCAGTAACAGCCCACACGATCAATTCTACAATTGTTACTCCAATTGTGACCGGCAGACCAATAAATTTCAAATACGCACGACGCACATTTCTGCACGATCTAACCTGTTTGCACGTTCTAGCAAAAATAAATAAAACTTCAATGACCAACAGCAATACGCTGCTAGAAAAATTTAAATATATATTAGATCCAGTGCTCAAATTGTTATAAATATTGTGTCTGAACATGTGTAGAGGCTTGTTATTTCCTTTTCAATAAAGTACCGAAATAATGTGTTGGATTGCACAGGTCACCTTCACTCCTCTGAGATGATTAGTCGCTTTGAAGTTGTATCCCTGTCCTTGCCACGTTAAACAGGACTAAAATTCGAAATGAGTTAGATTGACGACATTTGATTTCAGTTTATTTGCGTGATGAAACAAATACTAAATTCTTTTAATTTTCGGAAGCAAACACTATTTAACACCAAGGTTCAGGGGCAGAAGTGCGTGTTTTATTTATTTAATTTACAACTCATTAGAATAATTCAGAGCTGCATGTTTTGAAGGTGAACTCAGTATTCAAACTTGCATTCAAACGTAGACTCACTAAACTCTGGGCTATGTCACACTAATCATTATCTCAACGTAGAGTGAATGAGCTGAGATTTGAATAGAAAACACTTTACATGGTATGTCATTATAGTTTAAGCTTTACTTTAATGTTTGCAATCTGCATTTCTGTTTTTTAACCTGCATTTATATGGCGCCCGTCACACAGGGTAGTAAGTATCTCAGAGCACTTTTGATGTGAAATATGAGTGTAATGTGAAAGACAATAGGTGTGGTGGGACCTTTAGTTCTGTGGGATAATCCAGATTCGAGACCTCACTGGGAGGAGAGGTTGACAGGAGACTAACTAAAGCAATACTCTGAGACCTTCCTACTCCAAGTATCCATGTAGTCCAATACCATACCTTGTGATACATTTACCCACCACACCACTCTGATTCTCTGCTCCCTTGGCTGGAGAGTACAGCCAATTATAGCGCCTCCGTCATTTCTCAATTACTTAAGCGTGACAGTGAGGAATGGGATCAAACAGTGCCAGTGTGTGGTAGCCAGTGTCATTTAGCTGAGGTAGTTTGATCCTAATTTATCAGCGACGGACGAGTTAATGTGGACATTTTAAAAGTTTGAGCAGTTAATCTTTCTTTAATTATTATCTTCCAACAGACAGTACATGAATAAGGAAGATTAGAGTTAGGCAATGAGAAGCTCACAATACAATTACTTGCATTCATTCATCACTGACATGGCCGAGGATCCTACTTTTTTTATGGAAAATAAATCCTACTAAAATCACCATCAAACTTTCATCTAATAAAAACATCTTAATTGTATGCAAACATTTTTGTCGTGTTAAACACAAGGATCACATGTGATCATGCAGGGTACATTAGACAAACGCATTGTGGTCTAATCAGAAAGTTGAACTTTGTTGTACTGTACTTTGTATTTTTGCCCACAAAACACACACTTTACAGTATACACTATATAGGAATAAATAATAATAATTCTTGCATTTGAAGGTTTTCCCCTTATCATGCCTTCAAGATGACTCGAAGCCATTCACGGAGTATACTGTAAAATGGATTGACTGTATATTTTGTGGGCAAAATTATACGATGTGAAAGGCGCTATACCAAACATCAGGATTATTATCACTTGGCTGTATCTTGGTGGTCTCAGATTTTGCTTTGATGTTGGGTGTGACACGATCTCAGATGTCGACCCATTCTGTATTTGAAACAGGTTTGATATATTTACTCACCTTGTCGGGGCAGATGATAAAAACTGATATTTCTTAAAAATTGAAATTGGACACCACTTTAAAAGAAAAAGGAAATATGAGGATTATAGATCACTGTCACTGCTTTAAATCATTACCAACTTGGCTGGGCGATCAGGACATTATCCAAGTATTGATGGAAGTCAAAGAATGGTTAGGCAGTGAAAAGGCAGAGAACAGATAAGAATAGAATTCAGGGAAAGAACGCAGAGCAACTTGATACCAAACTGATCAAGCAGGTGAACAAATAATGATGACCTTTCTATAAGCATAGGGAGAAGACATGAACATCCATTCAAATCATTGCATAAAGTATACAAGATAGTGGGAGCAAACATCGATGTTACCCTCTTCGGGTAAATCAAGTTCAAAATATGAGAAAGGGGACTCCCAATATTCTGGCTAACAATCATCCCAAGTTGCAAAAAAAAATTGGTGGTTCATTTCATGGCTGTTTGTGGGATGTTGCTGTGCTATGTTCACCTACAAGTACGATACACTTTACACTAAAATCCTGTGCAGGGCTTTTAAATGTCCTCTTAACATGCAAAGCTTATTATTATCATCATCATTATGTGTTCTGTAAGACCCGAGCTAATCTCGGGAGAGGAGATGGCTGCAGAGGTCTGAATGAGGTAGCAAGGAGCAATCAAGCAGTTGAGCTTGGGGAGGTCAGTATGCCGTGTTTGATTAGTAGGATAATGACAGAGCTAGACTCCACGTATCCCTTAAGTCCATCTTGTGAGGGCAGGAAGGTTTTTATATAATTTGAAATTAAACCACTCTGGTTTCTGTAATATTCAGACAGAAGATTAAAGGAGGATAGTGATTGATAAATGCGAATGTGTCTATTGCATTTTCCACTCCACCCAGAGGTAATGGGAATGGCTTATATTGGACGTACACAAGATAAGCTGTCTTTGATGTTTTTTCCTCTTACATATCCTACCAAAGTGGCTTGTCTTTTATCTTTCTTAAAGAGACAAGGAACATTAAAGTTGACATAATGCAGCGTGTTTAGTTTTGAACTGTTGGCATTTAACGTGTCCACGAGAGTCTCGTAAGTAGAGGTTAGGTGTAAAAATGTACCGGGCTGGCTGTGGCCGTGATGATGGACGTTAAACTGCCTTCATTAGAATCACCGTTGGGGATTAATGAATATTAAAAAAGTTGCCGAAGGGAAAGGTGCAGAGCAACACTTTTATTGGAAGTTTCTGTCAAACAGAAGAGAAAGAAGCTGATTGCGGGTACCCTCCAGACTTGCTGCAGAGTAGATACAATACAATGCAAAATTGCATTTCTAAAGTGCTATTCATGTCGGGCGGACGTCCCAAGGATGTCAGGACAGTTAGGGTTTAGGACCTGAGAGTTTTGAGGGGTGCCTTTGAAGTAGGCAAGGGAGGGAGCGAGCGAGGCGATGGGAATGTGGGATGGTCTTTCAGAAGTTGGGAGCAAAGAAGGTTGAAGGTTCGACTAACTGATGGTGGGGCGGGCCAGGTGGGGGTCCTGGAGCCAGTCAGACAGAGACTGCTGGACAGAGTGAGCAGACAGGCTGTAATGCTGTAATGTTATGTAATGTAAATATATATATTTATATTACATAACATTACAGCAATTCAGACGCTGTGCTGTTGCAGCGTTTCAAGGCATGTCTATTTTGGTGTAAGTTTGTTTTGCTACCCGAAGTGAAGTGCCATATAAAATGTAAATTTGTTGCTGTTGTGGCGGTGGTTGCGTTGTCATGAAGTTCGCGCAGGGAATTTCATCTCATTCTTTCGAGCCACACGCGGGTCACTGGCGACAGAGAAATGGCTGGAAAGCAAACTGTGATTTTTTGGTTCTCCGATTTACAAGCGCAACGCTTAAATCCCTTTGTGTCGCTGTTGTGGAATGGCTGAACAAAATATAATAATAAACATTATGAAATAATGAAAAGTTCAGTGTACGATTAAAGAATGGCGGTAAAAAGCGTTTTTATTCTGGCTAAAATGGAAGAAAAAAAGAGCAGACTGTGTTTGTGACAGTTGTTAGCATTTCCTGGTTCCATGGCTACAGGTCAATATATTCCAAGACAAGAGGTGTCAACAATACGTCAACTGCGTATAAACCAGTTAGAGCATCGATTTGTAGGATTTATTGACCAGATTCAATCTCGTTGACAAAGAAACTGACATTATTGACTTTATTTAAATAGACTGTAATCCACACCATTCTTGATCTGGGAATGTTAAATTCGATCACCGAGTTTTACCAGCAGAGCATTCCTTTTCTTGGAGGTCATCTCTCCAGTTCACGAGCGTGTTGGCTGCACATTTTCTCGATTTTAAAAGTGCTTTGTCCCTCTTCTCACATGGTAAGTTCGCTGCCGTGTCCACACGCAAAAAAACCGACAACAAAACAATTAGGTACTACACTTTCCTGTAAATACTGTGAAGGTGGTGTGCCAGATGCAAGGATTATTATTTTTATTTATTACTAAACAGATGTAAATTGTAGGGTCATTACTGAAATGCTTTGTTGTCAACTTACATTTATGCATTTTTACAATGAGTGTATCCAGCATTCCATTCATTTAGCACTATGCTTAAAAAACATGCACATATCATATCAGGTCTATGTTTTCCAAAGTTGTTGTTATCCAGAATACTATCCACCCATCACAGCATCAAGCTGGCTTCTTAAAAGGAGTTTCTAGTATCTGGCCTGAAATTGTCCTTTGCAACTCTCAATTTGTGTCCTCTTAATCTACTGTCCTGAGATTGTGCCTTAATCTATTGGTCTACTTACTCCACACGCCTAATAATAATCCATCCCAAAAACCCACAATAATAAAAATTGGTCATTTCAATCCACGGCTGTTTATGGGACACTGCTGTGCACAATTGGCTGCTGCATTTCGCCCATAAATATACAGTCAGTTCACTTTACAGTATATTCTGTGAAGCGCTTTGAGATGTCGATAAAATGTGAAATGCAAGGATTATTATATAAAAAGCAAGGATTATTATGATTGTTATTATGATTATTATTACTAACATGCCATGTCAAGGAGTGGTATGCAACATCTTCTCTCCTGTCAAATGGTTTCATTTATGAATGATTTCTCTGATCCCAAAACTACATGATCTCCAGCTACTGTCTGGTATTTCCGAGCGACTGGTTCAAAAGCTGGTCCTCGGGAATGAAAATAAAACATCTCATTGAAGGGCTAGGTGAATGGGTGAGTTTGCCTTCCGTCTGAATCCGAGGCGAAATTGCAGCCTTCAAAATCGCTTCCATTTATCCGTTCCTTAGAAAATTCTCAGAAAGACTGAATAAAATGTAAACGTGACCTTTCAGAATCTACAACCTCTGGAGCATTTGAATTAACCTGCAGTCTCTTAATAGCAGAATCTCTCCTTCTGAGTGTGTGTTTTTTGGTGGGGGTGTTAATAACTAAACGGTTGGAAGACAGTCAGGGTTTATCTTTTAACTCCAGACTGACCTTGGCTTCCCTGACACAACTTGGCGTTATGCTAATTATTCTCTGGAGGACAAGTTCTTAAGGAGGCAAAGCGCAGGGAGGAAATCAAACAGTCTCTCAATTTTTCCAAAGGGAGATTCCTCATTTCTATTGATAAAATTACAAGCTGCTCCTGGGGCTAATTTGCTTTTCATTAGGACTTTATATATTTTTTAATTGTGCAAAGAAACAACTAATTGAAGGCTCGCTTCTGCCGGTTAGATTAACTGAGGGGGCGGAGAGTTCATTTTCATTCTGTGGCTTCCAGAAGATATCAGACTGCAATGAATGATTTTTTATTTAAAAAATCTCTCTCGTCCTCTCTTCACACTTGAAGTAAAAATAAAATAATAATCCACTTACTTTACGTAGCTCCTTAGCGTATCATTGAGATGTGTTGTTGTTGTGCGCAATTGGCTACCGTGTTTCGCCCACAAAATATCGAGTCAATTCGCTTTAGAGATATTTGAGAAGCGCTTTGAGACATGTAGAAGACGTGAAAAGCGCTATATCAAATGAAAGGATTATTATTATTATTGTTGTTGCTGCTACTGGATTTTAACATACACCTAATCAGGCAGTGGAATTCCATCTAGGAGCAGACATACTCTATTTCTTCAGCATTTGAGAACCTTAACTTTGAGGCCATTTTTCTGCAATGTTCTTTAGAGAAATTAGAGCGAAAAATATCATCACTCACTCACTCACTCACTCACTCACTCACTCACTCACTCACTCACTCACTCACTCACTCACTCACTCACTCACTCACTCACTCACTCACTCACTCACTCACTCACTCACTCACTCACTCACTCACTCACTCACTCACTCACTCACTCACTCACTCACTCATTCACCCACCCAATCAATCAATCAATCAATCAATCAAAACTTACATTTATATAGCGCCTTTCACATCGAGAGGACATCTAAGGCACTGTACAGTTACATAGGGACAAGAGCAGTCGGGGAGGGGTCGGGGCAAGATGAAGAAGAGTAGGAAAATTGACTGTATATTTGTGGGAGAAACTTTAGACCCAATCTTCAAAGGTAAATGCTGTACAACAATTTGGATAAAGTGATGTGCCAAGCAAAAGGGTAGACAAGTAATTTCTACAAAACCAAATCCCTATTTACGCTGATGCCATTCCTCACAGCTACCTATTCTTTAAAATTATTATTATACATTAAAAGTAATGAAGCAAGTTACTGATATAGTTTAGGTTAGCTGCAGACTCAAAGGATCCTAATATCTGCTTTGTTTCCAAGGGAATTAGTGCATGGTTGTCGCTTGTTGTTTGCAGATTCCTGATAGCGGTGAGATTTTGCCAGGTGAGTGGCTTTTAAAAGGGAATTCGATAGGGTCTTAATAAGTAAACATTTACAGGACTATGGGGTAAGAGGGGGGGATAGTTGGTGACTAGTTGGGAAGTTCTTTCAAAGAACCCGCACAGGCACGGTGGGCCGAATGGCCTCCTTCTGTGCTGTAAAATTCTATGATTCGATGAGGAGCGTGTGTGAAATCCCAGAGTGGGATTCCAGTTATTCCAATGTGTATAATAAAACCGAAGGAAAATGAATTTGTCTTGCAGCACATAAAGAGAAACATTCATACTGTCTTATGTGCTTTTATTTTCCCCTCCTGTCACTGTGAACTGACAGACCGCAGATACAAACAATACAAAATACTAATAAAATATAGATAATAAACATGTCACGGCATGTGAATGAAATGTATTAATCCAACCCTGGCTGAAGAGGCAGCATCGAGAGAGGTTTATTTATTCATGTCTGTGATTTAGGAAAGGAGAAATTCATAAATTTCTAACATTTTTTTGATGATGCAAACTTTTTGCCCCAGCCCATCAATTTCTCCTATTTCCCATAGGGTGGTTGCACACCAAACACATTTCAAAGCAAGTTGTCACGTTGAGAGAGTTGGTTTTAAATGTGCTGGAAATGTTCTGATAAGGTTAAGTTTAAAGTGATTTGTGACCGATGGTGCAAGGCATCCGTAAATTGTGTTTGTGCTGTTTACCTTCAAAGTGGCAAATCAAATTAAACCAACAATCTCCCCATAAATCAAAATGTCAGTGGCTGTGAAATCCAATGCTTGTCATCACAGTAAGTGCATTGTGTAATATTTTGATTAAATTGTGTTTTCTTGCAAGGTTGTTAACGTCTGAATTCTGATAAACGCTGCGGGGATATTTTCAACTCAATAGAAATAGAGTTTTAATTCCTCGACCACAGTCTCGTTGAAATAGTTTCCAGCCCAGATTTCGGAATGGTTCAGGTGAGATCAATACACCACTAGGTGGCCTTGTGCAATAGTCTGGTATTCCATACAGTACAGTAAACCTCACGTAAATCATATCAGTTGGGAGGGACCATACATTTACTACTACTCATGCAAAGTATGTATTGTTTCAAACCTGCATTGAATATAATCTCTTGAATGGGACTTGGTCAGATGTATGACTTAGGTGATTCTACGATTTCTAGCCTCTACCCCCTACCTCTCTGCCCTCCGTCATTCCAACGCTGAACCCCCCCCCCCCCCCCCCCCCCCACTCGGTGTTGAAGGTCCCAATCCCTGACTGTTCAGTGCCTTGGGACGTCCTCCCAACATTAAAAGCGTTTGCTTTAAAAATGTAATTTGTTTGCTGTTATTGTTGAAGCAATTTTCACAGTGAGTGAATAGAACCACTGTCTCCATTGTGTATGTTGTTTGGTAATACACATACTGTATATATCAGTTAGTACTATGGGTTTTTCCAATCGATGCCCACACACTCACCATTGTAAATGCACCGTTCATCTCAATGCTACCGTGCACACTATCGAAGTGTGAGAGCCAGTGGGCCACAGGCTCCTTAGGCACACTCCAATGTGAGCGACTCAGGGGTATTCAAGGAACTGTTTAGGGGTGTGCTCGTTCAGTGTTGATTCTTAAACAGGTTAAAAGAAATGAACCGATATTGAGAGATAGTGGAGACATAGAGCTCTCTTCAGCTTCAAGTGATTGAGGGCAGGAAAAATTCAAACTCCCCCTGCTGTTAATCGCTTCACTGTTGGAAGTATTGTAACATTGCTTCAGTAGTAAATGGGGCATGAATTGGCTCCCCTAAATCTATAACCTGCCCCTAGCTGTGTTCACCCTATTGACTTTCCTTCAATAAGCTATCGACAGTTGTACTCAAATTAATTTATTTCCTTACATCCATTTCCCTCCTATCTATTTCGCCTATTTTTCCTGCTTCAAAATAACATTGGGGTTAAAGAAGCTTTCAACAACTGTTGCAGAAATGCTCTATATTAGGCTTCTCACACATGTGGAATTGGATTGTGCACACAAGTGAATCTTAAGACAAGATTGCGCAGGATCCAGTTTGAAGCTGTAATAACACCCATTATATTTGTCACTATGTGTTTACAATGTTTCTGTTCATCTTTTAACCTTTCCTCAGAGATTGAATTAATTCGAAAGGTATTAACGCTGAGACTTTACAGGGAAAGATTCAGACGTAAAGTTTTTATCGTTATTCGTGTGAGACGGCTCGAGTTAGCTTAAATGGAAATGGAATCTCAATACCTCGATTCCTCAGTGGAACTCATTAGGATGAAACTTGTCTTTGATCCGTTGAAGAAAATTCCTGGGGGCAAGAATTCGCTGCGTAACCCATCCATGTAATGTATAAAAAGGCGATAAACACAAAGACTACAGAGGTCAGATATAAGTCGGTCCATTTTGGGGGTCAATATTGTAGGCTTTGATGAAAAGATACCTGGAAGGGAGGTTACATGGACTCTTTGAAGTAGTTCACCTATACTATAGAAGACTTTAGACTAGGGATGCTTTGAAGTTGTTGTTCTTAGTCATGAGGAAATTTCTTTCATCTGCGACTGGTATTGAAGTTGGGCCATGACCTAATTTCATTAAAATAAACCCAAATGGAAGTCCTGGATTAGGAAAACTCCTGTGTAGAAATATTTTTTTTAAGGGATGGGCCGGTGTGGGGTTGCGAGTGATTGCAGGCCCTCTCCACACCCATCACCGCTCGCAGAATGATCAGCTCTTTAGGGCATCATTTTCTTTGTAGGATGGGTGTTCTGAAGGGACGAGATGGGGTGGATCAGATGGTCTTCATGTCAGGAAAGGATTCCGCCCCTAGGGAATACGAATTCTGTCTTGGATCAGTTTTTTTTACAGTATTTCCCTCATATTTCAGGGCCTCCAGAAGTCGGCAGATTCTTCAAGGTGTTTTTTTTCTCTCTCGCAAGTTATTTTAAGAACTCAGGTGTTGCAATAGATTGAAATGTTGCAAAAATTAGAGTAAGTCCAGCTGGAACAGAACCTAAAGCTCTAGTGAATCGCTCTAGATATATGAATCAAGGGGAAAAAAAACCTTTGACACAATTTGGTTATTAACCTCCCCTAGTTACCAAACCTATGGTCTTCCCATTACAGAACAGCCTCACTTGCTAAGGATCAAATCAATATTTTGTATTTTTTTGGGGTTGTGGGTGCTGGGGGAGGAGGGAGGGGAGGGAGGATAGAGCGCATCGCTCCTGTTCAGTTGCACGGACTCATTAAGATACAATTGAGATTTTAATTTGGTCTCCTTAATCTGAGCCAGAAAGGCGACAGATGGATTTTAATTGTGTGTGTAAAAAAAAACGCTCCCTGATAGGCGTGTTTGCTCACAATTATCCGATCTCCACACCTGACAGCAACTCACTGTGAAGTGCTTTGAGATATGTCGGCGCAATAAGAATTGCAAGGATTATTATCACATATTAGGTATATTAAAATGTTTAATTGAGCAAAGCAATGCCATATTAATTGTTGTTTGTTTGCTTGTTTTTCTGGTCACACCTTCCCCTAAGCCTTTCCGAAAGAATGAAAGAGCTGTCAATTATCCAAAGGCGGTTACAAAAAATATTAAACGAGTAGTATTATGAAAAGTTTTCATAATATAAAAATAATTCATCTGTTCCATGTACCTGTGTGTAATTTCATCTGATGCATTTGTGACTTTCTCAGCAATTCCATCACGCTTAGTGCAATTTGATGCCTAGCACAACGTTAAATGGACCATTTTTGCGTGTTTCAATTAGTTCTTAATTAGCATCAAAATACACTCCATTTATGTTCACAGCAAAACAAAGTCACTTTATATATTTTTTTAAACTGTTGGAAATCTAGATTTTTTTATTTCAAGTTGTGACGCACAGGCCATTGCTATTGTTATTACTAATTGTCAGGGATAAGTATTTAACGATGTATCATTTTATAGATTTTTTTATTTCAAGTTGTGACGCACAAGCCATTGCTATTGTTATTACTAATTGTCAGGGATAAGTATTTAACGATGTATCATTTTATTGATTGCAGCGTCTTTGTGAGATTAGAGAAAAAATAAATACACAGTAAATCAACTTTGAAAAAAAAGAAAAACATGAGATTTCTGAACGGAGCGGATTTTCACAAAATCCCAAACAGTTCATTGGGTCTTCCATTTAAAATGACGTTTCCAGTGAAGTTCCAGTGAAGTGTACATACAGGGTAGGCACTTTACTCGTGCAGTTTTCTTTGCGAATAGAATGTGTGTAAAATGTAAAGCATCTACCCCAACTCTACCAGGGAGATAGGGCCTACATTTTAAAAATGACCATGCTGACTTCATGTCAAAGGTTTCTTTTAACATTTTTATTGTTATCACTTGTTATCTGTACTAAATAGGGTGAGTTTCGGATTATTCAACTTAATTAAATTCCATTGTCTGCACTTTCATTTAATTTCATTTCGGGTTAGGGTTTCATTTAAGTTTCTATTCCACCTCCGACGAATCCCCCGCTTTCTTCCACCTCCGACGGATCGTTCGTCTCTGGCAATATCTCGCCTCAAAAGCTGCTGAAACCCTGGTCCATGCCTTTGTCACCTCTCGGCTGGACTATTCAAATGCCCTCCTTGCCGGTCTCCCCTCCACCACAATCCATAAAATCCAACTCAGCCGCCCGCTTTCTCACCCGCACCAAACTTCGCTCCCCCATTACCCCAGTTCTTGCCAAACTTCACTAGCTGCCTGTCCCAAAGAGGATCGACTTCAAGATCCTCACCCTTGTTTTCACCTCCCTCCACTCCTCTGCACCCCTCTACCTCTCCGACCTCCTCTCTCGTCAAACCAGCTCCCGATACCTTCACTCTACCGGGTCTGGCCTCCTCCGTGTCCCCTGAATCCTCTGCTCCACCCTCGGCGGCCGTGCCTTCAGCTACTACGCCCCAAGGCTCTGGAACTCCCTTCCTCACTCCCTTCCTCACTCCCTTTGCTTCGCCCCCTCTTCCCAGTTTCAGGTCCCAAGGCCTGAAAGACCGTGCCTTTGGTCACCTTCCTCCTCCTGCCCCTGGCTCTGTCCCAGGATCCGTTATTGTGAAGTGCTCTGAGATGCCATCTGGCGTGGAGGGCGCTATATAAATCGAAGTTGTTGTTATATGCACAAATCTAGCAGTAAAAAAGAGACAAAAATGGCCAGTTCCTAAAAAGCGTTCCACGTCAGTTTAGGAAGATAGCCAGCCAGTCCCCGGCATCGAAAAGGTTGAGAAACATTGGTATAAAGTACATCAATTGAATGTTGTTTGGAACAACTCCAATGTTGCTTATGGAACAAAATAAGTCTTCACTCTCACTGTTTATCTGTGTTCATGCAACTTTGAGGCTGTTTCTACTAACACACAGTATTCACATTTATCTGCTGCTAAATTCTGCATACTCAAAGCCACCTGCTGAGATACTTTACTAAAGCAATGTTGAATACCTTTGTTTGTCTTAAACGAGCAGATTAGATTTTCTTCGAAGCTGAAAGAATCCTGAGAGCTGAACAGTAATTTACTATTTCTACTCTATTTTTAAATACTGTAATAATAATAATCCTCACCACTATTATTGCGCTGTTTGTGACTCAAAGTGCTTCCAAGGATTTACGGTAAAGTGTGATAACTATTCTACAGGGAAATAGGGCAATCAAATTGCACACAGCAATTTTGGGGGATACATATATATATATATTTTTAATGGGGACAAACAAAACCCACAGGAATATTAAATGAATGTTGAATCTTTTTAACAAAAATATATATATATATGAGGGCTTCTGGATGGGAAAATATTTCCACAGTGAATGAAGGGGTAAAGTTAAACTGAAAGGACCTGCATATTCAATTAGGGGAGGACAACAACTTGGATTTATATAGCACCCTCCACGCCAGACGGTGTCTCAGAGCGCTTCACAAAACTGATCCCAAGGCCGAGCCAGGGGGAGGGGAAAGAAGGTGACCAAAAGTGCAGTTGAAAAGAAAACTCAGTGAATACGATTGATTTGTGCAGCTCTTTTCAAAGAGCAGGCACAGACACAATGGGCTGAATGTCCTCCTTCTGTGCTGTATGATAATTCTATGATATGCATTGTGAACCCTGACACTCTTACCATTAAGAAAATATATGACCATTGCGTTTGAATCTTCAGCTAAAGCTCCCACTTGGTCAACACTTTTATCTCCAAAGAGATCCATCCTGTTAACTGAAGGGCCTGGACACTCATTGAAAAATAATCCGTGTGTTTCATGTAGCAACTTATCACGTCGTCAAGACATCTCAAAGCATTGTACAGTGACTTTGTGTTTGTAGGTGAACATGGCAGACAACTTGCGCACAGCAACAACCCATAAACAGTCGTGAAAGTGACTCCCATTTTATCTGGGAGATTGTTCAGCCGGACGCAGGGAGGAACTCCCTTCTCTTTTCAAACAACGCCCATGGGATCTTTATCATCCTATTTGAAGCTTGGCACCTCCAGTGTTGCCCCCCGTAACTTGCCATTTAACGCATCAACCAAGATTAACATGTGTGCCTGGTCAGTTTATATCTTAGCCAGTGCCTCATCCTAAACCCAGACAGCAGTGGTGCAAAGCAGTGTTATATAAATGTTAATAGCTAATTTTTATGCTCATTGATTTGAGAAATGATGGTTTTTAGAAGGTTCTGCACTTCCATTGAGTACAGGAGTCAGGCGCACTGATGATTCAGAGCGATTAAGCAAATCAAATTATAAAAATCCTTATGTGATCAGTGAAGTCCCTGTCATAGTCCACAACACATATTGAAAGTCAGAACTGCATGCATTCAGAATGAATTATGTCATTTTACCTGACCAAGTGCTCAATTAGCCTTACTTTTTGCAGTCCGAGTCGTAGCTTGTCTCAAAGATCAATCAACATTGTGGAAAATTCTCGAAAGGCTGGTCTTCATTCGGGAGCATTTGTTCCTGATTAGAGACAGAATCCCAGGACTTTCCACAGTTCTGCGTCATCTGAAATTCTACGGCAAAATGGCCTTCGTAGAGTAAGCACAGATCGAATTTTCGGGCCTCAGAAAGCTGAGACATTAACAAGCTCATTAGCCATTCAGTGTATTACATGCCTTACTGAAGCTTTTGCAAATCGTGAATCCCCCATTTGCTGTGAGCTGATTTGAAAGACTGAGCCAGAGGGCACCCAGGTGAGACTGAGCATTTTTCCCGGCAGTTCAGCGTGTCAAGACAAATCGATCCCTACGGAAGTGAAGTGGGTCACTGCTACCCACCCAGTGTCATTTGCAGAAATTACAGGCTGTTTCTGCTCCTGTTGCACGGACAACCAATCAACCCTAAACCCCTTCCCCTCTATCTTCCCCTCTTGTATGTATGATACAATCGGTTGCAATGTTAAGAACGGATGTGTACGAAGGAAAAGTTATCATTTATGTTTTGTTCTTTCGTGGGAAAACAAACAGGCACATTTCATTGAATGATTTTAAGATGCTGTTTTGATGTTCATTTTGTTGGTTTACCTGTTCAGTAGTTAAATAATTAGCACATTATTAAGGTACAAACTTGGCTTAGCAAAATTCATGTTGGGACTGTTACTCTTACCTACCAGTATATGACATGTGTTTTTTTTTGTGTGATTAATGATTGCCTCATTTACCATTTGCTGATTGGGATCAGTAAAATGAAGGTGCTGTAGATTTTCTATTCTCTCAAAGGAAACCTGTAGTCCTGAGAGGAAACCTCAGTGGAATTCTCTACACTCTTTTCCAGTTGGCTGAGATATTTTGTTGACATTATTTACTGCTTTTGCTTGCATCGTGCCTCAAAGCGAAAAGCATTTTGAAATACTTCTAATTCTCTAAGATGCTTAATCTGTAGTACAATAGTCAGCAATGTTAACACACATTTAAATTTAGGAGTCTCGGTTGCAGAGTTTGGAGCTATACTGCATTTTGACACGGCTGTTTACTGTATGTGCATTTGGGGTACATTTTCTTACTGCTGAAAATAATGTTGTATTGAATATCTACATTAACTAGAACCCACATATCTGGGTCACTGCAGTTTTACTATTCTTTATAATGTATTGATAATAATAATAATCCTTGCATTTGATATAGCGCTTTTCACATCTTCTAGACATCTCAAAAGAGATGTCTAGCAGACGTGAAAGTGAATTCACTTTCTGGAAAGTGAATTGACTGTATATTTGTGGATAAAGCACGGCAGCCAATTACGCACAACAGTGTCCCACAAACAATCGTGAATTGAAATGACCAATTCATTATTGTTTTATTTGAGGGATTATTATTAGGCGCGTGGAGTAAGGAAACTTACCCAAGCATTCGCCCTGCCTGGAATTTAACACAGGTGGGACATATTGGAACTGGCACACTATTGTACTAGATACAAGAGTTCTGCCTGATGCACATGTTCTATACCGAGATTGCAAATTAGCTTTGTACCTAAATTATTAATATCTTGCAGTGAAAATGTATTGAGATTTTGCACTTGACACAAAGCAAACATACAGAATTCAAACTTTATTTAGTAAAAAATTCATTGCAAAAATATTACGACCTTCTGCTTTCTCTCCAAATGACCACCTTTTATTTTCACACCATCGTCAACTGAAAAGTAAGGGGTTCCACTCAAGTAGAAAGAAGCAATACGATAGCTATTGCCTGGCTACATAAAGGATTGTGAACTCTACTTTCTAGTTTTACAAAGTAGTGGGAATCTTGCTGGGCAAAGCTCCAGTTATTGATTGGACATCACTCACCTTTGAGCAACTCTGATATAAAAACATATGATCCCCTGACTTTTTTTGGATGAATAATCAGTCTTGCATTGGATGCCAAACTTTCTACTCTTCAGCTGACTTCATCAGGAAGAGATGCAGTAGAATGCAGAGACTAACAATGATAATTAAAATATTTCCTGTGCAACATATTTTCTTGCAAAAATAATCAGAGTATAAAAAGTCAGGATTGCTTCTGTGGGAATATTTTTAAGCAGTGTCCCATATACACGGCTATGTCTTCAACAGACTCAATTCCCCTGTCTCTTTCTATATTTCTACATATATATTTCTTTATCTATATGAAAAAAAACATTAATGTAAACATTTTAAAAGACAGTATTTACTGGAGGGCAATAAATAGTTCTATTCAGAGGAGACTGCCTCAGAACATACAGTACCTGTCCAGCAATCATTCACAATTTGAGATTCACAGCTTTAAGATATATTCTGTGACCATTTTATATTTAAAAATACCCTGTAGCACTCTAGCACCAAATAAAAAAGTAACACAAAATCTAAAACTGTATATCTATATATGTAAATGCTTGCAATTACTTCACAGTAGCTTTTTTTAAAAATGTGTACCAATAGTTTGTTTTCACTTGTGTGTTAATATTACCTTCAGCTATGCAGGACTGCAACGAATGGAATATACAGCAACAAAATTTCATATGGTATATTATTTTATCCCCACAAGGACATTTTGCAATAACTAAGTAATGGAAACCAAACCCTCAGCAAATTTCACAAAAACAGTTGCTATTTATAATCAACTCTCTTCTATGCACTCTACCACATTTTATATCTCTATTCTTTTAAAAAGTTCCAAACTTTTTTTTTAATAACAGATTAGGATTTTTTTAAAATCTACAAAGGTAGTACTGTAATTAGCTGCTGCTTGTACCAAATGTTTGGGTCAGTTGTCAGACCTTGCCTTGTGACTATTAAGGGGTATAATAATGCATAATGCATCGATGTGTTATCTTGTGCTTTGTGCTGACTGAAGCTGCTTCGAGATTTAGTCACAATTCAGCATCATTAGCACTCCTGTAGCATTTCCAAAAGATAGATGTTAACTCCAGTGTCCAAACTGCAGATTTGACCTTAGCGTATCCGGCAGTGAAGAGAAATATTGCCCAAAAAATGGTTTCAGAGCTGGAGTGTTACCATAGTTCGTTAAACGCTTTGGTGTTACTTTTGCGTATCAGCTTATACTAGAGAAGGGAAGGGATTTGGGGAAATAACAATTAAATCCATACAATGGAATCTCAATTCTGTACCATTATAGAGGAGTCCCTGGCAATCAATTTTGTTTTGGACACAACTTGTATTCTTTTGTTTGTGCTATCTATCCATCTAGTATATCCAGTATATCCATACACATGCTTCATCCCCATTCAGACAAAAGAGAAATTGCTCAGCCCAATAAATGTTCTCCACACCTCTCCTGAAATCTCCCAGACATCAAACAGTGTTCAGTAGTTATTAGGGATACAATAAAAAAAATTGAGGTTTCAACTGTCTGCTTTAACTCTGCACAATACACTGTTAATTCAAACTCAACACTAGACCCACCCCCAGGGAAGTAACAATTAGCGTCTCACTCAAATGTCATACAATAATAAAAATAATTCCTGCATTGGGGATTATTTCCCAATTTCTAGACGTCTCAAAGCACTTCACAGAATTTACTGCAAAGTGAATTGACTGTATATTTGTGGGCGAAACACAGCAGCCAATTGTGCACGCGGGTCCCACAAACAGTCATGGATTGAAATGACCAATTTATTATTGCCTGTTTTATTGCGGGATTATCATCATGTCTGTGGATTAAGGAAACTTGTCCTAGATTTCGCCCTGCCTGGAATCGAACCCAGATCTCTTGCTTGTAAAGCGAGTGCTCTAACTATTGAGCTGCTGGACCCTACGATCATATAGATCAAAAGCTCTTTCCACGTTTGCCTAAAACTATTGTGATGGGATGTTGTACGAAAATTTTGAACCCACACTGGAACTTGAATTCCCTATGACAAGACTGTGCTTTGCAGAATATGAAAGCTTTGTTTCAAGCAGAGGCCACGTTAACATGTCCATTACGTTTTGTGGGCAGTGCCTAGGACACCGGCAGGTAGAAGCCTTGATCTTAATAAATGCTGAATAATAAGATCACAGAGCCAGGTGGGAAGATATTGATGGATTGTTAGAAGGAGAACAGCGCCCTGGCCTGGGTTGTAGAATCTCTTGGGGTTAACTGCCATCAGGGCATTTGAGATATCATTCAGGATGGGCTGAAGGTCATCCTGTGAAGTGGCAGACCACTTGACCAAATTATCTTGCAATGCAAAGATGTAGTTTTCACCGAAAGCCATTTTAACGTCCTGAGGAAGCTGCTCCAGTATGTGTTTCTGGTGGTTGTTCCATTGGTTACTGGTGCCAAAGATACCTAGGAAAGGACGCATGGCAAGCAAAAGCTTACGCATTCAGCACACACTAAAAATAACACACTGGCAATGCATTAAATCAACAGTGCTCCCTCTCAGCCTGCCTCACTCATTGAACTATTGCTTGCACCGTGCAAGAATTGTACAGCACTTTTAATCACTATCTGTGCAGAACACTTAGTTGCTGACTGTCCAGGAGATCCCAGCTAAACACAGATTTCCGATTGTTCTGCAGTCTTAACACTCCCCACTCCATAGTAGGGTCTGGCGATATATCGATATATCGCTAAAACCCGATATAGTTTTCATATCGATACGCCGATATAGGCATTTCAAAAATATCGATATATCGAAAAATCGATATACCGAGGTAAAAAATCGGAATGGGTGCACACTGAACTACAAGACCCAGAATGCTCATCTCTATACACAATGCACAGACCAAGGTGCAAAGCCGCCATATTGTATTCATAGTCCTCGAATACAATATACAGGTATGCAAGGGGTGGTGGGGGGAGAGAAGGCTGGGGGGGGTGAGGGGGAGAGAGACGGCTGTGGGGGTGGGTTAAGGGGAGAGAGATGGCTGGGGGGGGATGAGGTGGAGAGAAACGGCTGGGGGGGGGAGAGAGACAGCTGGGGGGGTTGGGGGGGAGAGACGGCTGGGGGGGGGGGGGGTGGGGGGGAAAGAGAGAGACGGTGAGTGGGGTGGGGGGGAGAGAGACAGCGGGGGGGGTGAGGGAGAGAGAGACAGCTGGGGGGATGGGTGGGGGGGGAGAGAGACGGCGGGGTGGAGGGGGGGAGGAGAGACGGATAATATACAGATAGATAGAGATGGGGGGGGATGTGAGAGAGACACAGAGACACAGACAGAAAAACACAGAGATGGAGAGAGTGAGAGACACAGAGAGAGAAAGATATTTACCTCCTGAGGAGATAGGCCCCGAATGCGCGCGCACCCGGAATGCGCGCGCCACACGCGCATGCGCAGTACAAAAAACCCGAAAATATCGATATTTCGGTATATCTCGATATGAGCCAATTGATATATCTAAATCGGAAAATTTCCATAGCGACAGACCCTACTCCATAGTACATTTAGTGAACAACTGTTTTGAGACAAAGTCAGGGCAAGCAGAGCTTGAGAATTCACAATGAAGTAGATGAAACTCCTATAACAAATTCAGGTGAAATACTCAGTCATCTCAAACAGAATTAATTCACAGTCATTGGTCTTACGATGACTCTAAAAGCTTGAGAACGCACCGTGTATCAGCTTGTGACACCACTTTACGTTTAAGACTGTATAAGATTGTGGAAAATCCTTAAATTCAGTCTTAATTTGGACGTCGGGTTCCTGTCATCTTAAAGACACACTTGAAAGTACTTCATGTAATATTGGGTGGAAGAAAGAAATGGGGGCATTGGACTTCTCTCAGAGGTTACTCCATCCCAAAACAGCTTTTTTACAGATACAGACCTGTTTTGAAATTAGTAGGTTGGACAGTGGCCACTTTGACACCCCACTTGCTGAGTTCCAGCCTCAGAATCGAAGAGAATATGCTGAGAGCAGCTTTGGAAGCACCATAGGCTGCAAATCCAATCAGTGGCATATTGCCTGTAGGAAATAGGAATACAAGTTACATAATGGCCTTGTCCTTTCCACAAGTTTAACATCAACAATTAGAATCAGAAATAATGCTCACATTTGATTTTGTGATTTTCACGTTGGGAGGGCGCCTCAAAGCGCTTTATGAGAATTATGAGAGACTGTAGTGACTATGCTTTTTGGGGGCGAACACGAGAGTTAATCTGCTCTTAGCAACAACGTCCCACACACACATGAAGTGAATGACCATTTGCAAACAACGATTGAAAACAAAATATTTGTGTGGTGATAAAGATTGCATTAGGTAGACTGAGGAGTGGGAACTTTTATGCTTTCATCCAACAATTTGTCTGTGTAATTGAAGGAGCCAGCAAATCTTCTGGTCCTAGTTTTCACAAGTTACATAGCCTATAGCTTTTATAGAAACAGTGAACTAATATCTAGCTACAGCACTCGGAGATGCCGTCCAGCATCAAGGGCATCATATAAATACAAGTTGTTGTTGTTATAGTGGTCAGAGTCAAGCCATTTTGATCACTTTGAAGTTGGCATTTCTTCCACAATCTTGCAGTGCTAACATTTATAATCTCAGCAACGTCTTCACAAAGGAATTATCTTCAAAGGAAATCTACTTTTCAATCTATTTGGATATTCGGTCCAAACAATCAAGAGTGAGAGATGTGATTTTTTAACCGAAAAAAAGTCATTGGTTCCATGGTAATGGCTTTTAATTTACGCTCAGGTTGATGAATAATTTGTTTGAAGAGGAAATGCCAATGATTATTGTTGAGAGCGACTGACTCGGAGAAGTTAATGAACCTGGCAGCAAGAGAGAGCTGAAATATCATCAGCAAGAATCATCATCTAGCTAGCGTGCTTCAGCGCCCTCATCCAGCTCAAATGGGTCATTTCAGATTGTTTCAGACCAGCCAAAGTGTTGATGACTGAGCTTTGTAACTCAGTCATCTGTACTCAATCTGCATCGGGTCTGACGCATGCGATACACCACTAAACTCTTCAACCGGCACTGACTCACCAAATCTTAAAGTGGTGAAAACACCCCCTGCTTAAGCGAGGCTGGACATATTCAAACATTGAAAGGATTTGGATGAAGGAATGAAATAAGTGAACATGTTGGGAGAAAAAAAAATTCAATTACTGGAGCCCTCCCACAAGCTCAGTGCCTGCTCCCGATACAATTAGAAATGTGATTGATTAAACAAGCTGCAACAAGCTTTAGTTTGGACAAAGTAATTAAGAGAGGGCTCTGCCGTCTTCACCAATACTTTCCAAAAGTATTTGGGAAGCCCCTTTTCATTTGTGGGGAAAGCCAAGTGAATTTGCAAACAGCTGTGCCCCAAAATAGCCAAGTAAATGACCGATTTTTCTTTTGGTGGGATTGTCAGCCAGGACTCCGGAGAGCAACTTCATTCTCTATCCGAATAGCATCATTGGATTATTAAATTCCACTGGGACAGGCAGATAGAACCTTAGTTCAACCTCTCACCAGAAGAATGGCACCTCCGACATTACATCCCCCCCTCCCTTCCACGCATACACACTTTATTGAAATGTTGGCCTAAAACAATTCAGTGCAACAACAATAAAATTACAATTGTATAGCGCCTTTCATGTTGGGAGGATATGCCCCAAGGTGCTGAACAATTAGTGGGAGGAGCGCAGGGTTGGAATGAGGGAGGGCAGAGAGGTAGGGGGGGCAGCTGAAGGCACGGTCAAATAGGAGGGTCTTGAGTCACGCCTCGAAGGAGGCAAGGAGCGAGGCCAAGGGATTGTGGGTTGGAGTTCCAAAGAATGGGGGCAAAGAGGCCGCCAATGGTAGGGAGAGTCGGGCGGGTGACATGGAGCAGGCCAGAGCCTACTAAGCAGATTGATAGAGGGTCAGCAAGTCAGTGAGGTAGGAGGAGGCAAGGCCATCGAGGGTCTTGAAAGTGAGGATGAGGATCTTGAATTCTATCCTCCGAGGGATGGGGAGGCAGCGAGGGTGGCGGTGCTCCAGTAGAACATCAACAATGACAACAAATTACATTTGTTTAGCTCCTTTCAGGTCGGGAGGACTTCCCATAGTGACTGGATAGTTAAGGAGTAACATGAAGGCTAAAAGATCTGCATTTAGATTACATGGCCGATTTATTAAAAACCTCCATACCTGCAAGGCTGGAGATATTGACGAGCCTGCCTTTGGCCTGACGAAGTAATGGAAGAAACATTTTGGTGATTCTGACTGCTCCAAAGTAGTTGACCTCCATGCACTGCTTATAGATACTTATAGGAAGGAGTTCCGCATCAGCCACATATTCCAAAACCCCTGCGTTATTCACCACACCCCAGAGCCCTAGGGAAAAAACAGGCAGCTTTTACCAAACAAGCCCCAGGCAATGGTGACTGGATGAAAACTCCTGAACAATAGGTAGACATTGATTCCAATACATTACTCACGTATAAATTTCTCAACTGTTCTATTTGTAAAGCCAAGTAGAATTTTCACGCATTTGTGAAGCCAAAATATTTGAGAATTTTGCAATCTGTTTTTTCGACTTCTCTTTCCTGCTCCCTTTTGCGGTCCCCTTCAGCACCCCGTCCCTCCACGCAGCAGGTTAAAAACTCTTTCACAACGTAGTCTATCTTCCCTGGAATTTCTCAACAGAAGTTATGATCACCTCGACAAACATTTATGTCGCCTGCTCAAAGCAGAGCAGCAAACAGATACCAGGCAAAGCAAATAGCAAACGTCAATAATAATACTTGCAGCGCCTTATCATGTCGTTGAGACGTCTCAAATATATTGTAAAGTGGAATGACCGAGTGTTTTGTGGGAGAAATGGAAAGAAAGCGAACCTCACAGATGCACAACAAGAATCCCTGACCTTGATTTTTCAGCCGCATTTTTACTTGAATGAAAGTCTCCTCTATCTGTTCTGAACTGGTGATGTCCAGCTGGAGGACGAGGACTCGGTCTGAACAGGTTTCCTTCAACTGCACTGCTCCGGGTCCATCATGGTGCAAGACTCCAGCAAAGACAGTGAAGTCCAGCTTGTCCAAGTGTTTTACCAATGCATGGCCAAATCCAGAATCACAACCTGTTAGCGCCCAGAGAGAAGCAACGGTCAACATGTAAACACATTCATCGTGTAAGCACAAATATTCAGCAACATCAATTTTAATGGATTAAAATAACAAGACACCAAAAAAAAATTCCCCCCCAAAGGAGAATGAAATTGGTGAAAGTTTCATAACACAAGGGAATGAGTTGTGGAAACATCCCACGTCGCCTACAAAATACACAGTCGATATGGTGTTCAGCTAACATGAAAAATATCAAATGCAAGGATTAATATTACATTCTTATTATTTCACTGCCAGTTACCACAGTAAACAGCAAGTGGGCATCAACTATAATAGAAAATGGAAAAGGAGGGAGATTGAGGTCAAATATTTTGGGGGCGATGCAATGGGAGAGAAAGGGAGAGGAGAGAGGGGGTGGGGGGTGGTGAAGAGATGAGTTAGAATGAAGTTGCTGGGAGTTACAGGGCAAGCTCTGTAAACTTTCTGTAACTTTAACATAATTTTTGCATTGCACTATACAACATTTGTCAACACATACGATTTTGTGATTTGGACTTATTTTGTAGGGTAATAACTAAAAATTGTTGATTGCATCTTGATTATTTTTATATGAGTTCCTGAGCGACTATCAGTTAATGCAAACCCTTCAAACCACTGTGTGTGTGTGTGTGTGTTCGCTGCCAATTTGTCACATTCTGACAAACTGAGAGTGAATAGTCACAATCATCTGTTAGCTCGCATGCTGTAATAACATGCACGTTAAAAGTAGTGTACCTGCTTTTATGTTGTGAGAAAGGTTGGGAGCTTACAAAATTATTTAGAGATCACTGCAGTTAAGTCTTTAACTCGTAAGTTAAGTCTTTACAGCATCAATGCATGTGGGGACTCAGTGAGAAAATCTTTTTTGCAACAATTACAGAATCTGTGATCTTCAAACTTAACTAATTGGCTCTATCTAAACAATAGTTTTAATAATGGCTAATCGAAGCACATAATGAGTTCACACTTGACTGTAGTTAATATCAGCTGAGATCAAGTGAAATTTCTCTTCACCAACAAAATTACATTTTTGTTTCTTCGAGCAGGTATTTGGGGAGTGCACATTTAACAAAGTAATTGTTTAAAAATAACATTCATTGTGCCTAATAGCTCCATTCGATAATTAACATTTTCACAATTATTAAGGAGCTGGCAGACCCAGAGTTTTTTTTAACAAATATTAAATATTAACCAGCAATTGGCATTGGTGAGGGGAGCTCCATTGATATGCTAATGTGTGCATTCACAGTGTTCTTCCTTACCTCTGAGCCAAGAGCGGTGACAGTCTAGAATATTACATAGATAATGAGCAGCCTATTTTATTTTTATTGAGCCTCTCAAGACAGCATAGCTGTAAAATTTAGAAGCCTGGAGCAGAACTGTATAGTGCAGTGCAGTGGATATAGGGAACTGACTCCCAGCAAAAGTAGATGATGTCTACTAGCCCACTTGAAAACAAACTGGATAAGCATTCTACTGGAAATCAATATTGCATGATATAGTGATGGGTACTGAGTAAGATTGAATTGGGATACTAGTTCCTGTACTAATGGCAGATGTTATCAGTTGGAAGGATGAAGCTGAGGGTTGAATATTGGACAAACAGTGATTCCGTTTTTGCTCAATTAACTGTGGGTTTCAGGGAATGTGTACAAAAGCTATCTGTGGTTTTGGTGGTTGTGGAAAAGGACAAGCTTGATGGGACTAAATAGCCGATTCGATCAATCTATCACATCCTGAGCATTTTTTGTGATCAGCTGGGAGTCTGACACATGCCAAACCCAATCACCATAATTAACAGTATCAATCAATCAATCAATCAAAACTTACATTTATATAGCGCCTTTCACATCGAGAGGACGTCCCAAGGCGCTGCACAGTTAGATAGGGACAAGAGCAGGTGGGGAGGAGTCGGGGCAGGATGAAGAAGAGCAGGAAAGCCGACTGTATACTTGTGGGCGAAACTGGTGCTTGCCTCCCACACATCCAGGAGGATTGCCATTATTAATATACAGTATAGTCCTATGATTCAACCTATTAAAGTCTGCAATAAGAGAAATTTCCACTGGAGGGAGCCTACAGAATGACATTATTAGATTTATTTAAATTTATTTAAACCGTTAAATTTTCAGCAATAATTGTAACTTTTCGGCTTTCAACTTTCTCGAAATTAACTTGATTAAGTGTATCCTTTCAGTTTCTAGTTGTTGGCAAAAAAGAACTTCCCACCTCACCGGCCAGTAATAACAACAAAAATTACATTTGTATAGCGCCTTTCACATTGGGAGGACGTTCCAAGTGGCTGGACAATCAGTTCTTCAGACCTGAGTGGGGGGGGGGGTTCGAGATCAGAGAAGATTGTCGGCTGGTGGGGTGGGGTGGGGGTGGGGGGAAAGGAGGGTGATTGTGGGTACGGTCAAAGACTGTATATTAATAATCCTTGCATTTGATATAGCATCTTATCACGTTATTTGAGATGTCTCAAAGCGTTTCAGTTTCACAGTACTGAAAGTGAATTTTGACAGTTTTTTTGTGGACAAGAACACAGGAGCCAATTGCTCACAGCAGTGACCCACAGACATTTGTGGATTGAGTTCCCTAATCACATTTACTATTTTGAAGGGATTATTATCTCCAGAAAAACAATCCACTGATCGACTAAAGGCAGGTTTCTACTTCCTGCCAGGTAAACAGAGACAGAAGGAAACGTGCCCAATGTTTCACACTGCCTTATGTTCTGTTCGCTTCTTCATATTGAAAAATCCCTAAAAACATTTTAATCATGACAACAACAAAATTACACTTGTAGAGCGCCTTTCATGTCAGGAGGATACCATACCACATGTCAAAATGTCTCCAGGTCTTCACACGATAAAATATAAAATACTGTATATTTTGGAGGTCAGCAGTAAGCAGTGTTCCACAAATAGCCATAATGTAAATCACATATTTTATCTGGAAGATTGTTTGCCAGGACACCAAGAGATATCTAAGAATTTATGTATGTTTTCCTAGAAAGGGAAATATTTAATACTGTAACAAAATTTGCACCAAAGACCGTGGCCTTGTGAACATTTTTTTTTAATTACCTTAAGTACTTAGTTTAACAGCAGCCTCAAATATTAGAAAATAGCAGACAATTGCATTGGAATTTCCATTTCATGTATGGTATGTCCAAAACTGTAAAGAATATCCTCAGTTACCACAATCCTGATCCTTCAAATAACATATTGGATGTTTTGGCAATATCACTTTATTTTCAACATTTCAGTGAGAAACAAATCCGTGCAAAAACAATTTTAAAAAAACTTTTCCCAAGTATCGTTAAAGCACAGCAGCAAATATTAAGACTGTTTTTGCTACTTATATAAAACGTTCATTTCTTTGGCTTTGTGGAAATAAAGCTGAGATCTGCTTGAGGCTCAAAAGCTGTAGCTATAGGCTGTATGCTGTGCAAAAAAAAGTAATTTATCTGAGTCTGTGTTTTTTTTAAGACACTTGAGGCTAAATTAATGGGTTCAAAATAAAAGTTGTGATTCATAATATAATCCTTGATAGTAATCCCTGCATTTGATATAGCGCTTTTCACATCATTTCAGACACCCCAAAGAGCTTCACATGAAATACTGTAAACTGAATGGATTGCATATTTTGTGGGCGAACCGCAGCAGGGTCCCCACAAACAGTCGTGGATTGAGTGACCAGATTATTCTTCGATAAGAGCACCTTAACAACATCGATGTCTCAAAAAGACCACTAAAAACTCTGGAGGCGCTGCAGAAAGCCACTAAATATACATCGTGGGCTGCATTTGTACACGCAAATAGGGGCACCAAGAGAATGGGTGTGGGGACACAGTGGGATTGAAGCAATGTCCCTGCTCTGTGAGCCAGCGAGGTCTCGAGAGCCCCAATCTGGGCTGAAGATTTGATGTGTTTGTGGGGGGGGGGGGGGGGAGAAACACACTGCCGTGCGTGATTGGCTGCCGCCCTTTGGCCCACAAATACAGTCAATTCGCCCGACGGTGTATTCCGTGAGGCGCTGCGAGACGTCTCGAAGGCGTGACAGGGCGCTGTATCAAAATGCAAGGATTATTATACTAACCCCCCACCCCAGCCCCAACCCCCCTCTCTACCCCGACACTCCAGTTAAACGCTATCTCGCTTGCTTGCTCTCCCTCTCTCTCAATTCACTCCCTCTCCTCTCCGTCTCTCTCGGTACGGTAAGCACCGAAGCTGCCGCCACTACTTGGCTCTCCGCACCCCCCCCCCCCCCCCACTCACTCCACCCCTTCGCACTCACTTCTCCAGCCATTTGAGTTGAGGTCAACTTTGGAACTCCCTCCCTTCCTCTCTCATCTCCCCTCTCACCTCCTTTCCCATCTTCAGATCAGACCTTTCTCCTCCCACCACCCCCCACCCCCACTCAGCTCGGCCTCCGCCATTGTGAAGCGCTCTGAGACGCTACCGGGGCGTGGGAGGGACGGAGGGAGGGGCAGCTGTATAAATACAAGTTGTTGTTGGTGGTGGTGGTTTGCTGCTGTTGTTGTTGTTGTTGAGGCCGGCGTCGACAGTCAACCCGAAACGGATCTGGCGCCATCTTTGATGCTGGCAAGCGGCTCAAACATATACACACAGCGCATGCGTAGGAGGACTCACCCTCCCACCCACTCACACAGCGCAGGCGCGGGGGACTGACTCCCAATACTTCTCTACACACACACATACAGCGCAGGCGCAGGAGACTGACCCACCCCGCCCGCTTAGCCCTCCTCCCCACTCCACTCGCCCCCCCCCATCACATGACTCGGGTGGGAAGCTGGAGGGCGGGATCGGATGTGCAGGCGTGTGTTGATTTCCGCAGCTGTAAGTGTTGTCCGGCTGATGGTTTCACTTGTAAATGGTGATAGTCAGGTCAGGGGAGAGTTCAGTGGGAGGGTGGAGAGTGAGAGTTAATGGTTAGGTTTAGAAACTCATCTCCTCAAATCCACCCACACAGCCAATAATCATCAACATAATAATGTGTTCTGATTGTTATTATTGTTATCAATGTGGGGCCAGGGGGGAAAAGAGGGTAAGGGGTATCGCAAGTACCACAAGTACCAACGGGCTTCACCCGTGACCAGCCTTGTACCTTGGATTTCTTCCCCCAAAACTACTTTTCCCCAGCCGCCCGCAGAAACGGTTGGAATTGTGTCTCGAAATCCCAACCGGCAAACGGCGGTGAGGAAAGTCCATGGCTCTGTTCCGTAGATTTGGGATCTGACGTCATAACGTTAAAGGCCCGCAAGCGTTTCAAGATGTTCGGACCACGGACGCATGCTCTGCTTGGAACCAAATGTTGCGTTCACGTCGAAAGGAGCTGCTTTCATAGAAATGTGATCAGATATGTGACTCTGAATTGCTTCCTTCATCAGATATTGTTGAACTTGAATCAAATGTTCGAAGTCGGTGAGGTGCTTTTATCTTCAAAGTTCTCATTTTTAATCCTTGCCGTCGGTAGCCTACGCGATTTTTGATCATTGGAATCAAGGACATGGAAACTTCAGTGAAGAGTTCATTTGCAGAAACCGCCTTGATCACAGGTGGGGGAGGTTATTTTGGGCACAGGTACGTAACACGCTTAACACCAGTGATTATACAGCAGGATTGCAGTACAAAGAGAAACCGCATAGAGGAGTAATGATTTAATATCCCATTGTTATCATTATTTCTTCAGATACAGAGGGTGCTTCAATCATGCTGAATATCAGAATTTTAATGATCTAAATAGGCAGCATAGTGAGCATTTTCATCTCATGTAGAAAAACTAGCTCACCTCCAGCTGGTGTCATGGGATCTGCTCAATACTTCCTCAAAATGAGCTGTATTCAGCTGTATTCAGTAGTGATTAAAATCAAACTCAATTGTTTCTGTTTGCGACTCTGGTCATGAGTCGATGGCCACGACTCAAGCTGGACTCGTATTAAGTCCATCTTGAGTACTAAGCTACCGTATTAAATTACGGTAGCTTAGTGTTCTTGCAAAGGCACAAACTGTGTCACGTCAATTTTATTTCACATAATTGTCGAGTTGCTATGGGCACTGATCCCAGTCTGTCTGTTAATTCAGCCAGAGTATGCAGCAATCATTTTTTGCTTTCAGCAATTTGTTTATCAGAGGTTGATGAACTGGAGGATATCAATTTGGCATCATAACTCCCAGAAAATTAAGGGGGAGCCCAGGAGATTTATTTTGCGATCATTTAGGGTCTTTAGTTTTCTGGACTACACCAACTTTTAAAAGCGAATTTGACAAATGTTAGACAAAAATTGAATATGAATAAATATTAAGCGTTACGTAGATGGGCACGGTGGGGAAAATTAATTGGTTCCCTAGAGAGTACAATGGAGCAAGCAAATGGTCTGCTCTGTAAAATTCAGAATCGATTGACTGGATAATATTTGTTTTTAATTTAAAACATAAGCCTCTGCTTCAACAACTGATAATCTAGTGACCCTGCCTGCAAGAAACCAGTCCCAATCAGAAGTTGAGACAGCACACACACACACACACTAGACTAATTCAGTTCAACAATAACAACAACAGCAAATAACCTTTGTACAGTGCATTTCATGTCAGGAGGACATCCCAAGGCGCTGGACAGTCAGGGATCCACTCTATGTAAGAAATAGAATGGTCAAAAACCCAAATGATTGGGCAAAATTTACATCACTGTCTTCAAAGTTTGATATTTCTCCCATCTAAGTTGCGTTGGATAGTGAGTGGCTATCTTTGACTTGCTCTTCCCCTCCTCTCCCATATTTTGAAAGGAGCTTTGTAACTCTCTGGTGGTGTCCTGACATTTCACAAAAGCACAAGACAATCTGCTGATCACGAAAGTCATGCAGGAGATCAGATTGCTGCAGTACTCAATCATTCCTTACGTAAATTGCCTATGCAACAAGTCTAGTGTTTCAAATAATAAAGACCAGATGTAAGAATTAAAACATGTCGGGGTGTGTATCACATTCATTGATCAGAATACATGCCTACTGATGAGAAAATGGTTTACGTAACGATCTCGGATGATTTCACCAAAGTGCTGGGCAGAATTTTATGTCAATAATGCACAGACGCTTTGTAACAGTGAAGAAAATTAATAATATTAATATACATGAATGAAAAAGCTTGGCAATAGAGCATTAATAGACTCAGGATGCCAATCGTCAAGAGTGGAGGGTGTCAGAAATGCAGATCATTCCAGAAGCCAATTTTGCGCACAGCATTGTCCCATAAACAGCCATTAAGCCGTGTATTCTGTAATATTTCTGCGAGTTGTGCCACTTGGATTGCAAGGCAATAAACTTACTGAATTCACACAATGGGCCAAATGGCCTTCTTCTATGCTGTAAGTTTCTAACAGAAAGAGTTTTTTACAGTCCTCGTTTTTGGTTTGTTTTTATTTCAGACTCGGCTGCACCTTGCACAAGCGAGGAGTAAGGGTGATCCTCTTTGATATCAGCAGACCCACCGAAGCATTGCTTGACGGAATAGTATTTATAAAAGGAGATATCCGCAACTACAGGGAGGTGGAGGCTGCACTCCAGAATGTAGATTGTGTCTTCCACACTGCTTCATATGGGATGTCTGGTAGAGAACAGCTGAACAGGAGACAGATAGAGGATGTCAATGTGAAAGGGACTGAGCACCTGATCCAGGCCTGCCTGGAGAATGGGGTACGAAGACTGGTTTACACCAGTACGTACAATGTCGTGTTTGGGGGTCAAACCATTAAAAACGGGGACGAATCCCTTCCTTACTTTCCGCTGCATCTTCATCCAGATCATTACTCCAGGACCAAATCGTTGGCCGAGATGGAAGTGCTGAAGGCGAACGGCACCAAAGTAAAGAATGGGAAGGGCGTTTTGCTGACCTGTGCCTTGCGCCCAGCCGGCATCTACGGTCCTGGTGAACAAAGGCACCTTCCGAGAGTGGTCCACTATATAGAGAGTGGGATCTTCAAGTTTGTGTATGGAGCAAAGGACAGTCTTGTTGAATTTGTCCACGTTGACAACCTGGTCTCTGCTCACACACTGGCATCCGAACACCTTGGGGCGGAGGGAAGTCACACAGCAGCGGGTCAGGCTTATTTTATATCTGACGGCAAGCCAGTGAACAACTTTGAGTTTTTCAGACCCCTGGTGGAAGGCCTCGGCTACAGATACCCCACCGTTCGGTTACCACTCGCCCTGATCTATTTCTTTGCCTTCCTCACAGAAATGCTTCATTCTCTCGTAGGCCCCGTTTACAACTTCCAACCGCTTCTCACCCGCGCAGAAGTCTACAAAACCGGAGTCACTCATTACTTCAGCATGGAGAAAGCCCGCAGAGAGTTGGGTTACAGACCACTGGAGTTTAGCCTCAAAGAGGTCGTCGAGTGGTTCAAAGCTCGAGGTCACAGGCGTGAGCGAGCCACGTACGGTATAAAACATTTTCTACTGAATGTGGTGTTTTTTATATTGTTATCTGCTGTAATATTGTCTTGGATCCCAGCAGTTTCATCCCAACTCGTGTAAGCATTATTTTGTGTTCTGCTTAAGGCAGTGTTTTCATGGGTTTGGGTTCAGGAAACCATGAATTTTTCACTTTCAGTAGACTAAGAGACGTTACAGCAGAGGGGAGTGATTCAATCATTCAACCTAAATTGGTTCTCGCTTCCCCAGACGAATTTCTGAGAGCGCTATTTAACAAGGCACCATTCTTCCTCTATACCCTTTTATGTTCCTTTAACCGTGTTTAATGGAGAAGAGTGATAGCATCACTATATCGCCTTGTGGCTGTTGAAACATTCCCTTGTTTGAAAAGTGGTATCACTTTCGTCGCACCGCTTTTGGGGACCACACGCAATGTTACGTAGGGGTTTGAAATAAATTGCAATTGACAAGTGAGATGGATCCTTGTATTCCTCATTGATAAAATCTTCACTGAAATCTCCAGCACAGATCTTGTAACAAATTTGAGCAACACATACAAAGCTATAGAGTTCCTCAGGTTCAATGTTGCTGGGATTACAATGTGGATTTAAGCTTCTAATCGATTTACAAACCAGTCTCTCTAAATGGCTGACAGCAACATGTTCCAGCTTCATTCTCCCACATGTTGCCGCTCACTCAGGACAAGCTGAGATAGTCTCTTGGCGGGTTGTAGTCAGTGATGTACAGGCAGCTGATACCTTCAGTGTGAGTCAGTAATAATAATAATAATGTAAGCACTTTTATTTTAGCAAACTGACAGTACTGATAATAATTTCAAAAGGGATATGAATCATGCGTTAAGAAATATTTTGTAAACTTTGGACCTAACCTACTTTAGAAGCAGAGCAGTGACATAGACACAGGGATATCTTAAAGGGGAAGTTTCTTTGAAATTCCCAAATCCATCTGTTTCTTTGGAAAGTGTGTGTTAGGATTGTTAATACTGTCTATAAATGAAGTGCTTTGATTCACAAATGTCATATTGTTTTCTTAGTAAAAGGATACAGTTATGGTAACTTTAATACATTTTCCTTTGAATACTTTGTACCAAATGCTTTAGTTTTGCTGCTCCTCAACCTAGGGTGAATAATGGTCCATTTTGTAAGACAAATAATCTTTTTATTATATTTATAATGATATCTTCAACCACTGTGTGCTTGCTCTTACTTTAGCATACCAGGCTTTACACAACAGTTTTTGCATACATTAAAAAGATAAACATAAAATAATGTTTGTGGTTTCTTCCATCAAAGCTCCATTAATTTGTAATGATTTGATTAGGATGTGATGTCTGTTCTGTTGGTACCCCTGCAGTCAGCTCTGTATTCCACCCCCTACCTCTTTATTATATTTAAATTTGCTTTGTTTCTGTATTTTTCAGAATTCTAGAAATTCTTCCTTTTTAATCTTCAGCTTCTGTGGCTGCCCAATACTTTATCTCTCAGCACACAGACTTTTATCTTTATTTTCTCTGTTTCCAGCTGTGTGCCTGAACGTGATTTGCTCACTTTTCAACACTGTTAACAGTTCATTCCCACCATGTCTGACTTGTCTCCCGTATCTTGTCTTATTATAGAATTGCAGCACTTGCATTTGATGTAGCACCTTGTCATGTCGAAACACTTCGAAACACGTCACCCACTTTCTTTGATTTGTACTGATTGCTAGCCAGGCAGGCACTAAGGCTAATCGGCAACCCAAACAGTGAAATGAATGACAAACACAGTCATTTTACATGGGGAATGAATTATGTTTCTCATGTTTCCCTTACTTGGCTTCACTTTGATAACTTCTGTACATTTACACATTTGGCAGTTTTGATGTTGCCTGAAAGCTGCAATATATGCTTACTGAGTTTCCAGGCATGGTGAGGCGATTTCTGATCACTGGAAAAACTAGGTATCTCTACTTCGTAAAGGATGTTTCACGACTACAACTGTGCACGTCTTTTTCACTCCACTAGCCGTCTTTCCAAACTTAACAGGCTTGGCATTTTACTCTGCCACTGTCAAGCGCTCTGGGACACTACCCTGCATGAAGGTGCTATATAAATTCAAGTTGTTCTGGTTTTCAAGTAACCCTATGGAAAGTATCACAATGGGCTCCCAGCCTAATGGGCTATCTCAGTGTGGTTTAGTTGACTCTGCCTTTCAAAGTTGAGCTCAATCCTCATAGTAAGTTAAACTTCAAACACTCCTAAGAGGGGGTGACAACTTTAAACTAAAGTGTTTCCTCGCTTAGTATCTGGAACCGTCAGCACAAAATGCGTGCCAGCGTAGCTGTTCGCAATACATGGCAGTAAATATCAACAATACTCAGGACAAAGTCGTATGCATCAAATATCAATCTTTATTTGCACTCGTTAAATAATTGACAAAAAGAAGCAACAAAAAAATGCATTAATGTTCAGATTCACACATTTCCCCTTTACACAATCTCACTTTCGGAAGATAAGTTAAAACTATCTAGTTTCCCCCCGTTTTGTAACGGGACGAAAATCAAATCACTGGACCCATTCCACCCACGTTTAAAACCAGGATTCATTGCCATTAAAAATGTTTAGCTTTCCAGCCGCCACTTGCATTATCTGACTACTTATTGCATACAGTACTGTCACTTCCAGTTCTGAAACACTAGCTGTGCAAGGATATTAAAGCAACCTGGTTCACCATTTGAAAAACAATCCCAAGAAAAATAAGACTTTCTTTAGCACTGAATTCACTGTATCTAATAGTAAATTGTCTCGCTTTATCATCGAGCCATTAAAGGCACCTCCCCATCTGTACCACTGTGAGCCATACAAACCAGAAGATACAATAGTTTGTCAGTGCAGTTAGCTTATCTCTATCAGGTATAATGAAGAGGCATTGCAACTTGACCCAGCCACAATTTCTTAGCCAATGTAAATTGTAAGGACCAATATAAGAAAAAAGGACCATATGGGAACATAACAGTATTTGTATAACCGGTTGTAATATATATTTTATTGTATACATTCTCCCCCCTTGGGGTATAAATGGTCTTTAGTACTGGCACCTTCAGGAAAATGTAAATGCATTAACCCTCCCATGGACAATACACTAATGATCACAATTAGTGGCACATTGATCGGGTGTGAGGACTTTCCCATTTTACCTGGGTGAAAGACGAGACATCACGTGGTCAATTTTAGAACAGAATGAGAAGATCTCAACACCCTAGTCTCAAGATCATTTTGAAAATGTCAGATGGAATGTCGTATTGTTGCTATAACTTGCTTTGTGCTTTTAACATTTTGTTTCTAAGGAGGAAAATGCAGGCTTTTTGAAATGTTACAGGATAAGACACGCAAGATGTAGAAAGTATTTGGATTCGAATGACCTTAAATACAACTTAAATAAGATCTCCCCCAAATTTAGAAAAACAAATACACCTCTTACTGTTAAATGAAGTGACTTTGATAGGCTTATAATTGGCGAAAATGTATCATAAAATAGTTACACATAGTGGCTAAAGGAAGTTTGCTTCTGTGTCCTTCATATAAGTGTTGAACAGCCCATGAAATTGACCCAAAATCTTCAAAACTACAACAACAACAAGAAAATTACATTTGTATAACACCTTTCCTTGGGAGGACATCTCAAGGCGCTGAATAAATAGCGCTGGAACCCTTCCTATAAAATGCTACGTTTTTGGACAATTTCATTTTAATGCCATTAGTAACACAATCAAGTGCAATTAGCAAATGCTAATGGTTTGGCATAGATGCTTTCTGGTATTCTGGAAGAATTAAATCAAATGGGCCAAATGATCTTCTTCATCTCAAGTTTTCTTGTATAAAATATATGAATACAAGTCACTGGACTTAGGGACACAATGATATTTTTTACTGGGTGACAAGTTACAAAACACCGCTGTGTGCAGTATGACGGGAGCCTATGCGCACTTTCTCTTTAGGATTTATGCAAAACTGGTCACATTTCATATTTTCAGCATTAAACTAACCAAAATCATTCCAAATAAATGATGAAGAGGTTAAAGATTCACTTTCTGGTTAAAACAGGACGTCAATAAACAGGACTTGTGCTGTATCTTATTCGACCACAGAGTTAATGCCCAAATTCCCTATGGAGAGAAATAAGAATGAGAGAGCCCCTGTCGTAGGTTGAATGCAAATGTAGAAGTGGTCAATCTTTTTCACAGTAATTCACAACAGTAAATAAAGTCATTATATCCTAGATCCCAATTACTCAACAATAATAACTGGGTGGTACGCAATGAATCCAATTGATGTGTCGCCCAAGTATTGACCATGGATTTCATACTTGGCTGATTCCTTGTTGCGTAGCAAATGATACTTCTTGACGTACAGTACAAATGACATTGATGTTGGTATCAAGGACAGGACAAGGTAGCAGCCTTGATTTATGGGTAGTATTTGCTACTGTTGTTGGATCTCTTGTCCTTAACTCTGAAAAAGAAATCATCGGTATGTGTAAAATTACATCGGCTTCCTTCTCATTATTCAACCTGTGCCTTGACGGCTGATCGGCACTATCCCAATGAAACTAGGGCATTGGATCATCTCAAGGCAGCCACAGTAAAAGCAAGCTGACACTTCACACGATCAGTGCTATTGTGAGCAATTGCTATCAGTGAAAACAATGAGAATACAGGACAGGAAAGTATAATTCTCCCCTATTTGTGGAGCTCTTGTAGCTCAGTGGTTAGAGCACTCTCCTTACAAGGAAGAGACCTGGGTTCGATTCCAGGCAGGGCGAAATGTTGGGCAAGTTTCCTTACTCCACACGCCTAATAATAATCCCTCCAAAAAATAATTGGTCACTTCAAACCACGACTGTTTGTGGGACACTGTTGTGCGCAATTGGGGGCAACGTTTTGCTCACATATGTACAGTCAATTCACTTTACAGAATATTCTGCAAAATGCTTTGACACGTCTAGAAGACGTGAAAAGTGCTATATCAAACCCGACACTCATGCTATCATATCATCAAGATGTTTCTGAAATGAATTATTTCCTTGTCCTGGCTCTATCTGGTAACCTTCTTGAATCAGACTTCACTACGTACTAAAACAGAAGTTGCTGGGAAAACTCAGCAGGTCAGACAGCATCCACGGAGAAAGGAAAGTGCGTCAACATTTCGGGTCCACGATCCTTCGTCAGAACGAAGGGTCAACGAAACGTTGACTCAATTTCCTGTCTCCATGGATGCTGCCTGACCTGCTGAGTTTTCCCAGAGGTTTTTGTTTCAGATTTCCAGCATCTGTAGTATTTTCTGTTTTGTTCACTACATACTATACTTTTTTTTAAAAAGCACAAATTTAATCAAATTGCTAATGTGGAACAGGTTTGGGCAGGTGAATTGTTGAATGTGATGCTCTTGCCCTGTGCTCAACTCCCATCCATAGGGACAAGTCCGGGGTCCTTCTATCTGAGGGTTAAAATTTCCTAAATTTTCAATTGGTGGAAAGTTGTTGTTTTTTTGGTTGGATCTGATTACACCAACAACACCGTGGAGCTTAAGATCGAATAAAGTTGCAGATGTGAAGCCAGCAGTACCAATTGTAGGCGGAAACACATTAATATCTAAGCAATTGCTGCTCGTCAGATATATAATAATCTTTGCATTTGATGTAGCTGAATCGACTGCGTACTCTGCGGGCGATGAATTATCTGTAAGGCTACAGTAGCTGGATTCAGGGAATGCCTTTTGTATCTCCCACATACCTCCTCTTTGGAACCTCTGGAAGTTGGTCTCGGTACGCAGGTTGTACGCCCCTGTACGCAGGTTGTACGTTGGTTTCGTACACAAATGGTTCGCTTTGCCGCTGTCGAGGTCCAGCGGTACCATACAGCCCTTCCACTAGCCGCTGTCTGTTTGGAGCACTGTCGTACAAGCCTTCACCAGGCCGATGCTGTAATTGCTGACGAGAGGAGTAAAGTTCTTCTTCACCCTCCTGGAAAATAGGAAGTGGGAGTTTCTTTTATTGACTTTGTTTCAAATAAAGTACTTGGATGTTTGTGGGATGGAGTGGCGTGCGTGGACTCCAGTTGCTGGTTTATCTTTGCACGACATGACACCCGGCGACAACTCCTTTCTCTTTTCAAACTAGTGGGCCATCATGGGATCTTTACTGTCCACCTGAACAGGGAGACGGAACCTGGGTTTAATGTCTCATTGGAAGGAAGGCCACCTCCAACAACGCAACACACCCACTGCGCTGCAATGCAGTGTCAGCTCCAAGTCCCAATGTGGGATTTGAACCCACAACTTCCTGACTCAAGATTCGGGATCGCTACCACTGAGCCAAGCTGGATATTGTGAACACCTCTTCCTCCCCTCCCCACCGAGGCACAGACATTTACAGTCTTAGAATCTGTTTAATAAATTAATGTTTTGTGGCTACTCATCTATTTATTGTTATTATTGTTATTGTCTCCAAAGATTTCACCGCTTAATTGTGGTTCTATGTGCGCCTTCTACAGTAATTGTATCACTTTACTGGCCCCTGGAGATCATGTAACCCTCAAGCAAACGCAAGGCCAATTATCAAAAGTCTTAGAGACACTGAAACAGGAGAATACCATTCGGCTCGTCCATGCTACACTATCAGAGGCTTACTTCAGGAGTCGTGTTATCCATCTACTTTGTCTCGGTGGATAATTGAATGAAAAAAAGTACTCATATTCCCCCAATAAACACAACAACAACAAAATTACATTTGTATAGCGATTTTCACGATGGGAGGACATCCCAAGGCGCTGAACATAAAGCCTGCTTAGTGAAGCTAATTACAATGGTAACAGTTCATAGAAGGCACTGCCTCCGTTAAGTAAATGATTTCAGTTATAGAAATACACGGTATTTACCCCTAGCTGGTGCACTTTACATTGGACAAGAAGAGTTGCTAATTCAAGATCTTCATTGAATCCATTTTTCAGAGGAATTGATCTGAGCCCTACGAGAGGGAGATATATAGAACAAGCATTTGTTAAGTAATTCTGCAAACCATTTGTCACTAAAACAGATCAGCATTTGAAAACATTAACCACATTATCTCCGTCCGGTTACTCGACAATGTTGACCACTTCTAATTATTTTCATTTTTGCTTTCTTTCTCTTTCTTTTTCAGCCTTCCCATCCCTCTCCGTCTCTCTCTCTCTCTCTCTCTCTCTCTCTCTCCCTCTCTGTCTCTCTCATTCCCCTCGGGATTCCGTTGAAACTAAATTGAGACTTTTTTGCTAGAATAAGTGTGTCACATGAGATCACATCCCTTCCCTAACACCAGTCAAGAATCCTTTTTTTTTTCTCGGATGCTTGACACCATTTCATAGATCTTACAGAAACAATGTCTGTATACATTACCATACCACAGGCAGCAGCAGTATGTCATCCAAAATAAAATACAGTAAAGCTGCCTGGGGAATTAAGTCATGTCCGAACCAGGGTACGCATTGACTTCACAAAGTGCCAGGACTGGCAGATGGAAGGTGCAACTCTGCCACTCGCTGAAAAGCTTCAACGTTATTGGTTTTATTGTTGACGCCTGCGTGAGCGTTGAAGAAGCTTCAAATAGCCATTTTATTGCTTTGCAACATGTGTAAGGGAGCCTTCAGGCAAACCTCAATTGCATTTGTGACACACTTGACCTTGAGCTATCTCGCTGATTGTTGCTCGCGACACACAGGATCAGTCTTCCGCACAAACAGTGGTGTAATTTAGATTCCTGACGAATGCACAACACTGATTCAAAATATACACTGCAAGTCCGTACTGTGCAAGTGCACCTATCTGTAAGTGGGCTAAATAATGGCGGGTTCAGTGGCGTTGATTGCTTTGATCCGTGTATTTTTCAGCGTGTATCATCCCAAATAACCAGGTCAGTCACAATGTTCTCTTGACGGTATATGGAGAAGGATGATTAGATAACTTTTAAAAATGTGAACTGATAAGAATGACCTCAGAAGTGGCAGCATCGGTGTTCAAGGGAGCGTAGGCATGAAATTCCAACTAATCTTAGCCTGTAATGCCATTTCGTACAATTCCTCACCCAAAATTGTGATCAACTTATAACTCACACACACACACAAAAAAAAACCTCCCGAATTTATCTTCCCGTTCGACTAACCCGTCTTGATCGCTTTGATGGGGAAAGTGGCATGTGCTAAAAAGTTCGGATCACTGAACATATCCTCTTCATACACGACAAAGCGAAGGAAAGCCAAAGAGGGATCTTGGACAATAAATTCTTCATTGATTTCGTCCGCTCTTCCCATCCAAATTGGGTTCAAGCCATTGGCATCTGAAATACAAAGAGACGCACGATAAAATTCACTGGAACTCACGCACGAGGGGTTCCTCTGTGAGTCAGGAAGCCATACCTTTTTCACAAAAGGTGTCATTGGAAAATTGAAGGCAGTTTCCTCAGAGAGTTTAGTGAATCATCCACCTCTTTGATAAAGAGTGCTTTGAAACTCTGGACCCGGTGTGAAGGGCACCGTATGGATGTAACTTGAGGTTGATGTTGTTGAGAGTATTGCAATCTATCCGTGCAGCAAACTCTACCACCATAAGAATCGTCCACACTTACCAATCACTACTGTCTTGATCTTCTTATTGTCATTGTCACACCCACACAGCTCTACTTCTACAAAAGGACACACTATACTCCTGCCTGGTTTGGGTAGGTGTCTTGCCCCAAGAATCTGCGGAGACAAGAAGAATAAGAAACGCATATAAGACAACGTTCCTATTTTAATGGCGTGCCACAAAATTTAACGAGCTTTGCTTAAGATGGAGCAGCCGTCTCGGTCTCTCATTCTCCACAGCTCTCTCTCTCTCCAGCCTAATACTTTTATTCCCATTACATCGAAGAGCTTTGCGGTTATTTTCTTAAACCAAGTGACGCATTGCTCCTGAACGTGAGATCGATTGGCTTACTTTGATTTTGATTGATTGTGTCCTGTGCTTTGTGGAGTTATCGCTCCTAAGTGATTCAGGCTGTAGCACGAAACCCGTTCTCCCATTCATAGAAAATAAAGCTTGATTAAGTTGCATAGATTTATCTGTAACAGAAATATTCATACAGATTGTAGAGGCAACCGTGATAGGTAGATTTTCTCTTGAGTGTGGAGGAAACAATCTTAAATTGACTGTATATTTTGTGGGCGTAACATAACCTTTTCTCAAACAGTGCTTTCTTGTGCACAAGCTTTTTTAAAAAAACTGAATTATAAGGCAAAAATCAACATACAATTTTTAAAAGGCACACAGGCTCCATCTAGTGGTGCCATCTCACCAAGTTATGGAAATAATCTAAAAGTGATCATTGATGTATATACTATATCTATAAAACAGAGTATATTTTGGGGACCTGTGAAACACATAGTTTGACTCAGTTGAGAGAAAGACATCCTTAATTTGCAAGTTGCAAATTGTATACTGCAAGTTGCAGTACACAGACATGATAAGTCACTATATCAAATGCATAGATTATTAATATTTCTCTTCGACCATGTCTTGCATTAGCACAAGAAAAGCACTGATTGAGATACGGTTGTTATGTTTCGCCTGTGAAACGTACAATCAATTTACTTTACAGTACATTTCTATGAAGTGCTTTGAGACGTCTGGAAGACGTGATAAGCCACTATATCAAATGCAAGGAATATTATTATGATATCAAATGCAAGAATTATTATGATTACTCTTCGAACATGTATACAATCACCTCCCCCTTCTCCCTTGCTCAATGTCAGCATTCCGAGATGTTATCCTATATGGATGGCGCTGTTTAAATCCAACTTAAATACATGGATACATGTGGTCATTCCTTAAAATTGTCCAATGGTTTTCAAGTGCTTAGCTGGCCACATGTACCCCATTTAAATCAACATCTTGCAATTGTGTCTTTCTCCAAAAATGTGACAATTTTTCACAGTAAACCCCTTCCCCCCACCAAGTGGTCAAATGGCAACGAGGCAAGTTTTGCGGTGAGATGATGAAAAAAAATGTTTGAACCGCAATATCCAAACTGCGAATGACATTGACCCAATGGGGGAAAGGGAGAACTTACCTGGTGTTTGAAAGTTCAGCGCCGCCATCTGACAGCCGTGTTGCCACAGGATAAGTGGATCATAATTGGAGGAGTCAATGCGTTGGCCTTTGGGATAGATTCGGGACAGCTGCCTGCGGTTATAATCTCGGAATGCTTTGGACTTCTGTTTGATGATGGCTTCCACCTTGTTTTCTGCAAACGATCTGATTTCCTTGTAATCCACGGCGTCTTCAACATATCAGACGCAAGAGACAATATTATTGTTGGCACGCAATTTGAAACAAGATTGATGGCACGATTTGTTTCATCAGATGAATCATTGACCGTACTAAAAATGTCGGCAAATATCAAGTCAAATCAGTCGCTAAAACTACAATCTATACATTACCGGATTACAACGGAATTCTCCATTATAAACAATTATAAACAAATACATATTTCTTGCAATAGCAACTTTCGCATCTGGCAGGCATCTCAAAAGGCTCATCACATGATTTACTGTAACTTGCGAGTGTGTTGTACTTTGTACGTGTACGTGAAGTAATGCGAAATGGGACATAACAGGCCATTGATGGATTTTGTTTCACCTCTTCAGCGTAGATGGTTTTTTATTCCCCTCCTCATCCAAATGCAGCCCAACACAATCAACTCCGCAATGAATTGGCTGCTTATCTCATTGTTGTCAGCGGGACATTACTGGTGCAGATTCACAGCCACCTTTCCCTACCTAGCCACATTCACTTCATTTCTAATCAATCTTGTTCTGTGAAGCACTCTGGGATGTGACCTTCATATGAAAGGTCCCGTGTATAAATCATCGTCCCTGTAAATGGGCACCGGTTTGAAGGATACAGGGAGTAATATCCATTTAACACACTAACCAAAATTTTCCTTATTCTTTGCCGGTCGGCAGTATACAACCAGATCAGAGAGTTCCTTGGCAATCTGCTGTTTCCTCTCCATTTGGCTCCGTTTCTGCTCCTGTTAAAAACAGAATTAGGAAAATTGGTTTCCGCTGCATTGACGCAAAAGAAGATTTATGCCCTACAGATATGCAATGCATCCACAACAGCACCTAATAATCAAGCTCTTCTTTTATTTATGGTAATTTTCTCCTCATTGTCCTGAGTCTATTGATTCAATTTCCCACCAATTGATAAGCATTTGATGGATTTTGTGTATTACTTGCATTGGAAAGTTCTGATATACATATTGATCACCTCATTATGCTATTTGTGAGATATTGCACTTTCGCTCTGAGCTAAGTCAGCCGAAAATCATATTACAAGTTTTACCAGTGATAAATTAAGGCTTTGGAAGCAGATTACAAATATACCGTTGGAAAATCTTAGTGTCAAAGCCCAACAATCACTCACTCAAGGAATCTGCAGACACAAAACCAGAAATACAGCAACACTTACAAGTATAATAGGATTACACTAAATAACCAGTTCACACTGACTGTTGCTTGCTGCTTGCAGCAGTAAAGCACTTAAAATTGAGAAGCATGAATAATGTCAGCAATTACAATGAGAAAACGAAACAAAAACAGTCATCTCTGGGAACGCTCAGCAGGTCAGGCAGCATCTATGGAGAAAGGAAAAGTGAGTCAACGTTTCGGGTCCATGACCCTTCATTAGAACTCAACAAAAAGGAGAGCTCTAGACATGCATATCTCAGATAGCGTCGAAAGCTCCATTAACTGGGGTTGGGGGGATTTAATAATAATAATATTCTTTACATTTGATGTAGTGCTTTTCGTGTCATGTAAATGACTCAAAGCGCTTCACAGAATATACTGTAAAGTGAATTGACTGTATATTTGTGGGCAAAAGGCGGCAGCCAATTGTGCCCAGCAGTCAGTAAAATGGAGGTTACACGATTGGTTCTTTAATAATAATTACAAATGGTTGCTTAAAAGTTCCATCCAAAACCTCCTAGGAAACCATTTCTGAGTCGAAGCTGAAACACTCGAGTGTTTCCTGTTTGTACATTGTTTGCTTTCTGCCACTAGGTGTCAACAGCACTATTATTCCACAATGTTCTTTAGGTAGTTTGGGGGAAGAGTATTTTTGCTGCACTAACTTTAATTCAACATGGTTCATTGAGTCCAATATGAGTATCTTGAAAAAGAGACATCAGTGGGTGATTCTCAACGGGTTGTTAAACTTACTGATTCTGGCAAAGTAATTTAGACAGATTATAAATCTATCATCTGCTCACACGGGGGAAATTAATTCACTTTCCACTGCGTATGGCCAGGGGAAGCAGGTGTGACAAAATACATAAACTAAAAATGACATGGAATCTTTCCTTGTTTCACAATCTAGGGCTGGGGCTGGGGTTGAGGTGGGTGTCACAATGAGGAGTTTTGTCCTTGGAGAGGTGGGGGTCTGAATAAATAATCTCGAGCTTTGGATGGATTATTATTGAAGGTCAGAGTATCCTGTGAATTTTTCCAGGTGATAAAGAGTCCCTGGGCACAGACCATGGCAGGGTAGGGTTTACGAGGTATGTGGAAAGGGCAAGCTTGATGTCTTGTCCAGAACATGCTCATTCCTTTCCTTCTCATATTCTAATTCACATGGCTCTCTCACCACACCACAAATTGCACTCCACGTTTCCCCCGAAGATCATTGATTTACAGTTTTATTATTTCTATGTTCTCAGGACACGCGCTGCCCCAAGACAATACCTGTTGTACTTTTTTCTGGCAGCTCTTTATGGCCTCATTGTACCATACGAACATCTCTTCCACTGTATCAGCAGCGATGTCAATCGACGGGCAATCATCCTCCTCTTTAGGTACGATGGTAAAGACAAAGTTCATCCCATTCTTGCCTGATGCCCGCCTCACTGTTAAAGCAAAGCAAAATTTCAGCTCTTACTGCATTTCTTAATACTGTACACGAGAAATGCAAAACAATTGAAGTTCTTCTTAAGAGTTTAGTGTAGGAGGGAGGAACAGTTTCAACACTGTGTGTCACCCTTTTTCTTCTTTTTTTTATTGCAATTTTCGTTCCACATATCACAAGATCACGAGCGAGCTTTGAATGAAGAAGCCCATTCAATCTTTGGCCCATTTGATCTCCCCCTTCCAGAATGCTCACCCACTGTCCTCCCATTACGCTAGTAAGATGTTTCTTAAATGAGTCCAACGTCCTGGCCTCAGCCACCTTTCCTGTTCCAGATGTTGAACGGACATCATCCTGTAAGTCACATCTTGACATCATACCCTTAAAGGAGGGCCTTTGAACTCTTGGTTTGATTGATCATCCAATAATAAAATAGTAATAATAATCCTTGCATTTGATTTAGTGCCTTCTCACATTGTTGAGACCTCTCAAAACTCTTCACAGAATATATTGTAATTATAATAATAATCCTTGCTAGTGAACGATTTGAATTCACAAGTGCACGTTATTGTACTGCTCAACGCAACCCATACATACCAACACTGTAGTTAACCAGCTCCACAACTGCCCTGCACATTACTCCTAGTGGATTGTCCTCTGTTATCTGAACAACAAAGCAGAAGTACATGTTAAAAGAAAAAGATGTCAAAGTTTACAGGGATTGCGTCAGAAGATTGTGGGTTTCAACCTCCGGAGCCCATCTGACACATCCAAGTAATATTACGCTCCATTGTCAGAGCTGCCATCCTTAAGATGAGAAGTTAAACCACGGTCATGTCTGCTTGTTCATGTGGACGATAGAGATTATTTCAGGAGTGAAGGGAATTTCTCTTTGTTTCATGGTCAACCATCCTCCAGATAAGCTAGTCATGCAAGTCATGGCTGCTTGCAGGTGCGCAAATCGGCTGCCACATTTGCCGATAATACGGAGTCACTACATTTGCCAGCATCCATTGGGTCCCACAAACAGCAAATTGCGCAATTGAGGAAAGATCTTGGCTCGGTGCTAACATTTCCATCTTTAAAATGAGTTCCTTCATTTTATTGATGTTCCATGGAAAAAGATGGGAGCAGATATTAGTCTGAGATATCACAGTGGGTGATAGCAGCACACTCCCCACTAATGGCTCATTTTCCACATAATTTCACTCTCTCGAAATGCTGATTTTTGGACTACGAAAGGTTTGGTATGTTGCAATTCATATAGGTCTCAAGCTGTTAATGTTTAACGACTGCGATATAGACAGTGCTAGAATCATCGAGCACATGCTTTCACAAGCTGATTGCACTACTTTCATCTACACAGCTGCAGAATGCCCCCTGGAAGGAAATTTTGGAAATGTAATGAAACAAGGCTGATTCATTTACAGGACAAGAGTCGATACCCTTCCATGAGTTACAGCTATAAATACATCAAAATACTCTGGCGTTTGAGACCATAAATATATGAGTAATTGACAGCAATAGAGGTTATGGATTGTTACCTGATTACTTATGTCCTCTTGAGTGTTAGCGGCTATTTCTTCCACATAGTTAGCTGGGAATAATTTCTGGATTTGATCCCCATAGTCCCCCGTCCACCTAAACAGAAGATGTTCACAATGCAGAGTTTTACTGGATTTACTAGGGAAAAAAATCTCAGTGTTTGTTTCTTTCAATAGTCTGTGAGTTTGTGGGGCACTGAACGAATTGTCTGCTTTCAGAGGTATTGAGATGGAATTCGTAAGAGGTTGACAATGTTCGACTTCAAATGCGCTGACTGAATGAAAGAGCCATAATATGATCGATGTCTGGTTGAAAGAAAATTTATAATTATAGAGAGAGTGATTCCAAGGGGTTCAGTGAACATTAGAAATAGCCAGAATAAAGCTCGAGTTATTTACTGCCACTGCATTCCAAGCTCTTCGATAAAGTTAACAAACAGCCATTAAAACCTCATAGGTGGTCCATCAAGTTGTAAAGCACCATTACTGAGCAAAGTCCAAATCTCCGCTCGGTTTCACATCTACCGCTTTACTGTATTATTAATTCGACTGCCATGCTGTGAATCTGGGCGCTGCCATTTTTCACAGTGGGCCAGAGTGAATGGGAACAGGAAAGAGCTGCAGTAGGCGTGAGGAGAAAGAGAGAGACCCAAAGTAGCAGAGGATAGGAGATAAAAACAGCCCAGCGCAAAACTGATTCCACAGGAGCTGAAGAATTATATCTTACCATCCTTGGTCGTTCTTTTTGACATTGTGGATAATAGCGCCTTTGGGAAAAGTCAATTCATCCGTTTGGATACCCTGATATTCGTACATAGCTTTTACTGTGCCCTGGGAACGAAAGCAATCAAACTAATTACAGCTGAATGGCTTCAGAGAGAATGCAGAGCATTTATAACGTGATAGGAGCGGGAGATATATCTCTGCTTTGCTTAGCTCCCTAGGTTAATTTAACAGAAATGACTGTTAATCTTGCCCCATCCATCGCCTCCTTCAAGACCTACCTCAGGGCCTCCCCTCTATGAATCTGCTTTCGATCAACCTCTTTCCCCCACCACCCACAGCCCTCCACCCTCCCTAATCAGTACCCCCAGCTCGGGTCCAGAATACTATCTGTCCAGCGTTGTGGGACATCCGCCCGACGTGAAAGGCGCTATACAAATGGCTGTTGTTGTGTCATGTTTTCAATTCTTTCGACACATCTGGCTATACAAATGTAATTTTCTTGTTGCTGTTGTTGTTACAGTATGAAGTCATATTTTTTCCTGGAAACTTTGACCTCAACTGGCTCACTGCCACCTCGCAAGAGGTCAAATCGAATCTCCCTACCAGCAAGCAGAGACAGAGCTGCGTGTGTACATTAAACAGTCGCCTTGACACACATATCATTGAATTTTCATTTCAGACACCAGAGAGCTCGAGCGCGTATTTTTCGACCCTTCTTGAAAAAGACTAAGACACATTTTGCTTTTTTGTCCCGTGGTTACATACGAACGACCAAATCGCTGCCAGAGAAATTAACTGGCTCGTGAAACAGGATTTCAGTTAGGTTTCTGTGCCAAACAGCACTAAACAAATTACTCGAAAAATGCATATTGATTCTGTATGTATAAACGTGAATATTTTGTGAGGAGTGGGGAGGGGTGGGGTGATTGAACCTTAAAAACCCACATGCATTGTTAAGGAAACAGATTAATTCCCCCACACACACCCCACCGCTGTTGTTTTCAGGACAATGCTGGCACAAATTAGCTGCCTGCGTCACATTCACTTCAAGCCTAATTCGTCTCATTGTGCAAAGCGCTTCAAGATGTCTCTTTCGCATGTTGAATCGTTGTTATTTTAGGATTCTCATTTGCTCTACAAAATCCCTCTGCGTCGATTTTGTTAACGCAGATCCTATCTTCTTAATACTAACAAAAACAAAGGAGATGGAACGTCTTGGAATCAAACAAACAAGTAAATTTGTTTTATTGAGCAATAAACATGAGCTTGTGTGTGTGTGTGTATGCTTGGGGATTTTGTAAACAAGCTGAAGTGTTTGAGGACATGCCATCCAATGTTGGGATGTGACTTTTAAGTCCTTAAATCAGCCATCTAATCTCTGGTTCTGTAGTAAGATATTACATCCAATTGTTTTGCTGAAATTCAATTATATTTCTGCGGGGTTTTAGGGCAGTGTTTAGTAAGAGAAGCATTGTTAACAGAGATGTTTGGATGATTCGAGGAGAGCATTAACTTTGTTAAAGTTAATGACCCTTGTGTAAATTATTGTTAGTGGGTTTCCTTGAAGGTATTTGATGAAATGAAATTGTCGACAAATAGAAAAGAGGAATCAACTTGGAACTGACCTTGGAAAACAGCAACGCTATCAAATTATGCAGCACATCTTACAAGGTCTCTCAACCTTGACCAAGCATCATTGATGTGGATTAAGACATTTTGACTATGGGTTGAAAGAATAGCTACAAATATCTGCTTCTAATATTTAGTGATGCTCTGAGACACTACCCCACTGAATATATATATATATATATTATATATCTAAGTGGAAGTTCTTGTGTTTGCAGCCATTTCTACTGTGACGTCCTCCTGAAGTGAAATGTGCTATACAAATTTAATTTGTGGTTGTCATTAGCGCTTAAGAAGAATCCTACCTTGGAAGGTGTCAATTCATTTGGATCTACGTAATTCAAACCATATAGACATCCAATGTTTTTTTCCTAAAAAACAAAACAGCCATTTAAAAAAAACACAACACGAGTCGTTAAGTGAAATGTTACAAGGGATGAAGAAAACTACTAGGACCAATTCCTCCCAACTATCATTGAGGGTCTCCTCAACGTCCAGAGCCCAGGTTGACCCACCCTCTCGGCTGAAGCAGTAACTGTCCAGCGCCTTGGGACATCCTCCTGACGTGAAAGGCGCTGTACAAACGTAATTTTGTTGTTGTTGTTGAAGCAGGAGGCATGTCTGGAAGCAACAGTGATCTCAAACGTGGGGTAGAGTAGACTAGTTTTGCAAGATAATTTTAATCCAGGATCACGTACCGCACTGTAGCGTTCGAGCATCTTCTCCGTGACGGGGTAACGCAGTTTCATTTTCCTGTATAGCGGGGACTTTCTGTAGTAGCTGACAAGTTCAACCAAGCTTTCAAACTCCGCTGAAGCTCCCAAGACATATTTCCCTTCTTCGTAGTTGATACGACAGTGCTTAACCTTTCCTTCAGCTCTGGTTAAGGGTACAATTTCAAAGATTAATATATATATACATATATATGATTCAACTAACTTTTTCTTATTGCAATGTTAAAAGATCATTCATTCTGACCATCCTCCGGAATCTCTCACCTGAACGTAATGGCGTAGGAATTAGGCTCATCCCTCTTTCGAATCAAAAAGGCGCCGTCTCTGGGTATCCTAAGGAGCATGTCCTCGGCCTCCCCTCGACTTAGGTTCTTGTAGTACCATCTGAGGAAGACAAGTGGTTGAGTTATGGGGACATTTGGCTCTCTTACCCATTAACCCACCCATGTTTCATCAAGTCTCTCGTGAGGAACATTTTGTGTCCCACATGTTCCTTTGTGGGTCATGACGCATTTGGCATGTCGCCTTTCATATGGGGAAACTATCTGAAAGCACTTTGCTGCAGGACGCACTGCAATTGTATATTTTTTATTCGTCAATTCGCGCCTGGCAATTTTCCACTAGCAGCTGTGAAGTGAATGATCAGTTTTATTGTTGGTCAGGACAGCAGGTGAAAGTCTCTTTCTCTTTTCAAACGTGGAGCCATGGGAATCTTTGACTGCCTCGTGAGCAGGCAGACGGGACCTCAGGTTAACGTGTCGTACAACAATGCCACCACCTGCACTCTGTTGGAGTGACTGTAAGCTCAAAGTCCGCACTTGAGAACTCCCTGCGTCTTATCGATCGGTAGCCAGCTGAAGGTGCTGTAGATCTACTGGAAGTAATTGCTGCTCAAATAACACAAGAGCTACACCTATTCCCACAGATCTCGTAATGAGAATTTCTAGCCACAACACGGCTATAAGATCAGTCCTGCTCCACTTCAGGAAAGCCCACAGGCCGGATGAAAGGGTTTATCCTTTCTCAAGTGGCTGCATCGAAAGGCTGGGAGATTTGTATCCACTGCAATCCTATTGTTACGAGTCTCTTTTAATAAGTAACCCTCACACTGCAAAGGAATTCACAAAAAAGCAATGTCCTTTGAGCAGACTCTGCACAAACAAACTGCACAGTCAGCCCATTTCAGCTTTGCACAGTCAATATTAAAAGGTAATGTTCCCTTTGTGCCAATTTACTCAAATTACATGATGCATCCTTACCAAAAAACATGAATACACTGCATATTACCTGGACAGTCAGCACATATAACAACAAGCATCCTAAAGTCATCATAGTCTCTCCAGTTACTACCCCATCTCCAATCTCTCATTCCTCTCCAAAGCCCCGGAACGAGTCATTGCGTCCCAGCTTTGATCTTTTCTTTCTCGACATTCCCTCTTTGAACCCTTCCAAACCAGCTTCCGAGCTGCCCACAGCAAGGAATAGCTCTGGTCAAAATCGTAGGGCTCCCTCCGCCTTCTTGTCCTCCTTAACCTCTCTGCTGCCTTCAAACACTGTTGACCACTCCATCCTCCTCCAGCATCTCTCCTCTCAGCTCAAGCTTCATGGACTTGCCCTTGCTTGGTTCGATCCTCAACTGTCTTTGCTTTCCCACATCCAAGCCATGACGCACCCTGCTTCATTCACTCGCACAACATTGCCCGAGTCCGCCACTACCTCACCCTTCAGGCCACTGAAACACTGATTCATTCCTTCATCACATCAACTATGCCAACACCCTGCTTGTTGGCCTTTCCAACTCCTCCCTCTAAAAGCTGCAGATCATTCAACAACAAAATTACACTTGTACAGCGCCTTTCAAGTCAGGAGGACGTCCCAAGGCACTGATCCAGAACTCTGCAACCCGTGTCCTCTCCTGTCCCAAACCTCCACGACCCTATCTCCCCCATTCTCACCTGACTTCATTGGTTTCCCATCATTCAGAGGATTCATTCAAAATCCTGGACCTCACCTTTAAAGCCCTCCATGGCCTTTCCCCACTCTACCTCTGTGACCTTCTAATCCTCTACCAACCTGTCCGCTCCCTCCGCTCAAAGGCTGCGGCCTGCTCCACGTCCCCTGACCCACCTATCCCACCATCAGCGGCCGAACCTTCAGCCACTCTGCTCCTAACCTCTGGAATTCCATCCCACAGTCCCTCCACCTTGTCGTCGCCTTAGCCTCCTTCAAGTCCTGCCTCAAGACCCTCCTCTTCGACCGTACCATTGCTCACCTCCTCCCCGTCCCTTCCCTCCACCCTCTACGACCCCGGCTTGTCCAGCGCCTTGGGATGTCCTCCTGACATGAAAGACGCTATGCAATTGTAATTTTGTTGTTGTTGTTATCCCTCAACACTAAATTCCTTCTGCATCAATAAGGGCAAGACTGTGAGTTTGTTAAAAGCGGCTGCAAGGGATTTCTGCTGGAATACTTACTCCTGAGATTCATGAGGATTCGGGCTCGGGACTGCTTCAGTTAAACATAACCCAAATTCACTGCATCGCAATGGCGAGGTTTGATAGTGTTGAACCAAATCATAAACGTTGGTGAAGGTTAAATTATCGGTCAGATAATAATTGGTGGTCTCTCCATCTGCAGATGATCGTATTCGACAGTGCTGGACTCTCCCGTTTCGCCTGGTGGGGAAGACAAAAAGCGGATTCAAAACAGCAGCAACAACATCCAATATATTTATGTAGCACCCTTCACATAAGGTAACATCTCAGAGCTAACTTGTTATTCCCTCTCTCGCACACACACACACACACACACACTTACAGAAAGCAGCAGTTATCAACACAACATAAGAATCTGGTAAGAAATAATACTAATCCTTGTGTATAATACAATGCCTTATCAGGTCGACAAGACGTATCAAAACTCTTCGTGGGATTTTATTGTGAAGTGTAGTGACTGTATTTGTAGGCGAACATGGCAGTTGATTTGCACACAGCAATCACGAGCTTTGTCTCACAAACAGCAATGAAGTTACTTGAGGGATTGTTGGCCAGGACAATAGGAGAGAGAAACTCCCTTCTAGTTCCAATGACAAGAAAAATCCTCTAGTCGAAGCTCTAAACAGTGATAAAGACAGCAGGCTTAGTTATATAATATATATTTCAGTTTCTGACTGCATTCATAAGGGACTAGTGGCAATATTTCAGTGGTGGGTGGGTACTCATCCTTATTTTGCTGGATTGTTTTGTAATTCAATTAAATCAAACCATTGAGTGATTGGAATTTGAGGAGACATGCCACTATCAACTCGTAGAAGACAAAGACTCCTGTTTATTAGGTTGGAATTAAATTCGCAAGAGGCAGAGAGTTAACAAAGCATGCAAACTACTCATTTAATTTATCAGAACCAAACACTAGTGTTGTAAACCACTCCTCATCATCATGTTTCATTAACTGTAATAATCTGGGATCCAATCTAGTGCAGGGAATGTGATTACTGATCACACAGTTTTTAACTACTCTATTGCTTGTGCTTTAAGATTGCTTATCAAAGCAATGAGATTCAAATATTAGTAGTGCTGCCATCCGGCACATTCATTACTGAAAGTTTCACCCACAAAATATACAGTCAATTCACTTTACAGTATATTCTATGAAGCGCTTCGAGACGTCTCAAAGATGTGATCAAGCCCTACTTCAAATGCTAGGATTATTATTTACTATTACTATGTTGTACATTTCCCCTGGATCTATGCTTTTAGTGTGGACGATGTTACTAAAGAATTTTAAATAAAAATGAAAATAAATACCAGTACCAAAATGATAATGTGTAGTCTCCTGGGAATGTGTCACTCTCTCGGACCAAAAATGTTCCGTCTCTCCCCCCTGTCTCCAAACAAAAACCCTGAAGCAGTTTCTCAGCCTTCTGCCTGCCGTCCTTACCCATTTTCCCATGGAACCATTTCTCATTAAAGTGACGATCTTTGCTATTAATATTCTAAAATAAAGGTGGGGGGGGAAAAAAAAGGTTAGCTGTACGTTAAAAGTAGCATTTCTTCTCGTTACGCAAAGGAGAACAACTGGATATTTATAGCAAACAAAGTTTCCAAATTTTAACTCGTCGGAAACTCAGGCTTAAGTAAATCTGAACCAGACAGAGTTCCACGTTGGCCACCTACACATGGATTCCTATGTTTGGAATGAAATACACACTCTCCCCAGAGAGTAGCACATTTCCAAATTCCAGAGACTGGACATAGTTTGGCAAGAGCCAAGGCTCAGAGACTATCGAGACCACAGCAGGGGTTGGCTGAATTCCGTTGCAAAGCATGTCACCAAGAAGACTCCTCCCATCCCCATCCCTGACCCCCCACCACCATCACCAAGGGAGACAATCGTTAGGGAGGTAAGGAGGGAGTAACGAAGGGTGTAGATGAAGAGGAAGGAAGCTTAACTGAAATATACCTGAGTTAACCTTTTATTTTCATCATCATCATCATCATCAGTGGGATCCGTATAGTAGAGTTTGCCATCTGTTATTACACAGTAATGCCTATTCCACATCTGTAGAAGAAAAATAAGACGTTCACACAAGCGTAAATAACAAATAAAAACAAATTGTTAACTGACCTACGATAATCTGAAGAGTACCAAAAAGTGTTAATTGCAGCTAATTTGCGTGATTCATTTTGATTCAGTAACTTATCGGATTTCATGGCAACTAATTAATTTTCGCGAAAAGGAACCAGCTTGAAATGTCACAGTAAATCTAACAGAGCAGCGCATTGCTGGAAACTGTGAAGAATATGATGTTTACCAGATCAATTGGATCCAACAGGTATAGAGACCCCATTTGCTTCTCGTAATCCTTCGAAGGATCAAAGGCAGAGCACACATCTTGCCTGATTGCACCGTCCTCTGGCTGAGAATCCAGTTTCTTGTGCTGTGGAATTGTGACAGAAAGCTTCAGAACATGTGGAGTTCTACAGCACGTTGCTTAGAGCGAAGCGAGAGAGCCCAGGTTTGATTCCTGAGCGGGGCAAAACCTTAGGCTAGTTTCCTTACTCCACACCCCACTGATTACCCAGCAGTAAGTAGGAACGCTGACGGATCGCTTACCAGGAATTTTAATCTAATTTTAACAAACATATGGTCACTGTTCACGACTGTTGCTGTGCGCAATTGACTACCATGTTTCACCCACAAAATACACAGTCAATTCACTTTACAATACATTCTGTGAAATGAGACATCTCAATGATATGATAAGGCTCCATATCAACTGCAAGGAGCTCCTGTAGCTCAGTGGTTAGAGCACTCGCCTTACAAGCGTGAAACCTGTGTTCGAATCCAGGCAGATCAGGGTGAAACCTTGGGCAGGTTTCCTTACTCCACATGCCTAATAAAAATCCCTCCCCACCCCAAAAAAATAAGACCCCAATAATAAAAATTAGTCATTTTCAATCCATGACTGTTTGTGGGACACTGCTGTGCGCAATTAGCTGCTGCGTTTTGTTCACAAATATACAGTCAATTCACTTTACAGTATATTCTGTGAAGCGCTTTGAGATGTGACATCGATGTGATGTGAAAAGCGCTATATCAAATGAAAGTATTATTATTATTATATATTATTAATATTATTAAGGACAACACAGAGAGAAATCAGGCCCAGTTCAAGCCCCTGCCAGCCCTACACCTCCACAGTGCCCACAGATTTGGTTGTTACAATAGGAGGCCCTCACCTTGATGATAATTTTGCGTGTCATCTGAGCTGGGGATGGTAACTGCTCTGCGTTGGCTTCAATGGGTTTGCTGATGAGCATATTCCCAAACGTCTCTTTGAACTTGTTGGCCATGTGTCTCTGCTGCTCAATACTGCAGTGCTCTTCAATTGAAAGTATGAGCGGGTACCTGGGCAAAAGGGCAATGAGTGATTACCACCAGTTAACATTGTTCTTCCAATCGTCATCTCTTAGCAGTGCCCAGAAGAGTGTTACACTGAGGCTTAATGTACAACGATTTCCAATGGAATCTCATAATAAAGAAACAAGTGTGTATGGGATGGTGGTGTCTTTGCATGGACATAGGCCAAGAATGTTATGTTATGTGGAACTCTGCTCCCAGACTAGATCGCTCACTCTAATTCCCAGGGGCCAGTATGCCTTAAATCTGGTTTGTGTATCAGGGAAATCCTGTTAGATGCCATCATGTATTAGACCCAACTCATGAATTCTGGAAACAGGTAAAACAGGTCAAACACTGTCTGCCTGATGTAGATTAACATTCCTGCCATTAATGACTACACCAACCGGCTGATAAAAGCTGAGAAACTCTGACTTCTAAACTCGAGGTGGCAATTCTCAATCTAAAAGTTCAAGCAAACGTGAAAGGGTTCAAGATGAGCAGGGTTTAGAGTCGCGAGGAAGCTTCTTCACCGGAGAGGAAACCACTTCAACCCTCTCAGCTTCTCCCCACCCGCCTCCCCTACGCCCCAAATATAACCACTGCCAGCAAACTGAGCTCTGAAAAGACATGATTAATAAACTGCAAAATATCAGGATTTCACCTCCTCCTCCTCCCTCCCCCCACTCCCCCATCCTCTCTCCCCACCACTCCACCTCCCCCAACCGTCCTCACCCCATAACCACTAACTAGTCACGAGGTAGTGAGAGGATAGCTTCTGCTAATGAGAATGTTGTAAGTCAAGGTACATTTTGGGGACAATACTAAGGGGAGAGATGAGCATTGGGCAGTATTGGGTGAAAATGGGCAGTTTTGGGGGTGTGTGGGAGGGCAACAACATAACTGTGGTGTTCAGTTTTTGCTACCGCTTACCGCTCACCTCTGATGAACATAAAACGATGAAAGGTGCAGCGACTAGTTTGGAAGACCGACAAATAAAACAGATAAAGCCATCGTAACTCACTCTGAAGAGGCAAACGCATGGGTTTTGATAGCGTCCACCACATCGTCAAACTTAATTTTGGATGTCAGAGTCCAACCATGGTATATGATCGGTTTCATATCAGGCCCATCCCAGCAATCCACTGAAAGGTAGGACAAAGAGAAATAACAATAATAGCAATCCCTGCATGTAATAGAGCACCTTATCGCGTCGTTCAGACATCTCAAAGCACTTCACAGAATATGCTATGAAGTGAATCGACTCTACATTTTGTAGATGAAACCTCGACAGCCAATCAACCACAAACAGTAGTGGATCGAGTGATACGATTATTATTATTATTATTCGTTTTATTCTTTATTGTTACAAATTCTTACTTTTTCTTAAAAAAAAGCATTATCCTAACAGGAACAGACTGAAAATAACAGATACAGTTTCAGATAGCCATCTAACTGCCGTTGAAGGGTATTTCCACTTGGTTTAATAGGGGCATCACAATCTAGTTCTTTAAACGATGAGCACGGTGCCTAGCACATTGCAGAAACCCAACATCATGCTCAAGAGAATTGAAACCAGACAGTTCCACATATACATATGCCACCTTCAAAGTGTGCCACTGACACGTGACATCAAGATGTTTGCCTGACTGGAGGACAAAGGTTTGTAGATGTTCAAATGTATCACGCCGAGTTGAGCATGAGTTCTACAAATGGTTGAAATGCTCACAAGCTCTTGGTGGGTGGTTTATCAAACATCATCATCGTCGTCGTAACGTCGATGGCTTGCACCCCAATACCACAAGCCGAATGGAGCAGAAATTAATGACGAAAAAAATGTCGCATTTTGCACCCCCCCAATATTTTTCCTGTGGGGGCGGATACACGTGGAGCACATAGAACAAAACACCACAATTCCTGACTGTGACAGGTTCCGGTAATGAGCCGCAGATTATTATTAGCAGCCAGGCATTGCAATGTTAATTGTTCCTAATTGCTAATCCCTCAACTCGCTCACATCAGCCACTCGAGCGAGATTTCTATGCAGTCACTCCAGAGTGAATGAACATCAATCAGAAGGCCAACGGTGAAATCCTTTTTACCCTCTGCAGATTGAAACAGCACTGCTGTCTCGATGGTTGTATGAGACAGAATAGAAGTGTTTGTCAGTGTTTGACATGAAGAGCAATTTGCAGCAGCATTTTGCCGTTCAATAACCTACACTACAGATGAAATGCTACCTCACGGATATTCATCTTACGTTCAATACAGCGGCATCCCATCCTCAGACACCTGGCGTACGCTTCTGTGGATGAATCGCTACGAAACTGGTCTCCTATGAGGTACCTGGGAGGAAGCAGCAGTCTTTAATTATCGTCTTTCACAAACGCTGAAATCTATTATTTCTAACAGTCACGTAACGGGTTTCTATCGCAAACAATAACCCTTACGTTTGAAACAGCACTTTTATCATGTCAAAACTTCACAATGCGCTTCACAGTGAACGCATCATCCAATTTGCGTACAGCAATGTCCCACAAACAGCCATGGGGTGGGGGATGGTTGGCCAGGACACTGAGAAAAATTCCCTTCTTGTTTGTACTTTCAAACAGTACCATGGGATCGTTAAAGAACACCTGAATAGACAGGCAAGGCCTCAGTTTAAGCTCCCAAACCAAGAATAGCATCTCCAACATGACATTCCCCCCCAACCCTGCACTGGATTTCCAGCCTTGACGATGGACTCCTCAATGTCCTAACGTGGTAGCTGAAACCACTTGTTCCCTTATAGCCAAGATGGAAAGAGGTGAAATTCCTTACGTGTTGTGTGAAGATGAAATCCAGTAATGTGACAATGGGTTATTCATATCCTGTGGATAGATGGCATCGTATTTCGAGTCCCAGATCGAGTTTTCTTTGGAAAACAGGTACGTGAGGAACTGAAAAAATATCGAACGAAAAGACCACACATTACATGCAGCAAGTTTAGCCTGTTTGTGTAAAGCTCGGCCGTCTGAAATGGCGACGCAATTACCAGGTGTTCGCCTTCAAACTTCCTCCCTCCCCTCCTCCATTGGAGCTGCTTAGGCTCATTTTACCTTTCGCTGACGTTGCATTCCACAGGCAACAGGGATGATCTGTGCATTCCATTCCAACAATGTGTCACTAAAATTTCCACGTGTCGGTGGGATAAGTGGAATTCTCAAGTCAGGTTTGGATTCTCTTAAGCACAGTAATGAGTTTCCACACACACACACACACACACCTGGCTGACCCCCCCCAAAAACGTGCAAGTCTTGAGAGGGGAGTGTTGGTCTTCCTATTATCACCCGAGGCCCAAAATTCCATCTACTCTCGGCCTGGACGACCACTTTGTCTTCACAATTTAAGGCCAGGCAGGCTTTGTGGAAAATCCTTGAATGCACTCGTAATTTGGAAACCGTGGGGGTCCTTTGTAACGAATGTGGAGAACGGCGTTTCAAATGAAATGCTGCGATGCGTTGGAACACAAAGCAAGAGCACGTTCCAAAAAAGCAGTCAAAGTTGACTTGCAGAAGAGAAACGTGACAAACAAGTTGTGTTTCGTACATGGTAGGCAAGAGTTATGTTTCTCAACTGGCCAAGATCACAGTAAACGAGAGCAGTGTGGTGTGTTGCTGTCTGTCTATCTGTCCTGTTTGTCAGCATCCAGCTAAGCATCCAAGAATGTTTGAACCAGAGATGGACCGATTCTTGGGTTAGCAGAAGTATCTAATTGCATGGCGAATGGGTGGGACTTTAGCAATGAAAGCTAAACTGGTGGAACTGGCCATACAGCCTCCGCCTGTGCCTGTTTTTGGAAGACTAGATTTTCTCCCCCTCCCCCATCACAAGTCAATAGTGGGAAGATCTGGCCTTAAATGGTCTAAAGTGTAAATATTGAATCCCTTAATCTCCCACTATAAGATTCCTTACAGAATTGCAACCCTTCCCCCGTCCACCACCCGAACAGACTTAACCAGGATGAGAGCGAAGCAGTAGTCTCAAAAGCAAACCATGGCATTTGCTTCTTATTCTCAAGAGAGCAAGTTTAGTATTAAGATCTGAAACTGTAATGAGATTTCAAACAATCCAAGAGCATTTAATTATGTTTCCTTGCATGCAATGTCGCTGTGATTTAATCACAGTGGGTATGCTGTGCACACAAAGGATAACATTGGCATTCAGCTCCATTATTAAATAACTGTGGTTTTTTTTAGATCTTCCTTTTTTTCCAATACTTTTCCTCTCCCTTCGTTAGATGTCCCAACATTTCCTCACTGAGCAGCCTGCGAGTTTCACTGTCCCCAGTCTCTGTAACCTTGTGTTTGGAAGTCACCTGGTGGGCGCTGAGTCAATTTGCTCTTAATTTTCCCTCCCTCTCTCCGTCTGTCACTCACTCTGTCCCTCAAGCACACTGGGACTAGAGAGGAAAAACAATCACAATGATAATCCTTGTATTTGAAATAGAGCCTTATCACGTCTTTTTGAGACGTCTCAAAGCGCTTCAGAGAATATACAGTAAAGTAAATTGACTTTACTTGGTGGGCGAATTGTAGCAGCCAATTGCGCACAGCAGTGTCCCACAAACTGTGATGGATTGAGTGACCAAACTGTTATGACTTCGTTGTGGGCTGAGGAAAGAGTTTTTCATATATGTGCACGATTTGACAAAGGGTTAAACAAGTCTGCTTTACCAACTGCTTGCATTGGCCACAACGCTTTCTGTGCAGATGGATCCCTGGTTTGGTTTGGAACAAGCACTGTATTTAATTTTTAGGCATTCTGATCCCTACCCAGCCAAGCAACTTAACACTGAATGTAACAAGCACGTTAAAGAGTGAGCGCGCAGTGTGCGTCTTGGGAAGCAATTCCTTCTTCGTTTCAGGAAAGTGACAAGGGAGGACAGTGCTCCGTAACAAGGGGGTAGAGGGAGGGCATCTGATCGATTGATGACTTGGTGTTTGAACAACTCAGTGTGCTGTCCAGACCGTAATCGACACGTGGAAAGAAACACGTGATGACTGCTTGCAACAACAACAACAACTTCGATTTAAATAGCGCCCTCCCTGCCGGATGGCGTCTCAGAGCACTTAAAAGCATTCCTGTGTCAAAAGTTAGCAGAGGCTGCTTTGGCAATCTCCCCCCCCCCCCCACCCTCCCCACCACCGGGGACTCAGCCAACATTAGTCCCAGGGACTAAAACCACTAGGGATAGAAATGATTAACAGACCATCAGGCTTTGTCAGTCATCTGGTCTTTTTACTGTGAGTTATTCATGGAGAACATGGTTTGTGGCTTAAAGAACGGGAAGGTTTCGATGAAAGATGCGGAGAAAGAGAACAATCCCATTTCACTTCTTCCTTAAGCCTGTAGTAGGAGTTATATTTTTCTTAAGCTTGTGGAGTGAATGGGTGGGGTGGGGGGGGGTGGGGAGGGGAGGTTGGCAGGAATGCGGAGGGAACAAAAGACAGCACCACAAGTCCCACATCGGAGTTGGGCACACAGCAATGTAAAGCTTTGGCCTCGCTTCACTCCTCACTCTTCGAAGCAAAACCCAGTGACAGGATAACAAGTGGTTGTAATTGTTTTTTCTCCCTGACAAATCGAGCCAATGTCCACAACAGCACCCGTGGGATTTGAGTGTTGCATTGCTAAGAGAGCTTTCAAAATACCTCAGTTATGCTCCGCATGTTAATGCACTGTCGGGTCCGTTAAATGAAGGGGACTTGCAAGCAGCACACTGCGGCTATAACAATCGCGTCCGAATATCTCAGCTCGGGTTGGGAGTAGACATTAATCTGAGCTGAAAAGCACTTTTAAACACAGGGATTGGCGTTCATACCGCAGATAATCACAAGCCTTGAACGTTGAACACGCCTCAAAATGTCACCTACCTCGTCTATATAAAAGAACGGCTCCTTTGTTTCTCTGTAGGTATCACAAATACATTGGGTCATGAGTTCCCGAACCTTCTTTACATCACTCGCCCAGTTTTCCTTTGTCGTGGAAAGGGCAAAGGTTAGAACTTATTGCGACAATAATATCACGTAATTCACTGAACTACCACTTTTGGATCACCTCCCCCTTAATCTCTCTGTCTCGGCCCTTCTCTGGCCATCTTTAAATAATAATGATAATAATAATAATAATAATTGCATTTGATATAGCACTTTTCACATCTTCTAGATGTCTTCAAATCAAGTCTTAAAACCTTCCTCTTCACTGAGCACATGGTCACTTGCGTTACGCTCATTGTATTGTACAATGGGTCGTCTGAGATGTCTCTATTCAAGGCTGACAAGCCCTACTCTAACCGATTTATTCCGCACAGTTCATCCTTCTAACGCTGTTGCTCTTCTCTGCAAAGCTTCTATTAGCAAGCTCGCTTTTGTGTACACAAGAGCACGACCTCACCTTCTGTTCAAGGAGTAGAAACCTCTGGAAATCATGCAGATGCAAGGCGGAGGCCTCAGGCTTTTCCGTACTCCTACAAGAGGGGAAGACGAGCGAATGAATATGGCAAAAATGAAGCAACGACTGTAGAAACTGCTCAGCTCGAGGGACAGCCCATATCTTGCGGAAAAACTGATTTTGTGGTTCTTCTGCAACATGAGCTTTGTTTTAAGTGTTCCGTGCTGTATAAATGCAAGCTGCTGCTATTGTTGTTGTTTTCCTTATCAGCCACAAATGGCAGAACGACAGCGAGATCAAGACATTGTCTGAGGTAAGTCGACCGATAGTCAGGTTTGTATCACCCCAACTTGCTCGAACATTACTTCGCTTAAATCTCCATGATTGGCAAAATCCCCGCACACGCACCCACATACGCACATAATGAGTTTCCTCCTTACCCCAGAATGAAAACAGGTTCATCCACTTTAAAGATTTCAAGGATCTTGGGGAGGGAAAAAAATACACTTGGTCGATTATCATACATTGACATCAAACAATTTTTCATTACTTCAAGTATTAAAGTGAGCCAGAAGCAGGTATCAATGTCAAATAAGCATGAAATTGCATCTTGTCTTAGCTTCTAGGACCGTATTGTCTTAAAATGTGAAGATTCAAATCCTTAATTCGGAAATCAGTTCTTGTCAAGAATTGTCGGAGGAAAAAAAAAGACACTTTCAAATTAAGAGGCTTAAGAATGAACAATTTAGGATTTTATTCCCACAATTCTGCGCA